>CM062290.1:45271127-45929973 GCA_031216915.1 Pictodentalium vernedei
AGCGCTGGACAGTTTTGGCCGTTACGTTGGGTAAAGGGTTAAATAAGTTTACCTCATAAGTTGCCAAAAATTAACAAACACACGTTATCCAGAACTCGAAACAGTATGTTATTATGTTATTAAAATGAAAATGGTCCCGTAATTTGCGCGTTTCATTTTCTATTTCGTTTCGGCGATAAAATTGCCAGCGGAAGTACTGCCCACCAGTCCCCATGTAAACAAAAACAGATTCTCACGTGTGAATCAGGGGGTGGGGGGGGGGGGGGGGGGGAGGGGGGGGGGGTAAAAAAATGCCAGGATACAAAGTCCGGGTGGGTGGGTCCGAGCCCCAAAGTGCAGTTTTTGCCGGTGTCATGCAATTTTTTGCCAAATATCATTTTACAGACAAGTAATTACAACCAAAGTGAATTCAAGTGCTTAGATTCATAACTTAGAACAGAATAGATCATTGATAATGTGTTGGGGGCTCCATGTTAGAATTGTTCCCCATGTTTTAGACTTCATTAGGGGTGGGTCCTATTCTGGGTCTGGCAAAAATTTGCAAAACAAAAAAGTGATTCCCAGCTATTTGGTCATGATTTTCACTCCTTTATATTTCTACTAAGGCAGTCTGCCTCTTATTAGCGCTTTGTAGCTCCTATTATTTGATTCTTCTGTAAGCCTCAGGGTGCCTCATGCCACTGGTCTAGTGTGCTTCCATGTGTGGAATAATTGGAAAGATTGATAGAATAAAAATCTTGATTGTGGAAAACGTGTATAATTTCAAGGTAAATATGATTCTAGTGACACTAACATAAAAAGATAAATAAGAGGCAATTCATCTCAGACAAGCCACCCTGACATGGGTAAAGAACGTCAGTATTAGGTCTATCTCAGACCAGCTGTACAAACTAAACATTTAACCGAAAAGTAATGAAATGAAAAACAACTATTTCTTGTGGACAGCTGAAGATATCCAGGTGGGAACAATATATTTTGGGCAGGGCTTCTTCACGCTGGTCATCCGATTACCACCTTTGCGGTGCAGTACCTCGTTTGCGGTTTTAAAAAGGCGGAAACGGTTGAAGGTAGGTGTCATAAAATATGGTATAACTGCTATTAACTTGCGTATATCACTACAAAAATTTAATCTGGCGATCTATGGAATGTTATTGCATTCTTGTACATAGTGTCGGTGTGTTTTATGAAGCAATTGAGCTCTGCAATTGAAAATACATTACCGCTCATTCTTTCGGAAATGTTCGACAAAAATTTGTTCTCTCCGTGAATATCAAGGACATAGAAGGCCAAACCTTCGCTCCATTGTTGCTTCAGACTTTTGTCTTTGAGTTTAGGTCAGCTTCAGCTTTCATAAAAAGTCCTGCATTCGCCTTATTTGGCAGCTTCGACGAGAGGTGTTGAACTTTTAGAATACCTGATTTGCGGTGTTGTCTAAACCGCAAAAGGTTGTAACTTACACCGCAAATAAGGTATTCATAAAAATCAATTACCCCCTCGATAAATTCCGTTTAAACATGTTTTCACAAAAGGCTCACAGACGTAACTTACACATTTGACTAAAATAAGACAATTCTCTTTTCGGATACTGCTCCAAAGACTCACAATAGCATATTTTAAATATAATTCGCAGTTCAAATCCAACAGCTCGAATTTTTATCTCCATATTTCCACTTTAAAAATTAAAATACTTCAAAAAAATTGTTTTTTATTTCTCTCATGAAACTATTTCTTGGATGAAAGTATTGGTAATTAATACCTACCCTGAAAGAGTTTGCAACACAAGTAGGCTTGTTGAAATGCGTGTACTTACCAATTTTCAAACTTGTATGCGTAACAATCTGCTGTTTTTTAAACCGCAAACGAGGTACTGCACCGCAAAGGTGGTAATCGGGTGACCAGCGTGTTCTTGGTGGTGGGATTCGACTGGTGTCTGAACAGCATAGACATGTTGTACATCGGGGTAAGGGTTGCGTTGCTTGGAACATGAATGGGTGTATATCTGCAATTCAGTTGGTGGAGGCGGGTTCCAGTGGTTACCTGGGGGTCTGATGCTGCATTTCTGTTGTGGCTTTATATGCAGAGAGATTGTTTTTGGGCCATCTGTGGCTAGGGATTGGAGTGGTGGGATTGGGATATTTCTTTACTGATAATAATAATAATACAAAAATTATCGCATCGGCCACATGGCGTCTATTGTGTAACAACCGCCATTGAAGCCGATCTGGTTTAATTGAGAATGCACCCATTTCAACAGAAAAGTTCCTACCCTTAATCATCCAAGCACGAAGCTGGTAAACTATTTCATTATCTTTTGGGGGGGGGGGGGGGGGGTATGGAGTTGTCACAACTGCTGGTCACTGCTTTGCTGCAATATGTCAAAACAATTGTGGGTTGAATAAAGCATTCATCGATCGCCGACCATTTCACAAAACAAGACCAAGAATGAAGGCTTCTTCTCAGCCAGCACAAAAGAATTTCAGATAAAGAAAGCTGCCAAGAAAACTTATTTTTTCTGTATCAATGCCAGCCATTAGCAAAGATTATTGCATTCCGGGAGTGGTGGGTCTCAAAAATTGAAAATGTAAAAATTTCCAACTTGTATCCGTAATTTTTTGCTTTCCCGATTATATATTTATATTTAATATAGTCCATTCGTCTTACATAATAATAATAACACTTTGGCCGGCCGCTGATTTTTGTCTCGCTTCTCAACATGAAGACCGTCCCCCGCCAGCATGTTGCTGAGATAATTTTGAAGTCAAAACAAATAAACTGGCTTACGTTGACAAATAAACAATTAAAAACGCCCCATTTTTAATAAATAAAATCAGTTGAAGCATATCCTTCGAGCTGCATTCACGTGAAAACAGTTCATTGATAAGCACTAATCTGCACGTGCATCGCGTGCTGACACGGTGTTCACGATTTGTGGAGTAAACCTATAAAGTGTCACTTGATTGTCAGCTCATTCATTATTAGATTCACCTATTTCTAATAGGTGGATCTATTATTATTGCTATTTTTCTTTTTTTTTTTATTATTTTTTTTTTTTTTTTTCTTTCACCGAATCTTGTCTGACGGATTACGCGAAAACGGTCTGTACGATTTTGTTGAAATTCGGCACATCTGTAGAGCATAAGGCGAAGTTTATCACCTGGGTCATGGCATTTCTGAAGTTTTTCGTTTTCTGCCAAAATCGTACAAAATGTAGCCAAAATGTCACGTTTTGCCCCAATTCTCAAAAATGCTCTGGGCGATTGGGCCGAAACATTCCTAGTTTTTGAAGCATGTGCACCTGCATCTGTCTGCATAGGCAGTATTACCCACGTTGACCCTGTTTTGCCACAAACGTCAACCGAAAATGCATTTTTGGCGAAAATTGCCAACATTCACATGCGATTTCTCAGCAATGCAACCGCATTTTCTCAAATCACGTCCAGTGAGAAGATTGGGCATTCATCCAAGAACAATTTTGCTGTTATATGTTTTATTCATAGTTTTTGCTTTCACCCAGTTTTCGGGCCTTGAATCAGAGGACCCTAAAAGTCTAACTAAAATTCGCTAATTTTGAGTTCAGTTTTCTTCCACTCTGGAATGGAATATCGAAAAATAATTTACATGTCCGCATTCACAATTGCCTACTGATCATATTTGCTGTAGTAAGTTTGGTTGTAAAGTTTACCCCTATGCCTATTCTGGTTGCCTAAAAGTAGGTACCGTCCAAGAAAACTTCAATTTTTTAGAATTTGGTAACTTTAAGTGTCAATTTACTCCATATCTAATTGATTGAGCACTGAATGTTTTCTATGGCTGCATGCAGCAGTCAAAGTATGACAACTTTTGTTTTATATGTTATTATTAAAAGTTTAACCCTTGCCAGATTTGGGAGTTCCCATAAGGGTACTGTCGGAATAATTGTTGTTTTCGCCAACTTTCACATGCGATTTCTCAGCACTGGACTCATATTTTCTCAAAGTTTTTTCCATGAAAAGATAGAGCGTACATCCTAGAACAATTTTGCTGTTATATGTTTTATTCAACGTTTTAATCTTCATACAGTTTTCAGGCCTTGAATTGGACTACCCTCAAATTCTTTATAAAAGTGGTTTACTTTGCTAATGCCAGTTAAAATTTCTCAAGCTTGCTGTTATCAGTAACTGTCAAGCTGTGATTAACATTTTATTTATTTGTACAATATCATTAGTAGCTGACCAGCATTCTCCAGATGCTGTTTTCTCTTATTTGATAGAGCACTGCACTTTTCAAAATATCCATTAACCCTCTTTTATGGTTTTTATTGTAACAGAATTCATAAATGTGAGCAAAGCAATATTGCTATAATGCAGTTGATTTCTAACTTAACCCTGCATGCACGGTTACGGAGAAGTAGATATGGATTTCCAGCAATTATGGCTGGAATAATATGAAAGTCTATGAGTGTGTAGGCCTACCTACCTGACTAACAGAAAGTACGTCCTGACTTCGATTTTAACCATTCACCAGTCATGTCTGTGTGAAAGGGTAGAGTCGGAAGAGTTGTCAGAAATGCCTGTCTACCCTGACTTCGAAAATAACCATACAACAGTCATGCCAGTGTGAAAGAGAACAGTGTGTTAACCCTTTGTTACTGATTTTTTCATTGCAACAGAATAGATATATGTGTGGAGACACTATGTCCTAAGCAGTATTGCTATGATGCTGTTGATTTCTAACTTAACCCTATGCACGTGGTTGCAGAGAAGTAGACATGGATTTTCAGCAATTATGGCTGGAATATTATGAAATGCAGTCTGTCAGTCTACCTACCTGTCTGACAGCAAGCCCGTCCTTAACCATTCAACAGTCATGCCTGTGAGAAAGAGAAGAGTTGGAAGAGTTGTTAGAAATGCCCGCGCGCCAGCCTTTCTGCGCGCTTGCCTGCGCCTGCCTTCCCGACTGCCTGTGCCTGCCTACCTGCCTGCATGCGCACCTGCTGGCATGCCTGCCTGAGCCTGCCTGTGTGCCTGTCTGCCTGTCTGCGCTTACCAGCGCCTCCCTGCCTGCGCCTGAACACAGTCTGTCTGTTTATCTACCTGCCTGACATCAAGCCAGCCCTGACTTCGATTTTAACTATTCACAGTCACGCCTGTGTGAAAGAGTACAGTCGGAAGAGTTGTTAGAACTGCCCGCGAGCCTGCCTGCGCCTGTCTGCACTTGCCCGAGTCTGCCTGCGCGCCTGCGTGCCTAACTGCGTGCCTGCCTGCGTGCCTGCTTGTGTCTGCCTGCCTGTCTGTGCCTGCCTGTCTGCACTAGATGACTGCGCGCAGTCTGTCTACCTATCTACCTGCCTAACATCAAGCCCGTCCTGACTTCGATATTCACCATTCAACAGCCATGCCTGTGTGAAAGAGTACAGTTGCCCGCCTGCCTGTGCGCCCTGTATGCCTCGGTCTGAGCCTGCCTGCGCCTGCCTGCCTGCCTTGCCTACCTGCCTACTGGCTGCCCGTACCCGCTGCCTGATTGCGCGCATTCACTTGTCTTCCTCTTTGGAACGGAATATCGAAAATGATTTGCATGTGCGTATTCACAATTGCCTACTGAGCATATTTTCTGTTGTAAGATTTGTTGTAAAGTTTAACCCTATGCCCATTCTAGCATCATAAAGATAGGTCCCATCCCCAAAAAAAAAACATTTTCAGTTCAAGTGACAATTTACTCCATATCCTAATTGATTCAGCGCTGAATGTTTTCTATGCACCAGAAACTCTGTCAAGTTGTGATTGATGATCTTTGGAAACTGAGATGCTTTATTTATTTATGCTATCCTTTATAGCTGACCAGTATTCATTCTCCAGACAACTGTTTTCATTTTATCACTTATACAAATGATTTGAATATCACTGTGACTTGTGTAACCCTTTCGTAATCACAGCTATTTGAGGGTACTGTGTGAAAACTGTAATTTTCAAAATATTCTTTGCAACCTGTTCATATTCAAAAGCTATTTGAGAGTACTGTGTGAAAAACTGTAATTTTCAAAATATTCTTTAACCTTCATTTACTGATTTTTATTGAAACTGAATTCGTAAAAATGAGCTGGCATTGTTGATTTCTAACTTAACCCTCACGCGTGGTTTCAAAGAAGTAGATATGGATTTCCAGCAATTATGAATGGAATACGGAATGCCTTCTGTTTTTCTGCCTACCAAACTGCCTGAAAGCAAGCCCACCCTTACTTCGATTTTAACCATACACCAGTCATGCTAGAGTAAAAGAGTACGGTCGGAAGAGTTGTTATACAGGACTGCCTGTCTACTTGCATGCATGCCCTAACGCCTGCCCACTCGACCCACCGCCTGCCTTGAATTCGGCATTAACCATACAAACTTTCTGTCCCATATAAATGTGCTAATATTTAAAGCTGAACAGTTCATCAAATAGACAGAAATAAAGTCAAACTCGACTGGTGACAGGTAAATAGTGAATGGAAACGTCATTGCATTTGGAATAGAGTAGGGACGAATTGTCCGCTCGGTTTCACGTTGTCCCCAGGCAGTCACGCCACTCGATAAAGATACTTACCTGTCAAGCAGGGAAAGTAGAACAACATCTGAACATTTCGTGTGGCTGCCTTCGGTGGTCTGGACACAGTGGACGTAGGAGCGACACTGCTGTCTGCTCAATTTTTATGTCAAATTAGCCATATTACCGCCTATTCGCCATTAACCCATGCGCGATTACTGTCCACTTTTCATTTCTGACAAATATCTAACTGTTACCAGTTTGGCGAGGTCCATTTGGCGCCAGTGTACACAATGCATCTTTCAGTCACCACCGTCTCTCCACCAGAAACTGAGAATCCACGATTTCAAGCAGAACTACCCCAGAGGGGGGAACAGTGCCACAACCCCAGACATATACCCAGCGTCAGGTCGCACCGGCTAGAACAGGACCAAATTCAAATAATTACCTCCACTCATTAAAACGCTATATCTAGGCCAATTCTTGGCCGATTTCCATAAATTTTTCACTCATTCTTCACAAATAGTTACCGCATCTTTTCACACAGAGAGCGACACCAATTTCCCATTCTATCATGTTGAATGTCAGGAGAGGGTATGTGCATGTTCGGGTGTGGGTTGAGAGAGAGGGGCGGCTGCCTCGAGGCCCATGCTTGGTTTCGGGACTTTCTAATAATATGACCGAGTTCGGGCGAGCTTCAGGTACAAACGCTGAAAGTTTGGGATGGCTGCTACGAAAACGTTCGCCACAATCTATGGTGTCACATATGCACATGTGGTTATTATTAAGTATACGCGATCTGTTCAACAGGTTTGCTATTTAGCCCTAACTTGGAGATTAACCATACAGCATTCACGCCAATGTGAAAGAGTATTGCGGAAAGAATTGTTAGACACTGTAGGGAGTTTTCTATCGGCTATGCACTTAATATAGCCTAAAAAACTACCAGCTCTATATGCAATCTTATTTCGCCGCTGCCTAAAAAGACAAGCGGAATAGGTGAATCTCTCGATTTCTTGAAATCGAAAAATCTAGAAGGAGGGGGTTGGACGGGTACGATGTGTTCAACAGGTTTGCTATTTAGCCCTAACTTGGAGATTAACCATACAGCATTCACGCCAATGTGAAAGAGTATTGCGGAAAGAATTGTTAGACACTGTAGGGAGTTTTCTATCGGCTATGCACTTAATATAGCCTAAAAAACTACCAGCTCTATATGCAATCTTATTTCGCCGCTGCCTAAAAAGACAAGCGGAATAGGTGAATCTCTCGATTTCTTGAAATCGAAAAATCTAGAAGGAGGGGGTTGGACGGGTACGATGTGTTCAACAGGTTTGCTATTTAGCCCTAACTTGGAGATTAACCATACAGCATTCACGCCAATGTGAAAGAGTATTGCGGAAAGAATTGTTAGACACTGTAGGGAGTTTTCTATCGGCTATGCACTTAATATAGCCTAAAAAACTACCAGCTCTATATGCAATCTTATTTCGCCGCTGCCTAAAAAGACAAGCGGAATAGGTGAATCTCTCGATTTCTTGAAATCGAAAAATCTAGTTTCATTTTGTGTTTCAATAAATGTTTTCAAATTTCGCGATGAGGACTTTATTATTTGGATTATTGACGGAAGTTATTCTAACGGGGTTTGGTGCTTTTGTTTTTTTAACCTACATTACTCGGTGACCTAGTTCAAAGTGAGGTCGGAAGGCTGTAAAAAAATTTTGTGGTGCAGTACGTCCTGAGGGCCCCCACTGCCCCAGGACGTTCCACACCACAAAATTATATCTCGGCCTTAGGATCCTTGTCTGGATTGCAATTAACCCTTCTTTTTAAAGTCACTGTAAATGTGACAGTTCCCCGTGGGCGCGGCAGGGCTGCTTTACTGGTAAAATAAGGCCCTGAATCAACGCCTTGGACGAAAATCCTTTAAAGTTGGCCACGTGGTATAAACGATTGACTAAGGCCCAACATAGTAGATCTTCTGTTTCTCAGGCCATTTATTTTTATAAAATTGCATGCGGGTGGTTTTTTCATTGTATTTTTTGGAATTATTTCTTTGCCATCCAAAATTTATGTTCTTGGTTTGTTTTATGTTATAGGCCTCCTAACCGACAGAATAGCTAAAGCATTGCAAAGCCTTGTTGCACTCCAGGAACAGATTTATCAATCTTACTGACGTGGGTAAACCATCAGATATAAACCATTTAATTAATATTTTGTTCAAGTTTGCATTGGTTGTTAAAAGAGAGCATGTGGTAGCCAAAAGGACCGGGGGGGGGGGGGGGCGTGAGCGGGGGCTTGGAAACAGATTTTGAACTTTTTTTAATGCCTAAACATGACTTCATCCCAATAATGTAGTCATGAGAAAGCCAAAGATGCCGAAGTGACTTTGAACACTAATAAATAATTTTGGCAATCCTGTCAATTAATACTTCCCCACTAATAGTTTGATAGTTATCCTTCTGTGGTTATGGGCTGCAGTACCAGGAGAATTAATATTGTAGGATAACGCAAGAAAAAAAAAACCCTTCACTGTTAAATAGCAGCCCCTGACTTTGATTTTTGGAAAACTCGCTGAGAGAGTGTGGGAGAGCTTTCCAATAATCTTTGCTAATGGCTGGCATTGATACAGATTGGTACAGAAAAAATAAGTGTTCTTGGCAGCTTTCTTTATCTGAAATTCTTTTGTGCTGGCTGAGAAGAAGCCTTCATTCTTGGTCTCGTTTTGTGAAATGGTCGGCGATCGATGAATGCTTTATTCAACCCACAATTATTTTGACATATTGCAGAAAAGCAGTGACCAGCAGTTGTGACCACCCCATATCCCCCCCCCCCCCCCCCCCCTAAAAGATAATGAAATAGTTTACCAGCTTCGTGCTTGGATGATTTTAGGGTAGGAACTTTTCTGTTGAAATGGGAGCATTCTCAATTAAACCAGATCGGCTTCAATGGCGGTTGTTACACAATAGACGCCATGTGGTCGATGCGATAATTTTATTATTATTATTATTATTATTATTATTATCAGTAAAGAAAATATCCCAATCCCACCACTCCAATCACTTGAGCTGTCTTTTGAAACCAATAGCCGACCGTTGAAGAAACAGGGCGATTTGCTTAAAATACTAAATAAATTATATGAATGTTTAAGACCAATTAATGGTCTCTGTCTGTGGCCGTGTAAATCTTTAAGTTGAAAACCGTTTTTAAAGCATGCTAAAAGAGTTTATTGTACGGATACACTGTACAAAGATGGTACATTTTCTGCAGCAATCCTGTTTCAATGGAAAATATCGTGCTGGTGGTAAAAGCCCTTTCACGTGCGATAAACTTAACGATTATCATTTTGCAATTTCGATTTGTGTCTAATGTCTGTTTGTCAAGTAGATGAATATTTATTTATTTAATTTATTGGAGTTTAACCCTTTACCCATCGTAACGGCCAAAACCGGCCAGCGCTATTCACAAAAATCGCCAATTAATTTTCAATATATTTTCATTTTTTGTCTCAAAAACATAGGTTATGACCCCTCGTTGGAACGAGCTCGTCGAGCTCGTTCCAACGAGGGGTCATAACGTATGTTTTTGAGACAAAAAATGAAAAAAATTAGTTATTCAGGAATATTTTTGGCACGTGTCGTCTGCTTTTCATGTTACGTAAAGGGTTAACGGCATTTTCGACAGCCAGGGTCACATTGTGTCGGACAGTTTCATGGATGGAGGAAGCCAGTGTACCTGGAGAGAACCACCGAGCAACTGCCAGACTCCCCAACATACTTAACTCCACACAAGCATGGTTAACATTGGTTAAAAACAGGTGCACCATCGACCGACGACGTACATTACGCTTAAGTACACGGCTCCACCGTGCCCCCCTCGTGGGCAATCGGGATTAAGTGCCTTCCAAGGAGATCAAAAGTCAAACAAATGTGAATTACACCGATTCAATGAGTAAATTCAAATTGGAAGAAATAACTGATTTAAATTTCGACTCCACGCATCGTTACATTTCATCAGAATTATATTAACCATGTATCTAACAATTCGGTCGCCACCGCCCGCGTGATGAACAAATTCAGCAGTTGAAAAAAAATATTTAAAAAAAATGCCAACAAAAGTGTTTCATGTGACCCCTCATTGGAACGAGCTCGTTCTAATGAGGGGTCACATGATATGGTTTTGTTGAAATTGTTAGAAAACTTTGAAAAAATAATATTTAAAATAATGACTTTTGATATCGTCCGTGTTTGGTAAAGGGCTAAATTACTATGTTTCCGTCAGAGATTGCACCCGATTTTGCCTAATTCTCTTTGTTTCACGGGAAAACTAATTTTAGAGCCACATTGAGGTGCTACGGAGTAATGGAACGTTAGCTTGAACACCTGTAGGCGATATGTTATTTTCGATGTTGTCAAAAATCTGAACAAAATAATAATTTGCAACTTTTTTGGCTGTCCATCCGTATTAATGAGCAATGCCCGCGAAGTTTTGAACGTCTAAACATGAAAAATTACAATTTTTTTTTTAGATATTTAACTCCATCGAAAATAACGTGTCACGTATTTTCATTCAAGCCAAATTTCCCCATCACATTTTCAGTCATTCAGGCAGTAACGGGTCAGGCGATGTTGAGCCTTAAAAAAATCGAATTTGAAGAGCATTTCAAACTAAAATTTTATTCCAGTTAGAAGAAGTAATTTGTTGCCCGTCGTCTTAGAAAGTTTCGCGAGTTTGTTGTTGTTTTTTGTTGACGAAAGTGATTTTTTTTTTAAAAGACTGAATGTGCACCGGAAGAAAATTTCGACACGCGAAACCGCAAAAAAAAGTTTACGTCTCAGTTACGGGAAGAGAAATATAAAGAGTGTGAATGTAATTATTATTATTTGAACAGGTTTGTCTACGCTTCAAATTCACGAAAAAATAATTGGGATAAATATCTGGCATCATGATATATTTATTCCGTTTCAACAGCGAGTCGAGTTGTCAATACCGGGTCACTGTCAGACATGCGCATTAAAACCCATTGAAACACTGCTCCAGTTGAACTATTTTTAGAAAATTAACGCTAAACTACTGCATTTGAAACACTTCGTTTTCACTTCTTTCCACTGTAAAAGTTGTGAAAAAGTGTGGTGAAATTAATTCAGAGAAGACAAAAATACTTTTTGTGTCCAATAAATACATATAAATTGGGAAAATAGATCGCCAGTGGGTGCCAAAGAGGGTGATTCTTTATAGACGCAAGCGACCCGTTACTGACCAAATCGCGACAGGCAAACGATCCAATTTTATAAAATAAACAGAAGCTTTATCTGAATATTTCCGCTGTAATAATGAGTGTCAGATACATGTCTGTCAATAACAAAAAACAAACTTTGGATAACTTATTTTATTTGAGAGAAATAAACGAAAATATGAAAGGTGACCCGTTAAACCCTGACTGACTGTATTCGTAACACCGTAAGTTTTGTCGATTTTACGTCGCGTCCATTGTGCAACAACCTGATTGATATTGTGGACTTAAAATCTAAAACTTCAAAGTCATTTTAATTCTTTTTTCTGGGTTTCCGGAAGAATTGTGTACAGAATAGATGGCCATGCAAAATTACAGTTGGGAAGGAATCGACCAATTTGACAGATACGGAAGCGTAATGTAGACAGATACTTGCAAACCGAAGACTGGAAATTTACAATGGGCGGGAAAATTTCCAATTTGGCGGGTATGTTTCCGCCAGCCCGCCCAATATAGACTCCAGGTCAAAAACGAGTTCTAAAATGTTATTCTTAACCCTTTACCTAACGAATCGACAGCATCCGTCCGCGTAATATGCAAACTGAGCAGTTGAAAAACTTAAATTTTTCAAAAATATTTCAACACAACTATATCATGTGACCCCTCATTGCAACGAGCTCGTCGAGCTCGTTGCAATGAGGGGTCACATGATATGGTTTTGTTGAATTCTTTTGAAAAAATTGAAAAAATTATATTTAAAATAATAAATTTTGTTATCGTCTGCGTTGGATAAAGGGTTAAGTGATCGGATGGCGCAGTGTTAACGAACAGGAAAGGAAATCACAAGATTACGAGTTCAATCCCCATAGAAGATTAGTCACTTTTTTCATGAAAATGAACCTTTCAACTGTTTTCAAGCCGCAACAGGATTTTATGAAGATCGAATGAAGGAAAATTTGAAAATTCACACTGGTTCGGTTCGGTTTTTCGGTGTACCCATGATAGCGTTATCGGTTCGGTTTTTCGGTATATTGCCCATCTCTACCCGGAAGTGACGCGAATTACTTGATATTTTGAGATCGATATCATTGTGTGTTTTCAGCGTTTGAATGTTTTGGTTGCTATAAAATATAAAACATGTTTTAATCGCAATTAAAACATCACAACGCATATGAGAAAACGCCCGTGAAAACTTATATTTCCTCGCAGTAACGAGTGAGATAATTTTGGTATCTACTCAAAAACAGTAGGTATCATCTTCTTAATCACAACCAACTGAGAGTCCATATTGAAGCATTATCCCATTGAAAGCACCCTAGTGGAACCTTCCATCAGTGGCGGATATACAGGAATTCTCAAAGGGTGGTGGGGGCGAATCGTGCAGATGCCAAAGGCATCTGCCGCGAGTGCCGAAGGCACGAGCTTCTGTAGGGGGGGGGGGGGTGGCGGGGGGGGGGGGTTTCCCCCAGAAGATTTTTGGAAATGAGCGACCAAATGGGGCATTCTGGTGGCTTCTGGGGTGGAAATCCTCTTGAATTTTTGAACGGCTAATTAAAACTTTTCAAACAGCAAGTTTCAGAATTTCAAATTCTGTCATACGTTCAAGACAGAATTAGAAAATTTGAAATATGCTCTTCAGATCCGTTTACCATAATATTGTATTTTGGACACACTGTTTACAGTCATAACCGACTTAACCTCAGGAGAACATTGCGATCTGCCAGCGTTTGAAAGTTTTCAGCAGTCAGCCCTCTAGGCTAAGGTACCCCATGACTATGCCAATTAAGATCCTAACCCATAATTGGCATAGCCATGGGGTACCTGGGGCTAGGGGCATGTAACACCTCAAAATCATGCTGTGTCGTGACGCTATAAATGAAGGCGACCAGTAGATATATTTTGCATAATTTTAAAGGTATATTTGTTTTCCGTAGCGAATGGTGATGGAGGAAATAAATGTCGTTGTATGTTTTTACTACATAGGATACAAGCAGGAGCGGCGGAAGGTTCCATAAAGTGGTGGGGGTTCACCGATTTCATGGAGCATCCAAGAGATGCGAGAGAGACGGGGGGGGGGGGGGGGGGGGCGTGGTGACGGAGGGAGATAGAGACGCGGCGGGTGGAAGTGGGAACAAAAACTTGGTAAATTCAAAGGAGGGTGCCAGTTCATATACATTAGTCCAAATTTAGCCTGATAGACAGAAATATATTTGTTTGGTTTGGTACGTCCACGGGACGTACCAAACCAAAAAATATATTACGGTCTGTGAGGCCGTGGACGTAGCAAACCAAAAAGTATATTACGACTCGTGAGGCCGAGTTTGCACCAGATATATACACGATTTGGGAAAGTTGGAGGCACAATTATACATTATCAATCCTTGGAAAAAAGTGAGGGGCGCGTGCTCCTTGTACCCCCCCCCCCCCCCCCGTAGTCGCCCCCTGGATACATAATCATGATTTCAACCTCCAACGACGGCCTAAATTGAAGGGACTTTCGCTACTTTTACAGGGCAGGGGCGGGGCGAGGAGTGGGTTGTGATGAGTTTTTCAGTGGCTATGGGGAGCGCGGTGGCTCAGTAGGCAGAGGTGCAGGCTGCAAGCCGAGAGGCCCTCGGTTCGAATCCCACCTGCGGCAACCGCGTTGTGTCCTTGGGCAAGACACTTCATCTCCATTGCCCGCGTGGGGGCACGATGACGCTGTGTACTAAGGGGTACTGCACGCCGATGGTACGCATGTCTTCAACCAATCTAACCCTGCCTGTGCTGCAGTGCGGAGTTACGATGTTAGGGAGCTGGCAGCTGCTCGTCGTTGCTCGGTGGTTCTCTCCGGCTTCCTCCACCGTAAAACTGTCACAGGTCATGATTAGCCATTGTGCATAAATATGTGACCTTAAACATAAATAAATAAATAATAATTCAGTGGCTATGAAATACCTCGTGTACTTTTCAGTGAAGACCCCCACGAAATATTTGATAGCTGCTGGAAGACTGTATACACTCCATCATACATGTACGTGGGCTCATTCGCGCGAAGCTCGGGCGGTTGAGCTTGTGTAGGTCTGAGCGAAAACATTTTTCAGTGTAGCTATGGACCATTTACATGCGAGACAAACACGAGCTAAAGGGGGTGGGGCGCCCCCCCCCCCCCTTGTATCCGCCATTGCCTTCCATGTCAGTTCAATGGCAGCAATTGGAAAAGTCCATATTTATTATTGGGGGTAGACCAATTAATATTTTCAACGTGCAAGGGCTGTACGTTAAAAATATTGATTAGTCTACCCCATACATTCACTTACCAGCTACCCTACTCATTGAAATCATGACATAACATGTTCCTGGGCGGAAAAGCGACCCGTCCGGTTCAAAGAGTTACAAATTATAGTTCAGTCCAAGTCTTTGTGTTCTAAAAAAATAGCTACATCTTTTCTCACCAACATTTATACAGTTTTGGTGTTTTGTAAGATATACTTACCTAATGATTTTGAACTCAAAAGGTTAACATAACAAAAGTAATACAAATACATTTCTGGGTTTAGCCACTAACCTATTTCAGTTAGAGTCAATCACTTTTAATGTTATAAAGTGACAACGGAGTTCTCCACTTCTGAAAGTCAAAGGTCAAGATTACATAATTACTAAATTTGTGGGTGTGCATCGCCTCATGGTTTAGACACGGCGTCTGAATCTTTTCTCCTCAAACTTTTGTACAGATACCAGGGGTGGTACTTTGTTCGAGCTGAAGACCTTTTGCCTCTAGAATTCAATGTCAAGGCCACAAATTCATTGAAATACATTTTCGGCTCTAGCCGTTTACCCGTTTCGATTAGTCATCCAATTTTATATCAAATAGGGGACCTTGTGGATGTTCCCCTTTGTAGTTCAAAGGTCACAGGTAAAAGGCTAAGGCAGGCTTTCCGCTAGGAAAAAAATGTTGAGGCCGGTAATGGCGAATCCAAGGATCCGACGGGGCGACCATGGTCGCCCCGTCGAATCCTTAGGTTCACCATTACCAGCCTCATGATCTCATCTGTCTGAAATGCACATCTGAGACGCCCAATTGGAGGAGCTATGCCTTGTGCATGTTAAAATGGCTGACCTCAGAGTGTACACAAAATTTACTAATGTGGGCCAATGGAACCCAACCCAAATCGTGCACATATGCCATCTAACCTATCACCAGATCCTGTCGTTCCATAGTCAAGGTTATTGCAACTTGTTAAAAAAAATTGAATCTGGTTGATTTTTTGCTGTTCTTTTTTCACTATAATTCTCTACCTTTGATGCGAGCCTTAAGAGTGTCTGTGATGAGAGCCCTACGGGGACCTTTTGGGTAGGGGAAAGTCAACGAGGAGATTAGGGCCGTTGATGGGATCCAATGTCTGTATAGCGGAACCCTGGCTAAGGTCGCTATGGTTAAAATTTTCAGTTTATGCACTTAACTGCGTGGGCATGCATCTGAGTCTAGTTACCGCTAGTGTTATTCTTCTCTTTTTTGTTATTGTCGTATTGTAAAAAAAAAACAATAAATCGTTGCCCACTATAAACAGAAAGGAGTTAAATCCAAGTAAATGTGTAGTACGCGGATCATTGCGTCCTATATTTGATGGTTCATTAACTAACCACTTATCCAAGTATTTATTTATTGGTGTTTAACGTTACATGTTTCTGCACAGTGGCTAACTGCGACATGAATATAAAGACAAGTCCAGCCAATCGTTTATATCCATGTTGCCAATTTTAGATGACTTCTCTCAGGCGCAGGTTACCAGGTCCTATTTTACTAGTAAAACAGAGCTTGTTTACCACAGTAAGCAAGCACTGCTTCATTTTACGGGGTTACTATCGGGAACTCATCTACCTATGGTGGTGTCTATTCCAGGGCGACTATTGGTATGCCTGCACAAATTGGGCGAAAGAGCGTTTCGTTCGCCTCAAAAAGTACATGGCGACGAAATTTGCAAATTTTTTCTTGCACTTGAATTCATTCAAAGAATGATTTTCTTTTACCTTTAAGATGATGCAGGGTGGTGAATAGAGTATTTTAAACATGCTTTGGAGAGAATGTGGAGTATAGACAAGCTCAGAGGAATCAAAATGTTCTCGGTGAAGATTCGCAAATTCGACAACTGAAGTGGACATTAGAAACATTAACATGCACTGGTCAAATTTGAATAATCTGCAATTGAGTTTTGTTATGAACACTTTGTTTCTATTCAACCAAACTGACTCATGTAGAATTACCCGACTGAAATCAGTTATTAATATAGTTTAACAAAACATGTCTTTGCTATATAGTCTTTAGAACTATGGTATAACTGAGTTTAGCGAGGACCGCCCAACAAATAAAATTGAAATATCCCAGACTGGTGAACATAAGATTATGTTCTGAATATGTCAGATTTTTTACATTTTATTTGACTTTCTCTACAGCACCACTGATTTCAGTCCTCACTCAGCTTCAGGTATCACAACTCACATGTAGTGATGTCAGCATTGCCTCAGAAATAAGATACATTAACTTTGAGCATCAAATTATATTATGTAACAAAGGTATATGGTGCTAATAAAGAATTGCAGAGTGTAGAATGTGTCTCATAAAATATTTCACCTTAACACAATTTATATGACAAATCTCTATTTTGATAACTTTGTTAAATCATTTTACATGGATTTATAACATGAAGTTGAATTTCAATTTAGAATTACTTCCCTTGTGTATTAGTTCATGCAGAACAAACTAAAATTTGGGAATGCACAATAGCACAGAAAACGGACCATTGATGATTGGTCAGGTTTCAGCAGTGTTTTGAGCTCCGGAATGAAATATGAGGGGGGAGGGGGGGGGGGGGGCTCGGGAGGGGGTAGAAAAAAATTACGTATCTAAAACTCGACTGATATGACGTCAATCTCTGCCGATATGAACTAGAGTTGCCCCCCTTGATGTGTGAGTAGGCGCAGATTCTTTGTTGCTCACCTCGGCCTTTGTTCTCTCACTGCATGATAAATATACCAATGTTTATTATGCTTTGCCTTTCTCTTTCTAAAAACAATAGAAAATGGATCTGGCCACCAGACTGGGGCGGAAGTCGTCTACATTGAGCAACATGGGTATAATTGATTTAGACGCTAAAGTGGTGTGATGTAAAACGCCATTGGGAAGGACTCTCGGAGTCCTTTCCAACAGTGCGTTGCATCGCAGCACAAAATCGACACACTGAAATAATTCCACGAAATTAGCTGTCTTTCCCAAAATTGCCTATTACAATTTTCGGCAAATATGACTTCAAACTCGGCTTAAATGAAGCCAATCTCTGCCGATATGAACCAAGTCAGAGTTGCCCCCTTGATGCGTTAGTAGGCGCAGATTCGTTGTTGCTCATCTCGGCCTTTGTTCTACCGCTGAATGATAAACATACCAATGTTTATACTTCACCGTTCTCTTTCTAAAAATGGAAACTAGAGCTGACCAATAGAGGTGACTAATCTCCCCCCCCCCCCCCCCCCCCGAAAAAACACTCTGATACAGCAACGGGAGCAGAAACCAGGAATATTTGTAGGTTAAAAAGGTCAATGTGACCTCGGCCTTCAGCACAATGATCCTAAAATAAATAGGACCCTCCCTCTCATCATTCCCAACCCACGTGTTAAGTTTGAATTCGATCTCTCCAATGGAACCTTAATCAGGGAGTAGGACCAGGGAAATTTGTCAGGTAAAGGGCACTGTCAGTCTGTGATCTTGACCTTGGCGCAAGGACCACACAATCCACAAAGTCTTTTCTTTCGTTATATTTAACATGCATATCAAGTTTGGTTTAACTCGCTCATCAGGACTTTAGAGAACGGAAACCAGACAAATTTGTAAATGAAAGGTCACGGTGACATTGACCATTGGCGCAATGATTCCATAGTGATATTGAAGAGCTCTTCCTCTCAATATACACAATTCACATGTCAAGTTTGGCTTCAATCGGCCAAGTGGAACTTTAGAGAGCTAATCTGGGGAAATTTATATGTCAAAGGTCACTGTGACCTTGATCTTTTGCGCAATGACTCCCCCATGTAAATTGTTCCGTTCATCACACTCAACCCATATGTCAAGTTTGGTTTCGATTGGCCAAGTGAAACTTCTATTAGAGAGCGGAAAGAAACACCGTCTACAGACGTGTGTGCGAACGAACCGACATACAGAACAGCAACGCCGCGGCTATATCCTACCGATTTTTCAAGTGTTTGCGTGAATAAAAATGAATTACATTAAATAAAAGTTGTCTGAAAATAGTCAAGGTAATTCCCTTTTCATGTGTTGGTTTGTAATTTACACAGGCGAGCTAGTGCTAAGGTAAAGTCTGGATTTCTGTTCATTCACTTTGTTTCTTTTTTTTTTGTGAGTGGCAAGTCGCAAAGAAACCAACATTGTTCAGAGATTCAACAATTTTCAAGCCACAACATTACAACTGTATAAATAGTTTTTCGGGCCCTTTGAAAATAGTTGTTTTTCGGGGTTGTGTTAATAGCGCGTCGGGTACGAACACAACCTTTTTTTCCTGACTACCTTGCTTCTGTGGTTGTGAGTTCAAGCCCCCGGAAGAATCTGTGACCAAAATTCGTTTTTCATTAAAAAGCAGAAAAACGCTGTTCGTGTGGGTATCCGTGTGTAATTACTTGAACAAACTATAGGAAACTCCAAACTGATCTGTTACGAACATTAAGGTTTTATATGAGTTATGGGAAATTTAGCTTGACAATAGGTGACATGTTATTTTAGATGGCGTAAAATATCTAAAAAATACGTCATAATTTAGCATTCTTTGCTGCTGAAAACTACGAAGCATTGTTCATAAATGCGGATGGGCAGCAAAAATGTGACAAATTATTATTTTGTTTGGACATTTGACGACATCAAAAATAACCTATCACCTATTTTCAAGCTAACTTGCCATTCATTATGTTGCACTTGAATTATTCATTCGTTTTACAGCAGCTGTCAATGTCGAGTGTGAAGTTGTTATAGAATATAGAAAGCAGCAGAGTTGTCACAGCAATTAGACTGCACTTAGTTTGGTCCCGGTGGCTAAATTGATAAAAGCGTGGTTTATGGAGACGAAGTTCAAGGTTTCCAACCCCAATTGCTCTTTGAACATTCTGAACAGTTTAGTATTGGTTTAAGTTGAATAAATGCACTTCCCTCTCTTGTTCGGACTTTCCCGTTTTATAATCGAATTTGTGAATTACGAATATCCTTGCAATCGTAAAATACTTGAGTAAAAGTCACGATGTTTGCGAATGTGCAGTAGTGAACGCTGTGGACGGGTGTATGTAAAAAGGTGAATGTGTCGTGCTTATGCATTGATATACACAACACATTCATTGTCATGTTGAACAATGGGAGCTCAATTTAATATCAATAAACGGAGACAGAAAATCTAAACATTTTCTGTGACTGTGTTGAGGTATTAATTTGAGGTTTCATTATGCAAAAGTCCAACAAACTGCTTTCAATGACTGTTGCAACTAATTACATCGTCCCTTGAATGCAACAAGACACCATCTGCGATGCCAAAGATGGTGCCTTATTGCACTCAACGGGTGAATAACGAAGACACATTTTCAGTAAGCGGTTAGCCTCGTCCTTGTTGCTCAGATGGTATGGGCGCATGTTCACGTTGTTGTTATATTCAATACATCTTGAGATCATGGGTTCAAACCCCCCAAATTCCTTTTGAGTGGAATACTTTTAATCGGGGGTAAAGTTGCAATGTTGTCTCTCGTTTCATAACTCCATTCGTTTAAGAATATTTGAGATAATTACAGAACAGGCACGGATTCAGCTGTGTCAAATAATGATACTCCCTGTTTATTCAACGTCAGCGTCATTCAGAGGTGGATTTGCAAAATTCTGAATTGTAAAAATCTCACAGTGAGATCGATCAACACGTTCAACCTTCAATCAACGGGATAGATTGTCTGCATCCACCTGATGCCTACAACACTAAACTATGTAAACCGTATATTAAAACTACAATAAAAGTCTGATTTTGTTCAGTAAATATTAAAAGTAGTTTCTTTTATTTGATGCCTTCTCATCATGTTGCGGTGTTGAACTGAGAATACTTAATAATAAAGCACACACTTGATTGCAGTTCGTCGGTGGCGCGATAGGTAGCGACGCGGCTTACAAACCTAGCGGAGTGGGTTCGAATCCCACTAGGGGCAAACTCAAATAATCAATCAAAACTAAACCAAAAAATCAAACAATAATCAAATGTAGAATATAATTCAATAAAAAAAACTGTGACATTGTAATGAAAGGTTTGAAACGTCACTCGATGTCGAGGACTGAAAATCAGAAATGCGTTTTAGAGAAAAAAGCTTTTCCAATTTGCTCAGTGTTTTTTACCAAGTGGAGATTTTGAAATGAAAAATCTCCCCTCTCATTCTTCAACCATCTGTTTCTTTTCTAGGTTTCGCTCTTAGTCAGTACCAGCTGTTTCATTTCGGTCTTTCGCTCCCATTACCTCGGGAGGCTCCCGGTCTCGAACCCACAACTACTCACTACCTTCCAGTCCGGAGTCCACTACGTTACCACTCAGCCACGGGATCCCCACAATAATCTAGTCAGAATTCCCATTTAACTGTTCGTTGGTTGCATTTGATTTAAACATGAAAACATTTGTTCCTCTTTGGGGACTCGAACTCTCAACCTTGTGATCAGCAGAACAACGAGTTACCAACAGACCATCGTATTCTTTTCTTAATCACTCTGACAACTGATATTTACCTTTGTATTGCATCAGGTTGATGTGTGGGTTTTTTTTTCCCAGACATGAAAAAAGTTATTTTTGGGGGGTTTGAACTCACAACCTTGCACTCAGAAGTTTTATGAGTTACCTCGAGGCCAACGCCTTCTTCTCGTTATCACACTTAGAACTAATATTCACCTTAAAGTTGCATCGAGAAGTGGGTTCTTTTTATTTTGCGAATATGAAAAAAAAACCATCACCACCAGGAACTGAACTCACAATCCTAAGACCACCAGCCCAGAGCGCTACCACTGGGCCATCAACACTTCGATAACAGAGAAAGTGAAAGTAATATGAATGACATGGTTTTCTCAAACTATGGGACTTCGAAGGGACTCGGGAGTTTCCAAAATTTAATGTCGATTGAAAAGTTCGCATCACAAACGCCTTTCTAAATGAAGAAAAATACTCTTCAAGCGTAACCCTCTTAACGATCTTATTTCCCGCTTCGTCATTTCTTCCAGAAAATGTGCATTGCAACTGCAACGGCAACCTGTGCGTGTGTGAATGTTTGTCAGGGATGGCGTGTGTCGGCCGAAGGACATGTGGATGTGTATGGGGTATGTGGATGTGTGCAGGGGGTGTGGAGTTTTGAAAACTCAACTGAAAATATAACATAATAGTCTTAAAGTCTAATCAATTCAAGCCAATATTAATATTATTAAAATCGTGGGCAAATAAGCGTCTGATCAAAGTGACATTATGATGCCTGAGCTAAAAAGTAAACTCATACTGCGATAAAGGTATCAATGTTTTGGAACTTGAAGTACTCCCACAATCATTCTGAAACGATAACATCTAATCGGTTTGACATTTATAGCCTGCAAGCACTATCCAATAAATTTTCACCAAACACTTTACTGGTGAATAAAATTAATTTCTCTCGATAATTATCGTAAAAGTTTATAAAACAAGAAGGACGGTTAAAAGTGAGAGAAGAGATTTATCTCTTTGTTTTCAAAGTTACTTCCATTACAATTTAGTCAAGGCTTTCCAATGCTGCACTCAAATCAGAGATTGGAATTATTTAGAGACCACTCTCACAGTGACTTACGAGAAATGATGGCTGGGAATTCAACAATCCACAAATGACAAAAATATAGTTTTTAGCGGTCGCAAACACTGCAACAGATAGAACTGTTCGCAAAAATGGACAAGTCGTAGCTTGAGAACATCATGGCGCCATCTGCAATGCCTTAGCATTGCAGATGGCATCTTGATGTTCTCAAACGTGAAATAAATTTTCACCAAACTCTTACTTAAGTTACTTCCATTACAATTTAGTCAAGCCTTTCCAATGGGACACTCAAATCAGAGATTGGAACTATTTAGAGAGCACGCTCACAGAGACTTACAATAAATGATGGCTGGGACTTCAACTATCCACAAATGAGAAGAATACAGTTTTTAGAGGTCGCAAACACTGCAACAGATAGAATTGTTCACCAAAATGGACAAGTCGTAGCTTGAGAACAACATGGTGCCATCTGCAATACCTTAGCACTTCAGATGGCATTTTGATGTTCTCAAGCGATGACGTGACAAACTTAGTTTTAATTGCTTTAAAAGATGGAGATTATAATACGACTAATTTGATATCAAAGGTTTAAACTGAAGTGAACAACTGACAAGGAAAATGGTAATTATAAAATAAATCTCACATATTGCTTACAAAAAATCCCAGAAAAACATAGAAAAACATAAAATTCTTGCTTCGACACCCTGCAGCCAGAAGGTTTCTTAACTCTTTCCTAAAAAATGACCCTGGGTTTGGGCGATTGATGAAAAAAGGGTATCAAACGTTTGTGGTTAAACTGTATCTGATTTTGAATGATACCATTCTTCTTTGACATTGTAATTTCAATATGAACCTTTAGATCTACAAGATTTCCCCGCCTGCCTTTGTGGCTTCAAAACAGTTGTTGCGCGGTGATATGTCGAGTTAATCTTCGAGATAATTGTTAAATAACACCCAGTGATGGAGGATTGTAGTCAAATCATGATGCCAGAACAGGAATTTATTATTCTAGGAATACAAAGAAAAATAGATGCTGGATACACTTTTTTCCGAGTGCTGGGTTGGGATTAAGGGGAGTTTCACAGCATGCCACCGATCTGATGGGGTACTTTTCCTTCTTTTCATTAAATGGTGTTTGTACAATAACAACGGGGCATACACCCCTATCCACACCACCACAAGAATAACTATTCCGTCGGGACCATTTGCTCAAGAGTTCGCATGTTCAACGATCTCAACTTTACCGAATAACTGTCACAGATAGATGATGATATTTTGGTGATTTTAAGTTGGAAAGCTTCTAGATATAACCACTGCAATTGACAATGAACAGTTTGCCAAGACAGTTACTATAACAATACAATTATTGTAGCTACTTTTTGGAGATTGTGGGCTTCTTGTCTAAAAAGATCCCCAAAAAGCAGAGATGTGTGAACGTAAGAACCGTCAGATAAATGGGCCGGTCGGAAAACATGGGTCAAACTCCCCAAATCTGAAGATAGTTACAGTTTTGAATACCTGATACTTAAAATGTGAAATGTATCACGAAACCTTAAATGTTTGTGCCAGATGAAGCTGAAGCTGTAAAGGAGGCATCTTGTTTTGGGTAATTCTACATATTGAAAAGCAACATGCATTCTTTTGGACACACAGATAACGGTGCAAACATTTTTCACTCATCACTCTAAAAAGCATTATATGGGAATCTAGCGATGAAAACGTAGAAACTTCGTAGTTTTAACCAAGAAACGTCGTGAATTTTAGTGTGTAGCAGATGACACTTTAATCGTAGTCGTATCCCTAGAACAGGCATCAGATAGTGAGCACTCGGCCAAGATACATGTCGGCGACTCTGAGAGCACATCTTGAAGTTTGTCATTGCATGGCCTTGACCTCCAAAGGCAAATATTGTTCGGAGAGCCCTCTGTATAACGTTAAAGTCGGGGGCTCTCGAGGACACAGATAACAGGCTAGACCCCGAACATGCATTTTAATTAATTTTGTGACCCCGTGACATTGGAATTTAACATCTCAAAACAATATCTGTTCAGAAGTTACCAAGTACCGCACCTTCACCAAATGTGGTGATGGAAGACGGTGACATTTTTGTCTAGAGCTCATTCATATCCCCTCCTCTCCATCCCACAGACATAATACACACACACGGGTGCTAGTTACAGCTCCTACGCGTTTCGATTATCGTCGGCGTGGTGGATGGAAACCAAGTGAATGACCTAAAAACCAATAGTTATTTCTTACTAAAAGCTGGTCATAACATGATTGGTTATTTTAACTAAAACGGGATGAATTGTTGTCCTGTGTATATCTCACAGCCCACCCTTACCGCGGTCTAGTTTGTAGAGAGTTGTGGTATTACAAATGTCAAACATTATAATGATGACCATTTGAAGTAGGGCCCTGCGAAGCTGCAAGATTCGATTCGATTTGGAATCTTAAGTTGCTATTCGGTTCGATTCGACTCGGCTTCACGATTCGTTTCCTTTAGAAACTTTTCACTGGAATATAGCTTAGCACCAGTCATCTTCGTCGTCTCACGATACATATATAGTTCTGGTGGAAATTGTACATAAATAATATTGACAATAAAGACTGAGTGTAGTTTCCGCCATCTAAACTGAAACATCTGTACCTTTCTATGCCACCAGCCATGTCAGTTCAAGTCTAACTAGACACTGCCACTGTTGAATAAAGTTTCCAGTTTCTGTTTTTGGATTATAATCCTTCCTGGGTAATATTCCAACTCCATCACCAGGCATGCCTTGGTGATGGAGTTGGAATATTTTATCAGGAGGGACTTGAGCCATCACAGTCGAAAGACTCGAAACAAACCAGGTTTACAGCACCCCCTTCCCCCAGTCGGTCATCTCCAAAACGTCCCTGATTCGATTCGAGATTCGCTTCGAATTCGAATAATAAACCGAATTCGATTGAATTCAAAGCGAAAAAGGGTGATTCGCAGGGCTATAAAATTAAAAAGTCTAAAGGGGATTGAATAAATCATGCTAAAAATCGAACTACTTGTGTGAATCCTGAATTTCCATCAGCGAATCAAATGAATCAAATTAATCCAGAAAGAACACAAAACAAACTAAACTGTATCACAAAAAACTTTACTTTCATAAACTTTCCGCAAGCAATGAAATGCAGAAGTTAAAGTTAAACTGAAGAATGGAGGTCCTTCCTTGTTTCAAAAGCAAGTGTTCGTAGGAGAGAAATGCGTGAACTTCAATAAGCATGTAATTCACGTGCATGAACATTTTCCATTACAACTCCTCTCGCAGAACCAAAGTTTCCACGTGCAACATATGCACGTATTCGTTATGTCCTCCTCACCCCTAAATTATAATATATATACATCAACCCCCAACCCTCCAGTCCACTTGTGAATCTTGAAAACTGGCAGAATGAATAAAAATTACATCGATGTGTCACATTTTTTGCTTTCATTCGTAAATATTAACATAATAACCTATTGGTTCAAAAATTTAATACGTTCGCCGTGGTACAATGGATACGGTCGTCGAACACAGACTTTGAACATCCGAATTCTCAGGTTGTAGGTTCAAACCTCGCCTGCTGAAAAAATTTACATAACGTTAATTACAACTGAGAATTTAATTTTTCGCTATAAAGCCAAATGATTTTCACTTGATTCTAATAGGCTGACTTTGAAGTGCTCTTTTCAACCCTTCTAATTTGAGCATGCCCCGAATTATGGATTCAGCGGACTGCAATTGGGTATAACTCGACTGATCAGCTGACTGACTAACACGTTTCCAAACAAAATGTTAGTGGCGCAATCGGTTGAGTTGCACATTTTTCTTAATAACCCGTTCCAGAGTTGTGGGTTCGGTTCCCGTGAGATCCAGAAGTAAATGAATATTTTGGACAGTGCAGATATCCCGGATGTTCAGTTGAAGTTCACCAAAAATTTTGAAAATAAAAATCTGCTGTCTCAGATTCAAGCTTTGGTGGATCCAAACAATTAAGAACTGAAAAATTATAGCGTAGATTAGTTGTGTTCTGTACTAATGACAGTACAGACTGGTTTTAAACCAGTCTGCACTATTATTAATACAAAACGCAGCATTCGTTGTGTCATTAGCGCAGCTGGTAAAACCGACAACTTTTCTTGTTGAATCGATGCATTCTGTCCATCACGAGATCAAACCCCATATGAATCGCCGCATGAAATACCTTTTTATGAAACAAAGAAAATTTAAGTTTTTCAGTTACTCTTTCAGTTTATAAGAGCTTAACAGACTATTTTTGGTAACCTACTATAGAACTTACTTTTTTCGATAAAACATTTGATTTTCTTTTGCAGTCGGTAATACCCCTTCATCGTGAAACTTTAAATATTTACCAATTGGTAAATGTATGACCAAGAATTGTTGTGCGACGGGTAGCAGAATCGGTAACGCGTCAGCTTGCGGATCTCAACACCGTGTGTTCGAATCCACAAAGGGACAAACACAATGATTTTCTCTTGCAGTTTGAAATACCTTTTCAACGTGAAACTTGAAGTATTTTCCAATTGGTAAAATATGTGACCGTTATATGAGGTGCGACGGATAGCACAGTCGGTAACGCAGCGGCTCGCGAATCTAAACATCGTGGGTTCAAATCCACTGAGGGGACAAACTAAACTGGATAATATAAACTAAAATAAAATAAAAGAAACGCTAAAACTGATAAACGATGAAACAAGAGGTGCATGAGAGAGAAAGTAGACAAGTAGACAAGGAGAGGAGGTGACCGGAGGGGTGTTACTAGCGGGAAGGTTGAGAGTGAAGGGGTTTTAGTCAAAAATCCTAAAGTGTTCTCTTTTTAGCGGTTTTTCAACTATTTTGACGAAAATTTGTCTCTTTTGGGTTTCGAACTCACAACCTTATGATCGCCGCCCCTATACGTTACCACTGCGCCATCCGATCACTTTATAGTTCAAATGTTGGAACTCTTACTGGACCTGTAGTCTGTATTAGGCGGGTTCGGCGGAAAACTACCCGCCATATTTGAATTTTCTCCCGCCCAATGTAAATTTCAAGTCCCTGACTTGCAAGCACTTGTCAAATCAGTTGATTCCTTTCCAACTGTATTTTCGGACGGCCATCTCCTTTGTCCACATTTTTTCTGGAACCTTTGAGCGACATCTTCTGGCGAGTAGCTCTGCACACCAGAGAGACCATGATAACCATATCAATTCGATTACGAAATCGCACCTATTTTTAAGTACTGAGTAACATGAACTTAGTCAAAATTTGACAGGACATCCAATGTTGTACTATTTTGAATTCTTCGCCTTTGAACAGTGTTTCTCCACCCGGGACCATTCTGGAGAAATAAATTTACAAAATCGAGGTAACATACTACCTCGATTTTGTAAATTTAATCTCCCAAATGGAGGTGGGGAAAAACAGAAAATAACCACAGGCCGTTGAGAGCCCGGTTTGGGTCTTCAAATAAAAAAATAATTAACATCCTGATGATTTATTCACAATATAAACGTTTACAGTGTATAGATAGGGGTGTATGTAACGAATATAACAATAATCAAACAAATTATTCTTAAAAATCAAAACAGGTTCTCTCACGTCTGTAAAATAAATTTATTTCAGACGAGCTGAAATTAAATTACTTTGACTGGTAGAGTGCTAAATTATTTATTTTCATCAAAATTTGTTCACAAATCTTTGCCTTCTTACAATTTATGGGAGAGTGCCTAAAGGGCTAAAGGTACTCTCCCATAAATAGTAACAAGAAAATTCCACACAGACGAAATAATTTAGATTTAAAGATAATATGATGGACACAAACAGAGTTTGAAGCCTTTGGGTTGCAGTACCTACACTTTAGGGAAAAGCCCAAAAATGGGCTTCAAGTTAATGGTGTTTGCTTTAGTTCATGAGATTAATAAGGTTTTTAGCATTGGGTGCATTGTAAATTCATCAAAGCCTAGTGTCTCTAATTTTAATTTGGCTGTAAAACAAAGACATTAATTAGGTTGAACCTAGTCCAATGTCCAGTCTGAAGACAGTCGTTTAATGTAATTCTGACGCACTGTGTCGATGCGTGGAAATTAAAATCAGTTATGTGGTCTATAGACAAAACTACATGTATGTTTCAATGAGTCGTTTTGTATTCAATGAGTCAGGTGTGCGTAGGACGAAAACGTCGAGACCGAAGGTCGAGACGTTTTCTTTCTACGCACATCTGACGAATTGAATACAAAACGACTCATTGAAACATACATGTGGTTTTGTATTTATTACATGACCCAAGCACCTACTGACCTAATTTTCTTTTCTATCAACGGTGGTAAACACCATGCACTTTATGCAGTCGCATTGCATAAAGAAGTCCCGGTTGGAACAGGTTGGTGTGCAAAACGGAATTCCGTATTGCACAGCCGTATTGCACGCCGTATTGCATAAGAGAGACTGCATGGGCATGCAATAAAATTGAATGTCTGATGAAAAAAATGATAAACATTTTAATCATGCTTATAGTGAATAGCCACACGCGTAACCAGGATTCTGCAATAGGGATGCCGGAGCTCGTTTTTTTTTTCTTTGGGGGGGGGGGGGGGGGGCATGATATTTGGAAGGCCGTTGTGAGGAGCGGAGGTTTCCCCTATTTCTCATTAGGCCCTTCTGGTTGTTACCTCTCCTCCCACGTCCCTTAAAGGAAGTGGGAGGAGGGGTAACAACCGGAGCGTCCTAGTTAGGACTAGGCCTCCCACCCTCCACCCTTCGACAGGGGCACTGAAGTCAAATGAAACAGACGAGTAACTATTCCATTGTCCACAAAACTGAAGTTTTCTTACAAATGGAAGGACACGAGAACGGTGGAACAGTTTGGGCCCATCAGTTAACAAAAAACCGTCACATCCACGGTGGTCTGTTGATGAGGGTTAATTGGGAAATGTTGGTTAAAAAATGAAAACACCAAACCCCGTTAGAAACACTTCTGTTAAATTAAAATCCAATTAATAAATTCCTCGCGACATGTATTTGAACACTTTTATTGAATCACACACAAAGTGATGAATGAGATAATAAGGATGTGAGACTTAATTATAATGTGCGCTCACCAATTCGTGAACACCGTGCTTGCAGGTCTTGCACGTGCGCTTTCGTGATTTTCAATAAACTTCTTTCACACGAACGCAACTCTTGGGATACGTTTCAATTGCATCGAGATTTTTATCTGTTTTGTTTTATGTCTTTATGAAAACTGAGTTTTTGTTTCCTTTGTTTGTTTATGTGATCCAATTTCTGAGTTTTGTATTTAACCCTTTACCTGACATGAAAAGCAGACGACACTTGCAAAAATAATTCTTGAATAACTAATTTTTTTCATTTTTTGTCTCAAAAACATAGGTTATGACCCCTCGTTGGAACGAGCTCGACGAGCTCGTTCCAACGAGGGGTCATAACCTATGTTTTTGAGACAAAAAATGAAAATATTTTGAAAATTAATTGGCGATTTTTGAGAATAGCGCTGGTCGGTTTTGGCCGTTACGTTAGGTAAAGGGTTAAATGTGAATAATAAACTGGCGATACACCTTTACAAAATTATAATATAGGCAAAGCAAAGTTATCCCGAAAATAATACCGGGGGGGGGGGGGGGGTATAGTTACCATCAAGAGTAATATGGGAGGGGGGGGGGGGGCTAGTTCAACGATCTAAACGAAGTGGCTACCTCCTACGTAGAGGGGTAGCCACTACGTTCAGGCCGCTGAACTACACGGGGGATATACAGAATAGGATGCGCATCATCATCAGTGCTACGTTGCGGCGAGATGGGATGAACACGAGAAGGGGACACTCTCTCTCACCGGAGGGGAAACCTCCTCCGGGAAAACGTTTGAAGTTCGCGACAAAAAACGCAATCAATGACACCGAGTCCATTTGTCCATAATTTTTAAGTTGTGGAAGGCATCAATAATTAGGCAACGTCACCAGGTGGGGGCATGGCTGAATTGGGAGGGGGCATGTGCCCACCTCAGCCCCCACCCCCGAGGTGATCTGAGACTTAAAATTTTAGCTATTGGAAATGTTGACCGGTGAACCCCCTCTACCACCACCTCTGTCGCCACTCCCATGAGGGGTATTTGTGGAGGGGGTAGGGTTGGGATGGAGGGATGACGATTCCATGGTGTGTCACTTTCAACTTTTGGAAGGTACTGTTTTTCTCTTTTTTGGCATCTGTGTTATTAACCCAACATACACAATAATAAAGAGAAACAACGGACTACAGTGTTTACTGTTTATTATTTACTTGTAAAATGTTTAAAACACAATGTTAGAATTAATGATCCCAAACAGTTCGTTCGGCGGACTTTCATTTAAAAAAAAAGAGTTACCGCCCTTTGTTACGTTGCATTTGAACCTGAGTTTTGGGAGTTCAGCAAGGTTGGACAGGGCAGGAGTGAAACGTTTTAGGTATGACAATACTAAATATTTGAATCTTGAAAAAGTACTCTTGGAAATGAAGTAATCTCCGACACTAAGCAGCTTTGAGAAAAAATGGTTTTAAAAAACTTTTGAAGCATACCCCTGTCCAATAAAAAGGTTTTAGGCCACGTAGCAACCACGTCCTACCATAGAAACCAAGATGGCGTCCCCCAGTATACAAAATGGACGACGGAAACACGTATCGCCCTAATATTACGCGCTGAACATGCGCACTAACACCACGTATCACTATGGGGATGACGCCACAAGGTGGTCGCTCACGCGAGTTATCCTTACAATACAACATTGCGCCACTGGGTCACGTGACATTACGTCACTTCTGAGGTCCCACACCGAGGTCCTGCCAATGATGCCAGAAAAGCCCGAGACAAACTACTAATAACATTTAATGTTTTTATTTTTGGAGATAATAACCCCGCTACCTTTTTAACAGTATTTGGGTGAGTTTATTTACTCGTCTCTGTTCAAGAGCAACTATCGAGTTAGAGGTATCGCGCAGTGTCGAAACTGGAAGGAAGAACCATTAATTATTATTACACCACGTTCTTGGACACACACACACGGTGTATTTCCCTCATTCAATCAGATCATGTACTTTCCTTATTCAATCAGATCGCTCATTCTGCAGCGTTTTTCTTCCGTGGAACATTACCAATCCCACGAAGCTATATCCACGACAAATTATGTAATCCGTCCATTATCCGGGTATGATCCACGAGATTGGGGTCTAGCCCGCAAGATCGGATATTACTCTGCTGGAAAGGTGATGGTTGGGTAGAAAGTCTGTTCGAAGTCTTCCAGACTTCACAAAGGTAATATTTATTTCTAGATTGGAGCAAACACACTTTTCTAAAGTGTTGTTAGCCAATGAATGCTTTAGAAGAGTTTTTTGTGTGCTGCAGAATCGAACGTGAAGCAAAATGTCCACGAATGAAGTTTAAACCGAAATGGTTGCGAACAAATCGCCCTAAAACAATTTTTCACATTGTTATGACATATATTAATGACACATGTCAAATTGGGATCCACATGGAGCCTCGTTTGAACAAAAAAGTTAATTTTAAAATTGGGAATGCGCCGTGTAAGTAAATGAGGAAGGTTTGTGTGGGGCGGCTAACAAGCTGCTTGCGTATAATGTACCCATGTAGGTTTTAGACCAGAAAGAAAAAATATGCGTTTATCACCATATCGTCAAGATTGATTTGACAACAATCACCCTTTATTAAACAGGTCCGTGCTCTGAATATATCTTTTCTTTGTCTGTCCATGAAAAGTAGAATATTCAGTGTTTTGACGACAAAACTGGGACTGTTTGTCTATTTGCGTTTATCCGTGGTATTAACCCTTTACCCAACGTAACGGCCAAAACTGGCCAGCGCTATTCTCAAAAATCGCTAATTAATTTTCATTATTTTTTTCAATTTTTGTCTCAAAAACATAGGTTATGACCTCTCGTTGGAACGAGCTCGTCGAGCTCGTTCCAACGAGGGGTCACAACCTATGTTTTTGAGACAAAAAATGAAAAAAATTAGTTACTCAAGAATTCTTTTTGCAAGTGTCGTCTGCTTTTCATGTTAGGTAAAGGGTTAACGAAAATGGGCTATATTGTTTTTTTCTTTCAAGTTCAGCTGCACTATCAATGGACATGTTTGCACTGAAAAAACCCCTAAAATACTCCCTCATATTGTTACTTGTCAACACATTACTCCGCGTTGCTGGGCAGATCGTGTGGTTTTCAGTCGGATTACATCGAATCCAGCTGGGAAATACATAAATCCAGTGGATCATATCCTAACAACACGATTTGTCGCGGATCTAGCTTCATGGAGTTGATTACCGATCAACAGTCAGAGGTCTCGCGAAATAGCCGGTTGGGGAGATGTACACGTGATTTGTCCCGGCTGTGATACCTCAAGTCCCCAATCATAACATATTCCGACTACATCAATAAGCGCAAGTCTTCGACGATACAGGTGGAATGTCAATCAGATGGGATTGGATTATTTGACCTTGCATACATTAAAAGTCAAGATGGCAGTTTCGAAAAAGGCTTATTAGTATGTATTGTACTTCAATACGGTCTTGCTGGACTCTAAACATTTCGAAACGAGTGCCACAAATCTCTGTTATTTCTATTTGTATTACCGGCTGTTTGTGTGACATATTAACCCTCTGAATTCGTAAGATCGATTTTTCGGCCAAGGCATTATTTCGTCCCATTTTTAAACACGAGGCATTGATGATAAAATAATAACTTCAATCTGCAGACAGCAGTTATTATTTTATCCTCCCTGTATAGTGATATTAGACTGACCCATCTCACTCTAAGTTCACAGAAGGGCGATACAATTTCAGGAAACGAGGGTTCAAAGGGTTAAGTCAAAGAATGAATATAGTCTCGATTACCAGCAAGAGACAATAGATGTCTAATTCTCCAGTCCAGACGAGAATATCCCGAACGGGAATTTTCTTCTTTTTTTGGGGGGGGGGGGGGTGCACACTCCCTTAGACACACCCCTGTCAGCATTCTCACAATGTTTACCCCTCATCCGAAACGTCGAGAAAAAGTACGTGGGAATATATTGAACGGTTACGTAATTTTGTTGACGGGGTGGGGGGGGGGGGGGAGCTGGTTTTTCATATGGATTTGATGGAGAACTTATCATCTGCTAAAATACTCCAAAGAACAATCTTCTGCTCAGCGCAGTCATGATGATGTATTTCTTGCCAGTGGTTCGTTAGCCATGGCATGCTAGCGCCAGGTCAAAACGGTGGGCCTCGGTACTACATGTATCCAATTGGAACATTCTAGCACTCCGGTGAGTAGCAGCCCTCCCACCCTCCGCCCCCACATCCTACCGGCGATCCTGGTGTTTCATGCTAAAAGCTATATACCTAGTTTCGTACTCATATAGTGAAATGCATGTTTCTCTCCTATCTTGTTTGCAGCCCAGAATTCAAGTTCACTGCAACACAACAAGGGGCTGCAACTCTATTTTTTAATGATACGCTGAAATGTTTCTCTCCTCTCTGGCCAACACACCGAACTCAAGTTCAATCCAACATAACGAAGGGCAGTAACTCTTTATAAATGTGACGGATGGTTTACGAACTGCTGGCTGTGAAAAAGCCTAACATAATGTATTATAAAATTTACAGGTAAATAATATATACTGTCCAAAAAAGGTTAAGCCCCCTTCCCCCCATCTCCCTATAATACCAGTGGGTATACAGTAAATGGGTAAATTCTCCTGAGAAAACCTGCTATTTGCAGTTGGGGGAATATGCCTTATTAGTAAAGCAAGGGTTTCTAGAGCTTTCTTTTTTATTGAATGAATATTAGGCACCGCCGACGTCATCACAACGTTAAAATACGTCACGTTGTTCAGGACCTGATGGAACAGCATATCTAACACACCTTAACCCTTTACCTAACATGAAAAGCAGACGACACTTGCAAACAAAATTCTTGAATAACTAATTTTTTTCATTTTTTTTGTCTCAAAAACATAGGTTATGACCCTCGTTGGAACGAGCTCGACGAGCTCTTTCCAACGAGGGGTCATAACCTATGTTTTTGAGACAAAAAATGAAAAAATAATGAAAATGAACTGGCTATTTTTGAGAATAGCGCTGGCCGTTTTTTTTCCGTTATGTTGGGTAAAGGGCTAATCGGCGTGGTATGCTGTCCATTACCTTCCGAATTTCTCTCACTGTGACGTTGTCTCATTTCTCTATAAGCATACGGCAGTGAAGTGGTCAATAGCCAGCAAATATTCATCTGTTTTAAGGATGTATGGCCAATCCGATAGAGGAATGCAGAATGTCACAATACGAGCTATTCGTACACCCACAGGTATTATAGGGGGGGGGGGCAGTATATATTAAACTCTCTGGTGTGTTGCTTCACTTCAGTAAATTATGTCTGTTAGATCGGTAATACCCAAGTCCAACATAAAATGAGAAACAATACGTCGCCTGAGTTCCAATGTGTTCTATGTGCCTACTGACACATAGAACACATTGGAACTCAGGGGACGAAATTTATACCTTGCAAAATCGAAAAGTGAGCGCATACTATCGAATCATCATCCCTTCAACCGACCCTGCCCTCCTCACACACAAATAGCTTTTCCGATGGATTACTCACAGCTGAGACGCCGGACCAACGAAGGTACATGGTTGGATAAATGGTTTCCAGCGCATCACCACAAAATCGAGGCGAGTGGGAATTGTTGAATCATTGAGATTGTTCACTCAACTCTTCACCTAATGAAACGAAATATCCGGGCTGCACTGTTCATAAAAATCTCCATTCAAGTTTTCTTTTTACGTTTTCAATTTCCGCTTGAAAACACAGCTCATGACCCCCCTATCAAATCCATATGAAAACCATGCCCCCCCCCCCCCCCCCCACCCGTCAACAAAATTACGTAATCGTTCAATATATTCCCGCGTACTTTTTCTCGACGTTTCGGACTGAGGGATAAACATTGTGAGAATGTTGACAGGGGTGTGTCTAAGGGAGTGTGCACCCCCCCCCCAAAAAAAGAAGAAAATTCCAGTTGGGGATATTCTCGTCTGAACTGGAGAATTAGACATCTATTGTCTCTTGCTGGTAATCGAGACTATATTTCATTCTTGGACTTAACCCGTTGAACCCTCGTTTCCTGAAATTGTATCGCCCTTCTGTGAACTTAGAGTGAGATGGGTCAGTCTAATATCACTATACAGGGAGGATAAAATAATAACTGCACTCTGCAGACTGAAGTTATTTTATCATCAGTGCCTCGTGTATAAAAATGGGACGAAATAATGCCTTGGACCGAAAAATCGATCTTACGAGTTCAGAGGGTTAATATGTCACACACACAGCCGGTAATACAAATAGACATAATAGAGATTTGTGGCACTCGTTTCGAAATGTTTAGAGTCCAGCAAGACCGTATTGAAGTACAATACATACTAATAAGCCTTTTTCGAAACTGCCATCTTGACTTTTAATGTATGCAACGTCAAATAATCCAATCCCATCTGATTGACATTCCACCTGTATCGTCGAAGACTTGCGCTTATTGATGTAGTCGGAATATGTTATGATTGGGGACTTGAGCTATCACAGCCGGTGTGACAGGAATGGAAGTCCGTAGGAACGTTAGTCCCTCTGGACTATTATTCCGCGGAATTATAGTCCTAGGCCTAACATTTCTAGGAATAGTAGTCCGGCGGACTACTATTCCTAGAAATGTTAGACCTAGGACTATAATTCCGCGGAATAATAGTCCAGAGGGACTAATTTTCCTACGGACTTCCATTCCTGTCACACCGGGACAAATCACGTGTACACCTCCCCAACCGGCTATTTCGCGAGACTCCTGACTGTTGATCGGTAATCAACTCCATGAAGCAAGATCCGCGACAAATCGTGTAGTTAGGATATGATCCACTGGATTTATGTATTGCCCAGCTGGATTCGATATTATTCATTTATTATTATTTATTTATTGGTGTTTAAGGTCACATATTTCTGCACAAAGGCTAACCATGACCGTGACAGTTTTATGGGCGGAAGAAGCCGGAGTATATGGAGAGAACCGCCGAGCAACGGCGAGCAACGGTCAGCTCCCCAACATACTGACTCCACACAAGCAGGTGTAGCATTGGTTGAAGACAGGTGCGCCATCGACGTGCAGTACACCTTAGTACACAACCCACCGTGCCCCCACGTGGGCATTGGGGGTGAAGTGTCTTACCCAAGGACACAACGCGGTTGCCGCAGGTGGGATTCGAACCGAAAACCTCTCGGCTAGCCTGCACCTCTACCAACTGAGCCACCGCGCCCCGGATTCGATGTAATCCAACTGAAAACCACACAATGGCTGTTAAATACCGAAATGAGGCTACTATAGCACTACGTGCTGCTATTAAGATCTACGGTATGGTGGTCCTAAAAAATATTCTGGGGGAAATCCGTATCAAATAAAGTCAATTTCGATAGTTGGGGGTAGATTTTGGTGATTTGGAGGGATTATCGGGTTGTTTGTGGAAATTACATTTACTCCAATTCAATCGAACACACCCTCCGAACATACCTCTGTCCTATAAGAAGGTTTTAGGTCACATAGCAATCACGTGCTACCATAGAAATCAAGATGGCGGCCCCCAGTATACAAAATGGACGATGGAAACACTATCAATCTGACAACACGCGCTGCGCATTAACACCACGAATCACTATGGGAATGACGTCACAAGGTGGCCGCTCACGCGAGTTACCATGACAACACAACATGACGTCACTTCCGAGGTCCTGCACAGAGGTCCTGCCAATGGTGCCTGAAAAGCCCGAGACATACTACGGTTATTTTTCACTTTTAGGCGTCCCGTATTTTCAGACGTTTCTTGCATCCTTCCAGTCTATCCCTGTGCCTCCTCTTTCAAAGATCTCTTATGAAACCGTTTATGGACGATGTCTTCTTAGAAGAATCACCTAGGATGTATGTGACACCCTCCATTTAGCAGCTAAAGCCACCTTTGGGGTCATACACGTAAAAGCACAAAGAATTTAGAAGTAAACCACGGCTTAGCTCTTTACCCTCTGAATATTTTCTAAATATTTTCCATCGAATCTAGTCATAGATGCTATGAAGCAGCCATGACTAGATTTTATGAAAAAAGTCATCTAAATTTATCTTAAAGAATCATTGGTGAAAAATCCCATTCAATTACAGGGGAAATTTTTTATTAAATGTGCCCAAATTATACTTATTTCAGTAACCAGACAGGAGTATCCACCGGCAGCATGCAAGGAGTTAACCATTAATGCCACCGCTAGAAACTATTTCCGAAAAGCTCGTAAAAAATTGCTGCTTAACGACTAGGTGGTCTCAGGATTACACCTTCACAAACTCAATGGCATATAAAACTAGTTAGTTATGATAAAGGCTTCGTCGGTTTTTATTTCGTGAATATATTTAAGGCTTTTCAAGGACTCCTGACCCATTTCCTAAGATTTCAAAGCCTTGATGATTTCTTCGTTGACCCAAAGGGATGGAGCAAGAAAATCGCCCCAAGGATACTCCATTCACCAGAGAGAGAGAGAGAGAGAGAGAGAGAGAGAGAGAGAGAGAGAGAGGGGGGGGGGGGGGGGGTAATTTACTAAATAACCACTTTTATATCCCACATTTCATTATTCCCCGGAAAGTCAGCTGTACAAGATAATGATTTTACGGCACGTTTATATCTCCCCTAAAAATGGATTTCAAATTATCATGTTGTTACCCTTCGTCACAAATTTATGAATTCATGGCCTTCCAAGATCTACTGCAACCTCCCCGATGTCATATGATTTCCAAAAGGATATAGAAGAACCACCCGCGTCGACCCGCCGTTCAGTTTGGATATTTTTCTGAATATCAGCTTCATGGAATGATTGGCCTTGTTGTGGGATTCATCTCAGAATAACATTCTGGTAGTTATTCCCCCTGTTATGCATTGTGTACTTCAGAATAATTTTGTGCGAGTTACTGCCCTTACTGTGCATACCTGCAATCGTTTTCCCTTGTGATGAAGAATGTTTGAGCGGCGGCTGAAGGTTATAAATATTCATTGATCTGTTCCTAACATAACAGTCTGTAAATCTTACGCAAAACATTGCTACTTTTTTGTGGTTGTTTAACCCTTTACCCAACGTAACGGCAAAAACCGGCCAGCACTATTCTAAAAAATCGCCAATTAATTTTCATTATTTTTTTAATTTTTTGTCTCAAAAATATAGGTTATGACCCCTCGTTGGAACGAGCTCGTCGAGCTCGTTCCAATGAGGGGTCATAACCTATGTTTTTGAGACAAAAAATGAAAAAAATTAGTTATTCAAGAATTTTTTTTGCAAGTGTCGTCTGCTTTTCATGTTAGGTAAAGGGTTAAGCCTTTCCATGCAGTACCAGCCAGATTGTTCCAATTGAGGTCGTGATCCCTGAAGCTTTTGGGGGAAATTTGGAGAGATGGTGATGAGGAGAGCTACGAAATTAAAACATTTTACAGGGAGGGGAAGCGTCTGGCTTAGGACATACAATGGACAAATGTAGGACATGTTAGAACAATTGGTGGTGCCAGGAGGGGGGGGGGGTAGCCCACTTCAGGAGGTCCAGCCCTCACAATCAACCACCCCCCTCCCCAATCAGAGAAACTGTCTTCTTTATTGTGTGCTTGTTGGGGGAATAACCTAGCACTCCCTGTTAGGGAGCACAAGCCCCCTTATCGAGAAATATGGTGCCACCACTGATTAAAACAAGCCAGAAAATAAGCAGACTGTCATCTGCAAAATTAGATTCCCAGAGGGTGAATTTAGTGATGCTACACTGCATAACAGGGTAGCATCACTAAATTTACCCTCTGTGAACCTCAACCTCAATCAGGGTCTCAAAACCAAACAGAATGAGGCACCCAGAGGATAAATTGGCCCACTGTATGGGATAGCATTGTCAAATTAACCCTCTAGGGACCTCATTCTGCAAATGTCAGACTGCTTAATTTCAAGCCTGGATTCAACCACTATCTCTATACAACTGGATTGCTGGGATGTAAGCGAAAAATGTTGCAACTCAATCTTTCCCTCCTTCAATATGACGTAAGGTCAATCAATGCAGTAACTCCTCCCATCAGCTTCTTTTGATGATGTGAAAGCTGTTGTGCTGTGATTGCAGTCACAGAAGCTTTACATCTTGAAATAAAAGCCCAGCTCAGAAAACTATAACAGATCTAAAAACATTTTGTAATTATTTGTTTTGGCTTAATAAATTACAAGGTTATTACTTGCATATTGGTCGAGATATCAGCCCTCGGTAACTTCACATCAGCCTTTGACCTTCGGTCTCAGGCTGATATCAGGGCTTTTATTTCAACGAGAATTGGAGAATTCGCTTAGCAAAGTCAGCAAGAATCCATGTAAATTCTTGTTGCACCTATGCTAGGATTCGCATGAGAAGTATTGAGTCAATTTAACCCTTTACCTAACATAGCCGCAAATTAACCAACACAAGGCTAACATGACCTGAACTATTCCGACATTTTGTCAATATAATTGTACAAATATGGCTGTCATTGAAACCGGCTCAATTAGCCGGTTTCAATGGCATCCATATTTGTAAGGTTTTATTGATAAATATTGTTTATTTTTTTTTAAAATTATCAATTCAGTTTATATTTTAAAAATTAACTAGAGCAATGCTAAGGATGGCACATACCCCCCGCCTGCAATACCATAGATAGCATTAAGAAATAAAACATTTATTTCCGGGTGACGGCTGAAGGATGACAGATGATGGACCTGTGATAGATTGCAGACCATTGGGACATTATCATAAAAACTATTACGTGTCACCATAGGGTGACACAAAAAGGTACTCCCACCTCTTTATCAAATGTAAGAGTGACTTGATTTGATTTGATAATTCTGTGAAAAAGTTAAAAAATTTATAGTAATTTATATATTTTTTATACTTACCAATGACCCAGACATAGCTGGTGCTAACTCTTAAAATATAGGGCCAAACACAAATTTTGCCCCCCAATCCCCAAAATTTGCATCTAAAACTAAAGAAAAACATGTCCTGAGAGGCCCTCCACACTTCGCCCCTACTGCGCATGCGCAGTGTCAAGGACGTTCCGAAATTGGCGCCATTTATCATTCTAATAACCAGTGCCTGGTAAGCGCTATGTACTCAGCGGGGAGGCAAGAGTTCCCAACTCCTGGGAGGGCCATCCCCGTCTGGGTCATTGGTAAGTATAAAAAATATATAAATTACTATAAATTTTTTAACATTTTTATACTGTACCAATGACCCAGACATAGCTGAATAGTAAAAAGGCTGGAGGGCCAAGGACATAGAGCAAAATGGAATACGCTCAATAAAATAAAATAGAGTCATCCCCTGTAGGGAAAAGTAGTAATATGCCTTACATGTATCTTTCTTATTTATGATAAATTAGAAAGATACAACACCTTCCAAAAATTGAGCTTCATACATCCATGTACTCTATTAATATCCAATAATCCTTATACTAATAATTTTTAAAGTAAGCCAATAATAAAGTAAGTCTAGAGAATAGAGACTCTTATACTCCTAAAAGTGTGTGAGAATTGCCTAATCATGTCCGTTGACATATGCAATATTCAAAAGCTATACTTTAAAAACTAAGACTTGAATGAATTTTATAAACTTAAACTTCTCACTAAACAACCATCCCAATAACAGCTCAGAATTACTAACTCCGGAGGAGGTATCCCCTTGTTTTCATAGTAAAAACAGGTGACCCAAGGGAACACCCTCCCCCCCCCCTTTTTCTTGCCCTGGGTCAAATAGCCCAGAGCGAAGAGGGCAGCCGAACGGAGACACTGCCGAAACAGACAGCCTACCTAGCTATAGTAGCAACTGTTAAGTGAATGACATTCTGAGCAGTAGATAATAGGCCTAACAATAGAGGCCTCCAGAAATGGACTCGATATTTCTGAGATAAAATTCATGAATGGATGGCTGAGCGCAATGAGCAGCCTTCAAACATCTATAATAGAACACTATTAATGTAAGCCCAAGAAGTAGAAGAACTCTTACTTCATGAGCCGAAATCTTAAGCACAACTGCTAAGCCAATGATATACCATAAGCAGTACGCTAGTTAATAGAATCCATTAACAATAAAATGGAGCGTAACGTCCTTCTACTAGACATCAAAGACAGAAGAAGCTTACGCCCTTGTAATAAACAGATATCTGTTTATAAATACATAAACTGTACCCGGAAAGAGTAAAGGCCTATGCCCATACGAAGACGGAAGGACCTTAAAATAATAGGTTCCGGATAATAGGAGCCTAACTCTTATGCAACAATCCAACCTAAATAGTAACGGAAGTATTGATTCCGAAACTATGAAAGTGAAAATCATCCATCGATAGTGCATGAAACTCACTGACTCTACAGTAAAAGAGAAACCAACATAATTACTGTCTAAAAGGTCAGAATTTGAAAACTACTGTTTCCAGAGGCTCAAATGATTACTTAGCTAAATAAGAACCTGAAGTTAAAATCCGTATAGGAATTTAATCTAAAGATTCTAAGTCTATTTATCAAAAAGTTACTAACTGACTTAGATAAAGAGACAAAAGACTCAATTGTAAACTATCGTAGAGTGCATAGGTATGAGGTAACATAAACCTATAACCTAAATAACAACAGGCTGCAGTAGATCTTGTGAAACAAGTATACTAAAAAATAGCAATGAGTAGTATGGAGGGATCAACCATATGAACATAATGATCCCTACACCACGACGGAAGAGCCTCCACTTTAGTCGCATAGAATAGCGAAGAAGAGGATCTCCTATAGTAAGAAATCGCGTCCAAAGCTCGTCCAGTACAGTGCTTACAATGCAATACGGACCACACAACGGAATACATGAAGGTTGCGACCTTGCTGGTTGTGATAAAGATGACACGATTTACCCAGTGAAAAAAGATCCTCACATAGAGGAAGATTTCACGTTAAGATCCACAGTAGACAAGAGAGTAAATTACTCATGATCTCTGTGAAGATAGAGATGCTATCAACAGAAATGTATTGTGGTTGTTTATCTTAGCAATACCTGCTAAAAACAACAGCGCCGGAGGATACGCGTATCCTATCATTCTGTCCTATAGATCAATAGAGCGTTAACAGTATTAGCTCAGAGATCTGGACAAGCCAACACATACGTCTGCAATTGATTAGCCAGCTGTGTCATAAATAAAACATCATTGGGCGCTCCCATAGATAGCAAATCTGATTGAATACTTGTTTGTTGAGAGTCCATTCTGACAGCAACAAGCGACCCGTAAGAGAACGGGAGTGCGATAAAACAATCAGACGACCCAGAATATGACGGACCAAAACTGAACTTGGTGTACTATAACCAACAAACGGATTCTTTCCATTAAATTGAATAACGGAAACGAAAGAGTGCCTCCCTGGTTCCGGAGATACGCCACTACTGTCGAATTAAAGGACAGGAATTTGGGCATGCGTTTCTGAATAATGTTCATGCAATGACATGAAGCAAGCCTAAAAAACATTATTCCGCGGAAGTTAACTGATAGCTAAAAGACTGCGGAACCCAAAGACCCTGGCACTTCGAATCCGTAGAGATCAGTATATATCCCAATCTGTTTGACTGGCAACCGTCATAACAGCCACACTCGGGTCCGGCAACTGCGGCGGCACTCTCTGAGTCAACCACCGAATGTTTGCCCCAGTCTGAATCTCTTGTAACACTAGATAGACAAGAGAATGTATAAATCAAGCAATTCATGGATTGCCGGAAAGTTGCCGTCGAAGAGAAGCTCCTCCGAGAACGAAGCGACTCTGAGAGAGTTCTTAACCTACTATCCACGCGTGGATGTAGCTAGGGCTGCCTCACGTCTAACCAACTCCAATCAGCCACTGAAGGGCGGAGTTATACGTGAACAAACTACTGCCCTCAAAAGAAATTACATTGAGAATAATATCCCGTAAATCTTTTCTTGAAGACGTAATGATAACGCCTCAGTAAGGCGGATTACGTATAATAAAGCGTCTAAGTTAAGTCTAATATACATAATGTCGTTCCCAACATTGAAATTGGAAAAGACATAAACGGTGAAAAAGAATATATGCAGTCTTTAATCACACCGTCTAGACGCATATGAACTCTCGGTATGCCCTGTTCTGCCAAAATAAACTATATGTAAAAAAAGATAAAATGGCAGAAATGAGCCACGCGGACAAGAAACTAAACTATCATGCTTAGTAGCCGTCTTGTATATATATATAAATATATAGCGTCGAAAAATAAAACACATGTTGTAATGACAATATTGGACTGCGTCGGTAAGTCAGGGACAAAGTCCCTGTACCGATCGAAAAATCCGAGTCCAATGACGCTATAAGTCTCTTATCCAAGATCGCAGCAATGAAGTCCGAAAAATAATCACTGGAAGAAATGCCAGAAGATATGAAAGGCATCTTCCGATACTACTAAAGGGAAAACTCGAAATCTTTCGAATCCCTTTCGCCATCCTGTCGGACCCTATAAAGCGTTCGGTCGTCCGTAGCTTGATGCAACCGCGGACCGCACCGACCCAGCGCCGTCGGATAATTCCTGATTCGACCGAGAAACCGTCAATTGCTGGGATGCTGCGAAACAACTGTGCTAACTCGGATAGCACGTCCGTCACTGAGGCCTGAGGAGCAGCGGTCTTACGATGCATTGCCGCAGGAAGCTCCGAGATCGTTACCCCGAGCATACTTCCAATATGCGAGCGAACGGAGTGTATAGGCCTCGTGTCCCTTGGCTACCGGATGGCGCGACCTATTCGCTGTGGAATCACTGAATGCCGAAACTGATCGGATACTCGAGGTCACGTAGCCAATGTGCGGTCGTGTGCCCTGCTGTGAGGATGAGGAAGCATTAAAGACAGTCTCTCGGACTGTCAATATAACGGAGCGTCCCGAGCAACGGACATATGCTCCGAATGTAAAATATCTGAACCACAACATGCGGTCCCCTATGTTGTTGGCTTCCTCCGATCTGTCCTCAATCTGCCGTCACTGGGTGAGTACTAAAGTAATTAAAGTGCTCGCATCACCCAAATCTCCTTCCTAGCCCGCAACGGACGAACCCGGCAGCCGAACCATTCGATGAATGTACGCTACACCGGGTGAGCTAGCGAATGTCACTCCGTAAGCGATAGACATATTCCATGAGCACTTATTGCCGCTAACTCTTCATTAACTATGACGACAGAGGCACACTTTTGAAAGACATCTCCATAACTCTTCGAACAAGAAACCAGAAATGCTTGGATAGCAAGCATAAAATAATAATATATATAGCGTCGTTCAATAATTCGAAAGTTTGTGTGACATTATTGGACTATGTCGGAACTGAGGGACGATGTCCCTGAACCGAACCAAAAATTTCTAAGTCCACCGACGCTATCAGTTTCTTATCCGGCATCGCAGCATATGTTGTTCCGAAAGGGAAAGCTTGAAATCCACCGAATCCCTTTCGGTATCCCGTCGGACCGGATGAAACTTTCGGACGTCCGTACCCGCTTCCGCGGAGCGTCCCGACCCAGCATCGTCGGATAAAATATAAGCGACAGATTCAGTTGATGCTGGGATGCTGCGATAAACTGTGCTATTAAGGAAAGCACGTCCGTTCCCGAGGCCTGTGCAGTAGCGGACTTACGATGCATTGCCGCTGGAAGCTCCGTGTACGTTGACTCCCGCATACTTCCTATGCGAACGTCCGGAGTCTGCAGGCCTCGAGTCCCCGGCTACCGACCCAGCGCTGTCGGATAATTCTCGATCCGACACCGTTTCTGTCGGCTGCTGGGATGCTGCGATAAGCTGTGCTATGTGCACAAGAATGTCCGGCGTCGAGACCTGCGGAGGCGCAGTCTATCGCTGCTTCGCCGAGGGCAGCTCCGCATCAGATGGCTCCCGCATACTTTTCCTATGCGAACGTCCGGAGTCCATCGGTCTCGAATCCCTGGCTGCCGGATGGTGTGACCTGGTCGCCGAAGAATCCTTGATCGGCGAAGCTGGTAATATATCGGCGGTCACGCAGCCAAGGTGCGGTCGTGTGCGCTGACGAGAAGAGGAAGCCTTAGCAGTCTCAGCGGACTGCCTATACAACGGAGCGTCCCGAGCGACGGACGTATGCTCCGCTAACGACACATTTGTACCACAACATCTGGGGCCAGATGTTGTTGAACGAGAGAGGGGCCTCTCTCGCTTGCCGTCCGGAAGGACCGGAACGAGCTATGAACCGGACTAAAAGGCTTCCTCCGTTCTCCCTCCGATCCGCCGTCACTGGGTGTGCATTAAGTTAATTTTATAGTGCTCGCATCACCCCAAAATTCCTTCTAGACCGCAACGGACGAACCCGGCTGCCGAACCATTCGGTGAATGGACGCTACACCGGGCGAGCTAGCGGACGTCAAAGGCCGTCGAACCTACTAGGGTCCTCTTAGGCAATTGGCGTATTACATGAGCACTTTTCCGCTAGCCCTTCATTAATTGTGACGACGGAGGCACACTGTTGGAAGACATCACAGATACATCACCCTAATCTTGATCGTCTGAAATAGAAATTGATAAAGTAGAGTGACCCTGCGGGGAAAGGACCGGAGTGTCCAAATCCCCAACAACATACCGTGACATACGCTTCCCATATTGTCATCGAAATCATACGATACAGAACCGGAGTTAATGCGAGTACACTGACCACATATAGAATGATAATAAGGTCAGAGGAAGACTTCCTCTTAAAACAATAGATCAATATCCTTTCAATGTGAAAAGAAAACAAGTCCTGGTACTCGCACTAACCCCTGGCAATCAAAATACATAATAATAATATGATCCATTAATATAGAAAAAATAATTGAAATCAAAATATTTTGAAAAAATATTTTTTCAGAACAGCCCAAGTTTCTGAAAAGTAACGTTGAGCCCCAATGGATCCCAAGCCTAAGTGTGGACAAAAATTTTAAAAATATTTTAAACAATTTATTCAACACTTACGAACAATAATAATGTATCTAGTTATGATTGAAATAACATAAAGATATTATTATTTAGAAATCCCCCCCTCACACAGAGGGCTGTTGTAAATGTAAACAATGAGTGTAAAAACACTAAAATAAGACTCCAGGCACCCAGGCCCGAAATCAGTTACCAAAAATACACCATCTGATGCAAAACAGAGACTTCCAGGGAAGAAACTGCAGAACATCAGATGGTAGATGCAGAACACAACGCCTAACCACCCGTAGGTGAAGACGTAAACATGGGGAAAGAACAGAATTCATTCTGTTATTCAGCTAAACTCCCAAGAAATTTTAGTAATAATAATTACAGAAATTATGCCAAAAGCATGGGAGAATAGCAAGGGGGAACTTAAAGGACAGGGAGAGAGGAAAAATACTTGTAAAAACAGTGTAACTAAATAATCAGAATGACAACAAAATGGCTGCTGCCTTGAAAATAGGTAACTTAACATAATTTCATTAAAAAATTTTAAGTTACAGCCCTGATAATATTCTGTCACACATTCTTTTCCTCTCCTCCTTTTCTATCCTCCTTAGAATCACCATTTCACTAATATTTATGTGTCTGGCATCATTTAAACTGAGATTTAAAAGCACAAAGATCAGTCAGATGTTAACTGATGAAGGGCCAAACTTAGAATGAAAAATGGCGCCAATTTCGGAACGTCCTTGACACTGCGCATGCGCAGTAGGGGCGAAGTGTGGAGGGCCTCTCAGGACATGTTTTTCTTTAGTTTTAGATGCAAATTTTGGGGATTGGGGGGCAAAATTTGTGTTTGGCCCTATATTTTAAGAGTTAGCACCAGCTATGTCTGGGTCATTGGTACAGTATAAAAATATTATTATTTTTCTGCAAACTTTATATATGTTGCACATCTGCAAGACACGTGTACCATATCCTAAAGTTTCAACTCTCTACATTAGAAATTGTGAGAGGAGTTGATTACACCGTGAAGGTACCTTTAATTAAACAAGTCATTCTACCACATACTTCACTAGTTATTCATGATTGAATTTTGGGATGGACAAAATTTATTTATGTATTTATTTATTGGTGTTTAAGGTCACACACATACCGAGCAACTGTCAGCTCCCCAACATACTAACTCCACACAAGCAGGGTTAGCATTGGTTGAAGACAGGTGCACCTTCAACGTGCAGTACACCTTGGTACACAACATCACCATGCCCCCACATAAGCAATGGGGGGTGGAGTGTCTTGCCCAACGACACAATGCAGTTACTGCAGGCAGGATTTGAACCGAGGACCTCTCAGCTTGCAGCCTGCACCTCTACCAACTGAGTCACCACTCCCCGATGGACAAAATCAAAGTCCATAAAATGCAATAACTCCTACAATAATACACTGCATAACATCTGCCTTGTACTGTGGGTAGACATTAACAAGATAGACTTACACACCAAATATGAAGTCATTCCACTGAGCACTCTACAAGTTATTCATGAATTAATTTCAAGGCGGACAAATTCTAAGTCCATAAAGGGCAATGACGCTGGCAATAAAATCTCACACAACACCCGCATTTCACTATGGGTATACAGCAAAAGGATACACATGCATACCAAATATCAAGTCACGCAACCAAGTACTTTACAAGTTATTCACGATTGAATTTTGGGAAGGATAGACGGATGGACTGACGGATGAACAAGAGAATCATATACTCCACCACCGTATAAAAAGATGTGTTGTGTTATCAGTACACAACAGGAGGTTTAACCATGGTGGCCTAATGGGATCCTGGGACACTCATGGCAGGTATGGATTCTCGCAATCATTTGCGCGAGAATCCAAATGTATTCTCCCAAATTCAGATGAAATGGATATGCGGTTACTTCAGACTGATATCTTTGCTGATATGAAACTAACCACGTAATAACCTCTAATTATTTCCAAATGAAACAAAATACTGCATTTTGATTGGCTGAGAGGTACGGTGTAACTTGCAAACCACAGAGGGTTTTTTTTTACACTGTGGTTAACCAGGGTGTTAAAACAAGAATACACAATAGCAGGCTATATGGCTAAAAAAAAAAGTACAAATTTTGAATTATTGATTCATACCTTCTGCTCAGTTATGTTAGAACAAAAATAAAAATATAGGAAATTTAATATTCATGTGCAAAAAATATTACAGATATGGATGTCATTGGAACTGGCTCATTGAGCCAGTTCCAATGACATCCATATTTGTCTGGTTTTATTTATTAAGAAACTTACAAAGTACAAATTTTCTGTCAATTTTTGCTCACAATGTAGGTTAAAGTATTAAGTACACCAAAATTCTTGGAAATAAATCCGTTATCCTTGTGTTTTCCAGGATGTATGGGAATTTACACCGGTTTGGGAACTCCTACACCCTTCGGCTTTGCCTCAGGGTGTACGAGTTCCCAAACCAGTGTAAATTCCCATACATCCTGGAAAACACAAGGATAAGACCACACAAAGTAGAACTTCTGTTTCTCGGGCCATAATTTGTGAAATTGCATGCTGGCGAGCATTTTTTTATTTTATTTTTTAATTCAGTAATTACTTCTTTGCCATCAAAAGTTCATGTTCTTGCTTTAAGTTTTAGGCCTCATAATCTACAGAATAGCATGGGTGGTGGTGTATTTCATCCCTTGAGCCCTTGAGTGCAAGAAGGCTTTGCAATGCTGAAGCATTGCAAAACCTTCTTGTACTCAAAGGACAAATTCATCAATTTTTTTAACTTGGGTAAAATATCAGACATAAATCATTTAATTTTAATTTTTTTTAAGTTTAAATTGGTTTTAAAAAGAGAGCATGCGGCAGCCAAAAGGACCATGCGGGAGGGCCTGAGAAACAGATTTTTTATTTTTTAAGGCCTAACTAATATTATTTTTCATTACATTCCTCAGTTCGTTTTGCATTGAATTTAATGTTGATTAAAAAGTGGTAATGTCACAAGTGAATTATGTCACTTCAATAGTAACTTTGGAACGACTGACGTATATAAGCCACGCCCCCACGGAACTATTTTTGTTTTTGTTTATCGCTGGTGAACAGTTAATTAAAATGAATTTTCCTTCTGAATATTTTTAAAAATCCTTTCTTTCCTCTATGAACAGGTTCGTTAGCACGGTTGACAAAATCCAAATAGAAATGTTTTATCTTATGGCTGAATGCCATTCCCCAAATGCGACTGGAACGCCACATAAAATAGTAAAATATCGAACGAAAGGCACAAAAATAAAACTGGGCCTTTTCCAATCGAAGATTTGACACAGAAAGTGATGTATTCATACGCGCTAATTTCAGAAGTATTTCAGAGTTGCATTTGCGAATATTTTGTGTTGAATTATTTTTAATTTAAGACATTTTGGTCTAAAATGTCATTTACTAAAGAGAGTGACCCATTCTTACGGCAAGTTACGGTATATAATTTGCCTCGAGACAGGACTATTTCGTATTTCCTTCCTGCTAATTTTAGAAATGTTTCCGTGTTTACACTAAATTGGATTATATCTGACAATAGTTTGGGTTGAATTATTATAGTAAAAGACCTCTTTATTTCAAAGGTCATGTAATAAACAGAGTAATCAATTTGTTTTGAGCGTTACGGTAAATAATTCATCGAGAGACGGGACGTGAGTAAATCACGAGGGCTATGCCCTCGTGATTTACTCACGTCCCGTCTCTCGATGAATTATTTACCGTAACGCTCAAAACAAATTGATTACTCTCTATATTATAAATATCAGGTCAATGTGTTTGGAATTATCATAAGGTGGGCATCCAATGATATGAATATATAAAACAACACAGAGATATTTTCTATGAACTGCACACTTTATTATAAGTGATAATTTATAGTGACACTGATTATTATGTAAGGTTCACTACTTTGTGAAAATAAAAATTGTAACAATCGATCTACATATATACTTTTTGTCTTAACAAAACAGAACATTTTCCTTCCAATAGCTGTAAAAACAAGTCATTACCTTTCTTAATGTATTTTTATGAAATAGAATTTAATATATTATTATAGTTTGACATTTAAGAGGGGAAGATTCCTGGTCATTGTATAAAATGTCATCTTTCAAAATAACAGAGTTTAACGTCACTTTCAGCATCTGTGACAGTGTTACGATGGCTATTTAGATATCAGGTAAAGTTAGACAATTGTTTTTTATATTTACAATGCCTACTTTGAAGAGAAAGGAATGGCTAGAAGCCCAACTTCAGCAATGGAGCAAAGCAAGTCTAGCATACTGTCCCAGCACTGGTACCTTTCTGATCACACAGATAACACTGCTACAAAACAAGTCCAGTAAACTGGCCCAGTACAACCCCATTTCTTATCAAGTAGATACCACTTCAAAATCAAGAGGTTGAGAAAAATGGAATGTCAACTTTGATCTGGGCATGCCCTCTCTCCAGCCAAAATTGGAGGCTTTTCGAATAACCGTAATAAACCTTACATTAAATTAAATACTTGGAATACCTTATCTTAACAAGTAAATTTATTTTACTATCTCCAAAATAGTTTTCAAAGATTTCTGGTCAACTTTTTATTGAAAGTCAGATTGCTTTCACAGAGTTTCTAGTCAAGTCTTGGGTGTGGATATTTTAGCACGAGTTTCTATTTTAAGTCTTGGCTGCCAATAAAGGCAGCCAAGACTTGAATAGGAACTCCTGTAAAGTCACATTTCTTATCGAAATATGATGACAGAAATCAGGCACTGGTGAAAATACAAAGATGGGCATCAAAATCTAAAGATGGTTACCGTATTTACTCTATGTATTGGGACACTCTATGATTTGGGACACACATTTTTTCCAGAAAACTATATTTTTTTTATGCTCCAAAGTTTGGAACATTCAGGAGATTTGTTTCCAGTTGGCCTGTCGCTAGTAGCAGACGACACTCATAAAAAAAATTCTTGAGTGACTAAAAATTTTCATTTTTTGCTTCCAAAACATAGCTCATGATCCCTCATTGGAACGGGCGCAATGCGCGCGTTCCAATGAGGGATCATAAGCTATGTTTTGGAAGCAAAAAATGAAAATATAAAAAAAAATTGGACGCCGATTTTCGTTTTTAGTGATGGAAAACGAATCACACAACTTTATTCAGCATCAAATCAAGACCAGGCTGTGTTCTTTCCCCATTTTCTAAGAATTGGGACACCTGTGAAAATAATTATTTTTAGCTGTCCCAATACATAGAGTAAATACGGTATTTTTCTATCACCAATTTATAGATGAAGTGGAAGCTATAAATAAGCAACATCATCTTTATAAACAATCTGAGCCACTTTATAACATTAGTGAGACCAGAAAATTAGCACTGGTGAAGCATTTGTTACCTCAGAACCAAAATTTATAAGGACAATAGAACATTCAACACCGTATCGAAGCGCTGACACATTAAGGTAGGCAATATTTGTTTTTACAAGCTCCATCTGTAAACCATTGCATGAATCAATATGATTTCTGATGTGGCTCTGATAATCATCCGACATGCAGGCCACCTGATACTTCTCACTATAACTGATGTGGCTCTGATAATCATCTGACATGCAGGCCACCTGATACTTCTCACTATAACTGATGTGGCTCTGATAATCATCTGATATGCAGGCCACCTGATACTTTTCACTATAACTGATGTGGCTCTGATAATCATCTGATATGCAGGCCACCTGATACTTTTCACTATAACTGATGTGGCTCTGATAATCATCTGATATGCAGGCCACCTGGTACTTCTCACTATAACTGATGTGGCTCTGATAATCATCTGATATGCAGGCCACCTGATACTTTTCACTATAACTGATGTGGCTCTGATAATCATCTGATATGCAGGCCACCTGATACTTTTCACTATAACTGATGTGGCTCTGATAATCATCTGATATGCAGGCCACCTGGTACTTTTCACTATAACTGATGTGGCTCTGATAATCATCTGATATGCAGGCCACCTGATACTTCTCACTATAACTGATGTGGCTCTGATAATCATCTGATATGCAGGCCACCTGATACTTCTCACTATAACTGATGTGGCTCTGATAATCATCTGATATGCAGGCCACCTGATACTTCTCACTATAACTGATGTGGCTCTGATAATCATCTGATATGCAGGCCACCTGATACTTTTCACTATAACTGATGTGGCTCTGATAATCATCTGATATGCAGGCCACCTGATACTTTTCGCTATAAAAAAATAATTAATACTCATTTTACTATTATTTTCTTTTATTATATCACCTAAAATTACAGTTTTGTTACTTCCACTATTTAGTATCACAAGCTGAGGCACCAAATACTATTAATTATAACTAAGTTCTGCCAAATTTCAGTCCACAATTGCATAGAAAGACCACAAACTGCCATTCTTGCTCACTGCAAAGCAGCCATGACTTTACTTGATGAAAAATTCAAAAGAATCTGACATCAAGAAGTACATGATAAGAGCATTACTCCTCTTTGGGTATATTTTGTTAACAAGGACCAAAATTATACTTCTACTAGGCAACAGGGTATTTTTGTACTGTGAGGAAACTTCTCCTGAAGCAGGCAAAGAGTTAAACCAATGTTGGAATTGAGAAGTTGGAAACTGTGATCACATATTTTCCTCATCATTTTCAAAGATTAACACTTAGGGGTCTAATCCTGACTTTGATCAAATTTTTTGCAACAGAATAGGTTCCCCTACATGCAGTCTTTGGATTAACTCATAAGTTACATTCTAAGTACCATGGTAGTTGTTTTTGGCAAGTCTTGGCTGCCTATATAGGCAGCCAAGACTTGCCAAAAAACAGCAGCAAAGCCACAGGATGTAGACTATCCAAGTGTAGCAAAAATATGTAAAAATCGCTTGGCCCTTAACCCTTTGAACTCCAGAGGCCGTTTTTCCAGCCGGGTCACAAGCTACATCATAATGTCATTAAGGGGGATGACTGCAAGTTAAATGTGTAGTGGAGACCAATCAATATTTTCAACGTGCAGCCTTAGGGCTGCACGTTGAAAATATTAATTGGTCTACCCCCAAATAATAAATATGGACTCTTCCTATTGCTACCATGGAATTGATATGGAAGATACCACCAGGGTGCAAAGGGTTAAGGGGGTTAATTAGTTCAATTAATTTCATATTTCAACATTATTAACCCTTAATGTAACATAGCATCAACACTGGCCAGCATGATTCACAGAATTTATTTATATTTATTGGTGTTTAATGACACTTTTGGCAGCCAGGATCACCTCATGCAGAACTGTTTTACGGGTGGCGGAAGCCAGAGTACCCAGAGAGAACCACCAAGCAGTGGCAAGCAACTGTCAGACTCCCCAACACACTAACTCCACACAAGCAGGGTTGGCATTGGTTGAAGACAAGTGCACCATCGACATGCAATATGACGTAGTAGTGTGCCACCGTGCCCCAACAAGGGCAATCAGGTTTTAGTGCCTTGCCCAAGTCCACGATACCGTTACCCCTGGAGGGGATCGAACTGTAAACCTTTTGGTTTGAAGTCGAATACCGTAACCACCGCGCTCCCTATTATTCACAATAATTGCCATTCAAAATTTTATTATTTTGTCAAGTTCGTTTCAAAAACATAATTTATGACATCTCATTGGAAGCACTGATTGAGCTTATTCCAAGGAGAAGTCATAAGCTAAGTTTCAGAGGTAAATTTTTGTTGTTCAAGATATTTTTTTTTGAAGTGTCATCATTGGTTAGGGGGTTGAAATGTGTGGTTGCCAATGCCATGAAGTTCTCATAATTTTATCATATGATTTAAGTTCAGCAAAAAACAAATAAAATTTTATTGTCACAGTTTTGTCTTGTCACTGTTTTTTGGAGAGAGCCTGTTGTCACTCTACTGTTTATTTATAGGTGTTTAACCCTTTACCCAACGAATTGGCCGCATCCGTACGCGTAATTTGCAAATTCAGCAGCTGAAAAAATATCATTTTTCGAAAAATTTCAACAAAACCATATCGTGTGACCCCTCTTTGGAAAGATCTCGTTGAGCTCATTCCAAATAGGGGTCACATGATATGGTTTTGTTGAAATTTTTTGAAAAAAAAAATAAAAAATTATATTTAAAATAATAAATTTTGATATCGTCTGCGTTGTGTAAAGGGTTAAGGTCACAAATGTCTGCACAATGGCTAATCGTAACTGCAACATGGATGTAAAGTCAAGTCCAGCCAATCGTTTATACCTATGCTGTTCATTTTTAGAGGACTTCTACCACATACAATGGTTACCGGGTACTATTTTACCAGCAAAACGGAGCTTGTTTACCACAGTAAACAAGCGCTGTTTCACTACTGGGGTTCCCACGGAGATGTCACTCTTACTACTAAACTAATCCACACAGCTAAAAACAAATCATCTGTAAAGAGAATGGCAAACCATGATACACATATGATCTACACCACTTATTGGGGAGGCTTCTACATGTTTTATCTTATGATGATAATTGCTGACCACCGATAGCGTTTTTCTGCCAAAACCTCCAGCAAGAAACAAGCAAGCCTGAATATAAGCAGACTGTCATCTGCAGAATAAGGTCCCCAGAGGGTGAATTTAGTGATGCTACCCTGCACAGCAGAGTAGCATTACTAAATTTACCCTCCTTGAACTCAATCTGAATCAAGGTTTCAGGCCGAAACAAGAAGAGGTATCCAGAGGATAAATTGTGGGATTCTAACTCAGTGTATGGGATAGCATTAGCAAGTTCACCCTCTGGGGACCTGATTATGCAAATGACAGATTCCTGATTTTCAGGCTTGGAAACAAGCCTTCTAAACCCTGTTGAATGCTTTATCCCCTGACCTCCACAAAACAATAACAAGCCAAATGGCACCAGTATGTACTGCATGAAGCCTGTTAAAGCCAAATGTGATACTTGTGGGCCTTCAACCCATAAAACCTTCATAATCTGATCCAAAATGAATGACAAATCAAGTTTCATGCAATTGCATCTGAAATTTATTAGGTACACAAAAAAAAGATACAAAAATGAAAATAAATAACTTACTACATGCTACATAAATCATCTTTTATATAAATTAAATAACAAATTCATTAACAAATTTTTGGGGAGGAAAATAATCTATCCAGTGAGAGTCTATATTCACACAACATAGAAAATAAAAAATAATAATAAAATACATATCACAGCAGAGACTTGTTGAAACTCAACAATCAAAATGTTTCGCATAAAATTTGTAATACTGATGCAGAAAAAAAAAACAATAAAATTTTTGATCTGTTCAATGCTGACAAGATTATCACAGAGCATAGAAGCGATGGTAGTCAACCCATTTTCAAACTAGATGAGGAGAGGACCACATTCACAAATTACTTCCATTTCAAGAGCCATGGTCCATTTTAAATGATTTTTGACTTGTCCAGTTTCTCTACTTTTATTTGATATCATACTGTTATGTAACATACGGTACCCATTGAAATGAGTTGCAGGATTATTTATTGGGGTATAGCGACACATTCAACACCCAAGGTCATGTCATGTTTGAGAGTTTTGGTGGAAGCCAGAGTACCCAAAAGAAAACCACTGAGTAACTATTCCCCTATCCAGCCTACTGACACACAAGCTGGATCAGTAGTGGTTGAAGTCATATGTACCATCAATGTGCAGTACGCTCTAGCACACTGTATCACCATACCCCCACTTGGGCATTGGGATTATTTATTTACTGGTGTTTAAGGTCACATATTTCACAATGGCTAATCGTGACTGCGACAGGAACATAAAGTCAAGCCACAACCAATAGTTTTTCCCATGTTGCCCATTTTAGAAGACTTCCAACCCAGGCATTGGTTACCAGGTCCTGCAAGCACTGCTTCACTTCCCAGGGTTCCCGACGGAAAGGCAATTGGGATTACGTGTCTTGTCCAATGACACAACATACATGGCGAGGGTCAGGATCCGACCCGAGACCTAGATGAAGGATAACAGGATGACACAATTAATGTTTATTTACTCTTTTTTTGGTTGATAATTCCAACACCATACATCAATTCTTGGGAAACTCTCGTTTTTGAAGAGAAATGAGGAACAAATATTTGAGGTTGGGTGTTTTATCACTGAAAATGACAGCCAAATAGAAACGGGACAAGAAGCACTGTTTTACTTAAAAACTTAGATGTGAGTCTTCCATGGAAGACGTGTGTCGCCTGCACTATATTTTACTATATTTTAATATTTCAGACAGAATTCTAGGTGGAAAAGGGGCATAACTCTGGAAAAAATACAGCGGATCAAAATATAAAATAGGTGGTGCACAATGCCATGATGTGATAAAGAATCACTGAAAGTTTCATCAAAATCCATTCATAGGTTAAAGAGGAGTGGCGGATAAGAGAAAGTGTGAAACGGACGCGGACAACGCAAGACGACAAAAGTAATCCCTATATGTCGCTCCCCACTTCGTGGGGCAGGCGACACAGAATTGAAACTCTTACGGAATGTAAAGGATATATATTGCCAGAGCTACAGACAAAAATTGTAAAAGTTTATTATTTTTTCAATTTGTTCTTACATAACATTGCTTTTAATTTCTCATTGGAACAAGTTCCTTCCAATGAGGGGGTCATAAACTGTCTTTTTTTGCAGGTGTGGTCCTGGAAATACAATAACTGAAGAAACAGTTTTAGTTTTTAGTTAACTGGTAGAGTGCTGAATTATTTTTTGTCATCGAAATTTGTTCATATATCTTTGCCTTGCAACAATTTATGGGAGAGTGCCAAAAGGCACTCTCCCATAAATTGTAACAAGGCAAATCCTAACAGACTAATTAAACTCCAAAGGTGATATGTAGAACATCCACAGAATATGAAGCCTTTAAGACGTGGTACCGACACTTCAGAATAAAGCCCAAATATGGGCTTCCAGCACTCTACCAGTTAAATGCCCAGTTTTACATTTTTCAAGGAAACATGGCTCTGAATACTTCAATCGAAACATTCAACACAGCTCACTAGATCCTCATCCCGATTAGGAATATTCATCTTTATTTCCACAAACATTCTTCTAAGCCATGACCCCAAAACACAATCATCCCAAGAGTGGGGAGGGAGGGGGTATTTGTATGGTCATACAATACTGGTATAGTTATGTCTTTGTGTAAGAATAATTTTCTTATCAATTTCAAAGCGGCAAGAAGAAAAAAAAAATTAAAATGGGAGATCCTTCTGGTTGATGCATCATGACAGACTCAAAAAATATTTGAAAATAAATCACAGTGAACTTTCGAAGTCAAACAAATATGAAGCGAGTGTTTGTGTAATCACATTTGTATTACATATTGAACTAAGTACCCATAATTGTTTTTCGATGTTTATTTTCACATTCTTATGAAACTCATCAAGGCTCTTTGATGTGAACTGGAGCAAGTTTCTTGCAGTAAAATTTATAAATTTGTTATATACTTCTATTTGAATTCTTATATTCTTCTACGCAATGAAATGCATCATCGTAACTTTATTTATGGAAGATGCTGACTCTTTTCGTAGTTTGCAAAAGCACCTTGAAAAAATATTGAAAGAACAAATATAATGATGTTATGCAGTAACTGCATAGATGTTGCAAATGACTTTTGATTTATAACCCCTGACCATTTCATTGCAAAGATGATTTTCTTTCCAAATGTGGAACTTTGAGATCCACAAGGGTTACACACTAAAAATAAATACTGCTTAAGCTGAGGTTTATTGAATCATTTTCCTTCTATATGCTGATGGACTATGTCCACGTCGAATTGGAGAAGATGTAAAGTAGCGTCCTGGAGATGAGCTACGGATAGGTGATCGTCGTCGTGGTTTCACTGGGAATGTTGAATGAATATTGAGACTTTCATCAAGCTTACGGGTCTCGTGCTCTAAGAGGATTGGATCAAGTGTGGGATCACGAGCGATGTTCGTCAAGGAGGTGTCAAGAACAGTTCTGATGTCTCTGATCTCTTCACTGGCTCTAGTGCTCTTTGATATGTACTGCTGACGTCTTCGGAGTTCTTGTCCTAATTGGTCTTTCAAAGTCGAAACCTGAAATAGAATAAAAACACAAAATGATTAATAATAATAATATTATTTAGTATTACAACTGCAGAGCAATGGACGTGGCTAGAGGGTCTTGATTTGGGGGTGCCCCCTCCAAATTTCCAACTGTATCCCCTCCCCAATCTGCCGAACATCCAACTTTAGCCATTTACATTCCCTCATTCCTTCCTTCCAACTGCTACCTGTGAATTTCCAACTGCTGAAGAAAACTGTATGCACCCTCTCCCTGTGTGTTCGAAATATATGACTTCTGAGTTCTAGTGTTGGAAATCATCTCTTAAATGCAACAAGGCAGCACCTGCAATAGCATTGCAGGTGCTGCCTTGTTGCACTCATGTGATGAAATATTGGCTCCAGTTACAAAATCCCATAAAATATGGTCAACCCTTTACCTACTATGAAAGGCAGAAAACACTTGCAAACAAAATTTTCAAATAACTAAATGTTTTTCATTTTTTGCATCAAAACCATAGGTTATGATACCTCACTAGAATGAGCTCATTCCAAAGAGGGGTCATAAGCAATGTTTTTGAGATAAAAAATGAAAAAATAATGAAAATTAAATGGTGATTATTGTGAATAGCACTGGTTGGTTTTGGCCGTTACGTTGGGTAATGGGTTAAAAAAAATCACTAAACGTCTAGTTAAAATGGTGACAGCCACAGATAAAACGTAACAAAATCTACTAACACTGAGCATGAAATTTCCAAATGCTGGTGGCAAGAGGCTTAAAATTTGTAAATATTAATATTATTGGCTGGTATAGGGGGGTGGGGAGACGTGAAGACATTAGAAGTGAGTTTTTGTCCGTGTATATGTGTAGTTTGATCTTCCAATTGGAACTCCGCTGGTAAAATCCCTTGAAAACAGTAGTTTCAAAGTTGCTTTCATGAATTCGAAGAAGTAAGGATCTGTGTCCGAAATAACAGAAGAACGAGATACTTTTGTCCATCATATAAACCAGAGTCTGTGTGACTGTATTTGTAACAGCCGTATTTAGCCAGTATCATCCACTTAAGAATTGAATGCAATTTTTATAATCTTTATTGGAGTATGAACATGTGGGAATGGGTACAAATTATGTATGAATCCCGAAGATTATAAAAAATACATTCAATTCTTATAATTACATTCTGTAACTGTTTAAACTACTTTTTACCAAACAACAAAGCAGAAAGACGAAATAAAACATGTACGAATGAACGAGGCGAAACACCACCCTCACACAAAAGACGAAGCTCACAACTCTGAGTTGAGCGCCTGTTTTCAGCATTGACCCAAATTTGTCAAATTGCTGTCTTTCGCAACGAAACTTGGCATGTTCAAAACAATTTATTTTACATATCAGTAAACTATAATCACTGATCACCGCGAGAGGCGCTAAAAGTTATAAACCTGCCCAAACACCACCTGAATTACATTCTGTCAACTGTGCTCTACCGTAAATGCGGGTCAAAGTTTGACCAAATGTATTCATTGGAAAATGAATTACATTTGGTCATGATGTTTCCGTCCAGCTGACCAATGGGAATTGAGTATTTGGACCCAAAATGTATAACTACGTTAACAATGTAATTATAATAAATTACATTCCAGTTTTATAATCTTTTCAATTTTTGTCCACAAAACATCACTTATGACTTCTCAATGGAACAAACTCATTCAATGAAGGTTCATAATCAAGCCAGAAAATAAGCAGACCGTCATCTGCAAAATGAGGTCCCCAGAGGGTGAATTTGGTGATGCTACCCTGCACCATCACTAAATTTACCCTCTGTGAACCTCAATCTGAATCAGGGTCTCAAAACTAAACAGGAGGAGGTACCCAGAGGATAAATTGGCCCACTGTATAGGATAGCATCATCAAATTCACCCTCTGGGGGACCTCATTCTGCAAATGTCAGACTGCTTATTTTCTGGCTCGTTCATAAGCTATGTTTTGGGGCAAAAAGTGAAAAAAATTCCATACTCGTCTTGTATTTGGCAACAAGTTAAACCTTGATTAAAGAATGGATGAACCTATCAACACTAAACACAGAACAGATATATTTGTTGGTAATAACTGGAGTTTCATTAATTTTGGCAACCTTTATTCAGAGTTCTTCAACCAAGATTAAAAAAATGCATGATTTCTCAAATTTGGTGACCAGAACTCCATGTTCAACTAGATGTTGTGTCTGCATACAAGCCAAAAATTTAGTGGCCAATTTTGTATCTGCTGCCCTTGTAAACAACATGATAGAGAGATGATACTCTACCTACCAGTGCATCTACGGCTATGTATGTACAGTAGAACCTGTCTTGAGAGACCGCCCTTTGGGCCACACAAAAGTGGTCTCTCAAGACAGGTGGTCTCTCAAAACAGGTTTCAGGTTTTCTCAAGTCAGTGAATAACCAACCACAAAATTCAGAAATGGAGAAGAATGGATTTTTGTAATTACTTTGTAGTTCTTTTTTTTATGAACTTTTTGTAACAAATTGAAATGGACTGTTATAAAAATTATAAAAATAAATTAGTGTTGAAAATCTTCATTGAAGATTTTCAACACTAATTTATTTTTATAATTTTTATAACAATCCATTTCAATTTGTTACAAAAAGATTTTCAACACAAATTTATTTTTATTCCTATCTGTCACATTTCAGGAATGTATGAAATTGTTTATTCAGCAATAATGCTAATCTTTTCACAGGGGTCTTATAAAAACATCTCAGTCTTTAATGAGTTAGCAATTGAAACCCAATTAAGAGCTTTTAATACTTTTAATTAAGTTAGTATAACCACAATGGATTTTCCAATTCCAGAACAGGTAAAAAGTTTTTGTCATGGTTTCAGTCTTCAAAGGGGCGGTCTCGCAAGACAGGTCTATTATGGCATAAAAACACAAGTTGGTACCAGGTCACAGTGGTCTCTCAAGACAGGTGGTCTCTCAAGACAGGTGGTCTCCCATAGCAGGTCCATTATAGAGTAAAACCAATCGGTGCCTGGTAGATGTGGTCTCTCAAGACAGGTGGTCTCTCAAGACAGTGGTCTCTCAAGACAGGTTTTACTGTATTGCTAAAATATTCAGCATAATGTATATGCTGAACTTACCTGTTCTTCTAATCCCTTGATACGTTGTCTATGAGCCCGTTCTCTAGATTCTAAAGTACGTTCTGCTTGTATTTGTGATGTTCTCAATCTTTCTGTTTCCATTTCTGTTTCAGCTCGATGTCGGGTTGTCAGGTCAATCAATCTAAAAATGAAAACAATTTTACATTAAAATAAATAAATCCAATTTTAGAAAATTTGTCTAATGTCTGAATAAAAAATTTAATGTCTTGATAAGTAACAAAGGTCAGCAGGCAGGTGATTTCTTGATATCCTTCCACAAAGACAATTTCCCTGAACAACCATTTTAAAGACATCACAGAGGCCCGTCATCTTAAAGTGACACACTGTTGAAAATAGTTCAGCCACCTGTATGTGACAGCATTTCATCAGCAAAGAAAGAGATAAACAACATGTCATCATCACAGCAAAGAAGACTAGAGAGTTAAAAATGTTTACATATAATATTAGTCAAAGAGTTTGAGTTCCTCACTTTGTTTTCACGGAATGAGTAAATGTAATCAGGAATGATAAAGGGCCATAACTCCATAAAGAAAGATTTTTGCAATTTATAATTAGGCCTATTAAAAAAAATATCTTGTTTTTCAGGCAATTTTCTCACAATTTTATGATGAGGTAGGGAGGCTTTTTGTCATTTTTTTTTTGTTAATCCACAAAACAGTCTTGAAAATAATTGCAATTAGAAATTGAATTCACTTCACTATTGTGTAAAAACCAATGTTTACAGCAGTTAAAATTTCTTATACAGTAAAACCTGTCTTGAGAGACCACTGTCTTGAGAGACCACCTGTCTTGAGAGACCACATCTACCAGGCACCGATTGGTTTTACTCTATAATGGACCTGCTATGGGAGACCACCTGTCTTGAGAGACCACCTGTCTTGAGAGACCACTGTGACCTGGTACCAACTTGTGTTTTTATGCCATAATAGACCTGTCTTGCGAGACCGCCCCTTTGAAGACTGAAACCATGACAAAAACTTTTTACCTGTTCTGGAATTGGAAAATCCATTGTGGTTATACTAACTTAATTAAAAGTATTAAAAGCTCTTAATTGGGTTTCAATTGCTAACTCATTAAAGACTGAGATGTTTTTATAAGACCCCTGTGAAAAGATTAGCATTATTGCTGAATAAACAATTTCATACATTCCTGAAATGTGACAGATAGGAATAAAAATAAATTTGTGTTGAAAATCTTTTTGTAACAAATTGAAATGGATTGTTATAAAAATTATAAAAATAAATTAGTGTTGAAAATCTTCAATGAAGATTTTCAACACTAATTTATTTTTATAATTTTTATAACAGTCCATTTCAATTTGTTACAAAAACTTCATAAAAAAAAGAACTACAAAGTAATTACAAAAATCCATTCTTCTCCATTTCTGAATTTTGTGGTTGGTTATTCACTGACTTGAGAAAACCTGAAACCTGTTTTGAGAGACCACCTGTCTTGAGAGACCACTTTTGTGTGGCCCAAAGGGCGGTCTCTCAAGACAGGTTCTACTGTACTGCCGTTGCAAATTCACCCAACTATATCTTGTTTCACGGAGCTCAGTGAGCTCTGTCAAACAAGATATATTTTGTTTAATGTTTGGTCCTACGAGTGCAAAATTTCACTGAAGAGATTTCAAGGTTAAAAAAAAAAAGAGTGATGAGGCAAATTTTGAATGGTGAGGGAGGTGCCTGAGTTTTTTTTAATTTCCTTATTATACCATTGAAAGCAATTCTGCAGAGCTGAAAAAACTCTTAAAACAATATTTCAATATCATTCTGTCTGCCTGTACATGCAGGCTAAAAAAATATACGTCCTGTGTGAGTTTTGATGAATGTGACAAAAATGTTTCAAATAACCTTTACCCAATGTATCGTACCAAACTGGCTAGCTCTATTCACAAAAATCACTTTCATATTTCAAGTTTTATCTCAAAAACATAAGCTATGACTCTTCATTGAAATAAACCCATTGAGCTTGTTTCATTGCGGGGTGATAAGCTATGTTTTGGGGGCCAAAAAATGAAAAATTGTAGTTACTGAAGAATTTGTTTTGCAAGTGTTGTCTGCTTTTCTTGTTGGGTAAAGGATTGAATGTGAGATACAATAATTGTGAAAAAATCAGTTGAACATGCAATTACATATTCTTGCTAAAAGTAAAAGTTCAATCATTTTGATTTTTAGAGAAACCTGTTTCACAATACCCTTTCATCCCAAGGTACAGTCATTCGTAAAATACTATATTTTTCAATATTCTATTGACGTTTTGAAAGGTTTTTGTGCCTCCTAAATGACTGAACTTGATTATTTTCTGCAATATGGGTTTTAAGCACAAGCCTCAAAGCATGGCCTAAAACATTGGATAATTTCATGTCAGGTCGTGATGAATTTGAGATTCTTTTTATTATATATTGTGCAAATGAACCTTTTTCCTAAAGTAATGACTAAACTGTCAAGCACTATTCACAAAAATCGCCCTACAAATTTGACTATTTTTTCAACTTTTCTCTTGAAAACATAGCTTATGGCCCATCACTGGAATGAGCTCATTCCAATGAGGGGACATAAGCTATATTTCCGAGACAAAGAATGAAATTATTTAGGCTAAAACAAATTAATGTTTTGATTCTCAGGCCCTCCCTCATTGGATTTGAACCTCCTCATTAGACATTTTTATTATGTCCTGTTTTATAAAGAATTTGTGAAAACTTGGAAAGGTAATTTTTTCACATTTCTCGACATAATTATTTAGCTGTGTTTGCAGTAAATTGGTTTTTCTTGTTGCAGTTTATGGGAGAGTGAACTGTAACAAGGCAAATTCTGATATACTGGATCATGATTTAATTATTTATTTATTTGCTGGTGTTTAAGGTCATATATTTCTGCACAATGGCTAATAATGGCCGCAACACCGATATAAACTCAAGTTTAACAAAATCATTTAGAGCCATGTTTCCCATTTTAAAGGACTCCTACCCCAAGTATTGGTTAGTGGATCATGATGCTAATGGATCATGATGCTTGACAGATCTATACCTTTAAAAAGAACAATAAAACACAAATTCTTTTAGCTGTTGTTATGGCAGTTAGTTATAAAAGGTATACTATAATTACACTAAAATACAACCTTCTCTCTTTTTCAAGTGGAAAGATAGCAAAAAGATTTACTGAGTATACTCAGCCCTTTTGCACAAAAAAAAAAAAATAAAAAATAAAATCCTCCCTCCCTCACTGATTTGAAAAAAAAAATGCCTGAGAATCAATTCATTTTTTTATTTGGCCTTACTTATTCAGAAATATTTTCTGCAAATGTCGTCTATTTGTATAAGGTAGACAGTTAATGAAAAACATGGGTTAAGCAAAGTGTGGGCCACTGTCCCCGACCCATAGGCATGTTCAAAGAAGCCTTAAGGTATTGTGGCAAAGAAAAAATTTTGTAAGTCGAAAGAGTGAAAAAGGGCCATAACTCTTGAAAAATCATTGGACGGAACCCATTCCTTGTGCATATCTATTCCCCCAGATGGGTCTATCAGCATACCAAAGGAGATCCAAATCCGGCTGGCTTTGAAATTACAATCCAAAATGTTTGTAGACAGACAGACAGACAGAGACCTTCACCAGCAATCCAGAAAATAGGCAGACTGACATCTGCAAAATGAGGTTGCCAGAGGGTGAATTTAGTGATGCTACCCTGCACAGCAGGGTAGCATCACTAAATTTACCCTCTGTGAACTTCAATCTGAATCAGGGTCTCAGAATTAAACAGAAAGAGGTACTCAGAGGATAAATTGGCCCATTGTATTGGATAGCATCATCAAATTCACCCTCTAGGGACCTCATTCTGCAAATGTCAGACTGCTTATTTTCAGGCCTGTTCACTAGATACCCCCAAATCCTTTTTCAGAGATTGAAGGCATAATAAGGGGAGGCTAATTGAATTGTACTTCTGAAACCAATTCACTGACAACATTACAACATCGACTTCTGATGCCATTCCCATAGTAGACATGTTGTGAACAACAGTTTCCGAAATGAACTATTTGGTGGTGATTATGTGATAAAAAACATTCTTTTGCTTTCAAAATTAAAATGTTGAAGAATACCACAGATTATCATAGCAAGTCCAAAACATAGCATAAGCATAATTACAATAGATATTAAGTGAAACTGCGATGCAGAAAATGAAAAGACATATACCTCAATAAGTTATCTCTCATGAGATATTCCATACTGTAGCAAGGTTTAGAAAAACAGGATAGATTTAGTAAAAATACACAGAAAAAGGAATGAAAATATACTCTGAATACAAAAAGGATTTCATTATATAAGGTTTCAATTTTCATTCAAATTTCTTAAAATCAAAACAAACCAAAACACCCACATATACACTTACTAATATATACATATCCACGCAGATATTTTCAATTTCCCGTTTTTTCTGTCATCATGACTTTTGACAAACAATGTTTTCTAATCAAAGTTTGTCGGCTTGTAAAGTGACAAAACAAACTTTTTATCTCGCTTGTTGCCTTAATTATATAACCCACTTACCAAGGTGCATGGCTTAAATAATAAATATTAGGCCCCACAAAGTAGATCTTCTGTTTCTCAGGCCATTTTTTGTAAAACTGCATTTGGGTCGGCGTTTTTTTTATTTTATTTTTGCAATTATTTCTTTGCCATCAAAAGTTCATGTTCTTGGTTTGTTTATGTTTTAGTCCTCATAATCTACAGAATAGTATGGGTGGAGGTGTATTTCGTCCCTTGAGTGCAAGAAGGCTTTGCAATGCTGAAGCATTGCAAAGCCTTCTTGCACTCAGGGGACAAATTTATCAAATTTATTAACTTGGGTAAAATATCAGACATATATCATTTAATTTTAATTTTTTTAAAAGTTTGCATCAGTTATAAAAAGAGAGCATGCGGCCGCCAAAAGAACTATGCAGGAGGGTCTGAGAAACAGACTTTTAACATTCTTTAGGCCTTACTTGCATGATATATATTTATTCATTTATTGGGACTTATTTAACAACACTTTCGACAGCCAGGGTCATCTCGTGTCGGACAGTATTATGGGTGGAGGAAGCCGGAGTACTGGAGAGAATTGTCAGACCCCCCAAAATACTAACTCTGCACAAACAGAGTTAGCACTGACAAGTGCACCATCGACATACAGTATGCCTTAGTACACAGCACCAAGTCCCCACACAGACAATCAGAATTAAGTGCCTTGCCCAAGGACACAACACAGTTATCCCTTGTGGGGATTGAAATGTGGACCTTTCGATTTGAATTAAGTGCCTTGCCCAAGGACATAACACAGTTACCCCTTGTGGGGATCGAACTGTGGACCTTTTGATTTGAAGTCCAAAGCCATAACCATGGAGCCTCTGTGCTCCCCATTGTATAGTATAAAAATGTATTTTGCTACACTACATTTAGTCATTATTTTACCCGCAAGCTTTTTTAACCAATCAGCGTGCAGTATTACTCTCTCAAGATTGAGCCATATTCTGTCACCTTGCAGATGAAATAAATGTCAATTTGGATTGGCAATAAATATACACGACTCGCCTCCAATAAATACAAGTCGTTGAGAGTGTGATGCCACCGCTAAATGCCATCTTGAGCTATTTATAAACCACTGATAATGTACAACTGAAGCACACCGAGTTGTAATATGAGGCTCAGCAAAAACAATATTGGGCTTGGCATAACACCTTGTTTTTGCTGAGCCTCATTTGACACTGTATCCACAAACTAAACACATCATAACATAAGTTGAACAGTGTTAAAATAAATGATGGTTTCTTTTCACCGAACTCTCTTTTCAAAATTAATCTTTTGATACTTTAATTATCCTGATGTTCAAACATCACTGGGAATTCAGTTTCTTCAACGTTTTTCAAAATGCGATGTCAAACATCGAAAAGTACAAATAACAAGATATTTTTCACATTAGTGATTATCTGGTTGAGGCCTAGATTATTTTTGGTGTTCTGAAGTTGTTATTCAAAACTTGTTTTATTACAAATTAGGCACTCTCCAATAATTTGCAATAAAACAAATTTATATAAACAAAATATTATCTGTGTTTGACTGAATATGAAATACAAGCAAGGAAAGTGTTGTCTTTTGCTCTGGTATCCTCATTTTTTGAAAGCCCTGATAGTGGCTTCTAGCACTCAACCAGTTAAGAAGTCTTGACAGCAGGATTATATTAGTATTTTAAGCTGCGATAGCATTTGGCTCGACAGTTGTCACTGAGCACTATTCGGGAGAAAATAGGAATTGAGGTTAACACTTTAAAAAAGCGAAAAATAAAAACAAAACAAATGAGCACAAAGTATCATCGAGTGGTTTGATTTCGTATGTCATAAGACGTACACAATTATCAACGGGTTAACATTCCACAACTCTCAAGAACAAAATTTTCTTCTTGAGGAATCATACATTCAACTCATCATATAGCATTTATCAGACCTCAAAGAGCCTTGACAAATGACATACCACTGTATTACTTAGCATGTGGAGACAAATTGAAAGAATTTTGTCTATTAACCCTTAAGGGTTTGGAGATTTTTTATACCTTTTTGCTTTACTCTGACAATCCACATCCTACGACATGGTAGTTGTTTCTTGGCAAGTTTTGGCTATGTAGGCAGCCAAGATTTGCTTAGAAACTCAAATGTAACTTGCCAGCTTACCCCAAAACTGCATGCTGGGACGCCTGTTTTGTTGTAAAAAAAATGCAATTAAAGCTGGAATTGGGCCCTTAAGGGAAAATTTACACTCTGTGAACTTCAATCTGAATCAATGTGTCAAAACTAAAAAGAAGGAGGTACCCAGAAGGTAATTTTGCCCACTGTATGGGATAGCATCATCAAATTCACCCTCTGGGGACCTCATTCTGCATATGTCAGACTGCTTATTTTCAGGCCTGTTTATTACCACCAGACCATTTCCCATTATACAGATAACCAAAAATACCACCGCTAGACCAATTCCCACCCGACCAACCAATAAATTGACTATACGGTTGCTCCTGCCTTTAATTTCCCTGTTTCAATGTTTAGGCACTGTTCAAATATAACAATTAACTACAATATGGTTCCTGTGGGAACACCCAGGAAGTGAAGCAGTGCTTGTTTACTGTGGTAAACAAGCTCTGTTTTATTGGTAAAATAGGACCCGGTCACTAATGCCTGGGGTGGAAGTTCTCTAAAATAGGTAACAGGGGTATAAATGATTTGGTAGACTTGACTTTACCTCCATGTTGCGGTTCTGCAAATGTCAGACTGCTTATTTTCAGCCTGCTTGAAAATAGCAATGATGAATATAACCTAAGTTTTAATTATACATTTTCATGACCAACCTTTGTGCATGCTGTTTTTATCATGTTACTAATAGAATAAGGACCTGCAAAATGAGGTCCCCAGAGGGTGAATTTAGTGATGCTACCCTGCACAGCAGGGTAGCATCACTAAATTTACCCTCTGTGAACTTCAATCTGAATCAAGGTGTCAAAACTAAGAAGAAGGAGGTACCCAGAGGGTAATTTGGCCCACTGTATGGGATAGCATCATCAAATTCACCCTCTGGGGACCTCATTCTGCAAATGTCAGACTGCTTATTTTCAGGCCTGCTTCAGACCTCAGACCAACCTTTGTGCATGCTGTTGCTCAGCTTCAGCCAGCTGAGCCTGGAACTGTTGCACTTGACGCTGCAATTCAATATTGTCTTCCTCAAGTCGTCCAATGCTTTTATCCAGACTGCTCCTCTCCATTATGGTATGATTAGCGATCTCATCATTTCGAAGCTTCTCACGCTCAACCTGAAATTTAATACAAGATACAAATCAGTTTATTTCATTGGTTATGTTTAGTTTTCAGTTATTAGTTGAATAGAAATGTTGTCAGCATAAGATGTTCAATTAACAGGAATATTATTCAATTAACCAGAATGTTAATTTTGCTCCATTTTGATGCCATTTGAGAATTTATTCTATTATAAGGTCCAACAAAGTAGATCTTCTGTTTCTCAGGCCAATTTTTGTAAAAAATTTTTATTTTTGTTATTATTTCTTTGCCATCAAAAGTTCATGTTCTTGGTTTGTTTTACGTTTTAAGCCTCATAATCTATAGAACAGTATGGGTGGTGGTGTTGTATTTCGTCCCTTGAGAGCAAGAAGGCTTTGCAATGCTAAAGCATTGCAAAGCCTTGTTGCCCTCTATGGACAAATTTATCAATTTTATTAATTTGGGTAAAGTATCAGACATAAACCATTTAATTTTAATTTTTTTAAGAAGAGAGCATGCGGCAGCTAAAAAGGACCACGTGGAAGGGCCTGAGAAACAGATTTGTAACTTTCTTAGGCCTAATCGGTATTTTCTTGTTATTCACTGGAGAATGCCTGGTTTTAAAATTATCCTATTTAATTCAACACTTGGTCAGTTAAATTCCAGTGCATCAAATTATGTTGGTGCCTGTAGAATCCTACTATTTTGCTGGAACATTTTACATTACTTTTTTATGGTGCTTAATGCAATATCAGCAGCTAAGGCTATATCATGGCAAGCATTCGATCCATTAGAATCACATTTCAGGATAGCATAATTGTAGAATGGGTGAATGAGTCAGTACATACCTTATCCAGAGTCTTTCTAAGAGCAGTTTTATCTTTCTCTAAGCGAATATGTGATCGTTCCATCTCTCGTTTCTCAGTCTCAATGTTGCCTAGGGCTCGAGATAATGTAGCAAGTCTCTCTTGCAAGTTCTGCTTCTCAGAAGCTAGTCTTTGTACATGTTGATTTAGCTCTTGTTCTGACTCCTGTCGCTTGATAATGAGCTGTTGGAAAAAGATTTCACAATTAACTTTGAACCAAGCATAACTACTGACTAGTTAACAGACAGCTGCAAAAATAATTTCTGAGCTGAAATTTTTCATTTTTCACTGGAAAAGACAGCTTATGTCCACTCAATGGAATGAGTTCGATGAACCAATTCCATTTGGACTATAAGCTATGTTTTGGAGGCAAAAATTGAAAAATAATCAAATCAAAAAATTAAGGAGGGCGAAAACTAGCCCTCCTGGCCTTAGAAAATAATGATTACCATAGCAACCTATTCCTAAACGCACATCTTTTCATATCTCTGCGATGTTAGTGTTCTCTGTAAGGCAGCCACACTGTCCCTCCCACACCACCGGGCCCCGGAGGTATGGGGTTAGGCAGTGTAGCCGTCTCACAGAGACTGCCTTGTTAGCAGCACCAAATAAAATATATAAAGCCCACACGGCAGAACTTATTAATAGTAAAACTTCATTTTGCCACCTTTAGCTTTTGTAAGCTTGAGGAGTAATAATCGCTCTCCAAGGTGATGCGAGGGAGCAATTTGTAGCCCTCCTGCATTTTTAAGAATGCCAGGCCTGGTTGTATCATCCGTGAGTGCAACAAGGTGCCATCTGCAATGCCAGAGCATTACAGATGGCTCCTTGTTCCACTCAAGGGACAGTATAGAGATGAAAGAGATGTGGTTCCTGACCGATGTGGTGACATCACATGTATGTGGGTTGGGTTATCAACTATCATGAAACTTCTTGTCACAAGAGATTAAAGGTAAACTGAATTCCAGTACTTTTTACGGGAAATGGTGGAAAATTTGAACACATTTCAAGGAAGGGGCCAAAATTCAAGGACATTTCATTTGAGTGGGAACCCTGCAATGAGAGATCACAAGTTACGTTTCAGAGGCAAAAATTAAATATCTTATAATTATTCAAGAAAAACTCCAGTAAATGTTGTCCTCTAGTTATGTTAGATAAAGGATTAAATTTATTATTTATTATTGGGGTTTAATGACACTGTCAATGGTCAGGGTCATATCGTGTCAGGTAGTTTGATGAGTTGAGGAAGCTGGGTAGTGGCAAGTACCTTACCAACCCTGCACAAGAGGGCTCGTGCTGGTTGAAGGCATGTATGCCTGGACTGGGTGCTCCTAACAGGACAGCTGGGATTACATGTCTTGCCTAAGGACACAACTCAGATGACGTGGTCCTGATCAAACCTACAACCTTTTGGCCTGAAGTCCAATGCCCTAACCAATGAGCCACCACACTCCCACAGGGTTAAATCCAAGTCAGGAAATAAACAATCTGTCATTTTCTGAAGGAGGTACCCAGAGGGTGAATGTGCTAATGCTATCCCATACAGGTACCTGTTTAGGCTTAAGATCTTGTTTCAGATTGAGGTTCAAAGAGGGTAAATGTAGTGATGCTACCTTGCTGAGCATGGTAGCATCACCAAATTCACCCTCTGGGGACCTCATTCTGCAGATGACAGTGTGCTTATTTCAAATCAAAATCAATTGTTTTTATCATGTCACTAATAGAAAAAGGACCTGCATATCATATCTGCAATGAAAAGTTATATAAGCAACAAGAGAAATCTATTATTCTCTTTTGATATATTAAAAAGTTATAAGATATACATACCCCATTAGCCTGTCTCAATTGGCCTTCCACCTCAGATCTACGCACTTCACCGTCAGATGCTTCAGTCTGCATTGCCTGTAATCTTTCAATTAAGCATTGATTCTGCTTCTTAGCTTCATTCAAAGATTGTCTGAAAATATTCAGAGAAACATGCATTTACTCATCTTATAACAAGAGAACCTGACTGCATGAATATCTTCTTGGGGATATCAAATCACTTACCACTTTACCTACCAAAGAATGTTGAAGATAGTACCGATATTTTTTTCAGAAATAAGGCCACACAAAGTAGATGTTCTGTTTCTCAGGCCAAGTTTTGTAAAATTGCATGCGGGTGGGCGGTTTTTTATTTTATATTTTATTTTTGTAATTATTTCTTTGCCATCAGAAGTTCATATTCTTGGTTTATTTTATGTTTTAGGCCTCATAATCAACAGAATAACAAGGGTGGTGGTGTATTTCATCCCTTGGATACAACAAGGCTTTGCAATGCTAAAGCATTGCAAAGCCTTGTTGCATTCAAGGGACAAATTTATCAATTTTGCTAACTTGTGTAAAATATCAGACATAAACCATTTAATTTTTATTTTTTCAAGTTTGCATTGGTTATAAAAAGAGAGCATGCGGCAGCCAAAAGGACCATGCGGGAGGGCCTGAGAAACAGATTTTTAATTTTATTAAGCCTAAACTCAGAATTTTATTTTTCTCATTCAAGTCAGCTTATGAAACCTCTGGAAGCAATCTTACTAGGGTTGTTCCAAAGAGGGGAGGGGTTATTCGCTATGGTTCTTAAGAAAATATGCATAGTGCCTTTTGCTGGTTCAATTAGGCTGATTCCCAAGATAAATGAGGTTAAAAATAGCCCAAAATTTCTTAACCCTAAGGGCCTAGAGATTTCTACATACTTTTGCTACACTTCGATAGTCTACAACGTGTGACTTTGCTGCTGTTTTTTGGCAAGTTTTGGCTGCCTGTAAAGGCAGCCAAGACCCTGTCTAAAAACAACTACCAAGGTGCTTACAATGTAACTTGTGAGTTAACCCTTTACCAAACGCAGACGATTTCAAAATTTATTATTTTAATATTATTTCTTCAAAAAAATTCAAGAAAACCATATCATGTGACCCCTCTTTGGAACGAGCTCGACGAGCTCGTTCCAAAGAGGGGTCACATGATATGGTTTTCTTGAAATTTTTCGAAAAATAATATTTTTTCGGCCGCTGAATTTGCATATTACGCGGGTGGATGCAGGCAATTCGTTGGGTAAAGGGTTAACTCAAAGACTGTATATAGGGGCAACTGTTCTGTTGCAAATGAAAGTGTCAATGACACTGTAGCTCAACTTGTAAAGACAAAGACATGTACATGTATAGTATGTGACACAGCAAAGACAAACATCTAGGTAATGACCTGATAACAAAGGTACATATAAAGTATTGTAACGGTCTGTACATAAATACTGACCGTTGCCTGTAACAAATGTATAGGTAAAGTATTGTAAAGGTGAGCTACAGTCAGATGCTAAACTGAAAAGAAATCTTTGAGTCCCAGAGTGGGTCTGACTCAACCCCAAAATATTTGTTCTCATAGCACGGTGATAACAAAGGCACCCCAAAACACACTCGTTCCTGTCCCAAGGTGAAAACAATTTTACCCAAGAAGTTTTGTGAAGATCAGTTCATAAATACGAGCTGTATAGAACCTGTGACAAAAAACGGTCATAACAAAGGTACCCAAGAAGTTTCGTAAAGATCGGTTCATAAATACGGCCTCTAGCCCGAGCCGTATCCAACTGTTGATGTACGGACAGACGGACGGCGGGCCATGACAAAAGCTCAAGTTTGGCTTCGCCAAAGTTGAGCTAAAAATGTGATCAAAGTCAGCATTACTCCCTTAAGGGTTAAAAATTGTCGAGCACCCAAAGGGTTAAGTGCAAATTGTATTTTTTGTTTTTACACAATTTATTGGAAAGTGTCCTGAGTCTAAACTGTAACAAAACAAAGGTAAATGAATTCTTATTGTTAAAATTATTCTAGGATTCTAGTTGTTAGCTATCCCTTTGTCATGATGTTCTCTTGAATAACACAAGCTGGGAGCATTAGATGCTAATATGCATTAAATTATGTACTGGTAACACAGTGTGGGAAAAGATTCTCATTCAAAAATAAAATGCACACCTGGTTTGATCCAATCTTTCTTGCTGCACTCTACGATCATGTTCACTGCTTGTCAGAGCCCTTTGTAGTTGTGTTACGCGCTCTTGTAACTCATTGATAGTGGCATTACTGTCAGATAGAGACATATGCAATGTCTGAACCTGTAAAAACAAACAAAAAATTTTATTTACTGTAAGAGAAAACATCAATCATTTTCATGATTCTGAAACAAAAATTCATTCAAAATGAAATAAAAATAGATCTGAAATAATTCATGTCAAAAATACCGCTATTGGGTGATGGGACTGCAAGTGGAGAGTATGTAAAGTTCAAGCGGCAAGAGAATATCACACATTTTTGCATCACAACAAGCGATATAACTGAACAATGGCATCAAAATGTTAACTATAAGGCATATAGTCTTTTAGAATTTGTAGAACAGAATTATCTGTAAGTCTTGAAGCATTAAAGCCATAAGTGCTTGTTAGTCTCAACCAGAAACCACTTCCAGGTTCAACTGGACCATAACGATTTGCTTTAGTTTAAAAGTTGGAGGAACTTACTGGAGCTAGAGAGTTTGACTAAATTAGAGCTGGACCTTGATAGGTTAACCCTACACCTAATAAATTGGACACATCCACCCATGTAATTTACCAATTAAGCTGTTTAAAAAAACAATTTTTTTTCAAAAAATTTAAACAAAACTATATCATGTGATGCCTCAATGGAAAGAGCTCATTCCAATGAGGGGGTCACATAATATGGTCTTGTTAATTTTTTTTTTTTTAAATTAAAAAAAACACAAAAATTAAAAGTATAAATTTTGATATCCTGTGCTTTGGGTAAAGGGTTAAAACAAATGAAAATGGGGAAAAATGGTATTGTTAAAGTATAAAAAAATTGTTTCATTCAAAATTTTCAAAATCACAAAAAATAAAGACAGTCATTGCCTGCTTGTGTTAAGTTGGGGGTTAACTCTTTGCTAGATTCAGACAGATGTGCCTGCCGGTACAAACATACTCTGTTACTTAACTTAGCTTTTACAGGTATAATCCAGACTCGTCTTACCAAAATATCCATGAGAAGAATGAGAGTAGTCCTCTCTTGTCAACAATCAGGTTCCTGCACCAAACCTCTAAGCAAATTCGAGGAGTTTCAAGGAGGTTTTTAGTGCTTTTTCAAGGAATTTCCAGGAGAAAAACAGACAAAATTCAAGGATTTCCCAGGAAACATTTTCCACTTGCATCCAAGAGACAGAAAATATAACTCGACCCTTTACCTAAGCTAACGGAAAAAAACGGCCAGCGCTTTCCATGAAAATCACTGTTCAATCTTTTTACATTTTCATTTTTTGCTTCTGAAACATAGGTCATGACTCTCACTGGAACGATCGTATCACGCGCGTTCCAATGAGAGGTCACAACCCATGTTTTGGAAAAAATGAAAATGTTCAAATGCACAGTAATTGTTTCACAAGTGTCGTCTGCTACTAAGTAAAAAGGTAAAAGAATGGACATCAGATGTACAGTATTTTGAAATAGCACACTGTACATGCATAGCCGACTCCATTTCCAGGAGTTTCCAGGATGGCCTTCAATATTCAAGGAGTTTCCAGATCCTTGGGAGGGTGTTTTGAGATTCAAGGACTTTCAAGGAATTCAAGGAGGTGCAGGAACCCTGACAATGTCTTGGTGCAAGACTTTATTATTGCTTTTTACATCAAATAAACTCACGGCTGCTTTACAGCAGCCATGTCTTGATTTTATGAAAAATGCAAGAAAAGTTTCAACACTATTTATTCATTTACTGGTATTTAAGGTCACATATTTATGCACAATGGCTAATCATGACAGCGACAGTTTTACAGGTGGAGGAGGCCGGAGTACCCAGAGAGAACCACTGAGCAACGGTGAGCAACTGTCAGCTCCCCAACATACTAACTCCACGCAAGTGCAGGGTTAGCATTGGTTGAAGACAAGTGCACCATCAACGTGCAGTATGTCTTAGTTCACAACGCCACCATGCCCCCACACAGGCAATGGAGATGATGGAGATTAACTGGTAGAGTGCTGGAAGCCCATATTTGGGCTTTACTGTGAAGTGTCAGTACCAGCACTTAAAGGCTTCATATTTTGTGGATGTTGTTCATATCACCTTTGAAGTGAAATTATTCAGTCTGTTAGGATTTGCCTTGTTACAATTTATGGGAGAGTGCCTATTGGCACTCTCCCATAAATTGTAACAAGGCAAACATATGTGAACAAATTTTGATGACCAAAAATAATTCAGCACTCTACCAGTTAAGTGTCTTGCCCAAGGACACAACGTGGTTGCCGCAGGTCATATTCGAACCGAGGACCTCTCAGCTTGCCGCCTGCGCCCCTACCTACTGAGCCACCGATCTCCTCAAGTTTCAACATATTATGCGTTAATTAAATGAGAAGAAAGTAAAGAAGTTCAAGTTTCTACCTTGTCTTTCTGTTGATTTTCTTCCTCTTCTGTCTTAGCTAATGCTAAGCTCAGTCTATCAATAGTTAATTGTAATGACTGTGATTTGGCTTCCAAGTCCTGAATCTGCCTATTCAAACACTCAACTCTTTCCTGAATAACCTGCAAAAATAGAATAAGATCATTTTGGTGAGGGGAAAAATTCCAAACAACTTCAACAAAACCATATCTTGTGAGCCCTCCTTGGAGCAAGCTTATCGAATGATTTCATGAAGGAAGCCCGAATATGGGCTGTTAAAAAAGGACCCCAAGACCCATATTTTGGTATTAAGTGTTTTTAGTGTGTGAACTCTAATCAGACAATAAGAAGGTCAGAGTTAAAGTTTTGCGCAAGAATACATTTGTGTACACCTGGGGTTACTTTCAGGATGTTATTGAGTGATCATATTTCCTGCTTTTAACCCTCAAGGCACCAAAAAAATACCACCTTTTCATTGCTTTGAAAAAGTCCCTACAAGTGTATTTTTCCTTGGGGACACAGCCGGTAGGCTGCATTTATCTTGGCAGTGTTTATACATCATTGTTGGCTGCCTGTACAGGCAGCCAACAATTATGTAGATACACTATTAAGTCACCTGCAGCTGTGTACATGTAAATATGGTACTTAAAAAATTATTTTGAGGCCTTAAGGGTTAAAGCATGAGTTCAATCCTCTACACCCTGATACCAAAATATGAAAACTGCAAATTTCTCCCATAGTGCAAGCAAGAATTTAACCAATTCAGACTAATGGTCAGAAAATGGTCCAGATGATGTGATAAATAAAAAAAAATCCAGCAAGAGGATCACAGATCCAGAAGTCGAGTTTTGACATTAAATTCTGAAGAAATAAGCTATTTATAGTAACAGTGACCTTGACCTTGGAGTTCCAGACTCCAAAATCAATAGGTGTCTTCCCTTCCTATAGGGTAACCTCTGGTACAAGTTTGGAGAAAGTGCGTCAAATAGAACTAAAGTTATTGCCCGGAAACCAATTTGTTACAAAGTTAAAAAATTTATAGTAATTTATATATTTTTTATACTTACCAATGACCCAGACTTAGCTGGTGCTAACTCCACAAAAAACCAGGGCCAAACACAAATTTTGCCCCCCAATCCCCAAAATTTGCATCCAAAACAAAAAGAAATCATGTCCTAAAGGACCTCCATAGTACGACTCTACTGCGCATGCGCAGTGACGCAGTCGTCCCGAAATTGGCGCCAAATATCATTCTTACTGGCAGTGCCTGGTCAGCGCTATGTACTCAGCGGGGAGGCAAGAGTTCCCAACTCAGGGAGGGCCATCCCCGTCTGGGTCATTGGTAAGTATAAAAAATATATAAATTACTATAAATTTTTTAACATTTTTATACTGTACCAATGACCCAGACTTAGCTGAATAGTAAACAGGCTGGAGGGCCTAGGACATAGAGGAAAATCCAATAAGCTCAATTATAAAATAAAGAGATAACCCCTTAAGGAGAAAAGGAGTATTAGGCTTTACATGTATCTTTCTTATTTAATATTTAAATTAGAAAGATACACTACCCTTAATAATTGAGCACAATAACATTCATGTTCTCTATTAATATCCAGTATAACCTTTATACTAATTATTATTAAAACAAGCCAATAAATAAAGTAGTCCAGAGAATTGAGACTCTTTATAATCATTTAAAAGTGTCCGAGTATTGTATATTAAAGCCCGTTTGACACTTGACATATACAAATGCTTCACACCGAGCTACACTTTAAAAATAAGACATGAATGAAATTAAACATTAATATTACACTTTAAAACCATCCCGGAAGCGACTCAGAAATACTGTCTTGGAGGAGGCATTCCCTTGCTTTTCACTATAAAGCAGGTGACCTAAGGGAACACCCGCCCCCCCCCTTCCCCTTGCCCTGGGTCAAATAGCCCAGAGCGAAGAGGGCAGCCGGACGGAGTCACTGCCGGAACAGAAAGCCTGCATAACTATAGTTGCAACTGTTTAGTGGACGACATTCTGAGCAACAGATAACGGACCTAAACAATGCAGGTCTCCAGAAATGGACTCAATATTTCTGAGATAAAAATTAGTAAATGTGGATGGCTGAGACCAATAAGCAGCCTTCATTAAATCTGTAATAGCAACACTATTAGCATAAGCCCAGGAAGTAGAAAGAGCTCTTACTTCATGAGCAGAAATCTTAAGCACAGACTGCTGAGAAGAAGATAAATCTTCATACGCAGTACGGATAGTTAACTGAATCCATCTAGCAATAGAATGGACTGAAATGTCCTTTCTATTAGGCATCAAAGACAGAAAGAAACGTTTCCGTCCCTTTCTGATGAACTGAGATCTCTGTTTATAGATACGTAGTGCTCTAACAGGACAGAGTAAAGGCCTACGCCCGTCTGAAGACGGAAGAGCCTTAATAACAATAGGTTCCGGATATTTATTAGGAGCCTGATTCTTAGCTAAAAAACCGACGTTAGTAGTGAAGGTGATAGTGTTCCCAACACTACGATAATGAGAATCATCCACCGATAGTGCATGAAGCTCACTGACTCTTCTGGCAGAAGAGAAAGCTAAGAGAAAAGCTGTCTTATAAGATAAGAATTTGAAATCTACTGTCCCAAGAGGTTCAAATGGCTTTTCCTTCAATTTAAGGAGAACCCAAGCTAAATTCCACTTAGGAATTAATCTAAGAGTTCTTGGTCTATTTATCGAAAAGTTTCTAACCAATTTCGATAAAGAGACATTAGATCCAATTTGTAAACTATCATGATGTGCATAGGTATCAGATAACATAGATCTATAACCCTTTATAGTAACCGGTTGCAGTTTGATTTCGTCAAACAAGTATACTAGAAAGTTAGCAATGTCTGGTATAGAGGGATCAAATATATCAACAGAATGATCCCTACACCAACGACGGAAAACCTTCCACTTAGCCGCATAGTTTAGCGAAGAGGAGGTCCTCCTACAGTTAGAAATCGCGTCCACTGCTCGTCCTGTAAAGTGCTTGCCATGCAAGAAGGACCGCACAACGGAAAAACGTGAAGGTTGAGACCTTGCGGGTTGTGATGCAGTTGGCGCGATTTCCCCTGCCAAAGAAGATCCTCTCGTGGAGGGAGCTTCCGCGGTAGGTCCCACAACAGACACCTGAGTAGATTTATCCACGGTCTCTGTGGCGACAGAGATGCTACCAACAGAATCTTGCATTGAGATTGTTTTATCTTTAGCAATACTTGTTGAATTAACGGCGCTGGAGGATACGCATATCCTATCATTCCGTCCCAAGGGATCGATAGAGCGTCTACAGCAAATGCTCTTGGATCCGGACACGGGGACACATACGTCTGCAACTGATTGTTGAGATGTGTCGCAAATAAGTCTATCATTGGCCGTTCCCATTGGTAGCAAATCTGATTGAATACTTGTTTGTTGAGAGTCCACTCCGACGGCAACAAGCGACCCTTTCGAGAAAGGGAGTCTGCTAGCACATTCAGACGACCCGGTATGTGACGGACCGAAAGAAGAACGTGATGTTCCAACGCAAACAGAAGGATTCTTTCCGTAAGATTGAACAACGGAACTGAATGAGTGCCTCCCTGATTCCGTATATACGCCACTACTGTCGTATTGTCGGATAGGATTTGGACATGAGCATCGTGAATAATGTCCATCCAGTGACGTAACGCAAGCCAAATTGACATCATTTCCTTGATGTTTATGTGCTTGCACAGGAATTGCGGATCCCAAAGACCCTGGCATCTCGAATCCGTTGGGATTAATGATGCACCCCAACCTGTTTGACTGGCATCCGTCATAATGGTAAAACTCGGATCCGGCAACTGCAGCGGAACTCCTTGAGTTAACCACTGAATGTTTGCCCAAGTCTGAATCTCTTGTTTCACTTGATCTGACAAGAGAACGTCTACATCGAGCGAATGAATTTTCACACTCCAATTCTGAGTCAAGAAAATTTGAAGAGGCCGTGTGCGTAGCCGTCCCATCGGAATGAGATCCGCAGCGGCTCCGCACAGACCTATCAGTCTCATAAATTCTCTCGCTGTGACTTTGTCTGTATTTAGACAATAGCGAGCGTAACAACTGACTAATTTCGCTCTGGTTAACGGCAGACGAACGAGATTGTTGTGCGTCTCGAAGCTCATTCCCAGATGAGTGAATGACTTGGACGGCACCAGATCCGACTTCTCCTCGTTTACTATGAAACCGAGACGTCGGAGCAATAGAAGAAGATTCTGAACATCGTTCTGAAGCGTTAACTCGTTGCCGTACCTCTGAAGAATGTCGTCCAGGTAGGCCGACGTTACCGCAGACGAATGAGCTCGGAAGTAAATCATTACCGAGTTCATTACTCGAGTGAAAGCCCAGGGTGCTAGATTCAATCCGAAGCACATGGCCCGGAACTGATACACCACTCCTAGGACTGCGAAGCGTAGATACTTTCGGAATGTCGGATGTACCATGACGTGAAAGTACGCATCTTTGAGATCTATGCTCGTTGCATAATCGTTCACCCGAATACTCGCTCTGACCGATCGAATCGTCTCCATATAAAACTTCGGAGCGATGATCAGCTTGTTTATCCAGCTCAAATCTATGACTGGACGGAACGAGCCGTCTGGTTTCGGAACCAGAAACAGATGGCTGTAGAATCCCAGCGATTCCTGGTTTTCTACGACCTCTACCGCGTTCTTCATTAAAAGAGACTGCACCTCTGATAGCAGAGCGTCTCTTTTCTGAGGGTTTGACGGAAGATGAGTCCACTTTGGACTTCGAGTTAATGGAGGCTTTCGTTTGAAGGATATCTTTAGACCTTCCGAAGTCACTCCTCTCACCCAAGGGTCGTCCGTAATCGACGCCCACTCTTGAGAAAAACTCGACAACCTTCCGCCAACCGGAACGCGATAGAGGTTTGAGCCATCACCTCCTGGATCTGCGAGGCCTGCGGTAGGAGAAACCACGTCTTCCACGACCCGCACCTCGCCTCGTCGACCTCGGGGCGTCCGACCGATTGTCCCGGCCTGAAGGACGTCCCGAACGAGAGTCGCTATCCTGACGGTCTCTCGAATAAGAGCTAGAGGACGCACCGGAACCTCTATAGGAACCTCTCTTGGGCGGATAAGACCCAGAAGTGCCTGCCTTATTCGTGTCTGCTGAATCCGACCTTTTAGGAGCGGATCTAAACAACAGAGAATCACTAGCTTTCTTTTTAATATTATCATAAATAGCGGAAAGCTTGCCGTCAAAGAGAAGATCTCCTGAGACCGAAGCGACTCTAAGAGAGTTCTTCACCTTAGAATCCACTAGTGTGGATGTAGACAGGGCTGCGTCACGTCTAACCAACTCCAGATTAGCCACTGAAAGGGCGGAGTTACACGTGGAATAAGCTACTGCCCTTGAAAGAAGTCTTAAGGAGGATTGTATATCCTGAAACTCTTCCCCTTGAAGACGCAGTGATAACGCCTTCGTAAGGTGATCTGCGTAAGATAAGGCATCTAAATTGGCTCTGTTAGACGCAATAGCTGTTTCCAACACTGCGGTTGGAATAGAAGCTGACGACGGTAATGATAGCTCTAAGTCTTCCGCCTCGTCGTCCATACGCAGAGGAACTCTCGGTATACCCTGACCTGCCGTGTCGAATTTATTCCTTGCATTAATGAAAGGCAGGTTGAGAGTATTTGCGGACAAGAAGCCTGCTTTCCCTGTCCTGGAAGCAAGTTTAAAAATAGCGTCGTTCAATAATTCAAATGTTCTTGCAACATTATTGGACTGCGACGGAAACTCGGGAGCGATGTCCCTGAACCGCTCGAAAAAATCAGAGTCCAATGACGCTATAATTCTCCTGTCCGGAAGCGCAGCAGTCTGGCCCGACGGAACAACTTGAGGAAGAAAGTGCCGGATGAAGTCTACGGCAGCTTTGTGTTGTTCCGAAAGGGATAGCTCCAATTCATCCGTATCCCTTTCACCATCCGGTCGGACCTCCCGATGTTCCCGGTCGTCCGCCCCCGATGCTTCGGCGGAGCGTACCGACCCAGCGCCGTCGGATAATTCTCGATCCGACACCGTCTCTGTCGGCTGCTGGGATGCTGCGATAAGCTGTGCTATCTGCACTAGAATGTCCGACGTCGAGACCTGCGGAGGAGCGGTCTTTCGCTGCTTTGCCGAGGGCAGCTCCGCATCGGATGGCTCCCGCATACTTTTCCTATGCGAACGTCCGGAGTCCATCGGTCTCGAGTCCCTGGCTGCCGGATGGTGTGACCTGGTCGCCGAATAATCCTTCCTCGGCGAAGCTGGCAAGATATCGGAGGTCACGCAGCCAAGGTGCGGTCGTGTGCGCCGGCGAGAAGAGGAAGCCTTAACAGTCTCTGCGGACTGCTTATACAACGGAGCGTCCCGAGCGACGGACGTATGCTCCGCTAAAGACACATTTTGTACCACAACATCTGGTCCCAGATGTTGTTGTACGAGAGAGGGGCCTCTCTCGCTCGCGGCCCGGCTGGACCTGGACGAGCTAGGAACCGGACTAAAAGGCTTCCTCCGTTCTCGTTCACTATCCGCCGTCACTGGGTGTGCATCTATTATTTTTATAGTGCTCGCATCACCCAAAATTTCCTCTTGGACCGCATCGGACGAACCCGGCTGCCGAACCATTCGGTGAATGGACGCTACACCGGGCGAGCTAGCGGACGACATTTGTCTAATCTCCATGAGCACTTTTGCCGCTAGCTCTGTATTTAATTGTGACGACGGACGCACACTTGAAGAAGATAACATGGAAACATCACCCTGTTCTGGTTCCTCTGAAATAGAAACTGAGAGAGTAGAGTGACCTTGTGGAGAAAGAGCCGGCATCGCTCTTTCTCCAGAAACAACATATCGTGACACACGTTTCCAATGTTTCTCATCCCAATGTTCACATACAGGACAGGGATTAATGCGAGAACACTGACTACAATTTATGCAATAATCATGAAAGTCAGAGGAAGATTTCTTCCTATTACAATTTGAACAAGTTCCTTTCATTGTGAAGGAACAACAATAAGTCCTAGTTACTCGCAAAAACCCCTGACACAAAGATACATAATAACATGATCCATTAATAAATGAAAAAACAATTGCAAAACAAAATAATTTTGAAAAAATATTTTTTCAGAGAAGCCCAAGTTGCTGAAAAGTAACGTTGAGCCCCGATGGATCCGATGGCAAAGTGTGGTCAAAAATTTTAAAATTATATAAAATAATTAATGAGACACTTTCGGATAATATAAATGTATCTTATAATGAGATAAACTACCTCAAAGGCAAACAGCCCCCCTCAAAAAAGGCTGTTGCCAATGAAAACAAACAGTGTAAACACAGAAGAAAACATGACTCCAGGCACTGAAAAAACTGGCCCGGAATCAGTCCTCAATTACACTCTATCTGATGCAAAACAGAGACTCCCAGGGGAGAATCTGCAGAACATCAGATGGAAGATGCAGAACACAAACGTTATACACCCATGGGTGAAAACGTAACTATGGGGAAAATAACAGAAAACATTCTGTAACCAAGCAACTCTCCCAGGGAAATTTTAGAAATGAAACTTCTCAAAAATATGCCAAAAGCATGGGAGAATTGCAAGGGGGGACTTTAGAAGGTTAGGGGAGAGGAAACACTGAAAAAGCAGTGCAACAATTAGCAAGAATGACAACAAGAGGCGTTTGCCTCGAAAATAGGCAACTTAACATAATTTTAACAAAAAATTTTAAGTACAGCCCTGATTATTTTTTGCCACTTCTTTTTTCCTCTCCTCCTTCTATCCTCCTTAGAATCACATTTTCTCCAAGAATTACGTGTCTGGCATCCTTTAAACTGAGATTTACAAGCACAAAGATCAGTGAGATGTTGACTGATGAAGGGCCAAACAGAGAATGATATTTGGCGCCAATTTCGGGACGACTGCGTCACTGCGCATGCGCAGTAGAGTCGTACTATGGAGGTCCTTTAGGACATGATTTCTTTTTGTTTTGGATGCAAATTTTGGGGATTGGGGGGCAAAATTTGTGTTTGGCCCTGGTTTTTTGTGGAGTTAGCACCAGCTAAGTCTGGGTCATTGGTACAGTATAAAAATATATTCTATTTATAGTAACAGTGACCTTGACCTTGGGGCACGAGATTCTGAAATCGATAGGTGTCTTCCTTTCCTATAGGGTAACCTCTGGTATAATTTTGGTAAAGGTACATCAAATAGAACTAAAGTTATTGCCCGGAAACCAATTGTTTACGCTCACCGCCCGCCGCCCACCACCCGTCCGCCACTTCATCAAACTATAGGTCGAGTTTGACTTTGTCAAAACTCAACTAAAAATTCAAATGACTTGTATAATTATTCTAATTTTGTCAGTACTCAACAAGTTAAAGTCTGAATAAACTTGGTCCATATGTAAGAAATGAATTAACAAACCTCAATTTTAGGAAGTTTTCGAACATTTTCAATGTGTATGACATATTTTGCTTTGTTCAAGCGCTCTAGAACTAATTCCATAACAACAGAGTTCAAAGAATCTTCAGTAATATGTAGCTGAGGATAATCAAAGTAATAATACTAGGACAAGTACAATATGTTTTTATACAGCTTACATCTGGTTCATTAATCAATTATTCAGCAATTAATTAAAGATTATGTCCCCTGACAATAGTAATATTGATCTAAACAGGTTTATCAGCATAGTTTTCTGATCTGTGAGGATGTTTAGTGATCCTTTCAACTGAAAAAAAACCCCTCCTACAATGGGCTTTTATTTTAATTTTCAAATTTTACTTTAGGCCCCATAAAGTAAATCTTCTGTTTCTCGGGACACTTTTTGTAAAATTGCATGCAGGTGGGCAGTTTTTCATTTTATTTTTATAATTATTTATTTTCCATCAAAAGTTCATATTCTTGGTTTGTTTTATGTTTTAGGCCTCATAATCTACCATGGGTGGTGGTGTATTTTGGCCCTTAAGTGCAAAAAGGCTTTGCAATGTAAAGCATTGCAAAGCCTTTTTGCACTCAAGGGACAAATTTATCAATTTTATTAACTTGGGTAAAATATCAGATATGAACCATTTAATTTTTATTTTTTGAAGTTTGCATTGGTTATAAAAAGAGAGCTTGCAGCAGTCAAAATTACCATGCGAGAGAGCCTGAGTAACAGATTCTTAGCTTTCAAAAGCCTTATCCATATAATAATACGGTATAATGTATCATTAAATTAACTTAGTTTATTGGATATTTCTTCCTTTTGTTTGGTGGGAGGGGGGGGGGAGGCAGGGGGCGGGGGGTCTAAAACAATATTCATGTAATTTCATAAAAAAAAAAAATCAGTATACTTTGGGAGCCATCTTTGCTGAACACATTTTTCATAGAAAAGATAAACTTTTACAAAATTCAGGGACAACCAAGTTACTGAAGTCCTCTGTAGTTGATGAACCATGACATAATTGTTTCATTTAAAGTTAACAACAGATTTAATAACATATTAGACACATAAGTTTTGATTTATAAAAAAAGTTAAATACCTGATTTTCTGTTTCTTTGTCATTCATAGACAGCTTCATTCGCTGCAGTTCTCCTTCGGTGGAGCGTCGAGCGAGTTCCAATTTGGTGCATCGATTTTCGGCATCATCCACACTAACTCTCAACTGTTTTTTGTCTTCTTCAAGTTTAGATTCAGTCTGTTTCATTCTTGCGATCTTCTCCTGTAATAAGAATTTATTTATTTATTTACTGGAGTTTAAGGTCACATATTTCTGCACGATGGCTAGTCATGACCACGACAGTTTTATGGGTGGAGGAAGCCAGAGTACCTGGAGAGAACCACCGAGCAATGGCAAGCAATTGTCAGCTCCCCAACATACTAACTCCACACAAGCAGGGTTAGCAGTGGCTGAAGACAAGTGCACCATCGACGTGCAGTACGCCTTAGTACGCAACATTAACATTTTTACACTGTACCAATGACCCAGACTTAGCTGGTGCAAACTCCATTAAGTCTGGATCATTGGTACAGTATAAAAATATAGTGTGAGCAGCTCTGTTCAACATGTGGTGAAAGCAGGTCATCACAAGGATACTACATACCGAATTTCATTGAAATCCATCCTCCCTCTGCTGAGTTATAGACCCAGACAGATGGACAGACATGTAATCCAGAATACATCCACCACACACATGTCCACTACTCCACTATATTACACCCTGCTTAAGTCTGTCCATTTTTGAGTAAAAATTGTGGTAATGTTGCAGATCTTGCTTGGTATAAGAAGCACCTAGCCGCATATAAGGTATATAAGCAAGTATCTTCCCAACATACACATGGGATGGACCAAAATATCTTACCTGCAACTGTCTCTTCTCTGAATCTGATGATGTAATATTGCGCTCCATGGTCTGTATCTTGTCTGCCATAACTTTCCTCTCACGCTCATTACGGCGGATTGTCTCCTCTTGGAGCATGAGAGCCGTTTGAGCATTGGCAAGGCGTCCATCAGTGCCACGTTTGTCTATAAATAAAAGAACATATCTTATATTTTAATGAATGGCACATAATTAACACTTCAGAGTTATTAACCAGATTGATTGCTGAATTGCTTCCAAATCCATCCACTCAGTGCTCAGATAAGGATCCGGATGGATGGATAGAAGGATGGTTGGATGGACAAACAAACAGATGGAAGGACAGATGTATAGATCAAGGACAAACAGACAGATGCATGTAATCCATTATACCAACCCCATTCTCTTCAATAGTGTGTGGGGAGGGGGGGGGGTATTATTATTTAAGCCCCCATTCTCTTTAAGAGTGGGGGGTATTATTAATTAAGCTCCTATTCTCTTCCGAGAGTGGGGGTATTATTACGAGTGGGGGTATATTTAATAGTGAATTATTTCTGACAGAAAAAGGAATAAATATTTTCTTATAATTTTCAACAACTTATTATGAATGGTACTGTACATGATGTGCATAGAGGCAATTGTAAATGAAAATCAAACACCAATCCAAATTCAACTTAATCTGCAGTGCCGGCTCCCCTTAACAAACCAATAGTTTTTACAGTCTATAAAAGATGTCCAACAAGAAGAAGCACTTACCAATCGATTTCAGCATAGGTAATAACTTGTAATTACGGTAAGATCTCACAAATAGGTTTAGCTGTCACATAATTTCTTTTCAAGTGTTCAATAATTCATAATTCCAATATAATTACTGCTATTGTGTAAAGACCGATTCTTATCCATAACAGAAGTAATAGTTAATATATTTTAATTATACCAATTATTTATAATGTCAGAAGTGTTGATAGAGGCCTATCCATTTGGAAGACGTTTTTTTTTAGTGATTCAAGATCACACTTTTGGTAACTGAGACAACTTTTGACACCATGTCTGCTACCGTCGAAAATTTTTAACCCCTTGAGTAATACCGAGAACTTGAGAGAAGCCCACTTAATTCGGTATCTTTTAACTGAAAAACCCTGTTAATTGAATATAATTTCCCAACACAAAACCATTTACCATACGCCCAATACATTTATTTATTTATTTATTTATTTATGTTTAAGGTCACATATTTATGCACAATGGCTAATCATGACCGTGACAGTTTTATGGGTGGAGGAAGCCGGAGTACCCGGAGAGAACCACCGAGCAACGACGAGCAGCTGCCAGCTCCCCAACATCGTAACTCCGCACTGCAGCACAGGCAGGGTTAGATTGGTTAAAGACATGCGTACCATCGACGTGCAGTACGCCTTAGTACATGGCGTCATCGTGCCCCCACGCGGGCAATGGAGATGCAGTGTCTTGCCCAAGGACACAATGCGGTTGCCGCAGGTGGGATTCGAACCGAGCACCTCTCGGCTTGCAGCCTGCACCTCTACCTACTCAAAATACCGAGAACTTGAGAGAAGCCCACTTAATTCGGTATCTTTTAACTGAATAACCCTGTTAATTGAATATAATTTCCCAACACAAAACCATTTACCATACGCCCAATACATTTATTTATTTATTTATTTATTTATGTTTAAGGTCACATATTTATGCACAATGGCTAATCATGACCGTGACAGTTTTACGGGTGGAGGAAGCCGGAGTACCCGGAGAGAACCACCGAGCAACGACGAGCAGCTGCCAGCTCCCCAACATCGTAACTCCGCACTGCAGCACAGGCAGGGTTAGATTGGTTAAAGACATGCGTACCATCGACGTGCAGTACGCCTTAGTACATGGCGTCATCGTGCCCCCACGCGGGCAATGGAGATGCAGTGTCTTGCCCAAGGACACAATGCGGTTGCCGCAGGTGGGATTCGAACCGAGCACCTCTCGGCTTGCAGCCTGCACCTCTACCTACTCAGCCACCGCACTCCCTACCCCCAATACAAATTTGACCTGGTAATTAAATACAGATTATAGTAAACTCCTGTTAATTGAATAAAAAATCTTGTAACTTGTCGAAAAATTACCTCGACTCTCCCCAGTTTTCCTTTGTTTATAGACCTATTTGGCCTCAGTACATCCAATACAGGCATTTAATCTATTATATCTTGTTTGACAGAGCTCACAGAGCTCTGTCAAACAAGATATAATCGAATAAATGCTAAGTTTATCTCTAGAATACAGGAAAGTGACACAATACCTGTTAATTGATTCACCTGTTAACTGAATAATTTTCATTGGAAAAATGGCTATTCAATTAACAGGGTTCCATTGTATTCTATCACTTGTGAGCCTATATAGGCAGCCAAGATTTGCCTAGAAAAAAAACTGCAATGCCATGGGATACTGACTGTCTTTAGATATGCTTTACAGATTTCAGTTACATACATCAATCAAAAAATGTAAAAACTCAATCTCCCAATTTTTTAGAAATATTGGAAGACACTGCAAGGCAATAAAAAATGAGGGGGTTTAATTTCAGTAAGGTATTGCCTTAGAATCAAAACAATTTTTTTTGCCTTAGCTATATTTTTGAGACAAGAATTGATATTAAAAAAAAGCCTATAAAATGTGAAAGGAAATTTTTGTGAATAACATTTGTCAGACATTAGGTAAAGGGACAAACAGAAAAAAGACACCTAAATTTCTCTCTCTGTAATAACCAAGTTTAGTCACTTTAAACTGAAGAATGGGACAGTTTAAATTTTCCTACTGAGAGTTCAAGAAAATACAAATCCAACACAGATAAATAACACTGACCTAAATCCATTTCAATGAAAAACCATTTATAAGTTTTTTGAATCTATTCTCATACTTCAGTAGATAATTAAAGAGTGACACACTACATAATCCATTCACCTGAGGCTAAATATTTTATTTTAAATTACTTTCATTCATAAAACATAATCCTGTTCAATCATATGTTTTAAACTGAAAGTAAACTTAAACAAGAACATAGTAACAACATACCTTTAAGCAATAACTTAAGTAACAAGTATGGGGTTAAAAGGTGAATTTGCATGATTTATTAATAAAACAGAACAAAAAGTAGAGGCCAAGATCAAACCAGGATAATTCCTCAGTCTTTAAATCCTGTTTCTCGCAACCATGAGCTCATTATTGCCTTGCTGAAAGAGGTAATTACCACTGAATGAGCTCATTGAGCTTGTTCCAGTGAGGAAATACAGGTTACAATTAGGAAGCAGATAACTTCAAATAAGAACCACACTAGAGGAGCAGGGTTTTCACACAGAGTGATTTTATGAATTTTGTGGCAAAAAAAGGCTTTTGATAATTAGTGTGCCTTTATCGCAAATTTACAACAAAATTGTGAATACGACCAGTATTCTCATTTCTTGTGGATTTTTCTCTTATTTTTCCCTGTCTCTCAGCTGTTTGTACAGAAAGTTTGTAAGGGTACCTGTACTTGACAAAGATATCTAAAAGCTAAAATTATAATGATGTGATCATATTTTTTTCACACAAATGTTACAATGAGAAAAATAGCCAATAACAGGCCTGACATTTTGAGGAGAGAGATTTAACTGCTCGCCTTAAAAAAAAATAAGGAGGGTGAAAACCTCCTGGCCTTAGAAAATAATGATTATGATAACAGCGCATTCCTAAAACCCACAACTTTTCAGATCTCTGCTACGTAAGTGATCTCTGTAAGAAGGCCATACTGCTCCTCCCACACCTCCGGGCCTTGCCGAGGCTCAGAGGTATGGGAGGGACAGTGTAGCAATCTCACAGACTGCCTTGTTAGCAGCACCAAATAAAATGCACAAAGTCCACTAGGCAGAATTCATTAATAGCAAAACTTCATTTTGCCACTTTTAGCTTAAGGAGAGCTAATTTCTTGCCTAGGCCATGCGAGGGGAGCAATTTTTAGCCCTCCTGCATCATTAAGAATGCCAGGCCTGCAACAAAATTTAATCCTTTAGCTAAAACAATGAGCTGACAAAAAATAATAGAAAAACAAAAATGCCTCCAAAACACAGATTATGACCCCCCTATTCGAACAAGGTTGATGAGAGGTGGTCATTAGCTTTAGCTTGAAGCAAACAATGATAAAAATAATAAAATGAAAGCCCACCATTTTTTCCTCCAGAAAGGCACATTTTTTTTCATTTTATTTGGCAAATGTTTGACAGGATGATAACTTAAAATATTAATCTTTAACATTTTAGAAAGAATATCATATTAAACAGGAAATATCATAGTGAATATTTGTTTAAACTGATCAAATACAAGCCAGAAATTAAGCAGACTGTCATCTGCAAAATGAGGTCACAGAGGGTGAATTTAATGTTGCTACCCTGCACAGCAGGGTAGCATCACTAAATTTACACTCTGTGACCCTCAATCTGAATCAGAGTCTCTAACCTAAACAGAAAGAGGTACCCAGAGGATAAATTGGCCCACTGTATGGGATAGCATCATCAAATTCACCCTCTGGGGACCTCACTCTGCAAATAAGATTGCTTATTTTCAGGCCTGATCAAATACTGTTATGTGATACACTGTTAACATTTGAAAGGACTTTAATTTATTTCGCCAGATTAATTTATAAAAATCACCATTCAGATTTTAATATTTTCAATTTTTGCCTCCAAAATTATGACTGCTCACTGGAATGGGCTCCGTGGGCTCATCTCAATGAGGGGGTCATAAACTAAGTTTTTGAAGAAAAAATAAAAATGTGATTTTTTGGCAAAAATCATCTGCTAGTTATGCAAGGTAAAGAAAATAAATAAAATTGTTATTGTACTGTGATGACAAAGCAGACTTTTCTGTGGTCAGATTTTTGCTCATGCCACACTTACAAAAAAAAGTGGGCCGAGATATCCTAAATAAAATACTGCAAATCAAGAATGCATCAAACACAGAAAACAAAAGTGGCATCTCCTATGCCATGTTCTCGCATTTCTTTTTCATTTATTTATTGATGTTTTAAGGTCACATATTTATGCACAATGGCTAATCATGACCGTGACAGTTTTATGGGTGGAGGAAGCTGGAGTACCCGGAGAGAACCACCGAGCAACGACGAGCAGCTGCCAGCTCCCCAACATCGTAACTCGCGTTAGATTGGTTGGAGACATGCGCACCATCGACGTGCAGTACGCCTTAGTACACGGCATCATCGTGCCCCCACGCGGGCAATGGAGATGAAGTGTCTTGCCCAAGGACACAACGCGGTTGCCGCAGGTGGGATTCGAACCGAGGACCTCTCGGTTTGCAGCCTGCACCTCTACCTACTGAGCCACCACGCTCCCATTTCTTTTTCAACCAGTGAGCTATTGCAGAGAGGAAAGTGGACAGTGAATTTTGACCGGATTACGATTGTCACAATCCGGTCAAAATTCTCTGTCCACTTTTGTGACCATGTTACTGTAATATTAAAAAGAATTATAGCAGGGTATTACTATTAACCCTTTATCTAATAAATCGTCAATAACCATTTACAATTTAAGCAGTTGAAAAAAATATTATTTTTAAAAATTTCAACAAAACCATATTTCAACCCCATAGGAACGAGCATGTTCCAACAAGGGGGTCACATGATAAAGTTTGAATTTTTTTTTAAAATTTGGAAAAAAAATTTAAAATAACAAATTTTGATATTGTGTGCATTGGGTAAAGGGCTAAACTAAGTCAGTAAAATATTAGTTATTAAGGCCTAAAAAATTAAAAAATCTGTTTCTCAGGACCTCCCACATGGTACTTTTGGCTGCCGCATGCTCTCTTTTTAAAACCAATTTAAACTTAAAAAAAATTAAAATTAAATGGTTTATGTCTGATATTTTACCTAAGTTAAAAAAATTTATGAATTTGTCCCTTGAGTGAAAGAAGGCTTTGCAATGCTTTAGCACTCAAGGGATGAAATACACCACCCCCCATGCTATTCTGTAGATTATAAGGCCTAAAACTTGAACCAAGAACATGAACTTTTGATGGCAAAGAAGTAATTACTGAAATAAAAAATAAAATAAAAAAACGCTCGCCTGCATGCAATGTCACAAACAATGACCCGAGAAACAGAAGATCTACTTTGTGTGGCCTAATCTGAATATTTTTAAAAAATACCTATCACCAATCCACAATAATCACAGATTTTATATTCAACACCATCAACAACTGTCACATCACTCAATGTGTTAACAACATGCTTGTTGTCCTCTGACGTCATATAAGCTCTCCACATAACTTCAGTGAGTGGAAACACCGGCAAGGCTGGCAGTGAACAGCTGCTAATACCCCCCTCTTCTCAGAAACAATCACTTAAGGCACTCCAGAAACCATTTGTAAATGAAGGCTAACTACAAGAACACTTTGCAAGGGTAACACACTGTATCAACGATCAGACCATTTCAATAAAGTTCCAAAGTGTGTAAACATCATTAGGATAGAGAACACATCGAGAGGATTAGAGGGTCGAACTCGTTCGCACATGTCTCATTCAAGGCGGGAGCTTACCTGAGAGATTAATATTTTCACTATGTCTGATATTCAATTGATTTTGACAAAGGAAAGAAATTACCTTCTTTCCAAGTGGGTCAGTAACAAGTGGAGATTTAAAGGCGAGATAGAATCTTATTCAGAGCTAATGGACTGGAGAAAAGTACTTAAGGAGGGCAGTGAGATATAACTTTTGTTTCCGTGTATCACTATGTAGTTTTTCTCAAGAAATGAAATTGATTTGATTGATTGGGTTGGGTCTTATGACATTGAATAACCAGTCCCTCTTTATTGATCTTCAATCACATAGAAAGTACTTAATAATCCAATAACTCCATAATACTTCTTTATAAAATAAAATATGATTTTATTTCAAGGATAATTTTTTCAACAGATTAACATTCTTCTCACCAGCATAGCAACCAATGAAAACTGTACTATTCAACTGGTTAACCCTCAAGGGCCAATCTCCGACTTTGACAAACTCAGGGCCACAGAACATCTAACATGAGGATGCCATCTAGACTAGCATAAACATACCATGGAACTTTGGTCTAATTCAGATCTTGGCTGCCTTTACAAGCAGCCAAGATTTCACAAGAAATTACTGCAATAACACTTGTACAAGATGCTGTTCTGTAGTGAAAACTCTGGAAATTGTCCTGGTTCTTAACCCAATGTACACTGATGGCAAAATATTAAAATTTCAAACTTTTCAAATTTTTATTCCTCATGCAACTATGAATTTAACCAATTCTCTCTTATTTGACTGACAAGCCAGAAAATAAGCAGACTGTCATCTGCAAAATGAGGTCCCCAGAGGGTGAATTTAGTGATGCTACCCTGCACAGCAGGGTAGCAACACTAAATTTACCCTCTGTGAATATCAATCTGAATCAGGGTCTTAAAAACTAAACAGAAAGAGGTACCCAAAGGATAAATTGACCTACTGTATGGGATAGCATCATCAAATTCACCTTCTGGGGACCTCAGTCTGCAAATGTCCGACTGCTTATTTTCAGCTCTGTCAAACAAGACTGAATACGTAAATTCCTAGCTACATCATAGAAAACTTTGATAGTTGAAAATTTGGTATTTTGACGTGAGGGAGCAGAGGGTTATGGGTAAAGCCCTGAATTAATTTTACTGGTAGAGTAGAAAATGTTCTGCCAACCCTTTACCTAACATAATCTATAAATCTGGCCAGTGCTATCCACAAAAATCATCATTCAAATAGGTTATAACCCTTACTAGAATGAGCTCATCGAGCTCATTCTAATGAGGGGTCATAAGCTATATTTTTAAGGCCAAAAATTAAATTTTTTACTTCATCCATGGAGTGCAACAAGTGCTCTAGCATAGCAGTCTCCTTTTGTACTAGAGAGATGACTTAAGACAAAAGCCACTTCTTTTCAAAGTTTGATGTGTAATAAATAAGATGGAAACAGAAAATGAAAACAATTAGTTATTCAAGAATTTTGTTTGCAAGTGTCGTCTGCTTTTCATGTCAGGTAAAGGGTTAAACAGTTTTTATAAAAGGATGAATACTTTATGAAAGTGATAAAAGAGAAAAAATAAATTCCAGTGCCCTTGTTCAAATTTTGTTTTGTTGGTCATAAAGCGTCAATACATTAAGTGTAAAATTGATAATTATTTGTCGAGTATTGACAGGGAACTCTTACCTACACACACCTCTGATACAGAATAAATATATAAAATGTTTATTTTATAAGAGTGAACAAACATACTCGGCCTGGATATAAAAACATGACAAGATATGCTGGTGTGTCAATAGATTAATCTCAGTTCACTAACAATGATTACAGTAAATAAGACATGGACAGCTCCATTTAAAGGGAAACAATTCCAGCTCTTTATTCAACTTGGAAGAATTTATTGAATGTGCTGAACATTTCAAAGCAATATATTCATTACAAAGCCGAAGAAAGCTGACGACTGCTCGTTGAAAATATTTGTCAATGTCAATAAAATGTATTGACAAGTACTCAATTGAATTATGCACATAGCATTTAAACCCTATGTGTGATGCATCTCAGGCTAGAAATTGCAGAAGGGTAAATGCCAATAAACAGAATTGCAATACATGGCTAAGCCCCTCACTTTTTTTCATTTTGCCATTCACTGAAGGCCGACAAATCTATAGTACAGTGGAGCCCACTTAATTGGATATCTCTTAACTGGAAAACCCTGTTAATTGAATATAATTTCTCAACACAAAACCATTGACCATACCTTCAGTACAAATTTGACCTGTTAAATGAATATAGGTTATAGGACAAACTCCTGTGAATAAAAAATCTTGTAACCTGTCAAAACATTACCCGGACTCGCCCCAGGTTTCCTTTGTTTGCAGACCTATTTGGCCTCAGTACACCAAATACAGGCATTTAATCTATTATATCTTGTTTGACAGAGCTCATGGAGCTCTGTCAAACAAGATATAATAGAATAAATGCTAAGTTTATCTCTACAATACAGAAAAGTGACACAGTTCCTGTTAATTGAATACTCCTGTTAATTGAATAATTTTCATTGGCAAGGTGGCTATTCAATTAACAGGGTTCCACTGTACTTGTTTCTGGAATTTCAATGTGTAGCACTTTACATACTGACATGATAATTGTTTTTTTTTTCTTGGTTAGTTTCATATCGGCTAAGGTATCTGCCCTCTGTAACTTCATATCAGCCAGAGACTGATGGTCAAGGGCTGATAAGAAATTACCGAAGATTGCAGGCTGATATGAAATTACTGAGGATTGATATCTTGGCCGATATGAAACTAACCAAGAACAATAATGTTCCTTGTATTACTATCTGGGATGCTGGAAAGTTAAAAAATTTATAGTAATTTATATATTTTTTATACTTACCAATGACCCAGACTTAGCTGGTGCTAACTCCACAAAAACCAGGGCCAAACACAAATTTTGCCCCCCAATCCCCAAAATTTGCATCCAAAACAAAAAGAAATCATGTCCTAAAGGACCTCCATAGTACGACTCTACTGCGCATGCGCAGTGACGCAGTCGTCCCGAAATTGGCGCCAAATATCATTCTTACTGGCAGTGCCTGGTCAGCGCTATGTACTCAGCGGGGAGGCAAGAGTTCCCAACTCAGGGAGGGCCATCCCCGTCTGGGTCATTGGTAAGTATAAAAAATATATAAATTACTATAAATTTTTTAACATTTTTATACTGTACCAATGACCCAGACTTAGCTGAATAGTAAACAGGCTGGAGGGCCTAGGACATAGAGGAAAATCCAATAAGCTCAATTATAAAATAAAGAGATAACCCCTTAAGGAGAAAAGGAGTATTAGGCTTTACATGTATCTTTCTTATTTAATATTTAAATTAGAAAGATACACTACCCTTAATAATTGAGCACAATAACATTCATGTTCTCTATTAATATCCAGTATAACCTTTATACTAATTATTATTAAAACAAGCCAATAAATAAAGTAGTCCAGAGAATTGAGACTCTTTATAATCATTTAAAAGTGTCCGAGTATTGTATATTAAAGCCCGTTTGACACTTGACATATACAAATGCTTCACACCGAGCTACACTTTAAAAATAAGACATGAATGAAATTAAACATTAATATTACACTTTAAAACCATCCCGGAAGCGACTCAGAAATACTGTCTTGGAGGAGGCATTCCCTTGCTTTTCACTATAAAGCAGGTGACCTAAGGGAACACCCGCCCCCCCCCTTCCCCTTGCCCTGGGTCAAATAGCCCAGAGCGAAGAGGGCAGCCGGACGGAGTCACTGCCGGAACAGAAAGCCTGCATAACTATAGTTGCAACTGTTTAGTGGACGACATTCTGAGCAACAGATAACGGACCTAAACAATGCAGGTCTCCAGAAATGGACTCAATATTTCTGAGATAAAAATAAGTAAATGTGGATGGCTGAGACCAATAAGCAGCCTTCATTAAATCTGTAATAGCAACACTATTAGCATAAGCCCAGGAAGTAGAAAGAGCTCTTACTTCATGAGCAGAAATCTTAAGCACAGACTGCTGAGAAGAAGATAAATCTTCATACGCAGTACGGATAGTTAACTGAATCCATCTAGCAATAGAATGGACTGAAATGTCCTTTCTATTAGGCATCAAAGACAGAAAGAAACGTTTCCGTCCCTTTCTGATGAACTGAGATCTCTGTTTATAGATACGTAGTGCTCTAACAGGACAGAGTAAAGGCCTACGCCCGTCTGAAGACGGAAGAGCCTTAATAACAATAGGTTCCGGATATTTATTAGGAGCCTGATTCTTAGCTAAAAAACCGACGTTAGTAGTGAAGGTGATAGTGTTCCCAACACTACGATAATGAGAATCATCCACCGATAGTGCATGAAGCTCACTGACTCTTCTGGCAGAAGAGAAAGCTAAGAGAAAAGCTGTCTTATAAGATAAGAATTTGAAATCTACTGTCCCAAGAGGTTCAAATGGCTTTTCCTTCAATTTAAGGAGAACCCAAGCTAAATTCCACTTAGGAATTAATCTAAGAGTTCTGGGTCTATTTATCGAAAAGTTTCTAACCAATTTCGATAAAGAGACATTAGATCCAATTTGTAAACTATCATGATGTGCATAGGTATCAGATAACATAGATCTATAACCCTTTATAGTAACCGGTTGCAGTTTGATTTCGTCAAACAAGTATACTAGAAAGTTAGCAATGTCTGGTATAGAGGGATCAAATATATCAACAGAATGATCCCTACACCAACGACGGAAAACCTTCCACTTAGCCGCATAGTTTAGCGAAGAGGAGGTCCTCCTACAGTTAGAAATCGCGTCCACTGCTCGTCCTGTAAAGTGCTTGCCATGCAAGAAGGACCGCACAACGGAAAAACGTGAAGGTTGAGACCTTGCGGGTTGTGATGCAGTTGGCGCGATTTCCCCTGCCAAAGAAGATCCTCTCGTGGAGGGAGCTTCCGCGGTAGGTCCCACAACAGACACCTGAGTAGATTTATCCACGGTCTCTGTGGCGACAGAGATGCTACCAACAGAATCTTGCATTGAGATTGTTTTATCTTTAGCAATACTTGTTGAATTAACGGCGCTGGAGGATACGCATATCCTATCATTCCGTCCCAAGGGATCGATAGAGCGTCTACAGCAAATGCTCTTGGATCCGGACACGGGGACACATACGTCTGCAACTGATTGTTGAGATGTGTCGCAAATAAGTCTATCATTGGCCGTTCCCATTGGTAGCAAATCTGATTGAATACTTGTTTGTTGAGAGTCCACTCCGACGGCAACAAGCGACCCTTTCGAGAAAGGGAGTCTGCTAGCACATTCAGACGACCCGGTATGTGACGGACCGAAAGAAGAACGTGATGTTCCAACGCAAACAGAAGGATTCTTTCCGTTAGATTGAACAACGGAACTGAATGAGTGCCTCCCTGATTCCGTATATACGCCACTACTGTCGTATTGTCGGATAGGATTTGGACATGAGCATCGTGAATAATGTCCATCCAGTGACGTAACGCAAGCCAAATTGACATCATTTCCTTGATGTTTATGTGCTTGCACAGGAATTGCGGATCCCAAAGACCCTGGCATCTCGAATCCGTTGGGATCAATGATGCACCCCAACCTGTTTGACTGGCATCCGTCATAATGGTAAAACTCGGATCCGGCAACTGCAGCGGAACTCCTTGAGTTAACCACTGAATGTTTGCCCAAGTCTGAATCTCTTGTTTCACTTGATCTGACAAGAGAACGTCTACATCGAGCGAATGAATTTTCACACTCCAATTCTGAGTCAAGAAAATTTGAAGAGGCCGTGTGCGTAGCCGTCCCATCGGAATGAGATCCGCAGCGGCTCCGCACAGACCTATCAGTCTTATAAATTCTCTCGCTGTGACTTTGTCTGTATTTAGACAATAGCGAGCGTAACAACTGACTAATTTCGCTCTGGTTAACGGCAGACGAACGAGATTGTTGTGCGTCTCGAAGCTCATTCCCAGATGAGTGAATGACTTGGACGGCACCAGATCCGACTTCTCCTCGTTTACTATGAAACCGAGACGTCGGAGCAATAGAAGAAGATTCTGAACATCGTTCTGAAGCGTTAACTCGTTGCCGTACCTCTGAAGAATGTCGTCCAGGTAGGCCGACGTTACCGCAGACGAATGAGCTCGGAAGTAAATCATTACCGAGTTCATTACTCGAGTGAAAGCCCAGGGTGCTAGATTCAATCCGAAGCACATGGCCCGGAACTGATACACCACTCCTAGGACTGCGAAGCGTAGATACTTTCGGAATGTCGGATGTACCATGACGTGAAAGTACGCATCTTTGAGATCTATGCTCGTTGCATAATCGTTCACCCGAATACTCGCTCTGACCGATCGAATCGTCTCCATATAAAACTTCGGAGCGATGATCAGCTTGTTTATCCAGCTCAAATCTATGACTGGACGGAACGAGCCGTCTGGTTTCGGAACCAGAAACAGATGGCTGTAGAATCCCAGCGATTCCTGGTTTTCTACGACCTCTACCGCGTTCTTCATTAAAAGAGACTGCACCTCTGATAGCAGAGCGTCTCTTTTCTGAGGGTTTGACGGAAGATGAGTCCACTTTGGACTTCGAGTTAATGGAGGCTTTCGTTTGAAGGATATCTTTAGACCTTCCGAAGTCACTCCTCTCACCCAAGGGTCGTCCGTAATCGACGCCCACTCTTGAGAAAAACTCGACAACCTTCCGCCAACCGGAACGCGATAGAGGTTTGAGCCATCACCTCCTGGATCTGCGAGGCCTGCGGTAGGAGAAACCACGTCTTCCACGACCCGCACCTCGCCTCGTCGACCTCGGGGCGTCCGACCGATTGTCCCGGCCTGAAGGACGTCCCGAACGAGAGTCGCTATCCTGACGGTCTCTCGAATAAGAGCTAGAGGACGCACCGGAACCTCTATAGGAACCTCTCTTGGGCGGATAAGACCCAGAAGTGCCCGCCTTATTCGTGTCTGCTGAATCCGACCTTTTAGGAGCGGATCTAAACAACAGAGAATCACTAGCTTTCTTTTTAATATTATCATAAATAGCGGAAAGCTTGCCGTCAAAGAGAAGATCTCCTGAGACCGAAGCGACTCTAAGAGAGTTCTTCACCTTAGAATCCACTAGTGTGGATGTAGACAGGGCTGCGTCACGTCTAACCAACTCCAGATTAGCCACTGAAAGGGCGGAGTTACACGTGGAATAAGCTACTGCCCTTGAAAGAAGTCTTAAGGAGGATTGTATATCCTGAAACTCTTCCCCTTGAAGACGCAGTGATAACGCCTTCGTAAGGTGATCTGCGTAAGATAAGGCATCTAAATTGGCTTTGTTAGACGCAATAGCTGTTTCCAACACTGCGGTTGGAATAGAAGCTGACGACGGTAATGATAGCTCTAAGTCTTCCGCCTCGTCGTCCATACGCAGAGGAACTCTCGGTATACCCTGACCTGCCGTGTCGAATTTATTCCTTGCATTAATGAAAGGCAGGTTGAGAGTATTTGCGGACAAGAAGCCTGCTTTCCCTGTCCTGGAAGCAAGTTTAAAAATAGCGTCGTTCAATAATTCAAATGTTCTTGCAACATTATTGGACTGCGACGGAAACTCGGGAGCGATGTCCCTGAACCGCTCGAAAAAATCAGAGTCCAATGACGCTATAATTCTCCTGTCCGGAAGCGCAGCAGTCTGGCCCGACGGAACAACTTGAGGAAGAAAGTGCCGGATGAAGTCTACGGCAGCTTTGTGTTGTTCCGAAAGGGATAGCTCCAATTCATCCGTATCCCTTTCACCATCCGGTCGGACCTCCCGATGTTCCCGGTCGTCCGCCCCCGATGCTTCGGCGGAGCGTACCGACCCAGCGCCGTCGGATAATTCTCGATCCGACACCGTCTCTGTCGGCTGCTGGGATGCTGCGATAAGCTGTGCTATCTGCACTAGAATGTCCGACGTCGAGACCTGCGGAGGAGCGGTCTTTCGCTGCTTTGCCGAGGGCAGCTCCGCATCGGATGGCTCCCGCATACTTTTCCTATGCGAACGTCCGGAGTCCATCGGTCTCGAGTCCCTGGCTGCCGGATGGTGTGACCTGGTCGCCGAATAATCCTTCCTCGGCGAAGCTGGCAAGATATCGGAGGTCACGCAGCCAAGGTGCGGTCGTGTGCGCCGGCGAGAAGAGGAAGCCTTAACAGTCTCTGCGGACTGCTTATACAACGGAGCGTCCCGAGCGACGGACGTATGCTCCGCTAAAGACACATTTTGTACCACAACATCTGGTCCCAGATGTTGTTGTACGAGAGAGGGGCCTCTCTCGCTCGCGGCCCGGCTGGACCTGGACGAGCTAGGAACCGGACTAAAAGGCTTCCTCCGTTCTCGTTCACTATCCGCCGTCACTGGGTGTGCATCTATTATTTTTATAGTGCTCGCATCACCCAAAATTTCCTCTTGGACCGCATCGGACGAACCCGGCTGCCGAACCATTCGGTGAATGGACGCTACACCGGGCGAGCTAGCGGACGACATTTGTCTAATCTCCATGAGCACTTTTGCCGCTAGCTCTGTATTTAATTGTGACGACGGACGCACACTTGAAGAAGATAACATGGAAACATCACCCTGTTCTGGTTCCTCTGAAATAGAAACTGAGAGAGTAGAGTGACCTTGTGGAGAAAGAGCCGGCATCGCTCTTTCTCCAGAAACAACATATCGTGACACACGTTTCCAATGTTTCTCATCCCAATGTTCACATACAGGACAGGGATTAATGCGAGAACACTGACTACAATTTATGCAATAATCATGAAAGTCAGAGGAAGATTTCTTCCTATTACAATTTGAACAAGTTCCTTTCATTGTGAAGGAACAACAATAAGTCCTAGTTACTCGCAAAAACCCCTGACACAAAGATACATAATAACATGATCCATTAATAAATGAAAAAACAATTGCAAAACAAAATAATTTTGAAAAAATATTTTTTCAGAGAAGCCCAAGTTGCTGAAAAGTAACGTTGAGCCCCGATGGATCCGATGGCAAAGTGTGGTCAAAAATTTTAAAATTATATAAAATAATTAATGAGACACTTTCGGATAATATAAATGTATCTTATAAAGAGATAAACTACCTCAAAGGCAAACAGCCCCCCTCAAAAAAGGCTGTTGCCAATGAAAACAAACAGTGTAAACACAGAAGAAAACATGACTCCAGGCACTGAAAAAACTGGCCCGGAATCAGTCCTCAATTACACTCTATCTGATGCAAAACAGAGACTCCCAGGGGAGAATCTGCAGAACATCAGATGGAAGATGCAGAACACAAACGTTATACACCCATGGGTGAAAACGTAACTATGGGGAAAATAACAGAAAACATTCTGTAACCAAGCAACTCTCCCAGGGAAATTTTAGAAATGAAACTTCTCAAAAATATGCCAAAAGCATGGGAGAATTGCAAGGGGGGACTTTAGAAGGTTAGGGGAGAGGAAACACTGAATAAGCAGTGCAACAATTAGCAAGAATGACAACAAGAGGCGTTTGCCTCGAAAATAGGCAACTTAACATAATTTTAACAAAAAATTTTAAGTACAGCCCTGATTATTTTTTGCCACTTCTTTTTTCCTCTCCTCCTTCTATCCTCCTTAGAATCACATTTTCTCCAAGAATTACGTGTCTGGCATCCTTTAAACTGAGATTTACAAGCACAAAGATCAGTGAGATGTTGACTGATGAAGGGCCAAACAGAGAATGATATTTGGCGCCAATTTCGGGACGACTGCGTCACTGCGCATGCGCAGTAGAGTCGTACTATGGAGGTCCTTTAGGACATGATTTCTTTTTGTTTTGGATGCAAATTTTGGGGATTGGGGGGCAAAATTTGTGTTTGGCCCTGGTTTTTGTGGAGTTAGCACCAGCTAAGTCTGGGTCATTGGTACAGTATAAAAATATTCAAAATATACATCTAAGCTAAAAATAGGAAATACAAAGTAACTCTTACCTTCTTCAACTTCAGTCATAGATCTTTGGAGTTGTTGAAGTCTGTCCTCGGTTCTGTTACGATCTTCTTCCAACTCTTTCAACTGAGTGGCCATGCCGCGAACTTGAACAAGTGCATCATCCTATAAGAAATTACAACAGAATAAGCACTAGCTCAAACAATGCACTTTTCAATAATGTTTTTTATGCTCATGATATTAAAACTGAGAACACCAGAAATAGAAAACTGGCCATACCAGGGTCACCAAACAAAAGTCGAAATGAACAAATAATAAATTCCACTATGACACACTTGTTAACCCTTTACCCATCGTATCATCCAAAACCGGTCAGCACTACAGTGAAACCCTGTTAACCCTTTACCCAATGCAGACGATATCAAAATTTATTATTTTAAATATCATTTTTTCAAATTTTTCAAAAAATTTCAACAAAACCATATCATGTGAGTTCGACAAGCTCGTTCCAACGAGGGGTCACATGATATGGTTTTGTTGAAATTGTTTGAAAAGTTAAAAAATTTATAGTAATTTATATATTTTTTATACTTACCAATGACCCAGACATAGCTGGTGCTAACTCTTAAAATATAGGGCCAAACACAAATTTTGCCCCCCAATCCCCAAAATTTGCATCTAAAACTAAAGAAAACATGTCCAGAGAGGCCCTCCACACCTCGCCCCCACTGCGCATGCGCAGTGTCAAGGACGTTCCGAAATTGGCGCCATTTATCATTCTAATAACCAGTGCCTGGTAAGCGCTATGTACTCAGCGGGGAGGCAAGAGTTCCCAACTCCTGGGAGGGCCATCCCCGTCTGGGTCATTGGTAAGTATAAAAAATATATAAATTACTATAAATTTTTTAACATTTTTATACTGTACCAATGACCCAGACATAGCTGAATAGTAAAAAGGCTGGAGGGCCAAGGACATAGAGCAAAATGGAATACGCTCAATAAATAAAATAGAGTCATCCCCTGTAGGGAAAAGAAGTAATAGGCCTTACATGTATCTTTCTTATTTATGATAAATTAGAAAGATACAACACCTTCCAAAAATTGAGCTTCATACATCCATGTACTCTATTAATATCCAATAATCCTTATACTAATAATTTTTAAAGTAAGCCAATAATAAAGTAAGTCTAGAGAATAGAGACTCTTATACTCCTAAAAGTGTGTGAGAATTGCATAATCATGTCCGTTGACATATGCAATATTCAAAAGCTATACTTTAAAAACTAAGACTTGAATGAATTTTATAAACTTAAACTTCTCACTAAACAACCATCCTAAAAACAGCTCAGAATTACTAACTCCGGAGGAGGTATCCCCTTGTTTTCATAGTAAAAACAGGTGACCCAAGGGAACACCCTCCCCCCCCCCTTTTTCTTGCCCTGGGTCAAATAGCCCAGAGCGAAGAGGGCAGCCGAACGGAGACACTGCCGAAACAGACAGCCTACCTAGCTATAGTAGCAACTGTTAAGTGAATGACATTCTGAGCAGTAGATAATAGACCTAACAATAGAGGCCTCCAGAAATGGACTCGATATTTCTGAGATAAAATTCATGAATGGATGGCTGAGCGCAATGAGCAGCCTTCAAAAATCTATAATAGAACACTATTAATGTAAGCCCAAGAAGTAGAAGAACTCTTACTTCATGAGCCGAAATCTTAAGCACAACTGCTAAGCCAATGATATACCATAAGCAGTACGCTAGTTAACAGAATCCATTAACAATAAAATGGAGCGTAACGTCCTTCTACTAGACATCAAAGACAGAAGAAGCTTACGCCCTTGTAATAAACAGATATCTGTTTATAAATACATAAACTGTACCCGGAAAGAGTAAAGGCCTATGCCCATACGAAGACGGAAGGACCTTAAAATAATAGGTTCCGGATAATAGGAGCCTAACTCTTATGCAACAATCCAACCTAAATAGTAACGGAAGTATTGATTCCGAAACTATGAAAGTGAAAATCATCCATCGATAGTGCATGAAACTCACTGACTCTACAGTAAAAGAGAAACCAACAGAATTACTGTCTAAAAGGTCAGAATTTGAAAACTACTGTTTCCAGAGGCTCAAATGATTACTTAGCTAAATAAGAACCTGAAGTTAAAATCCGTATAGGAATTTAATCTAAAGATTCTAAGTCTATTTATCAAAAAGTTACTAACTGACTTAGATAAAGAGACAAAAGACTCAATTGTAAACTATCGTAGAGTGCATAGGTATGAGGTAACATAAACCTATAACCTAAATAACAACAGGCTGCAGTAGATCTTGTGAAACAAGTATACTAAAAAATAGCAATGAGTAGTATGGAGGGATCAACCATATGAACATAATGATCCCTACACCACGACGGAAGAGCCTCCACTTTAGTCGCATAGAATAGCGAAGAAGAGGATCTCCTATAGTAAGAAATCGCGTCCAAAGCTCGTCCAGTACAGTGCTACAATGCAATATGGACCACACAACGGAAAACATGAAGGTTGCGACCTTGCTGGTTGTGATAAAAATGACACGATTTACCCAGTGAAAAAAGATCCTCACATAGAGGAAGATTTCACGTTAAGATCCACAGTAGACAAGAGAGTAAATTACTCATGATCTCTGTGAAGATAGAGATGCTATCAACAGAAATATATTGTGGTTGTTTATCTTAGCAATACCTGCTAAAAACAACAGCGCCGGAGGATACGCGTATCCTATCATTCTGTCCTATAGATCAATAGAGCGTTAACAGTATTAGCTCAGAGATCTGGACAAGCCAACACATACGTCTGCAATTGATTAGCCAACTGTGTCATAAATAAAACATCATTGGGCGCTCCCATAGATAGCAAATCTGATTGAATACTTGTTTGTTGAGAGTCCATTCTGACAGCAACAAGCGACCCGTAAGAGAACGGGAGTGCGATAAAACAATCAGACGACCCAGAATATGACGGACCAAAACTGAACTTGGTGTACTATAACCAACAGACGGATTCTTTCCATTAAATTGAATAACGGAAACGAAAGAGTGCCTCCCTGGTTCCGGAGATACGCCACTACTGTCGAATTAAAGGACAGGAATTTGGGCATGCGTTTCTGAATAATGTTCATGCAATGACATAAAGCAAGCCTAAAAAACATTATTCCGCGGAAGTTAACTGATAGCTAAAAGACTGCGGAACCCAAAGACCCTGGCACTTCGAATCCGTAGGGATCAGTATATATCCCAATCTGTTTGACTGGCAACCGTCATAACAGCCACACTCGGGTCCGGCAACTGCGGCGGCACTCTCTGAGTCAACCACCGAATGTTTGCCCCAGTCTGAATCTCTTGTAACACTAGATAGACAAGAGAATGTATAAATCAAGCAATTCATGGATTGCCGGAAAGTTGCCGTCGAAGAGAAGCTCCTCCGAGAACGAAGCGACTCTGAGAGAGTTCTTAACCTACTATCCACGCGTGGATGTAGCTAGGGCTGCCTCACGTCTAACCAACTCCAATCAGCCACTGAAGGGCGGAGTTATACGTGAACAAACTACTGCCCTCAAAAGAAATTACATTGAGAATAATATCCCGTAAATCTTTTCTTGAAGACGTAATGATAACGCCTCAGTAAGGCGGATTACGTATAATAAAGCGTCTAAGTTAAGTCTAATATACATAATGTCGTTCCCAACATTGAAATTGGAAAAGACATAAACGGTGAAAAAGAATATATGCAGTCTTTAATCACACCGTCTAGACGCATATGAACTCTCGGTATGCCCTGCTCTGCCAAAATAAACTATATGTAAAAAAGATAAAATGGCAGAAATGAGCCACGCGGACAAGAAACTAAACTATCATGCTTAGTAGCCGTCTTGTATATATATAAATATATAGCGTCGAAAAATAAAACACATGTTGTAATGACAATATTGGACTGCGTCGGTAAGTCAGGGACAAAGTCCCTGTACCGATCGAAAAATCCGAGTCCAATGACGCTATAAGTCTCTTATCCAAGATCGCAGCAATGAAGTCCGAAAAATAATCACTGGAAGAAATGCCAGAAGATATGAAAGGCATCTTCCGATACTACTAAAGGGAAAACTCGAAATCTTTCGAATCCCTTTCGCCATCCTGTCGGACCCTATAAAGCGTTCGGTCGTCCGTAGCTTGATGCAACCGCGGACCGCACCGACCCAGCGCCGTCGGATAATTCCTGATTCGACCGAGAAACCGTCAATTGCTGGGATGCTGCGAAACAACTGTGCTAACTCGGATAGCACGTCCGTCACTGAGGCCTGAGGAGCAGCGGTCTTACGATGCATTGCCGCAGGAAGCTCCGAGATCGTTACCCCGTGCATACTTCCAATATGCGAGCGAACGGAGTGTATAGGCCTCGTGTCCCTTGGCTACCGGATGGCGCGACCTATTCGCTGAGGAATCACTGAATGCCGAAACTGATCGGATACTCGAGGTCACGTAGCCAATGTGCGGTCGTGTGCCCTGCTGTGAGGATGAGGAAGCATTAAAGACAGTCTCTCGGACTGTCAATATAACGGAGCGTCCCGAGCAACGGACATATGCTCCGAATGTAAAATATCTGAACCACAACATGCGGTCCCCTACGTTGTTGGCTTCCTCCGATCTGTCCTCAATCTGCCGTCACTGGGTGAGTACTAAAGTAATTAAAGTGCTCGCATCACCCAAATCTCCTTCCTAGACCGCAACGGACGAACCCGGCAGCCGAACCATTCGATGAATGTACGCTACACCGGGTGAGCTAGCGAATGTCACTCCGTAAGCGATAGACATATTCCATGAGCACTTATTGCCGCTAACTCTTCATTAACTATGACGACAGAGGCACACTTTTGAAAGACATCTCCATAACTCTTCGAACAAGAAACCAGAAATGCTTGGATAGCAAGCATAAAATAATAATATATATAGCGTCGTTCAATAATTCGAAAGTTTGTGTGACATTATTGGACTATGTCGGAACTGAGGGACGATGTCCCTGAACCGAACCAAAAATTTCTAAGTCCACCGACGCTATCAGTTTCTTATCCGGCATCGCAGCATATGTTGTTCCGAAAGGGAAAGCTTGAAATCCACCGAATCCCTTTCGGTATCCCGTCGGAACGGATGAAACTTTCGGACGTCCGTACCCGCTTCCGCGGAGCGTCCCGACCCAGCATCGTCGGATAAAATATATGCGACAGATTCAGTTGATGCTGGGATGCTGCGATAAACTGTGCTATTAAGGAAAGCACGTTCGTTCCCGAGGCCTGTGCAGTAGCGGACTTACGATGCATTGCCGCTGGAAGCTCCGTGTACGTTGACTCCCGCATACTTCCTATGCGAACGTCCGGAGTCTGCAGACCTCGAGTCCCCGGCTACCGACCCAGCGCTGTCGGATAATTCTCGATCCGACACCGTTTCTGTCGGCTGCTGGGATGCTGCGATAAGCTGTGCTATGTGCACAAGAATGTCCGGCGTCGAGACCTGCGGAGGCGCAGTCTATCGCTGCTTCGCCGAGGGCAGCTCCGCATCAGATGGCTCCCGCATACTTTTCCTATGCGAACGTCCGGAGTCCATCGGTCTCGAATCCCTGGCTGCCGGATGGTGTGACCTGGTCGCCGAAGAATCCTTGATCGGCGAAGCTGGTAATATATCGGCGGTCACGCAGCCAAGGTGCGGTCGTGTGCGCTGACGAGAAGAGGAAGCCTTAGCAGTCTCAGCGGACTGCCTATACAACGGAGCGTCCCGAGCGACGGACGTATGCTCCGCTAACGACACATTTGTACCACAACATCTGGGGCCAGATGTTGTTGAACGAGAGAGGGGCCTCTCTCGCTTGCCGTCCGGATGGACCGGAACGAGCTATGAACCGGACTAAAAGGCTTCCTCCGTTCTCCCTCCGATCCGCCGTCACTGGGTGTGCATTAAGTTAATTTTATAGTGCTCGCATCACCCCAAAATTCCTTCTAGACCGCAACGGACGAACCCGGCTGCCGAACCATTCGGTGAATGGACGCTACACCGGGCGAGCTAGCGGACGTCAAAGGCCGTCGAACCTACTAGGGTCCTCTTAGGCAATTGGCGTATTACATGAGCACTTTTCCGCTAGCCCTTCATTAATTGTGACGACGGAGGCACACTGTTGGAAGACATCACAGATACATCACCCTAATCTTGATCGTCTGAAATAGAAATTGATAAAATAGAGTGACCCTGCGGGGAAAGGACCGGAGTGTCCAAATCCCCAACAACATACCGTGACATACGCTTCCCATATTGTCATCGAAATCATACGATACAGAACCGGAGTTAATGCGAGTACACTGACCACATATAGAATGATAATAAGGTCAGAGGAAGACTTCCTCTTAAAACAATAGATCAATATCCTTTCAATGTGAAAAGAAAACAAGTCCTGGTACTCGCACTAACCCCTGGCAATCAAAATACATAATAATAATATGATCCATTAATATAGAAAAAATAATTGAAATCAAAATATTTTGAAAAAATATTTTTTCAGAACAGCCCAAGTTTCTGAAAAGTAACGTTGAGCCCCAATGGATCCCAAGCCTAAGTGTGGACAAAAATTTTAAAAATATTTTAAACAATTTATTCAACACTTACGAACAATAATAATGTATCTAGTTATGATTGAAATAACATAAAGGTATTATTATTTAGAAATCCCCCCCTCACACAGAGGGCTGTTGTAAATGTAAACAATGAGTGTAAAAACACTAAAATAAGACTCCAGGCACCCAGGCCCGAAATCAGTTACCAAAAATACACCATCTGATGCAAAACAGAGACTTCCAGGGAAGAAACTGCAGAACATCAGATGGTAGATGCAGAACACAACGCCTAACCACCCGTAGGTGAAGACGTAAACATGGGGAAAGAACAGAATTCATTCTGTTATTCAGCTAAACTCCCAAGAAATTTTAGTAATAATAATTACAGAAATTATGCCAAAAGCATGGGAGAATAGCAAGGGGGAACTTAAAGGACAGGGAGAGAGGAAAAACACTTGTAAAAACAGTGTAACTAAATAATCAGAATGACAACAAAATGGCTGCTGCCTTGAAAATAGGTAACTTAACATAATTTCATTAAAAAATTTTAAGTTACAGCCCTGATAATATTCTGTCACACATTCTTTTCCTCTCCTCCTTTTCTATCCTCCTTAGAATCACCATTTCACTAATATTTATTTGTCTGGCATCATTTAAACTGAGATTTAAAAGCACAAAGATCAGTCAGATGTTAACTGATGAAGGGCCAAACTTAGAATGATAAATGGCGCCAATTTCGGAACGTCCTTGACACTGCGCATGCGCAGTGGGGGCGAGGTGTGGAGGGCCTCTCTGGACATGTTTTCTTTAGTTTTAGATGCAAATTTTGGGGATTGGGGGGCAAAATTTGTGTTTGGCCCTATATTTTAAGAGTTAGCACCAGCTATGTCTGGGTCATTGGTACAGTATAAAAATATAATATTTTTTCAACTGCTGAATTTCCATATTTCGCGGGCGGATGTGGCCGATTCGTTGGGTAAAGGGTTAATTGAATAGCCACTTTGCCAAAGAAAATTATTCAATTAACAGGAGTATTCAATTAACAAGGATTGTGTCAGTTTCCTGTATTCTAGAGATAAACTTAGCATTTATTCTATTATATCTTGTTTGACAGAGCTCTAAGAGCTCTGTCAAATAAGATATAATAGATTAAATGCCTTTACTGGATGTACTGAGGACACACAGGTCGATAACCAAAGGAAAACTGGGGAGAATCAGGGTAATTTCTCGACATGTTGCAAGATTTTTTATTCAGTTAACAGGAGTTTACTCTATAACCTATATTCAATTAACAGGTCAAATTTGTACTGAAGGTATGGTATATCGAAAAAATTACTGTGACACGCACCAAATTCCCCTTATTTATCAACCTTTTTGGCCTCACAAAATCCAATACAGGCATTTATTCTGTCAAAGAAGATATAATAGAATAAATGCTCAGTTTACCTCCAGAACACAGGAAACTAACCAAATCCCTGTTAATTGTATACTCCTGTTAATTGAATAATTTTCACTGGTAAAATGAATATTCAATTAAGAGGATTGTACTGTATATGGAGATATTACGGCGATAATCACCATATTCACCTTGTTTATAGATCCATTTTGCCTCAGTTTATCTAATAAAGGCATTTAATCTACAATATCTAGAATAAATTTAATTTTTATTTGATTATTCCTGTTGATTGACAAATTTTCAAGTGGCTATTCAATTAACAGGGTTTCAGTAAAGATTATATTTAGAAGAATGTACTTACCCTTTCTCTCTCAGCACCAGCCAACTGCTGTACAAAGTTTCGAAGAGCAAGTCTGACAGCTTCTGGATCAACATCAACAGCACTTGGTTCCTGGAATCTGACTGGAGAGCAACTGCGACTTCTAATTGGACTTCCTGGTCTAGCAGGAGAACCGGTGCGAGGAATGGGGCTTCCACGACCATCAGTGGTCGTTGCATAGGTAGAGTCAAATCCTAAAACAGAAATAAAACAGCCAGTAAGTCTATTAGCTTTGTGGCAATTTTAAACAAATCATAGCTACCTGTAAAGGTAGCAAAGATTTGACAAGAAATCATATTCATAGTTATCTGACTACCGTCTGCAAGGATTATTGTTCTAAAACCAAAAATTCTATCAGTCAGGATTGGACTTCCGTGGCCTAAGTTTTAACCCTTTACCTAACATGAAAAGCAGACGACACTTGTAAAAAAAAGTCTTGAATAACTAATTTTTTCATTTTTTGTCTCAAAAACATAGGTTATGACCCCTCATTGGAACGAGCTCGATGAGCTCGTTCCAATGAGGTGTCATAACCTATGTTTTTGAGACAAAAAATGAAAAAATAATGAAAATTAATTGGCGATTTTTGAGAATAGCGCTGGCCTGTTTCGGCCGGTCATTGGATAAAGGGTTAAAGCAGTAAAGCATCACAAAGTAGATCTTCTGTTTCGCAGGCCATTTCTTATTTTATTTTTGTAATTATTTCTTTGCCGTCAAAAGTTCATGTATTTGGTTTGTTTTACGTTTTAGGCCTCATAATCTACAGAATAGCATGTGTGGTTGTGTATTTTGTCCCTTGAGTGCAAGAAGGCTTTGCAATGCTAAAGCATTACAAAGCCTTGTTGCACCAAAGGGACAAATTCATCAATATTATTAACTTATTAACTAGAGAGCATGTGGCAGCCAAAAGCACCATGCAGGAGGGCCTGAGGAACAGATTTTTAACTTTTTAGATTTCAAACAAGAAGTATAATTTTGTTCTAGAAGACATTATACTAGCCTAATAAGGCTTTTATATCGATGATAATAAATAAATAAATAAATAAATAAATAAATGAAGCTTGAATTACAAAATAGTTTTACCTTTAGCTGGAGATGTTGGTCTGGATCTGCGTGGACTTGGACTTCTAGATCTAATTGGGCTACGAGATCTTGGCATCTCCTGGCGGAATCCAATGGAACGTCTCAGACTCGATACAATACTATTCAGCTTGAATTCTATATCACGCTTGGAGCCTTCCATTCTAGCCAGTGTTGCTTCAAGAGCATTTACTCTACCCTCTGCACCACTCAAATTCAATTTCAGATTGGCGATTTCAGAATTAGCATTCTCCAATGTGATCTCTAGATTATGTCTCTGGTCTTCCAGTCTTCTTTCAATTCTCCTACTATCTTCTAAGGCAAGCTGATAATCTCTCTCTTTGAGGCGAGATTCATCGATCAATTCTCCCATCTTTCTCTGAAGATTTGCCAGTTCCTTTCTCAGAGCTTCTCTGCTGGCTTCTGTTTCTACAACCTTCAACATATTAAATTGTACATTTAAGTTCAACAATGTTCGCCAATTTATTCCCCAAATCAGCCCTTAAAATTGGCCATTTTTTACAACGGCAGTAAAGTGCCATCGCAAATCAATTTTGCGACGGCAGTTTCGACAGCATTTTAAAATCAATCTTTTTAACTGAATAGGCCTGTCAGTGTGAGTACGATGGCAGTTGTGTGCTGTCGTAAAACTAGATTACGACAGCATTTTGCGACAGCATTGTCATTTGCCGTCGCCAATTTCAAGGGCTGCCAAATCCACTAATTCCCATAGCTAATGACAGAAAAACAAAGAAAACCCATCTCAGCTGAGAACAACAACCTCGGTTAAATGGATGAGTGCAAATTTAATTTGGTCATCAAAATTTGTTCTCAAACATTTGTCTTTTGATGATTAATTAGAGAGTGCCTCTAAGCACTCTGCAATGAACTGCAACTGGACAAAGTAACACAGACAAGACTACTTCCAACCCAAAGAGAATATTGTAGCCCATAGAATATGAAGTTATTTCCAAATATGGACTTCCAGCACTTAATCAATTAACACTCTACTAATTGTTAACAGGGAACAAAATTTTCAATTCACGTCAATTAACCCCTTACACACTGATGTCAAAAAATCTAAAGTTATGGGTGCAAATTTTTCCCATAATGCAACTAGAAATTTAACCAATTCAATCTTGTTTGACAGAGCTCATTGAGCTCTGTCAAACAAGATTGAATTGGTTAAATTTCAAGTTGCATTATGGGAAAAATTTGCACTATTGAGCTATGTCAAACAAGGTTGAATTTGTTAAATTTCCCGTTGCATTATGGGAAAAAATGGCTACTTGAAATTTGGATATTTTGACATCAGAGTGAAGAGAGTTGAAACAACACATAGCTAATTTTTTTTTCAACAAGTCCCCACTTGGCTACATATTTAAGAGATTCAGATAATACTTTTTGCAAAACTGTAACTTTCGATTTTAACCCTTTACCCAACCGAACAATATCAAAAATCTGTTATTTTAATTATTTAAAAAAAAAAAAAATTTCCACAAAACCACATACTGTGACCCCTCATTGGAATGAGCTCATTGAGGGGTAATATGATATGGTTTGAACGTATGTTGAACATTTTGAAAAAAGTATATTGCCACTACTTAATTTGTAAATTACATGCGTTACTGCAGCTGATTCGGTAGGTAAATGGTTGATGGAATGCCAATCTATATGATCATTCTGACTTACTGAATCATAACTTTCTAAAGAATTTACATTGCAAAGGGATAATCTAGGTTCTTAACAAAATATGTCGCTCTCTCTTGGATCAGTTCATTTATCGATGATGTCTTGACATCAATTTTCTTGAAATTTCATGAAATACAGTCATGGCTGCTTCACAATAAACATGAATGTATACAATAAAATTTCAAGAAAATACTCCTCTGGTTAAGAATTAAGACACTGGAATTATGGTATTTCGTGTGATAACAGCTGCAAAAACAGGAATCAAATCATAATTTTAAATACCTTCTGCTTAAGGTCAAAGGACTGTCTACGAGCTTCTTCCTCTTTCTCCTCATCCCTAGCCACACGTGTTTGCAGGTCAGAGACTTCCTTTCCAAGTTTACTTCGCTCACCATCCAACATCTTGACCTGTCTTCTCAAATCCTGCAATTCTCTGCGAGCATCCAGTCTAGCTTTTTCAACTTCTCTTAAGCTGGCTCTCAGATCGGCAGCCTCTTTCTGGACAGCTTGCTTCTGTTCATCCAGAACTGAACAAAAAATAAATCGTTGAAATAAATAATTATTCAATTAAAAATAAAATCCATCAAACTGTAATCCCCAACTGACATTAGTGTGTAAATGCTGACATTTTACCCAGCAAAGGAAAACATTCCAATATGAGCCATCTAACTGCCAAATCAGAATATTGAACCTCAGAAATATCAATGAGCAGCAAGCATTAACTGGAAGAGTGCTAAATTATTTTTGGTTATCAAAATTTGTTCATATGTCTTTGCCTTGTAAGCAATTCCACACAGAATAAATAATTTCACTTGAAAGATAATATGAATCACATCCACAGAATATGAAGCCTTTAAGTTGCGGTACCTATGCTTTAAATAAAGCTTCCAGCACTCTACCAGTTAAGGAAGTGCTTAATTTATTTGGACACTTGCAGGATTTTGTCAGTAATTCCAGTACACTGCAGCCTATCAGTCTGCTGGCCTGGCAGTAATTTCAAGTCAAATCTTGGCTGCCTGTACATGTAGCCAAGACTTGATTAGAATTCAGTGCAAAATAAAGTTACTCTAGGCTGGAATATCTACTTATGACAGCAAGTGGTCACACTTGACCTAAGGCCACAAAGATAGTCAAAGTAGAAAGCAGGCCTTTAAAATGATGTCCATATGTTTCTGAAAAACCTAAATGATCTCCTAGCCATTTGCACAAGGCTTGTACTTTGATGAGAGAACTGGAAGTCCAAGATGTTCACTGATTTTTCTCAGCTTATTTTTTTTTAACCCCCCTATCTAAATTTGTTTGTATACATCCAGGTGACAATTCGTATACATATATTCCAAAGCCATATCTGCCACTGAGAGTTAAGTGCAGGTATGTATATACATGCGTATCTATTCTTCATCAAATAATACATATACCGTATTTACTCTATGCATTGGGACACTCTATGATTTGGGACACACATTTTTTACAGAAAACAATATTTTTTTTATGTTCCAATATTTTTTTTATGACACATTCAGGAAATTTGTTTCCAGTTGACACGTCGCTAGTAGCAGACGACACTCCTAAAAAAATTCTTGAGTAACTACAATTTTTTTTTTTTTGCTTCCAAAACATAGCTTATGATCCCTCATTGGAACAAGTGCAATGCGCACGTTCCAATGAGGTATCATAAGCTATGTTTTGGAAGCAAAAAATGAAAATATAAAAAAAACTGGACGGCGATTTTCGTATATAGTGATGGAGAACGAATCACACACAACTTTATTCAGCATCAAATCAGGACCAGGCTGTCTTCTTCCCCCATTTTCTAAGAATTGGGACACCTGTGAAAATAATTATTTTTAGCTGTCCCAATACATGTAAGTCATCACCTACATGTTTGAATATTTTTCCACAACTTTTTCAAGCACTCTCAATGGTCTGGAATTTCAATTTTATATTTCAAACATTATGCAGTACTTTCTTTTAAGACACAGAAAACATTGGAACAGATAATCTCATTGAACATCCCAGGCATTTAGTTATAAAATATGTAAGGTTGGAATATTTTTGTTTTGTTAACTTGGAACAATTTTTGTATAATGTGGAACCAAAGAATAGTGTTCAAAATGTATGCCAATTTAATAAAGGTTATGTAATGTCTTGATAATATACCTGCAGATCTCTGTTTGGAATCTTGTAGCTGGCGGTTAAGATCAATCTTTTCAACCTCTGTTCTCTTAACTTTGCCTCGCAGCTCATCGGCAGTTCTACAGACTGCTTCTTTCTCACCAATCTCATCATTGATGTTACGTTTCAGATCTACAATTTCTTTACGCATCAGATCTCTCTGCTCCTCTCCTTCTCTGATCTTTCTATTGGCTTCAATCAGGTCTCTTCTGATGGCATCCCTGGTTTCTTCAACCAGTTTCAATTGGATTTTCAGCTCGGCAACTTCCCTGTGGGCAGCTTCTCTCTGTCGCTGAATGTCACGAATCTGATTGTTCAAATCCTTGACTTCTTTCTCATGAGCAAATCTGTAAAGAACATTAGTTACTTCATTTTAAAATCAAGCTTGGACAAAATATCCTTATTGACAAAAATGAAAAGCACAACAGAGTTCCTACTCCCTTCTTGGGAAAAAATCCATGACTTTTGTAAGGAGTTTTCAACAAACAGGACCTTCACCAACACTTATTGTAATCATTTCTGATGGATGTATAACTGTTATTTGAGATCTCTAAAACATGTATTCCTGACAAAATGCCCAGACTCTACATTTTCCCATCACAGATAATACCTGTACCTGGCACTTATCTCTGAGAAGCTCTCACAGAGAGCTTCTCAGAGATAAGTGTTAGATACAAGCATTATTTCAGCAAATAATTTCCAACAAAAGCCACTCCTTGTAGGCACACACTTCGACCAAAAACAAGCCAAGTAATTACCTCAAAATATTTTTTGAGAATTTTCCATGACTTCTTTCGAGAAAGTCCAAATTTCAAGCACTTTTGAGGACCTGAAATTTCAGGTTTAAGATTCATGCACTTTAAAGGAACCGTCTAAACCCTGGCATTAGTTTATCCAATATTTTTAGCAAACAGCTAACTACCCCAAAAGAGAGATAGACATTCAGGTGATTCCTATACAGCCTCCACGTTGAAAAAAAGTGGGGTTATAAAAGTCAACTTACGTTGCTTCTTCAAACTGAGCACGGAAGTTTTTCAATTCTGACTGCAGGCCATTAATACTGTTACGGTCTTGCTCTTGTTTTGTTTGAGCCTCACGTTTAAGTCGGTCATATTCTGTGTTGGCGCTGGTCAGCTCACCAAGGGTGTTGTTCAGTTTTTCTTGAAGAGTACATTTTTCTTGTTCAAACAGAGATAAAGCCTGTTGCTTATCATTCTCAGCCATGAGAAGAGAATCATCACGATCTCTCTGGATTGTAGCAAGCTCTGTCTGTAGTTCTTCTCGTTCTCTGTCAAACTTGGCCACTATTTCTTCTTTCTCCATACTATGAGTATGTAAAATGCGCTCACGTTCAGTCTCCAGTTCTCCCCGCTGACATTCCTGTAAAGAGATGTAATGAATTGTAGTGAATCAATTGAAAACTGTTTATATTATACATTATATATTATAGTGGTTCTACAGTCCTGCAACAAACACTCAAAACTGTAAGTATAGAGGTACTATTACAAAAGCAGACAAAGAATTTTGACCATATCACAACACAGTTGTAATTTAGTCAAAATTCTCTGTGTGATGATTTGGTCATCTGTTGAAAAAGACGTGAAAATATTGTTTCTTTGTGATTTTTGTTTGTCTTTTCTTGATTCTGCCTTGATTTTGCAAAATTTTATTTGTAAAATCTTGATTCTCTTACGTCCAAGTCAATGGTACTTCAGTTTATGTGTTTCTGAGAAGTTTAAAGCTTGATGTCTTGTGTAGAAACTTCATCTAGTTAGTATTTCAGTGATAATCAATCGTACAGATACTGACAAGGGGGACACCTATACTGCTCACTTGTAAAAATCTGGCAATGCTATACTAGGCATGTTTTATAAATTTATTTATTTAGGTTTAACAACACTTTAACAGCCAAGGTCATATCATGTTGGTGACAGTTTTATAGGTTGAGGAAGCCATATTACCCGGAGAGAATAACCAAGCAAAGACGAGCAGCTGCCAGCTCCCCAACATCGTAACTCCGCACTGCAGCACAGGCAGGGTTAGACTGTTTAAAGACATGTGCACCATCGATGTGCAGTACACCTTAGTACATGGCGTCATCGTGCCCCCATGTGGACAATCAGGGTTAAGTGCCTTGCCCAAGGACACAGGGTTAAGTGCCTTGTCCAAAGTGAATCGATCAGACGGTCACCCATCCAAGGACTAACCAGGCTTGATGTTGCTTAACTTCGGTGATCTGACAAGAACCGGTTACCGCAAAGCCACCGCGCCCCCATTTTATAAATTAGGCCAAACAAAAAATACATTTGGTTCACATGCATTTTATTATTTAAATCCATGAGTGAGGGAGGCGTTTATTTTTATTTGTCATATTTATTCATCTTTTTCAGAACATAAATATCATCCACATATTATATGGGTTACTTTTTGGAGAATATAACAAACTGGATATCACAAGACAAATATAATAAACAGATACTGTATTTTAATCATGCTTGTTGCAAACACATGCAATAAAATTTTCATCAATCAAAAAAGGTAAAATTTTTAGTTTCGTGATTGCTTAGTAACTTTGGATGACACTACAAGCCAATAAATCATTCAATGTGGGGTTCAAATTCAATGAAGAATTACTTGGGAACTAATACCCTTTTTTAGCCTTAACCCCTAAATCTTCCAAGCATTTTCTTGAATTTTTTGTCTGAATTTTCATCAAATTTAGTCATGGCTGCTGTAAAGCAGCCATGACTGAATTTGATAAACATTCAACCAAATGAATCCTAGAAATCATTCCTAACATGATTAATCCAATTTACAGCACCATATTTTGTTAATTAGAGGCATTATTATCCCAAAATTGGTGAGTACGGCGGATCCAATGGGAATATCTTCCAGTGGCATACGATAAGTGGCATAAATGTTTACAAACCCTTTCTTTAGATATCCTGTCTACATCCTCTTCATGCGCTTGTTTTTCTTGGGTCAAAGCCAGTTTGAGGTCACGTTCCATCTGAGCCATGCGAACGTTCAAATCTTCCTTTTGATGTTCGAAACGCATCTGATCATTATCTTTCTCCTTTACTAACCTCTTGATTTCAGCTGAAATTAAATTGATGAGAATAATTAAATTAAAAATCCAAACTTTCGACATTTTCACTCATTACCTGAATTTTAAGATGGCCAAAACTGAACAGTTTATCTTGAGGATTACACCTTTACTACTTTTTGAAATAATTGGCAATTTCCATTTTTTGCTTCAAATACATGATGTGTATATTGATGGGTGCATCAAAAAAACTAACTTTTTTCCTGCCCATAGATGAAAACAATAATCCATTGCAAATCAAGGGAGATAAAAAGAGTTGTAGAAGCAAATTAAGGGAGATAATTAAAGTATAGACAAGACTGGTATTCATTTTCACCCCATTCAACCCTTTGGCCCTAATTACAGTGATAGAAATCTGACAGAGACATTTTTTTGTGCACCTACCACTCGTGCAATTTTAATCCCACATAAATGTTTATTTTGCATGCCTAATTTCAGTCGTTTTCAACATTGCCTGTATTTTTGACACTCCGACAGCTCCCTTCACAAAGGGTAAATCTTAAGAAAAGAAAATAGGAAAAAATTATTTCCTGTGGCATAATCTCTTTACCGTGTTAACACAAACAGAAAGACACTTGAAATATAATTCCTTGAATAACTAAATATTTATATTTTTTGTTTTAACCCTTTCAACCCTAGAGGCTGTTTTCCAGTCGGGTCACAAGCTACGTCATAATGTTATTAAGTGGGACGGTTACAAGGTAAATGTGTGGTGTAGACCAATCAATATTTTCAAGTGCAGCCCTAAGGCTGCACGTTGAAAATATTAATTGGTCTAACCCCAAATAATAAATATGGACTCTTCCCATTACTGACTTTGAACTGATATGAAAGATACCACCAGGGTTCAAAGGGTTAAAAACATAGTGTATGTCCACAAGATGAAGTCACTCATTCCTAGGAGGGGTCACAATCTCTGATTTGAGTCAAAAATGTTTTTAAATTATAAAATTTTATTGCCGATTATTGTGAACAGCATTATGATGTTATGGCTTTTATATGAGGTAAAGGGTTATAACAGAACAAAAAGAGAACATCTGAACTTACATTGTAAGTTTTCTTTTCTGACAATGAGTTCCTGATTTTCACCCTCAAGTTGTTCTCTTCTCATTTCTAGCTGGTTGATTTGTTGTTGGGCTTCATAAAGGTCAGTATTAAGGGCATCTTTTTCAGATCGTAAGGAAGAAATGACTTCGCTCTGTTGTCTGTTTTCACGTTCAGTGGCAGTGACTTGCACAACTAGTTCACCCTTGTCTTGGTTGAGAACCTCATTCTCCTGTTTCACCTTGAGTATAGCAACTTGAGCTCGTTCGACATCTTTACGAGCAGTCAGAAGTTCTTCAGCAAGAGCTTGCTTCTGTCGTGCAACCTGAAATATTCAAATACAAAAATTCAATAGACTTGCCTAGAGATTATAACAATGATGTGACCAGTGATATTAATAACTGTACAGACAGGGTTCCCACACAAGTTTTGAAACAATATTCAAGGATTTTCCAGGTGCTTTATATTGTTGAATTTATTCGTTGTTTAACTCTTTGCACACTGATGTCAAAGTACCAGAGTTTTCAGCAGCAAATTTTTCCCACAATGTAACTGAGAATTTAAAAAATTATATCTTGTTTGACAGAGCTCTTTGAGCTCTGTCAAACAAGATATATTTTATTCATTTTTTCATTCTATGTGGACAATATGGAGTCAATGATTGAAATTTTGAAATACTACCAGAGTGCTAGGAGTTAACTGGTAGAGTGCTAAATTATTTTTGACCATCAAAATTTGTTCAATTGTCTTTGCCTTGTTATAATTTATGGGAGAGTGCCTGTGGGCACTCTCCCATAAATTGTAACTAGAGGTACTGTGAGCAAACTCACAAAGTGATAACCCCCCCCCCCCCCCCCCCATATGCCTGTATAAGTTAGATTATCTCCTCTTGGAAATGTCAGAACGGAATTATATTGCTTCATGCACATCTTCATATGGAGTTCTTCCATTGTGTAAAGTTTCATGAAAATTCTTCAAACGGTTTAGGAGGAGTTGCGCTTATAAGGATGGACAGACGGTATAAGTTAGATTATCTCCCCTTGGAAATGTCAGAACGGAATTATATTGCTTCATGCACACTGCATATGGAGTTCTTCCATTGTGTAAAGTTTCATGAAAATTCTTCAAACGGTTTAGGAGGAGTTGCGCTTACAAGGATGGACAGACGGACGGACGGACAGGGTGATTCCTATATACCCCCCCCCCCCCCCCAAACTTTGTTTGCGGGGGGTATAACAAGGCAAATCCTAAGAGACTAAATAATATCACTTTATAGATAATATGAAGCATAGCAACTACAACTGAAGCCTTTAAGTTGTGGAACCTGCACTTGAGAACAGAGCCCAAAAATGGGCTTGCAGCACTCTACCAGTTGAGGATGTTTTGAAACCAGTCTCCAAACATTGTACAAGAAAAAAATTCATGAAATGAGTTCAGCATGCAGCATGTTAGATTCAGACCGGATTGTTGGTGAGATTGACCTAATATACAACAGGAATTTCCTGAATTTCACTAAAAAATGAGGACGAGCTGAAGATTTTATTTATTATTTGATCGAAAACAATATAAAATATGTACACTCTCTAATATATTGTAACAAAGAGACTTATGAACAAAACCTTTCTGATCCCCCCCTCCCTTGGAGGTCATCTTTAAGAATAAATTGGCACTCTGCCAGTTAAAAAAATTCTTTCTGAAAGAAAGATCAGGAAGCACCAGCCAATTTTTTGTCCATAAACGTTTTGAGGATTGCATACCTTAGGACCCCTCACTGGAAAAAGCTCATTGAGCTCATTCCACTGAGAGATCATAAGCTATGTTTTAGAGGTAAACATTTAAAATTATGATGGGCCAATTTTGAAGATGGTGTTGGCATATACTGCTGTTATATAAGGCAAAGGGTTAACGGATGAAAAATAATTCTAAATATCACTTACAGCTGATAACTGTTCCTGAACGTCTCCTCTCTCCTTATTCAGTGTCATTATTTCATCTTCTAACTGCTGTCTTGTCATCTCACTTAGTTCTAAAGTATGGTTCAACCCTATAAAATTCAATATAAGACAACAGATGAACATTTGTGAGATATTTCTGGTTCTAACCATTACTGGTGACAAAAAAGCCAAAGGAAAAATAGATGACAGGTTTTTTGTTTTAAGCTTATATGTTTTACAGGGATTGGCAAGCAAGTTATGCAACTTATATGAATGCTATATATCAGTGGTGCAGGTGTGTGAGATGAGCTTCATAGCAGCAACTTTGTGGCATTGCTCTTCTTGAGGATCTTTAGTCTGCACGGAGTGTGCCTCTCTCTGCACAGAGGACTGCTATTTTACGTTCCCACCTGATAGGACAGTATATTGTGACAGTATCAGCCCCATATTTATGCTGACAGAGAGAGTTCGGACACCTCGCAATGACAGGTTATTTAAAACTGTGAGTCGTATGATACCAATAAAAAAGTTGAGAATTCCGACACACTGGATAAAATGAGAAATGATTCTGTTCATTATATAAGGCAGGATCACTGAGTGTTATTCAGTTCACCTAATTCTGACTCTGGTTAGTTTTACTCCTCTAGAATAGATGCCTCAATACCATGCCTGTGTCTAAACACATGTTACATCCAGTGTACTCTAGCAGCACTTCCTAGTCAAGTCTTGGCTGCCCACATAGGCAGCCAAAACTAGATCAAAAACCACTCCAAAGCTACAGGACAAAGCATGAGTGACATAAATTGAGCAACATTTTCCAGACCTTAAAGACTTAACCCTTTACCCAATGCAGACGATATCAAAATTTATTATTTTAAACATCATTTTTTTAAATTTTTCAAAAAATTTCAACAAAACCATATCATGTGACCCCTCGTTGGAATGAGCTTGCTGAATCTGCATATTACGCGGGCGGATACGGCCAATTCGTTGGGTAAAGGGTTAAACAAAACCCTGAACTGGACATATATTTTAAATCAGTTTTGAATTTGAGAAGAAAAAAAAACGTACCTATTTTCTCAGTATCAAGATCCATTTTCTCTTGCTCAACTCGCACCAGTTCTTCGCGGATTCCAGTTCTCTCCTGCTCTAAGGCCTGTTTCTCACCAAACAAAGCAGATTTTTCCAATTCCATCTACAAAGATAAAAACCTTTCTTTTTGAAAAGGAGAATTGAGAAAAGATGCTTATTTTACAAGGGGGGAGGGGAATCATAAGCTATATTTTGGTATAAAAAAATTAACACTTTGATTGGGAATTTTGGGCATTGCAGAGATTTGGCTCATTTGTAAAATAAAAGGTGAATGATTTTTGTTTCTGCATTTGTGAGGATTTTAAGACACATGCATAACAAAGATTGAAATATACAAGACAGATGTAGGGGTTGATAACTGTCAGTCAATGGTATGCTTTTAAGAAGCTGGAGTGGACAGAGACCACAACAGAGCATTTGCAATTAAGTGTCTGGCTTTCAAATTTCTGGCACAAGCAATGAGCTATATACTCTCCACATACTGTATACACCTTAACTCACTCTGTCACACTACTTTAAAATGTCAATGAAGATGTAAGCAGATGATAGAAAAGATCTAGTTATGTGAAACAATGGGAAAGGAAGGAGATTTCCAACAGCAAACTAAGGGAGGTAACTTCTCATAACCATCACTCCAGAGATATTTACAAAACTGTTTTGTTTGCAAATAAAATGATAAACTTAAGAACAGCAATGCTCAGTTATCATTATTCATTTTTTCTAAATTTTGTGTTTGTTATTGGGGTTTAACGACATTTTCAACAGCCAGAATTATATTTTGGAAAAGTTTCTAAATACGATAATTGTTATTCTACTTTAATGAACCAACTGTAGAATAGGTATAAATGATTGACTAAACTTGCTGCGGTCACGATTAGCCATTGCATAAGGCAAAGACATGTGAACAAATTTTGACAACCAAAACTAATTTATCACTCTACCCACACTAATGCTCTAACATTCAATAATGAAACATGAAATTCATTTGTGTTTACTTATATTTATGCACTTTTTTACAAAATTAAGGCCAAACAAAGTAGATCTTCTGTTTCTCAGACCATTATTTGTAAAATTGCATGCGGCGAGCAGTTTTTTATTTTATTTTTTACTTCTGTAATTATTTCTTTGCAATCAAAAGTTCATGTTCTTGGTTTATGTTTTAGGCCTCATAATCTACAGAATAGCATGGGTGGTGGTGTATTTTATCCCTTGAGAGCAAGAAGGCTTTGCAATGCACTCAAGGGACAAATTTATAAAAAATTTTAACTTGGGTAAAATATCAGACATAAACCATTTAATTTTTACTTTTTTTAAGGTTAAATTGGTTATAAACAGAGAGCTGGCGGCAGCCAAAAGGACCATGCGGGAGAGTCTGAGAAACAGACTTTTAATTTTTTTTAGGCCTAAATACCTTCCAAATAATATTGAGTTATTTTCAGTAGAAGATAGAAAACTTTACAAAACAAACAAAATAAAGAGATACTGTATTTAAATCATGCTTTGTTGCAAACATGTGTAAACTAGAGGTACTGTGAGCAAACTCACAAAGTGATACCTCCCGCGCCTGAAATGTATAAGTTAGATTATCTCCCCTTGGAAATGTCAGAACGGAATTATATTGCTTCATGCACATCTTCATATGGAGTTCTTCCATTGTGTAAAGTTTCATGAAAATTCTTCAAACGATTTAGGAGGAATTGTGCTTACAAGGATGGACAGACGGACAGACGGACAGATGGACAGACGGATGGACAGGGTGATTCCTATATACCCCCCCAAACTTTGTTTGCAGACGGTTTAATAAATATACATCAATCACAAAAGTCAGATTTTAAAATCTCACGATTTCATACTAATTCTGGAAGACACTGCAAGCCAATCAAAATGTTCAATGAAGGGGTTCAATTTCAATGAGAGATTACTTGAGAACCAAAACTTTTTTTTTACCTAAAAATCTACCACTTGCAAGAAATCAAAAAAACTGAGACATTTAATTTAATTTGTGTATCGTTACCTGCATGATAATTTTATTTAACTCAATCTTGTCCTGACCCAATCCTTCATTGAGCGCTTGCATCTTCAGCAGAGCATCCCTCAGTGCTGCTTCCTCTGTTTTAAGCTTATTAATCTCAACTTCAAGTTCTGCTTTCTGGAGCTCAGCTTTCGACAAAGCTTCACCTAGATTGGAGAGAACAACATAAAAGTCTAAACTTGCACAAAAATTAATATTATATGTAACCCATAACCCTTTATCTAATAAAATGACTGCTTCTGCCAGCGTAATATATAAAATTAAAAAATATAATATTTAAATTTTAAAATAATAAATTTTGATATCATCTATGTTGGATAAAAGGTTAACAGTCTTATTTAACCCTTTACCTAACATGAAAAGCAGACGACACTTGCAAAAATAATTCTTGAATAACTATTTTTTTTCATTTTTTGTCTCAAAAACATAGGATATGACCCCTCATTGGAAAGAGCTCCATGAGCTCATTCCAATGAGGGGTCATAACCTATGTTTTTGAGACAAAAAATGAAAATTAATTGCCGAGTTTTGAGAATAGTGCTGAACGGGTTTGGTTGTTACGTTGGGTAAAGGGTTAAGCATTTTACCTAAGGAAATGGCCATAACCGGTCAGCGACATTTTCAAATTTGCCCTTCAGATTTCATTATTTCTTTTCAATTTCTGCATCAAAAACATAGCTTATGACTCCTTACTGGAATGGGTTCATTGAGCTTGTTCCAATAAGAGGTCATAACCTATGCTTTTGAGGCAAAAAATGTTGTTCAACATTTTTTTTGATGTTAGGTTCAGTGTTAACCCTTTACCTACTGAACTGATCATATTCACCTGCATAATATACAAAATGAGCATTGTAAAATAATTATTTTTCAATACATTTCAATAAAACAATATCATGTGACTCCTCATTGGAACGAGCTCATTAAGCTCGTTCCAATGAGGGATCACATGATATGGTTTGCCCAGTAAAGAACTGTAAAGAGCTGGAAATGCCCAGTCTACCAATGGAATACAGGAAAGTTAAAAAATTTATAGTAATTTATATATTTTTTATACTTACCAATGACCCAGACATAGCTGGTGCTAACTCTTAAAATATAGGGCCAAACACAAATTTTGCCCCCCAATCCCCAAAATTTGCATCTAAAACTAAAGAAAACATGTCCAGAGAGGCCCTCCACACCTCGCCCCCACTGCGCATGCGCAGTGTCAAGGACGTTCCGAAATTGGCGCCATTTATCATTCTAATAACCAGTGCCTGGTAAGCGCTATGTACTCAGCGGGGAGGCAAGAGTTCCCAACTCCTGGGAGGGCCATCCCCGTCTGGGTCATTGGTAAGTATAAAAAATATATAAATTACTATAAATTTTTTAACATTTTTATACTGTACCAATGACCCAGACATAGCTGAATAGTAAAAAGGCTGGAGGGCCAAGGACATAGAGCAAAATGGAATACGCTCAATAAAATAAAATAGAGTCATCCCCTGTAGGGAAAAGAAGTAATAGGCCTTACATGTATCTTTCTTATTTATGATAAATTAGAAAGATACAACACCTTCCAAAAATTGAGCTTCATACATCCATGTACTCTATTAATATCCAATAATCCTTATACTAATAATTTTTAAAGTAAGCCAATAATAAAGTAAGTCTAGAGAATAGAGACTCTTATACTCCTAAAAGTGTGTGAGAATTGCATAATCATGTCCGTTGACATATGCAATATTCAAAAGCTATACTTTAAAAACTAAGACTTGAATGAATTTTATAAACTTAAACTTCTCACTAAACAACCATCCTAAAAACAGCTCAGAATTACTAACTCCGGAGGAGGTATCCCCTTGTTTTCATAGTAAAAACAGGTGACCCAAGGGAACACCCTCCCCCCCCCCCCCTTTTTCTTGCCCTGGGTCAAATAGCCCAGAGCGAAGAGGGCAGCCGAACGGAGACACTGCCGAAACAGACAGCCTACCTAGCTATAGTAGCAACTGTTAAGTGAATGACATTCTGAGCAGTAGATAATAGACCTAACAATAGAGGCCTCCAGAAATGGACTCGATATTTCTGAGATAAAATTCATGAATGGATGGCTGAGCGCAATGAGCAGCCTTCAAAAATCTATAATAGAACACTATTAATGTAAGCCCAAGAAGTAGAAGAACTCTTACTTCATGAGCCGAAATCTTAAGCACAACTGCTAAGCCAATGATATACCATAAGCAGTACGCTAGTTAATAGAATCCATTAACAATAAAATGGAGCGTAACGTCCTTCTACTAGACATCAAAGACAGAAGAAGCTTACGCCCTTGTAATAAACAGATATCTGTTTATAAATACATAAACTGTACCCGGAAAGAGTAAAGGCCTATGCCCATACGAAGACGGAAGGACCTTAAAATAATAGGTTCCGGATAATAGGAGCCTAACTCTTATGCAACAATCCAACCTAAATAGTAACGGAAGTATTGATTCCGAAACTATGAAAGTGAAAATCATCCATCGATAGTGCATGAAACTCACTGACTCTACAGTAAAAGAGAAACCAACAGAATTACTGTCTAAAAGGTCAGAATTTGAAAACTACTGTTTCCAGAGGCTCAAATGATTACTTAGCTAAATAAGAACCTGAAGTTAAAATCCGTATAGGAATTTAATCTAAAGATTCTAAGTCTATTTATCAAAAAGTTACTAACTGACTTAGATAAAGAGACAAAAGACTCAATTGTAAACTATCGTAGAGTGCATAGGTATGAGGTAACATAAACCTATAACCTAAATAACAACAGGCTGCAGTAGATCTTGTGAAACAAGTATACTAAAAAATAGCAATGAGTAGTATGGAGGGATCAACCATATGAACATAATGATCCCTACACCACGACGGAAGAGCCTCCACTTTAGTCGCATAGAATAGCGAAGAAGAGGATCTCCTATAGTAAGAAATCGCGTCCAAAGCTCGTCCAGTACAGTGCTTACAATGCAATATGGACCACACAACGGAAAACATGAAGGTTGCGACCTTGCTGGTTGTGATAAAAATGACACGATTTACCCAGTGAAAAAAGATCCTCACATAGAGGAAGATTTCACGTTAAGATCCACAGTAGACAAGAGAGTAAATTACTCATGATCTCTGTGAAGATAGAGATGCTATCAACAGAAATATATTGTGGTTGTTTATCTTAGCAATACCTGCTAAAAACAACAGCGCCGGAGGATACGCGTATCCTATCATTCTGTCCTATAGATCAATAGAGCGTTAACAGTATTAGCTCAGAGATCTGGACAAGCCAACACATACGTCTGCAATTGATTAGCCAACTGTGTCATAAATAAAACATCATTGGGCGCTCCCATAGATAGCAAATCTGATTGAATACTTGTTTGTTGAGAGTCCATTCTGACAGCAACAAGCGACCCGTAAGAGAACGGGAGTGCGATAAAACAATCAGACGACCCAGAATATGACGGACCAAAACTGAACTTGGTGTACTATAACCAACAGACGGATTCTTTCCATTAAATTGAATAACGGAAACGAAAGAGTGCCTCCCTGGTTCCGGAGATACGCCACTACTGTCGAATTAAAGGACAGGAATTTGGGCATGCGTTTCTGAATAATGTTCATGCAATGACATAAAGCAAGCCTAAAAAACATTATTCCGCGGAAGTTAACTGATAGCTAAAAGACTGCGGAACCCAAAGACCCTGGCACTTCGAATCCGTAGGGATCAGTATATATCCCAATCTGTTTGACTGGCAACCGTCATAACAGCCACACTCGGGTCCGGCAACTGCGGCGGCACTCTCTGAGTCAACCACCGAATGTTTGCCCCAGTCTGAATCTCTTGTAACACTAGATAGACAAGAGAATGTATAAATCAAGCAATTCATGGATTGCCGGAAAGTTGCCGTCGAAGAGAAGCTCCTCCGAGAACGAAGCGACTCTGAGAGAGTTCTTAACCTACTATCCACGCGTGGATGTAGCTAGGGCTGCCTCACGTCTAACCAACTCCAATCAGCCACTGAAGGGCGGAGTTATACGTGAACAAACTACTGCCCTCAAAAGAAATTACATTGAGAATAATATCCCGTAAATCTTTTCTTGAAGACGTAATGATAACGCCTCAGTAAGGCGGATTACGTATAATAAAGCGTCTAAGTTAAGTCTAATATACATAATGTCGTTCCCAACATTGAAATTGGAAAAGACATAAACGGTGAAAAAGAATATATGCAGTCTTTAATCACACCGTCTAGACGCATATGAACTCTCGGTATGCCCTGCTCTGCCAAAATAAACTATATGTAAAAAAGATAAAATGGCAGAAATGAGCCACGCGGACAAGAAACTAAACTATCATGCTTAGTAGCCGTCTTGTATATATATAAATATATAGCGTCGAAAAATAAAACACATGTTGTAATGACAATATTGGACTGCGTCGGTAAGTCAGGGACAAAGTCCCTGTACCGATCGAAAAATCCGAGTCCAATGACGCTATAAGTCTCTTATCCAAGATCGCAGCAATGAAGTCCGAAAAATAATCACTGGAAGAAATGCCAGAAGATATGAAAGGCATCTTCCGATACTACTAAAGGGAAAACTCGAAATCTTTCGAATCCCTTTCGCCATCCTGTCGGACCCTATAAAGCGTTCGGTCGTCCGTAGCTTGATGCAACCGCGGACCGCACCGACCCAGCGCCGTCGGATAATTCCTGATTCGACCGAGAAACCGTCAATTGCTGGGATGCTGCGAAACAACTGTGCTAACTCGGATAGCACGTCCGTCACTGAGGCCTGAGGAGCAGCGGTCTTACGATGCATTGCCGCAGGAAGCTCCGAGATCGTTACCCCGTGCATACTTCCAATATGCGAGCGAACGGAGTGTATAGGCCTCGTGTCCCTTGGCTACCGGATGGCGCGACCTATTCGCTGTGGAATCACTGAATGCCGAAACTGATCGGATACTCGAGGTCACGTAGCCAATGTGCGGTCGTGTGCCCTGCTGTGAGGATGAGGAAGCATTAAAGACAGTCTCTCGGACTGTCAATATAACGGAGCGTCCCGAGCAACGGACATATGCTCCGAATGTAAAATATCTGAACCACAACATGCGGTCCCCTATGTTGTTGGCTTCCTCCGATCTGTCCTCAATCTGCCGTCACTGGGTGAGTACTAAAGTAATTAAAGTGCTCGCATCACCCAAATCTCCTTCCTAGACCGCAACGGACGAACCCGGCAGCCGAACCATTCGATGAATGTACGCTACACCGGGTGAGCTAGCGAATGTCACTCCGTAAGCGATAGACATATTCCATGAGCACTTATTGCCGCTAACTCTTCATTAACTATGACGACAGAGGCACACTTTTGAAAGACATCTCCATAACTCTTCGAACAAGAAACCAGAAATGCTTGGATAGCAAGCATAAAATAATAATATATATAGCGTCGTTCAATAATTCGAAAGTTTGTGTGACATTATTGGACTATGTCGGAACTGAGGGACGATGTCCCTGAACCGAACCAAAAATTTCTAAGTCCACCGACGCTATCAGTTTCTTATCCGGCATCGCAGCATATGTTGTTCCGAAAGGGAAAGCTTGAAATCCACCAAATCCCTTTCGGTATCCCGTCGGACCGGATGAAACTTTCGGACGTCCGTACCCGCTTCCGCGGAGCGTCCCGACCCAGCATCGTCGGATAAAATATATGCGACAGATTCAGTTGATGCTGGGATGCTGCGATAAACTGTGCTATTAAGGAAAGCACGTTCGTTCCCGAGGCCTGTGCAGTAGCGGACTTACGATGCATTGCCGCTGGAAGCTCCGTGTACGTTGACTCCCGCATACTTCCTATGCGAACGTCCGGAGTCTGCAGACCTCGAGTCCCCGGCTACCGACCCAGCGCTGTCGGATAATTCTCGATCCGACACCGTTTCTGTCGGCTGCTGGGATGCTGCGATAAGCTGTGCTATGTGCACAAGAATGTCCGGCGTCGAGACCTGCGGAGGCGCAGTCTATCGCTGCTTCGCCGAGGGCAGCTCCGCATCAGATGGCTCCCGCATACTTTTCCTATGCGAACGTCCGGAGTCCATCGGTCTCGAATCCCTGGCTGCCGGATGGTGTGACCTGGTCGCCGAAGAATCCTTGATCGGCGAAGCTGGTAATATATCGGCGGTCACGCAGCCAAGGTGCGGTCGTGTGCGCTGACGAGAAGAGGAAGCCTTAGCAGTCTCAGCGGACTGCCTATACAACGGAGCGTCCCGAGCGACGGACGTATGCTCCGCTAACGACACATTTGTACCACAACATCTGGGGCCAGATGTTGTTGAACGAGAGAGGGGCCTCTCTCGCTTGCCGTCCGGATGGACCGGAACGAGCTATGAACCGGACTAAAAGGCTTCCTCCGTTCTCCCTCCGATCCGCCGTCACTGGGTGTGCATTAAGTTAATTTTATAGTGCTCGCATCACCCCAAAATTCCTTCTAGACCGCAACGGACGAACCCGGCTGCCGAACCATTCGGTGAATGGACGCTACACCGGGCGAGCTAGCGGACGTCAAAGGCCGTCGAACCTACTAGGGTCCTCTTAGGCAATTGGCGTATTACATGAGCACTTTTCCGCTAGCCCTTCATTAATTGTGACGACGGAGGCACACTGTTGGAAGACATCACAGATACATCACCCTAATCTTGATCGTCTGAAATAGAAATTGATAAAGTAGAGTGACCCTGCGGGGAAAGGACCGGAGTGTCCAAATCCCCAACAACATACCGTGACATACGCTTCCCATATTGTCATCGAAATCATACGATACAGAACCGGAGTTAATGCGAGTACACTGACCACATATAGAATGATAATAAGGTCAGAGGAAGACTTCCTCTTAAAACAATAGATCAATATCCTTTCAATGTGAAAAGAAAACAAGTCCTGGTACTCGCACTAACCCCTGGCAATCAAAATACATAATAATAATATGATCCATTAATATAGAAAAAATAATTGAAATCAAAATATTTTGAAAAAATATTTTTTCAGAACAGCCCAAGTTTCTGAAAAGTAACGTTGAGCCCCAATGGATCCCAAGCCTAAGTGTGGACAAAAATTTTAAAAATATTTTAAACAATTTATTCAACACTTACGAACAATAATAATGTATCTAGTTATGATTGAAATAACATAAAGATATTATTATTTAGAAATCCCCCCCTCACACAGAGGGCTGTTGTAAATGTAAACAATGAGTGTAAAAACACTAAAATAAGACTCCAGGCACCCAGGCCCGAAATCAGTTACCAAAAATACACCATCTGATGCAAAACAGAGACTTCCAGGGAAGAAACTGCAGAACATCAGATGGTAGATGCAGAACACAACGCCTAACCACCCGTAGGTGAAGACGTAAACATGGGGAAAGAACAGAATTCATTCTGTTATTCAGCTAAACTCCCAAGAAATTTTAGTAATAATAATTACAGAAATTATGCCAAAAGCATGGGAGAATAGCAAGGGGGAACTTAAAGGACAGGGAGAGAGGAAAAACACTTGTAAAAAACAGTGTAACTAAATAATCAGAATGACAACAAAATGGCTGCTGCCTTGAAAATAGGTAACTTAACATAATTTCATTAAAAAATTTTAAGTTACAGCCCTGATAATATTCTGTCACACATTCTTTTCCTCTCCTCCTTTTCTATCCTCCTTAGAATCACCATTTCACTAATATTTATTTGTCTGGCATCATTTAAACTGAGATTTAAAAGCACAAAGATCAGTCAGATGTTAACTGATGAAGGGCCAAACTTAGAATGATAAATGGCGCCAATTTCGGAACGTCCTTGACACTGCGCATGCGCAGTGGGGGCGAGGTGTGGAGGGCCTCTCTGGACATGTTTTCTTTAGTTTTAGATGCAAATTTTGGGGATTGGGGGGCAAAATTTGTGTTTGGCCCTATATTTTAAGAGTTAGCACCAGCTATGTCTGGGTCATTGGTACAGTATAAAAATATGACCCCATTCCTGTTACATTTAACTGAATATTCTTGTTGACTGAATATTTTTCTCTGGCAAAATGGCTCTTCAATTAACATGGTTCAAAAGTACCCACTACAATTCTGTAAATGACATTAGGGTACTCACAAACTTCCATTTTCTGTTGTTCCATCACTTCTTTATCAAGTAAAGCTCTGTTAAGAGTCTCCTTCGTTGTGACTAATTCTTCTTTTATGTTAGATATCTTGGTTTCCAATTGGTCAATGACACGGTGACTAAAAGAATAAAAAAAACCCAATTTACGGAAAATGGAAACATTTAATCACTTCAGTGAATGAATCTCTTACATAAGGGGTAGTAAAAATTTATATTTTGTTGTTTTCGGTATCTGTTTTACCATACCTGCTCTTTCCAATTATAAATACATGTAAAAAGGCTTTGAAAGGTATGAATGTGTAGTAAAATGAGTTTTTCAGGAATATTTCCAAGGATTTTCAATGAGCCTGGATGAGAAATTCAAGGATTTTCAAGCATGTTCTAGATGAAAACAAAGTTGATACTTATCCCTTTCCCTGGAGATACACAGTTACATGAATATGTAAACTGAGTAATTTGTCATCAACAATTCCTATCTTAACCCTTAATGGCATATTTCCGACTTTTACAATCTTAAAACAGGTGCCCATAACATACAGTCATGAGTAGGTCAAGCTCACAATAAATAAATTACATAGGCAGTGGTTTCTAGAAAAGCCTTGGCTGCCTGTTAAGTTAAGGCAGCCACAACTTGACTAGAAATCACTGTTAAGCCACTGGATGTGTATAGGCTGTGGCCAGGTGTGAATTCAGGACAATTGTCCAGGTCCTTAACCCTTTCAACACTGGTGGTATCTTCCATGTCAGTTAAATGGCAGAAATTGGAAGCATCCATATTCATTATTTGGGGGTAGATCAATTAATATTTTCAACGTGCAGCCTTCAGGCTGCACATTGAAAATATTAATTGTTCTACCACACACTTCTCTTATTATGCATCATACTTAATGAAATTATGACGTATAGTGTTCCTGGACAGGAAAAGCGGCCTCTAGTGTTGAAAGAGTTAAGGGCTACTGCCATATCATAATCATGTATGTAATCTCACACATAACTCTAATTCTATCAGGCAAAGAATATACATTCCAGCAATATTCAGCTTTCTGTGAGGCAAGCTTAATAATGTTGAAAGGAATCTCCTCTGATCACTTGCTATCTCATTTTTCAACGGTTGTACTTACCATCTCTCATTTTCTTTGACCTGTCTATCCTTGTCTTTGTTGACATCATCCTTGTCATCCTCGAGGTTATCCCTCTGCCTCTGTAACTCAGAGTTGGCAGCCTGCAGCTTCTCATTCTCCTTATGCAAAGCCTCAATTTGATCATTGAGCTCAGATCTTATCTTTTCCAGCTGAGATTTCTCAGTTCCAGTGACATTCAGAGCATTCTTGATGCGTGCTTTGTCACGATTTGTATCCTCCTTCTCTCTTCGCCTAGAATGGACAATATTAAAAGCTTGTATTGTTCCTTTCCAAAAGTAGTTGTTGGCTCTACTGTATCTCACAGCAGCCATGTCTACATCTGATGAAACCTTTAGTGAAAAAATCCATTCAATTTACAGGGGAAAAGTTTACCCAACGAATCGCCCACATCCGCCCACGTAATATGCAAATTCAGCAGCTGAAAAAATATTATTTTTTTTAAAATTTCAACAAAACCATATCATGTGACCCCTCTTTAGAATGAGTTCGTCAAGCTCGTTCCAATAAGGGGGTCACATGATATGGTTTTGTTCAATTTTTTTGTGAAAATATTAAAAAATGATATTTAAAATAATAATTTTTGCTATCCTCTGCGATGGGTAAAGGGTTAAATGTGCCCAAATTATACTTATTTCAATGACAAAGTGTCTATTCAACTAACGTGGTTCTATTGTATTCTTTTAATGGAAAATGACCAAAAGCACTCTCCAATGAACAGTTACAAAACAAATCCTATCAGACAAAGCTAATAATTCCAACTACATAAAAAGCTCATCCAATGCTTGGATCTGCACTATAATCAGTTAAAGCCAAATAAAATTCCATTATCTTCTTTCAATGAGCTATGTTTTAGGAGGGGTGGGGTGGAAGGCACAAATTGACTAATTAAGCAAATTTGAAAGGTAATTTTTGTGAATAGTGCTGGCAGGATTTCGTTGTTACATTAAGTGAAGGGTTAACAGTGTCCAGTTAACTCTCCACTGATGTCAAAATAACAAAATTTCATTAAGCACATTTTCCCCCTCTAGGAATTTAACCAATTTTACTAATTCAATCTTGTTTGACAGAGCTCAATGAGATGTCAAACAAAACAGCAATACATGGTTCCTGCAGGCAAGGACTGATACTTAGATGTGAGTCTTCCATGGAAGACGAGTGTCGCCTGGTGTTTCAGACAGAATTCTAAGTGGAAAAGGGGCATAACTCTGGAAAAAATATAACGGATCAAAAAATAAAATGGGAGGTGCACAATGCCATTATGTGATAAAGAATCACTGAAAGTTTCATCAAAATCCATTCATAGGTTAAAGAGGAGTGGTGGATAAGAGAAAGTGTGACGCTGACGACGACGCGGACAATGCAAGACGACAAAAGTAATCCCTATATGTCTCTCCCCACTTCGTGGGGTGGCGACACAAACATGAATATGTGATAAAGAATCACTGAAAGTTTCATCAAAATCCATTCATAGGTTAAAGAGGAGTGGCGTATAAGAGAAAGTGTGACGCGGACGACGATGCGGACGACGCAAGACGACAAAAGTAATCCCTATATGTCGCTCCCCACTTCGTGGGGCGGCGACACAAAAATTCAAGGCCATTTAGGGCCATTTCACGACTTACTTCAGCAGTTTTCAAGAGCGGTTTTTTATTTTATTTTTTATTTCAGTAATTACTTTTTTGCCATCAAAAGTTCATGTTCTTGGTTCAAGTTTTAGGCCTCAGTCTACAGAATAGCATGGGTGATGGTGTATTTCATCCCTTGAGTGCAAGAAGACTTTGCAATGCTAAAGCATTGCAAAGCCTTCTTGCACTCAAGGGACAAATTCATCAATTTTTTTAACTTGGGTAAAATATCAAGACATAAACCATTTAATTTTTTTTATGTTTAAATTGGTTATAAAAAGAGAGCATGCGGCAGCCAAAAGGACCATGCAAGAGGGCCTGAGAAACAGATTTTTTATTTTTTTAGGCCTTACTGTATCGTAATACTTACATTGTTTCAATTTCCTCTCGATACTGTAAGGCTTGTAACTCAAGGCGTCTTTTTTCATTATCAACATCATCCAGCTGCCTCTTGGTTGAAGCACTCTGGTCTTTCGCTGATATGATTTTGGCACGTAGTTCAGATATTTGCAGCTGTCTCTTGTTGAGTGCAGCTTGGACAGCAGAGAAAGTTGCATCAGCAAATGCTGGTGAACGTGAACGGGCAAGTGGAGACGGCGATCGTCGGCGAGCTGTTGGTGATCTAGCTCTTGGTGAAACAGATCTTGGACGGTATGGTGAAATGGAACGAGCTCTTGGAGCGGGAAGAGTATCGGCTTCGAAATCTTCTGGTTGATCAGCATCATTAATGACAGCTTCCGCAATGTTTCGGAGAGCTGCATGGAGTGCCTCTGTTTCTTCTCTGATCTGTCTGGCAGTGTCAGTCTCGGCTGGCTCATAGTCACTCAATCGACCTTCAAGATTGCCAATGTTTCTCTGAAGAGAAGCAATGGTCTTTTCTTTCTCTTCCATATGGATCTTAAGTTTTTCATTCAGCATTGTCAGTTCATTGACCCTAAAAATACAAAGTGAGGAATATTTTAAGATTTTATAAGGAAATGACCGATCATTCTCTTGTCACAAAGTATGAAAAATAACATAACGTATTTACTCTATGTATTGGGACACTCTATGATTTGGGACACACATTTTTCCAGAAAACTATATTTTTTTATGCTCCAAACTTTGGGACATTCAGGAGATTCTGTTTCCAGTTGGCCCGTCGCTAGTAGCAGACGACACTCATAAAAAAAATTCTTGAGTAACTAAAAATTTTCATTTTTTGCCTCCAAAACATAGCTTATGATCCCTCACTGGAATGAGCGCAATGCGCTCATTCCAGTGAGGGATCATAAGCTATGTTTTGGAAGCAAAAAATGAAAATATAAAAGAAAATTGGACGGCGATTTTCATATATAGTGATGGAAGACGAATCACACACAACTTTATTCAGCATCAAATCAAGACCAGGCTGTGTTCTTTCCCCATTTTCTAAGAATTGGGACACCTTATTTTTAGCTGTCCCAATACATAGAGTAAATACGGTAATTCATGATTTCTGTTCAAACTCTACTTAATTTTTCAGTAAAAGTACTAATAGCTAATAGCTTTATTCTTGAAAAGGATTTGATGCCAGTCTGTGTTCAGATTTGGAACTAAGTTTGTGTTTATTGGGGTTTAACAATAAACTATCAACAACCAGGGTCATATGACGTTTCACATGTGGAGGAAGCCTGAGATAACCACCAAGCAGCAGCAGGTAAGTGTCGGACTCTCTAACTCACTAATGTGGCACACATGCAAGTTTAGCAGAGGTTGAAGTAAAGTGTACCATCGACATGCTGTTAGTTTTAGAACTCCTGTGCCACTATCAACTGTTTTATCTGGAGTCCAATGCCTAACAAATGTGCCATCAAGCTGCCTGTGGAACTTCAAATATAGGTAACAATTACAGATACTGACAGTTTTAAATATTTTATGCTATTGTGCAACCTGGGGGTTTAGTGGTTTCTAGTCAACTCTTGGCTGCCGATATTGCCTGTTCTCTGAATGTTACCTGCATGTTTACCCAAGGTTGCAGCTTGGGGCCCCTATTCTAAGGCATGTGAAAGTGACAAAAACAAAATTATGCTCTTGAGACTTCAATATATTTTGTTACCCACTTTTCAACAATCAAGAGACATTTCAAAAGTTCATACACTAGAAAAAATAGATATGGCATTTCTTCACTAGAAATGAAATATATTTCTTGTGCTTCTAATCTCTGGTTTTCAGAGCAATTTAAAATTAATTTCCACTGTAAGAAATGAATATTAACAGGATGCGAACAAATCGTATATGTGCAGTAAGAAAACTTTTATAGATGGAAAAATAAGAATGATGCAAAAATAATTTGTGTATGGATAAGTCTATAAATGGCTAAGGCCACACAAAGTAGACCTTCTGTTTCTCAGGCCATTATTTGTAAAATTGCATGCGGGCAAGCGTTTTTTTATTTTATTTTTTATTTCAGTAATTACTTCTTTGCCATCAAAAGTTCATGTTCTTGGTTCAAGTTTTAGGCCTCAAAATCTACAGAATAGCATGGGTGGTGGTGTATTTCATCCCTGGAGTGCAAGAAGGCTTTGCAATGCTAAAGCATTGCAAAGCCTTCTTGCACTCAAGGGACAAATTCATCAATTTTTTTAACTTGGGTAAAATATCAGACATAAACCATTTAATTTTTATTTTTTTTAAGTTTAAATTGGTTATAAAAAGAGAGCATGCGGCAGCCAAAAGGACCATGCGGGAGAGCCTGAGAAACAGATTTTTTATTTTTTTAGGCCTAACCTTGAATTCAGTTCTGCGCTGTGACAATCATATCTAGCCTGCACTTCAGCGGTCTCTCGAGCCTTGTCTCGCAACTGTTGTTCAATGGAAATCTTATCTCCTCGCTCACGATCTATCATCACCTGAAAAATAATATAAAAGATTTAATTACTTTATGAAATTTATTTCAATTCAATTTGTAAAAACCAAGTCTCCAACTAAAGTCAAACAGCAGATTTCGCTTTTCCAACCAACTAAAATATTCCATACAAGTGAATTTAAACACGCGATGACTATTTGTGGGCTAGACTGGTTCCAGGTGATAACGGCACCAATTTCTTACAGAATTAGACTGGCGGCCTAAGGGCTTGTATTTCAACATCAACTTGCAGAGGGTGAAGACCCAGTCATATAAAATCTGTTAACCCCCTGCACTCTGATGTCAAAATACCAATATTTCAAGTAGCCATTATTCCCATAATGCAACTAGAAATTTAATCAATTTAGTCTTGTTTGACAGAGTTCAATGAACTCTGTCAAACAAGACTGAATTGATTAAATTTCTAGTTGCATCATGGGAAAAATAAGCAGCCTGAAATTTGGAGATTTTGACATCAGTGTGTAGGGGTTAACCAGTTTAGCAATGACCACAACACTATGAATTATAGATTAGGCCCCACAAAGTAGATCTTCTGTTTCTCAGGCCTTTTTTGTAATATTGCATGTGGGCGGGAGTTTTTTGTATTTTATTTTTTTATTTTTGTAATTATCTCTTTGCCATCGAAAGTTCATGTTCTTGGTTTGTTTTATGTTTTAGGCCGCATAATCTACAGAATAGCATGGGTGGTGGTGTATTTTGTCGCTTGAGTGTAAAAAGGTAAATCTTCTGTTTCTCAAGCCATTTTTTTAAATTGCATGTGGGCGGGCATTTTTTTATTTTTGTAATTATTTCTTAGCCATCAAAAATTCATGTTCTTGATTAGTTTTAGGCCTAATAATCTACAGAATAACATGGGTTGTATATTTCGTCCCTGGAGTGCAAGAAGGCTTTACAATGCTAAAGTATTGCAAAGCCTTGTTGCACTCAAGGGACAAATTTATCAATTTTATTAACTTGGGTAAAGTCTCAGACATAATCAATTTATTTTAATTTTTTAAGTTTGCATTGGTTCTAAAATGAGAGCATGCGGCAGCCAAAAGGACCATGTGGGAGGGCCAGAGAAACAGATTTTCAACTTTTTTAAGACTTAGCCGATTTTGCAAGTGCTTGCAGAATGATAGCAATGAGAAACACTGGGTACATAGGCTAATTACATATTACCCAGTTTGTAAAATTGGAATTATTCAGATTTTTACAACTCACTTACCTGAGCATGAGAATCAGAGTGTCGCATGTTGGCACTGAGGTTGAGACAGGCAGAATGCATACTTCTTGCTGATCTTGTGACATCTCCACGTAGATGAGATAAGTCACGTTCTGTGGAAACCTTCATTTCACTGAACTGTCTTCTGAATGCGACAACTGCTCTCCAGAGAGCTAGAAGTCGACTGTGCTCTCCACTAAAGTACTCATTGAATGTCTGAAATAAGACAAATTACAAACAATTTAGTACATAGTACACAGGAAAAAGAAAGGCCATAGCAGAAGTTGATTTATTAAATTGATAAAATTAATGCAACTTGGGCACATTGCGCCCTAGTTTTCCTTCGGGTTCTTGTCCAGGTTCTTTATCTTTGGCTTGCGAAAGAAAACAAAGCTCAAAGAACTGGAAGAATACATCTGTTGTGGTGTAAAGACCCAAGCTGGAATCTTTGTTGGAAATTATTTTGGTAATTTTACATTTCAAATAATCACTTCAAACTTGAGTTGAAAATTAATTCTTATACAAAATAAAGATGGACAAAAAGGAAGTTTCCAATGAATGGTAACTAAATGATATTAAAAAAAACAATTTCCAGGCTATGGAAGATAAAACTGGTGCTTTGTTTGTGATACCCCCCCACCCAACTCTTCACCCCCCCCCCCCCCCCCCCTCAAGGAAATAAGGCTTAAAAAGCTAAAGATATTTGATTCAGCACGAAAATCAAACCATTTAATCCCTCACCCCAAAATTCGGCTAAATTAACCCACACAGATTCAACAAATTATTTTATTATTATTATAAGTCCCAAAATATAATGCAGTAGATGCCCAGGCATTGATTCTTTTGATAAAAGTGAGTAGGGAAAAATCAGTGCAGTTGTTTCTAGTAGAGTGTCATCTGCCTGAAGAGGAAGATGATACTTGACAAGAAACACCTGCTAATCCTTACATCTTGAGCAGTATGTGATGTTAAATTTACCTGTATTTGCCAGGTTTGTTTGATTTAACCCTTTACCCAATGAATCGCCCGCATCCGCCCGCGTAATATGCAAATTCAGTAGTTGAAAAAATATTATTTTTCCCAAAATTTCAACAAAACCACATCATGTGACCCCTCGTTGGAACGAGCTCTCTGAGCTCGTTCCAACGAGGGGACACATGATATGATTTTGTTGAAATTTTTTGAAAAATGTTTAAAAATAATATTTAAAAAAATAAATTTTGATATCATCTGCATTGGGTAAAGGGTTAATTTTTCATATTTGATACCCAACCAAAAATAGCTTAAGACCCCTTTACTATTTAAAATTACTTTCTCTTCCACCTCAAAGACACTTACATGCTCTTCCTCATTCCACTGCATTTCTTTTGCTTCTAACTCTTCTCGGGCTCTCTGCCATTCAAGTGTTAATTTATGGATGTCAGCAGTTAATGACTGGTTTGCTGTTGTAGCTTGGTCCAACTGATCTCGCAGCATGGCATTTACATGAGCTAAGCTGGCAGATCTGAAACAACACAATATTTTTGTTATTATTAAAAATTAAAAATCTGTTTCTCAGGCCCTTCCAAATGGTACTTTTGAAGGCCGCATGCTCTCAACGAATGTAAACTTGAAAAAAAATAAACAATATTTTATCCAAGTTGAAAAAATTCACAAATTTGTCCCTTGAGTGCAAGAAGGCCTTGCAATGCTTTAGTATTGCAAAGCCTTCTTGCTCTAAAAGGATGAAATACACCACCACCCATGCTATTCCGTAGATTATGAGGCGTAAAACTTGGAGCAAGAACATAAACTTTTGATGGCAAAGAAGTAATTACTGTTCTTGCTCCAAGTTTTAGGCCTCATAATCTACAGAATACCATGGGTGGTGGTGTATTTCATCCCTTGAGCACAAGAAGGCTTTGCAATGCTTTAGCCTTCTTGCACTCAAGGGACAAATTCATCAATTCTTTTAACTTGGGTAAAATATCAGACATAAACCATTTAATTTTAATTTTTTTAAAGTTTAAATTGGTTATAAAAAGAGAGCACGTGGCAACCAATAGGACCATGTAGGAGGGCCCGAGAAACAGATTTTTTGTTTTTTTAGGCCTTAAGGTCACATTTCTGCACAATGGCTAATCATGATCGTAACACAGAGATAAAGTCAATCGTTTATACACTCATGTTGTTTAGAGGACTTCCACCCCAAGCATTTGTGAATGGGTCCTATTTTACCGGTAAAACACAGCTTGTTTACACAGTAAACAAGTATTTTTTCACATCCCAGGGTTCCCACAGAGGTTCTGAATCTTTGGTGGAGAACAAATTTTTTTTTTCAAAGGAGATTTGAAACATGGGTATTTTTTTTCAAAGATACCATGCTATCAGCAAGACTACCTTTTGTTTAGCATGATTTTGTTCTTAAATACTTGTTTTGTTACAATTTATTGGAGTGCCAGCAGGCACTCTCCAATAAATTGCAACCAAACAATTTTATTCAAAAACATTTTTCTACTTCTGAACAAACATCAAGCTAATGCACATAGCATAAAGTGGCTTCCAGCACTTTACAACAGTCTTGATAGTGGCTTCCAGCACAAAACTAGTTAAGACATAAAAAAGTACTTAGGGGGCTTCAATTGCCATGAGTTATTTTTTTCCCTGGGTGAAGACTCTGGACTTCCAACCTTCAATTCAATACAAGGTAAAATGAAGTGGAGGGAGGGAAATATTTTTCTAATATTTTGTTCCCAACTTCATTTACCCTGGCTATACGCCACTGCTCAGTGTTTCTTGAATTTTTGTCATATTCAGCCAATCAAAAGGCTCATTTAATGCAATTTTGCTGGGATCTGTCATTACTCTCTGACTTGATTTAACAGAATGGAAGAATCATGAACTTGTCAGCTCTGCCACAGATTATGAAAACTTATGTTATTCCCAGAAATAGCCTCCAAATACCACAATCCAGATTCTACCATTAGTTCTCAAGATTTAATATATATAGAAAAAATCGTGACATCGACGCCGTAGCTGCGACGCATGGTGCAATCTCACAAAATTCTAAGTTCATCAAGGGCCATAACTCCAAGAAAAATATTTGGAACAAAACAAGCATTGAACAGTGGCTAGACATCAATAAGATACACTTACATGCCAAATATAAAGTCATTCCATCAAGTATTTCAAAAGTTATTGAGTTTTGAAACTCGTTGGTCACATACAAACTCGTTGGTCACAGACAGACTGACCAACAGACCGACCGACATTGCCACTTATAGAGCTGCTAGTCGCAGCTAAAAATATAATCCATTTTTATGGATGTTGTTGTGATTTCTAAATTCCTTCTAATGATAGTCAAACCCACAGAGTACCAGACAATATATATACAGCGGAGTCCACTTAACTGGATATCTCTTAACTGAATAACCCTGTTAATTGAATATAATTTCCCAACACAAAACCATTTACCATACCTCCAGTACAAATTTGACCTGTTAAATGAATATAGGTTATAGAGTAAACTCCTGTTAATTAAATAAAAAAATCTCGTATCCTGTCGAGAAATTACCCTAACATTCCCCAGTTTTCCTTTATTTATAGCCCTTTTTGGCCTCAATACATCCAATACAGGCATTTGATCTATTATATCTTGTTTGACAGAGCTCATGGAGCTCTGTCAAACAAGATATAATAGAATAAATGCTAAGTTTATCTCTAGAATACAGGAAAGTGACACAATCCCTGTTAACTGAATACTCCTGTTAATTGAATAATTTTCATTTGCAAAGTCGCTAATCAATTAACAGGGTTCCACTGTGCAGACAATTTCTGTAAAGTTTTTCCTTTGTTGATAATTCCAACCATTAACATCAAATCTTTGGCAGCTCATGAAATGTCATAGGTTGGACTTATCATGAGAAGGGAAAAAGATGTCAGAATGCTCCTGTGGTTATTCTGCATGTATTTCAGTTGGTACTGTCCTTCATACAAAAATTCACACTGAAAATAGTGTTCACAAGTCATTATAACAACAGATTTTGATTACAACTGTGGTTCAAGCAATTGTTGACAATCAATTGACATAGATTGGCCTCTATAACTATCTCACTTATATTATCTTGATATACTAAATATTTTTTTTTTAAATACAAGCATACCTCTGTTGCTCCTCTTCCAGTCTGATAAGGGCACTGTCTAAATCCATGACTGCCTCCTTATCAAATTTCAGTCGATTGTCTACAGATTCTAGCTTGCTATGCAAGGTTTCTTGTGTGGAAGTGAGCTGCAAAAAAAAAATGGAGAGAATTTAATTAGCCAGATTTCCATAGAACATCAGTTGCTCTCAAACTCTAAAGTTTGAAAAGGCAGTTTGATACTGTTTAAACATTAACCAATGTAATGGTTTAACCCGGCCAGAGCTATTCGCAAAAATTTAATCTTCAGTATTTTTTGTCTCAAAAACATAGGTTATGACTCCTCTTTGGAACGAGCTCATCGAGCTCATTCCAAAGAGGGGTCATAACCTATGTTTTTGAGACAAAAACTGAAAAAAATTAGTTATTCAAGAAATATTTTTGCAAGTGTCGTCTGCTTTTCATGTTAGGTAAAGGGTTAAAAGATTAGAATAACCCTGCTTTTTGCATATAACTTCAAACACCAAATCATTTACCCTTCAAGAACAGATTTGACCTGTTAACTGGTAGAGTACTAAATTATTTTGGGCTGTCAAAATTTGTTCACATGTCCTTGTCTTGTTACAATTTATGGGAGAGTGCCTGCAGGCAATCTCCCATAAATTGTAATAAGGCAAATCTAAACAGACTGAATAATTTCATTATGATACACATCCAGTGAATATAAGGGTTTCAAATTGGGGCACCTGCACTTAATTGTAAAGCCCAATTATGGGCTTCCAACACACTACCAGTTAATTGCCCGTAGATTATTGAATAAGTGTCTGTTAATATAAAAAAATATCCTGATATTGTGTATTGACAACTCCCAAATTCTTCACCTTCAAGGACATTTTGATATAATACCTTTAATCTATTACATCTTGTTTCAGAGAGAGCTCGATGCCTATGGGCACTTTCCAATAATTTGTAACAGAACAAATATTTTGAATAACAAATTCAGACCACCAAAAATAATCTAGCCCTTAACCAGTTAAGCAAATCTTTACAAAGAAAAGTTGAAATTAACAGTACAATTTTTTTTTTACAAATTCACCTCACTCAAAATTTATCATGGAGCTCATACCAGATATGATTTATCATAAGTTATGATCTGAAATAAAAATAACAGAGAACCGAGATTTTTTGTGAAGGGGAGATGTAACCTTTTACTTAATGTAACAGTCTATCCCACCAGTGTTAATCACAAAAATTCACATTGGAATTTTATTGTTTTCATTCTGGTCTCAAAAAAACTTTCTTTTAACCTCTCTTCAGAATGAATTCATTTAGTGTTGCAGGCAGATATTCCTTTCCAGGACAGTGTTTCTCTTACCTCTGAAATAAGTATAAACTGGGCACATTCGATCAAATTTTCCTTCTGTAAATTTAATGGAATTTTTCGCCAATGATTTCTTGAGTAAAATTTTGATAGATTTTTCATCAAATCCAGTCATGGCTGCTTCACAGCAGCCATGACTGGACTTGATGGAAAAATCTTGAAAATACTCAGAGGGTAAAGAGACAAGCAGGGTTTGGGAAACAAAATTGAAACTTTTTTACTTGTTCAAGAAGATTGGGGGTAAGAGTCACCTTAACTGTGTTGAGAAAAAGGCTTACCAAATATATTAGAAGAAAGGGTAAAAACATTACCTTATAATTGCCAGATGAATGTTGTAAAGTGTCACTAGGTTTATACATATAGCTTTCACTATATGGTCCATCCATGTATTTTCTGTTGGTTGCCATTTTATTAGAAGTTTCCTTTGATTCTGCTATCTTAGAAAAGTAATCGTCAACTGTTGCCTTATTGTAAAACTGCTCCAATGTTTTCCTATCGTAGAACTTAGCCAATGTTGAAATATCTGAGTGCCTATACTGGGTATCCATTTAATGAAACACAATTATATGCCAACACTAAACAACTCTCCACAAAGTTGTTCTGACCACCAGGACTAGCTGAACTAACAACTGAATAAATGAACTGGGTGTTTCAAACCAATATATATATGACTTCAGGTAATCCTACTAATACATGTAGATAGGATTTGTGAAGGTATTTAACAACTGATATGTTTATGGCAGTCCAATGCATGTCTGGACAAATATTGTGCAGTTAATCCAATACTACTGGAGCACTACCTACTTACTTGATTGTCCCTATTATTTCATTAACACCTAGAAACAGATCAAGTCTTGTGATAAATAATAAGCTATTCGATAATTTGGTCTATTGTATATCAACAACAATTAGTATACTAAAAATCCTCATTAGCTCAATACCTTCTTTACCACCCATGGTAACTAATCAGTTACTTCCTACAACTGAGTGATCTACAAGTTTTCAAACAATATTTTCTCTAGCAACTAATTTTTATTGTTAATTTGGTCTGGTAACCCACATTTTACATTAATTCCTTATGCTGCTGACGGATATTCCTGCTCAGGACACTTTTTCTCTTGCTACTGAAATAAGTATAATTTGTAGATATTTAATCCAATTTTCCCACGAAAATTTAATGGATTTCTTTAGTTAAATTTAGAGGATATTGTCTTCAAATCTAGTTATGGCAGCTTCTCAGGAGACATGACTAGATTTGATGAGAAATATCTTGAAAGTACTCAGTGGGTTAACCCTTTTACCCAATGCAGACGATATCAAAATTTATTATTTTAAAAATCATTTTTTAAATTTTTTCAAAAGATTTCAACAAAACCGTATCATATGACCCCTCATTGGAACGAGCTCGACAAGCTCGTTCCAAAGTGGGGTCACATGATATGATTTTGTTGAAATGTTTTGAAAAATAGTATTTTTTCAGCTGCTGAATTTGCATATTAGGTGGGCGGATGTGGCCGATTTGTTGGGTAAAGGGTTAAAAGTTAAATAACTGAGAATTGAATCAATTTGTTAAACTATTTTTTGCTTTAACTCCTTGCATGTTGCTGGCAGATATTCCAGCCCAGGACAGTAAATTACTTGCCACTAAAATAAGCAAACGTTTAGCACACCTCACCAAATCTTCACCTACAAACTGTACCGACTTTTTGACCAGTGATTTTTTGAGTCAGATTTTAATGAATTTTTTATCAAATCTAGTCAGGCGTGCATCACAGCAACCATGACTAGATCTGAAAAAAAATATTTTAAAAATACTCAGCAGGTTAAAAGTTAAATCTTTTACCCTTTGCACAATGCAGATGATATGAAAATTAATTTTTTTAAAAATCACTCATTAAAATTTTTCAAAAAATTTCAACAAAACCATATCATGTGACACCTTATTGAATGAGCTTGATGAGCTTGTTCCAATGAGAATGGGGGGGGGGGGGGGGGGGTGGGGGGTGGGGGGTCACATGCTATGGTGTTCCTAATAAACTTTTTTCAACTGCTGAATTTGCATATTATGTAAGTGGATGCTGCTAATTCATGTGGTAAAGGGTTAACTATTTATTTATTCATTGGGGTTTAATGACACTTTTGACAGCCATGGTCACCTCGTGTCTGAAAAGGATCAACTAGCTGAGTAACAATCAAAACTTGCAAAAACACTAACTGGATAACTAAAAAATTTCATTTTTTGCCTCCAAAAGGTAGCTTTTGACTCCTTATTGGAACAAGCTCAAGGAGGTTGTTCCAATGGGGGGATTTTTGTGAATAGGGGGATTTTTGTGAATAGTGCCGTCCAGTTATGTTGTTTGGTAGAGTGTTACATTATACACTCTGGGAGTGGATTATCACAAAAATACTAATGGAATGGAGTTTATGTACAGGAAATAACTCACTCATATTCCATGAAAAAGAACAAGAAACAAAACATTGCATTTCAGATAATGGACATGCTTAGTGATCCTAGAGGTCCAATAGCTGAAACTCTGTATGTGCTCCTAAGCTTTTTTTAAGAATATTACTGTCTTGATGGAAAATCCACTCCAAAGGTGTTTAATCTTGTACCTAACATAAATAGGGTTGACAGTGAAATGAGTTCTGTCCATTGAGGGGTCATAAGCAATGCTTTGAGGCAGAGATTGTAACTATGAAATTTGAATGGCAACTTGTTTGAATAGCATGGGGCAGTAATGCCTGTTATATAAACCATCCACTACACACTGCTATTAAAACACCTAAATTTTTAGCAGTGATTTTTCCCACAATGCAGCTAGAAATTTAACATGTTCAATCTTGTTTGACAGAGCTCAATGAGCTCTGTCAAACAAGAGAGAATTGTTAAATTCATAGTTGTATTATGGGATACATTTGTGGCCTGAAATTTTGACTACAGTCTGTAGAGGGTTGGGTAGAGCAATAAATCACATACTTATCAAAATCCTACAGCAAGAGTTATTAGATTTTCATTTTAACCCTTTACGTAACGAATCGCCCGCATCCGCCCGCGTAATATGCAAATTCAGCAGTTGAAAAAATTACATTTTTCAAAAAATTTCAACAAAACCATATCATGTGACCCCTCGTTGGAACGAGCTCATTGAGCTCGTTCCGAGGGGTCACATGATATGGTTTTGTTGAAATTTTTTGAAAAAATAGTATTTAAAAAAATAAATTTTGATATCGTCTGCGTTGGGTAAAGGGTTAAATTGTGTTTATAAAATCATTTTCCTACAATTGATTGGAGAGTGTTTGGAAAACAGAAATTTGTTTAGTCCAATAAATGAGAGGTAAATGTTGATGTATTAACTGTTCTAGTAACTCACATTGACAATTATTTATTTATTTATTTATTGGTGTTTAATAGTACTCAAACGATTAGTCGACTAGTCGATGTCGACTCTGGGCAAACCAGTAGTCGACTCTCAATTGTTGAGTCGACTAGTCGGAGGAGTTCAAGCTTTTAGGTAAACAGTATCCCTTCTGTGCCACTGTCAGACAGTTTGAACAGCAATATTGGGCAATCAATGTATACATCTATTGCCATCTAATAGTAGTGACAGTAGTTTGTTTTATCTGGTAATAGTAGAGTGCTGAATTATTTTGGGCTATCAGGATATGTTATTAATTTGCTTTGTTGCAATTTATGGGAGAGCACTCTCCCATAAATCGCAACAAGGCAAATTAAATAAGACTATATAATTTCACTCTTAGCATACTTAGAAGCACATTAACAGAATAATGTTCCAGTAAGTTGCTGTATATGAATGCCCAAGTGAAGCCAAATTTGGACCTTCAGCACTCTACCGGAACACCAACACTGTTATAAGGAGACAAGTTATCACCAATGACTAGTCAAAGTCGACTTGACTTTTGGGTATTGACTAGTCGACTTTGGAATTCACTAGTCGTTTGAGCACTAGTGTTTAAGGTCACATATTTCTGCACAATGGCTAATCATGACCTCGACAGTTTTATGGGTGGAGGAAGCCGGAGTACCCGGAGAGAACCACCGAGCAACTGTCAGCTCCCCAACATACTAACTTCACACAAGCAGGGTTTGCATTGGTTGAAGACAGGTGCACCATCGACATGCAGTACATCTTAGTACACAGCATCACCATGTCCCCACGTGGGCAATGGGGGTGAAGTGTCTTGCCCAAGGACACAACGCGATTGCCGCAGGTGAGATTCGAAACGTTAGTGTTTAAGGTCACTCTCAGCATCAATGGCTATGGCAACATAGCTATGAAGTCAAGTCTAATACTTATGCTGTCCATTTTAGAGCCAGACTTCCATCCCAGGTGCTGGTTACTGTGTCCTATTGTACCAATGAAGCAAAACTCATGTATCCACAGAAAGTAAGCACTGCTGTACTTCCTGGGATTCCCAACAGGGCTGGTTCAGTGGTGAATTTTTTTTTTTTTTTACCGCAACACTTTGATCGACTACTGATTTTCCATAGCAATACATATCCTAATTTCATATTTTTGTTCATAGATTTTATACAAATTTATTGGAGAGTGCTAACAGGCACTCCAGACCTTTAGGTTACCCCAATTTCACACCATTTACAGGGGTGCAGAAATTAGAGATGGTGTGAAGACTTCAAGAAAAATATATAAATTCTCTGTGCCTCTTCTACATTTAAGAATAACTTCCATCTTAACCCTTTGAACACTGGTCCAGTTCAATAGCAGCAATTGGAAGGGTCCATGTTTATAATCTGGGGTAGACCCATCAATAATTTCAATGTGCAGCATTGGGGCTGCACATTGAAATTATTGATTGGTCTACCCCACATATTTACTGAACAGGCATCCTATTTAATGACGTTATGATATATCACCTGGCTGGAAAAGCGGCCGCTCAGGTTCAAAGGGTTAATATGACCATAGAAACACAAAGAAAGCCTTGGCATTAAAACGTAAGAGGATAAATCTATTATTTCTGGTTTTAATGTTTCCAAATTAGGCCAAATAAAAAAACTGAATTGATTCTCAGGCAATTTTTTTTTTCAAAACAGTGAGGGAGGGAGGATTTTATTTTTATTTCTTTTTTTTAATTTTTTTTTTTTTTCGTGTAAAGGGTTGAGTAAACTCAGTAAATCCTTTTGCTGTCTTTCCACTTGAAAAAGAGAAAAGGTTGTATTTTAGTGTAATTATAGTATACCTTTTATAACAGACTGCCATAACAACAGCTAAAAGGATTTGTATTTTATTGTTCTTTTTAATGGTATAGATCTGTCAAGCATCAGGATCCATTAGAATAGGCCCCAGTAACCAATGCTTGGGGTAGGAGACCTTTAAAATGGCAAACATGGCTCTAAATGATTAAAGTTGAGTTTATATCGGTGTTGTGGCCATTATTAGCCATTGTGCAGAAATATATGACCACAAACACCAGTAAATAAATAAATAATTAAATCATGATCCAGTATATCAGAATTTGCCTTGTTACAGTTTATGGGAGAGTGCCTCTGGGCACTCTCCCATAAACTGCAACAAGAAAAACCGATTTACTGCAAACACAGCTAAATAATTATATGGCGAGAAATGTGAAAAAAATTACCATTCCAAGTTTTCACAAATTCTTTAAAAAACATGACATAATAAAAATGTCTAATGAGGAGGTTCAAATCCAACGAGGGAGGGCCTGAGAATCAAAACATTATTTTTTTTTAGCCTTAGGGGAAAACGGTTTGTCTAAAATGAATGAATTTAAAGGACTGGGCACTCTCCATTTTTCTTTATTTATTGGGTTTACTTACACTTTGAAGGGTAAGAGCAAAGATATATCAGACAGTTTTATGGGAGGAGGGGTTGGTAACTGAGTCCGACTTTACCAATAAAACAGAACTTGTTTACTCAAGTAAACAAGCACTGTACCACTTCCTGGTGTTCTCATGGGGAAACCTCTTATTAACCCTTTAGCCAACGCAGACTCTATCAAAATTTAATGGTTTTGTTGAAATTTTTTGAAAAATATTTTTTCAGCTGCTGAATTTGCATATTATGTAGGCGGATGTTGCCGATTCATTGGGTAAAGGGTTAAACACACAAGCCAAGACCAATACCAGGTCTGGATCTGCGTCGCTGCATGCAATTGATCTGAAAATTAGATACATGATACAACTCATCATTATGAAGCAGCAGATCAAATATAAAATCATTCCCTTTCATAGAAGCCAAGAAAACTTTGACGGAAGAAGTGTTTCGGACAGACTGACGGATGGACGGATGGATGGACTGACAGACAGACGGACTGACGGACAGATGGAGTCGAGCGGTTACTAGACCTGTTCTGCCGCTGGCGATGCAGGTAATGAAAAGTGAAATACAGCGCCAGTCAAAATAAACTGTATAATGACTGCATACAAAACATCTCTTTTACTATTACAGTGGAGCCCATTTAATTGGATATCTCTTAATTGTATATCCCTGTTAATTGAATATAATTTTCAAACACAAAACCATTTACCATACCTTCATTACAAATTTGATCTGTTAATTGCATACGGGTTGTAGAGTAAACTCCTGTTAATTGTATATAAATTTTTGTAATATGTCGAAAAAATTACTGTGACATGCACCAAATTCCCCTTATTTATCAACCTTTTTGGCCTCACTACATCCAATACAGGCATTTATTCTATTATATCTTGTTTGACAGAGCTCTAAGAGCTCTGTCAAACAAGATATAATAGAATAAATGCTCAGTTTACTTCAGAACACAGGAAACTGACCAAATCCCTGTTAATTGTATACTCCTGTTAATTGAATAATTTTCACTAGCAAAATGGATATTAAATTAAGAGGATTCTACTGTATTTACTTATAATATCAGCCTCTTGAGATAAAGTCTTGGGAAATGTTACCAGAGAACTTTCCTGAAAATCAATATCATGATCTGGTATTCCGTGAGTAAAAGTAAACGAGAATTTTTCATGCAGTTATTCACTACTTATTGGCAATGGTAGTAAATAGTTTGCTTACAATTTGAATTTTTGTTCTCTGTTTGAGAATATGAGCTCCACACTTTTTCTCCAGAATGATCTTTATGTGCTTATTTCAAAAAGGGGTCATTAGGTCCCACAAAGTAGATCTTCTGTTTCTCAGGCAATTTTTTGCATTTTTTTTATTTTTGTAATTATTTCTTTGCCATCAAAAATTCATGTTCTTGGTTATTTATTATTTATTTATTGGTGTTTAAGGTCATATACTTATGCACAATGGCTAATCATGACCGTGACAGCTTTTCGGGTGGAGGAAGTACCCAGAGAGAACCACCGAGCAACGACGAGCAGCCGAAAGCTCCCCAACATCGTAACTCCGCACTGCAGTACAGGCAGGGTTAGATTGGTTGAAGACATGCGCACCATCGACATGCAGTATGCCTTAGTACACGGCATCATCGTGCCCCTTGTGTGGACAATCGGGGTTAAGTGCCTTGCCCAAGGACACAGTGCAGAAGTCTGAATCGATCACTCAGACGGTCACCCATCCGAGGATTAACCAGGATCAACGTTGCTTAACTTCGGTGATCTTACGAGAACCTGCTACCGCAACGCCACCTCGCCCCGCATGTTCTTGGTTAGTTTTAGGTCTAATAATCTACGGAAAAACATGGGTTGTATATTTTATTACAGTTAGGCCACACAAAAGTATATCTTCTGTTTCTCGGGCCATTATTTGTAACATTGCATGTGGGCGAGCATTCTTTTCTTTTTTTTTTTATTTCTGTCATTATTTCTTTGCCACCAAAAGTTCATGTTCCTGGTTTATGTTTTAGGCCTCATAATCTACGAAAAAGCATGGGTGGTGATGTTTTCTTGACCTTTTAAAAAACGAATCGGCTTAACACCTACATAATTAACAAACTGAACAATTAAAAATTTTGGGGGGTGAAAATTTCAACAAAATCATATGATGTGCCCACCTCATTGGAACAAGCTTGTTCCAAAGAGGGGACACATAATATGGTTTTAGGCCACACAAAGTAGATCTTCTGTTTCTCAGGTCATTATTTGTGAAATTGCATGCGGGCGAGCGTTTTTTTATTTTATTTTTTATTTCAGTAATTACTTCTTTGCCATCAAAAGTTCATGTTCTTGGTTCAAGTTTTAGGCCTCATAATCTACAGAATAGCATGGGTGGTGGTGTATTTCATCCCTTGAGTGCAAGAAGGCTTTGCAATGCTAAAGCATTGCAAAGCCTTCTTGCACTCAAGGGACAAATTCATCAATTTTTTCAACTTGGGTAAAATATCAGACATAAACCATTTAATTTTAATTTTTTTAAGTTTAAATTGGTTATAAAAAGAGAGCATGCGGCAGCCAAAAGGACCATGTGGGAGTGCCTGAGAAACAGATTTTTGAATTTTTTTAGGCCTTATTGAAATCTTTTGAAAAATGAGAAAAAAATACAATTCAAATTACAATTTGGATATCATGTGCATTGGATAAGGGTTAAAATTATTTTCATAAAATTTTCAAGGAAATAAATTAAGCAATTCTCCCATGTTCGATATAGCAGCCGTGGCAAGTTATTTTTCACAGTTTAGATTAAAAAAATAGAAGATTTTTTATTGATCTGTCACAGTCAACAGAACATGCTTTCAAAGATTTACGACAAACTTATTTGTTACAACTAATAATTAAATTAGTATGTTTGTGACAAACTCTACGACTGATTTTATTGATTTTGCCAAGTCTAATTCAGATATTTGTCTGCATATGAAATAATACTGAATAATATTTCTAGTTTCTCATTTCCCTTAGTTTATTTTCAATCTACTTATTCTTTGAAACAAAGCTTGAAGAGATACATTGGAGCCCACTTAATTGGATATCTCTTAATTGTATATCCCTGTTAAATGAATATAATTTTCAAACACAAAACCATTTACCATACCTTCAGTACAAATTTGATCTGTTAATTGCATATGGGTTGTAGAGTAAACTCCTGTTAATTGTATATAAATTTTTGTAATATGTCGAAAAAATTACTGTGACACGCACCAAATTCCCCTTTTTTATCAACCTTTTTGGCCTCACTACATCCAATACAGACATTTATTCTATTATATCTTGTTTGACAGAGCTCTATGAGCTCTGTCAAACAAGTCATAATAGAATAAATACTCAGTTTACCTCCAGAACACAGGAAACTGACATAATCCCTTTTAATTGTATACTCCTGCTAATTGAATAATTTTCACTGGCAAAATGGATATTCAATTAAGAGGATTCTACGGTATTATGGTGGACCGTTCATTTCTTTGAATTCACAAGGAAATATTTTTCATACCTTGTTATGTAAGTTTGATGAAATAATTTTTTTTATTCAGATTGTCAGTACAAACAAGTGCACCGCCAGGCGGTGGATCAATATACGGCCACGTATGAAGAAATTGCGCTTGTGAAGAAATTTTTAGTTGAACAAAAGGTCAATAATTTCTTCAAAAATAATTCTACATTCCTGGCTTACGACCCATTAAAGCTGAATATATTGTTTTCAAGTTATTGCGAGGAGAATCAAAAGTCACCAAAACTTCCAGATGGTTGACATGGCGACCATATTGGAAATGCTAGAATGCTGATTATCGAAAAGAACCATCCTCTAGTCATGATTAATCAACCATAAAAAACCAGGTATCTGTTGGATCTATAGTTTTCAAGTTATTGCATGGACAATCAAAAGTCCCTGAAAATCCAAGATGGCTGCCATGGTGGACATATTGGATATGCCAGAATGCTGGTTATCGAAAGGAACCATCCTCTAGTCATGACTAATCAACCATAAAAAACAGTATCTGTTGATGTATTGTTTTCAAGTTATCGCGTCGACAAACAAAAGTTAATGGATGGATGGACAGACAAATGGATGGACATTGCCATACCATAATACAGGCCGCATAATAATAAAATACAATTCATTTATTTACTGAGATTTAATCACACCTTCAACAGCCAGGGCAATACTGTGTCAGACAGTATCACAGGTGAAGGAATCAGGAGTATCTGGTAACAACCACTGATCAGTGGCAAGTAACTGTCAGAATCTTCAACTTACTGACCTCCTACCTCAACAAATTAGCGGCCGGCCAAAGTGTCATTATCAACAGGCAGTACACTTTCACACTTGGGCAACTGGGTTTGAATGTCTTGTCCAAGGATATAACACAGATGACACAGGTCAGGATCAAACCTACAACCTTTTGATCTGAAATCCTTTGCCCCAACCAATAAACCTCCACCCTCCCTGGAAATCTAATAACTAAAATATAATATCCCTGTTACCAAGTTAAGAAAGCTCCAGAAGTTATTTTTCATGAAAAAAAAAATACAGTGGAACCCTGTTAAATGAATAGATACTTTGCCAGTCCAAGTTATTCAATTTATTTATTTATTTATTGATTGGTGTTTTATGGTCACGTATTTATGCACAATGGCTAATCATGACCGTGACAGTTTTACGTGTGGAGGAAGCTGGAGTACCCAGAGAGAACAAGCGAGCAACGGCGAGCAACTGTCAGCTCACCAACATACCAACTCCACACAAGCAGGGTTAGCATTGGTTGAAGACAAGTGCACCATCGACGTGCAGTACGCCTTAGTACACAATGCCACCGTGCCCCCACGCGGGCAATGGAGATGAAGTGTCTTGCCCAAGGACACAACGTGAGTTATTCATTTAACAGGGATTTGGACACTTCCCTGTGTTCTAGAAACTGAACATTTATTCTATTTATTTATTTGGGTTTCATGACATTTTCGACAGCCAGGGTCACCTCGTGTCAGACAGTTTTATGGCTGGAAGAAGCCGGAGAGAACCACTGAGCAATGGCAAGCATCTGTGGGGCTCCCCAACATACTAACTCCACTCATGCAGGGTTAGCATTGGCTGAAGACAAGTGCACCATCGACATGCAGTACGCCTTAGTACACAATGCCACCGTGCCAATTGGGATGAAGTGTCTTGCCCAAGAATACAACACGGTTGTCACAGGTGGGATTTGAACAAAGGAGCTCTCGGCTTGCAGCCTGCACCTCTACTTACTCAACCACCGTGCCACCATGTATTCCATTACAACTTGCTTGACAGAGCCCAAAGAGCTCTGTCAAACAAGTTATAATAGATTAAATGCCTGTATTGAATGTACTAAGACAAAATAGGCTGATAAATGAGGGCAATTTAGTGACAGGGTAATTTCCATATTACCAAGAATTTTTATTCAATTAACATGACTTTACTCAATAACATTTTTGTAATTAACAAGCCAAATTTATTCTGAAGGTAAGGTAAATGGTTTTGTGTTTGGAGGTGATATCCAATTAACCCTTTACCCAATGTAACGGTCAAAAACTGCCAGCACTGTTCACAAAAATCACCATTCAATTTTCATTATTTTTTTTATTTTTTGTCTCAAAACCAAAGTTTATGACCCGTAGAATGCGTTCCAATGAGGGGTGAAAAGCTATGGTTTTGACACAAAAAGTAAAAGAAATTAGTTATTCAAGAATTTTATTTGCAAATGTCGACTTCTTTTCTTGTTAGGTAAATGGTTAACAGGATTATTTATTCAATTAAAAGAGATCCAATTAAGAGGGCTTCACTGTATTTAATCTAGACAGTGTTATTGAAAAAAAAATGCCATTCAAATTTTCTTATTTTTTCAATTTTTGCCTCTAAAGTATATATTAAGACACCTCAATGAACCAAGCTCGTTAAGTTCATTCCAATGAGAGGGCATAAGCTAAGTTTTCTAAAAAAAAACCCTGAAAATCTTTAGTTATCCCATAAAGCCTCATATCAAGTTTTACATTAATTACTGCCGTATATATATGTACATAGCAAACAACTTATCTATTTATATATTGGGGTTTAATGACACTTTCAACAGCCAGGGTCACCTCGTGCCAGAAGCCGGAGTACCCGGAGAGAATCACGGAGCAATGGCGAGCAACTGCCAGACTTCCCAACGTACTAACTCCGCACAAGCAGATTAGCATTGGTTGAAGACAAGGACATTATCGAAGTACAAAAAAAACAACAGATGCTCCCTCTCCAATGTGGATGAATTCATTAGCACATTCCAATGAAGGGTAATAAGCTATGTTTTGTGAGGAAAAAATAATTTTGGGGGGGGATATAGCAGAAAAATACTATACAATCTTCAAGTTATTTTAAACAAGGGGTTAATAACATGTGGTGCCTCTGTAGATAAATCCATTTTCAATCTAAGTGAGGAAAGGGGTTAATATCCAATGTAGTGTCCCTTTAGACACATCCATATGTTTTTTCTTTGTGAAAATACTGACAAAAAAAGAATTAATCAAGAAGTTTTCCAGTCAATATTCTGCATCTAACATTATCAATAAAATCAATAAACACAGGCACAGTTAACCCTTTCAACACTGGTGGTATCTTCCATGCCAGTTAAATGGTAGAAATTGGAAGAGTCCATATTCATTATTTAGGGGTAGAGCAATTAATATTTTCAACGTGCAGCCTTCAGGCTGCGCATTAAAAATATTAATTGTTGTACCACACACGTTCACTTAGTAGCCATCCTACTTAAGGAAAATATGACATATCGTGTTCCTGGACCGGAAAAGGGGTCTCTCGTGTTGAAAGAGTTAAAATGAACTCAAGGTCAACTAGAGGTACTGTGAGCAAACTCACAAAGTGATACCCCCCGTGCCTGAAATGTATAAGTTAGATTATCTCCCCTTAGAAATGTCAGAACAGAATTATATTGCTTCATGCACATCTTCATATGGACTTCTTCCATTGTGTAAAGTTTCATGAAAATTCTTCAAACGGTTTAGGAGGATTTGCGCTTACAAGGATGGACTGATGGTATAAGTTAGATTATCTCCCCTTGGAAATGTCAGAACGGAATTATATTGCTTCATTCACATCTTTATATGGAGTTCTGCCATTGTGTAAAGTTTCATGAAAATTCTTCACACGGATGCTCCAACATTTCTGGTTTATGGGCTTCCAAAAAAACATTTTGTATGTCCCAAACCTTATTTTACCCAGAACCCCACCCCTCCACCCTAAAACTTATATTTAACCCTAATCCCACGCCTCCACCCCAAAACCACACCCTAACCCTACCCCACCCTGACCCTAAACCTGAAAATTCTTCAAACGGTTTAGGAGGAGTTGTGCTTACAAGGATGGACAGACCGTATAAGTTAGATTATCTCCCCTTGGAAATGTCAGAACGGAATTATATTGCTTCATGCACATCTTCATATGGAGTTCTTCCATTGTGTAAAGTTTCATGAAAATTCTTCAAACGGTTTAGGAGGAGTTGCGCTTACAAGGATGGACAGACGGTATAAGTTAGATTATCTCCCCTTGGAAATGTCCGAACGGAATTATATTGCTTCATGCACATCTTCATATGGAGTTCTTCCATTGTGTAAAGTTTCATGAAAATTCTTCAAACGGTTTAGGAGGAGTTGTGCTTACAAGGATGGACAGACGGTATAAGTTAGATTATCTCCCCTTGGAAATGTCAGAACGGAATTATATTGCTTCATGCACATCTTCATATGGAGTTCTTCCATTGTGTAAAGTTTCATGAAAATTCTTCACACGGTTTAGGAGGAATTGCGCTTACAAGGATGGACAGACGGATGCTCCAACATTTCTGGTTTATGGGCTTCCAAAAAAACATTTTGTATGTCCAAAACCTTATTTTACCCAGAACCCCACCCCTCCACCCTAGAACTTATATTTAACCCTAATCCCACCCCTCCACCCCAAAACCACACCCTAACCCTACCCCACCCTGACCCTAAACCCTAAAAGCCCACCCCAGACCCTAACCCCCCACCCCACCCCACCTCTGACCCAACCCCACCCTAGCCAAACCAATAGGATTAGGAGCTATTTTTCAGTTTAGGGGCTACTAAAACTAAACCCTCCCCCCCTGACCCCAACCCTAATCCCCCCCCCCCCCCCCCGGGACCTAACCCTCCCCAACCTTAAGCCCTACTCTGGGGCTACCCCTAACCAGACCCCACACCCCACTCCTAACCCTAACACTACCTTAATTTGGAGGTAACCCCTAATAATAATATCCCCTAAACCCAAAATGTTGGCCCGGACAGACAGACGGATGGATGGACGGACACGGTGATTCCTATATACCCCCCAAACTTTGTTTGGGGGGGGGGGGGGGGGGGTTATAATAAAAAAAAAGGATAATATTAAAGCTTTTTCAATGACAAATATCATCTTTTAAATCTTCATCTGGTTCATGACCTAATTTTCCCCCCCACAAAAAGTGCAATGAAAGTTTCTTGAAAGAATATGTGCACAAATAAGACAGAGAAAGGAATAGAAATTCTAAGATCAAGGATATTAAAGATATTACAATAATAAAATGATTTGCAGATTGTTTTCAGAAAGAATCAATATAATAACCATTTTGAATTAAAAAAAGGAAACAAAAGAGAATAACTAAGCATACTGTTTATAAAAAGGTCAACTGAAAAATTATGGTGAGTTGAAAAAAAACATTTTATTTACATAAGAAAGAAGTTTCTGATCCAGTATATATGAATTTCTTAACTCTCTGTTCTCTGATGTCAAAATGGCCAATTTTTAGCAGCAAATATTTCCCATAATGCAGTTTGATATTTAACCAATTATGCCTTGTTTGACAGAGCTCAGTGAACTCTGTCAAACAAGGTATAATTGGTTAAATTCATAGTTAACAAGAGAAAAACAGAGTGATTGGAGAAAATTCTGTTGCACTATCAGTGTACCAGGGGTTAATCAAGATTAACACATCATTTATCTTTGATATGGCTGATTTGTTCAATGGTGTTTCACTCTTTGCCTCCAGCAGGTGGATTTTTCTGCTCAGTATTATTTATTATTTATTTATTGGTGTTTAAGGTCACATATTTATGCACAATGGCTAATCATGACCGTGACAGTTTTACGGGTGGAGGAAGCCGGAGTACCCATAGGGAATCACCGAGCAATGGCGAGCAACTGTCAGTTCCCCAACATACTAACTCCACACAAGCAGGGTTAGCATTGGTTGAAGACAAGTGCATCATCGACGTGCAGAACGCCTTAGTACACAACGCCACCGTGCCCCCATGCGGACAATGGAGATGAAGTGTCTTGTCCAAGGACACAACACGGTTGCCGCAGGTGGGATTCAAACCGAGGACCTCTCAGCTTGGAGCCTGCACCTCTACCTACTGAGCCACTATGCTCCCTTCTGCTCAGTATAAAAACACTAGACGAGGTAAAAATATACCCTAAAATAGTTCAGGCTCTCTTATTAATTTTTTTAGGCCTTATTCATTTAATTTTTTCATCAAATGAAGTCATAACTGCTTTGCAGCAACCATGACTTGGTTTTATAATAAATACTAAGCAGGTTAAAAGTTAATTCCACTGCGAGATATGAAGACTACACCACAACTTAAAAAATTTATTTATTTATTAGTGTTAAAGGTCAAATTATTTATTATTTATTTATTGGTGTTTAAGGTCACATATTTCTGCACAATGGCTAATCATAACCACGACAGTTTTACGGGTGGAGGAAGCCGGAGTACCCAGAGAGAACCACCGAGCAACAGCGAGCAACTGTCAGCTCCCCAACATACTAACTCCACACAAGCAGGGTTAGCATTGGCTGAAGACAGGTGCACCATTGACGTGCAGTACGCCTTAGTACACCGTGTCATCGTGCCCCCACATGGGCAATGGGGGTGAAGTGTCTTGCCCAAGGACACAACGCGGTTGCCGCAGGTGGGATTCGAACCGAGGACCTTGCAGCCTGCACCTCTACCAACTGAGCCACCATGCCCCCAAAGGTAAAATATTTCTACACAATGGCTAATTGTGGCCATAACATGAATATAAAGTCAAGTTTTGCCAATCGTTTATAAACATGTTGCCCAGTTTAGAGGACTTCCACCATAAACAAAGGTTACCGGGAGCTATTTTACAAGTAAAAAAGAGTTTGTTTACCACAGTAAATAAGCACTACCTCAATTCACAGGGTTCCCACATGGAGCTTCCACAGTTAACTGGTTGAGTGCTAAATTATTTTCCTAAGGTGATTTAAAACATGGGTATTTTTTTCAAAGGTACCATGCTAACAGCGAGAATACCCTAGCTGAGCAATATTTTATTCATAAATAATTGTTTTGTTACAATTTATTGGAGAGTGCCTATTGGCACTCTCCAGTAAATTGCAACCAAACAATTTTATGTAAATTATTTTCTTCTATTGCTGAGCAAACACCAAACTAATGCATACAGTGTAAAGCCACTAAAGTGGCTCCCAGCACTTTTCAGCAGAGCCATGATAGTGGCTTCTAGCACTCAACCAGTTAATTGCCTAATTAACAGAGGTATATTATATTTATTTATTTATTGGGGTTCAATGGCACTTTCAAAAGCAAGGGTCATATTGTGTTGGACTGCTTAAAAGGTGGAGGAAGCCAGAGTGCCTATAGAGAACCACCAAGCAGAGATGAGCAACTGTCAGACTTTTCAACTTACTAACCAAGCACAAGCATGGTTAGCACTGACTGAAGGCCTGTGAAACCTCAATGTGCAGGACGCCTTAGCACACTGCGCCAACACAAATGTCTTGTCCAAGAACACAATGCAGATGATGTGGGTACAATCTAAGTCCAATGCTTTGACCATTGCACCCCTTGCTCCCCGAGAGGTATATCTACTTAGTGAGCAAAAAAATCTTGTTTATTTATTTATCATGTGGGTTATCTTTCACTTTCAACATATTCTGCCATAGAGAGTAATCGCTTGACTGGACTGGTTACATGAAATAATTCATGAGAGGTGAGGGACGTTGTACAAACACGAGTGCATGAATGCGCACGAGTGTTTTACAATATACAGTACACGGAGAATGTATTATCACTAAATCACCCGCAGAGTGGAGATTCCGCCCGAGCAATAATTGGAAATTTGTTGCAAAGCATAACCAGCACCAGCAAAGTTTCATCCCATGGACCTCCGAGTTAAACCCGGAGGTCCGTTGGCTGAAACATTGCTTGTGTTTTTTGTCGATATATACAAAATTTGAAAGTTATAGCTTGGGTGATAACTCCACTCTGTGGGTGATTTAGTTACAATCCACTCTCCACGTACTGTAGTCCCTCGCCTCGAACAAATTATTTCAAGTAACCAGTCCTGTCAAGCGATTACTCTGTTTATTACTTTTCATTATTAACAATATTTATATTATTTAAACCTTCACCTAACGTAACGGCCAAAACTGGCCAGCGCTATTCTAAAAAATCGCCGGCAATTAATTTTCATTATTTTTTCATTTTTTGTCTCAAAAACATAGGTTATGACCCCTCATTGGAACGAGCTCGCCGAGATTGTTCCAATGAGGGGGTTCATAACCTATGTTTTTGAGACGAAAAATGAAAATAATATTTATTCAAGAATTTTTTTTGCAAGTGTCATCTATTTTTCATGTTAGGTAAAGGGTTAAAAAAAACAAAACAATGAAGTCCCCATTACATCCATGGCAAAGCGTCTTCGATTTCGCGCACGGATACATGACCCAATTGTTGATTGCATAATTCACTTGTGAAGTTATCGTTTATAATCAAACCCGGAAATCCCAGTAAATCACACTTTGGAAAGTAACAAAGTATCATAACGCACATTTACTTTGTGGGTTACAAATAACAAAGGAATAGAATGGTAAGAAAGAAAAAGTGAAAAGAAAAGAAAGTGGGAAAAATACAGGATTAGTTGACAAATGTTTTACAATGCTAACAACTAATTCTATAAAAAAAAAACTCTAACTTTCTTGTTCACTATGATGACTTTTAAATAACAAAACTTATAAACAGCATTTTTTCAGTTCTGTTGTATCTTTATTGAAAAAAGCCCCGGAGATTCATTAAGCTTGTCAGGTTCAGATATTTTTATTCACCAATATAAGATTAACTGTTGATACAACCTGTTTCACAACTGTTAAAGATATGTTTCTTGTTGGGGATGGTATAGCTAGATTAGCTTTCTATCTGTCATCCCCAAGAGAACAAAATCGAATTCCATACAAACAGCTATTAATTTATCTATTAATGTTCAATATTACTTTGAGTATCAACAGTGGCGATGCTATCCCATACAGTGGGCCAATTTATCCTTTGGGTACCTCTTTCTCTTCAGGCCTGAGACGTTCATTCAGATTGAGGTTCACAGAGGGTAAACTTTGGTGATGCTACCCTACTGTGAAGGGTAGCATCACCAAATTCCCCCTTTGGGGACCTCATTCTGCAGATGACAGTCTGCTTATTTCCAGACTTGAATACAAGTATAAAGTCAATCATTTATACGTATGTTGCCCACTCAAGAGGATTTCCACTGCAGGCACTGATGACCAGGTTCTATTTTACCAGCAAAAACAGAAGATGTCTACAACAGTAAATATTTATTTATTGGTGTTTTTAAGGTCACATACTTATGCACAATGGCTAATCGTGACCGTGACAGTTTTACGGGTGGAGGAAGCCGGAGTACCCGGAGAGAACCACCGAGCAACGACGAGCAGCTGTCAGCTCTCCAACATCGTAACTCTGAACTCTGCACCGCAGCACAGGCAGGGTTAGATTGGTTGAAGACATGCGCACCATCGACGTGCAGTACGCCTCAGTACACAGCGTCATCGTGCCCCCATGTAGGCAATCGGGGTGAAGTGTCTTGCCCAAGGACACAACGCGGTTGCCGCAGGTGGGATTCGAACCGAGGACCTCTCGGCTTGCAGCCTGCACCTCTACCAACTGAGCCACCGCGCCCCCACAACAGTAAATAAGTGCAACACAAAGCATGTTATTTATTATTGGAGATTAACGACAAGTTCGACAGCCAGGAGCACCTCGTGTCAGGCAGTTTTACGGATGGAGGAAGCCGTAGTACCCAGAGAGAACCATAGAGCAATGGCGAGGAACTGTCAGACTCCCCATCGTATCAACTTCACACAAGCACGGTTAGCACTGGTTGAAGACAAGTGCACCATCCACATGCAGTACGTCTTAGTACACAACGTCACCATTCCCCCACATGGGCAATTGGGATTAATTGCCTTGCCCAAGGACACAAAGCATGTGCACATGTCCACAATGTTCAAAATTTTACTATAACGAGTGCTGTAATGCAGAACTTTTCTACAAAAATATACAACTACTACTCTTCTTCACAGAATTCCCATGAGGTAGTCGTGTCAAGTAAGAGGTTGAGTAATTAAGATTTAACCCTTTAACTCCTCGGATGCCACAGGAAGGACAGGAAGTCTCTTGCCACTAAAAGTAGTAAAATTTGAGCACACTTTACCAAATTTTTACTAACAAATTGTATCAACATTTTGGCCACCAATTTCCTGAGTCAAAATTTGATGACTTTTTCATTAAATCTAGTGATGACTGCTTCATGGCAGCCATGGCTATATTTATTGAAAAATATTTTTAAAATACTGGGAGGATTAAGAGTTATTTATTTATTTATTTATTGGTGTTTAAGGTCACATATTTATGCACAATGCCTAATCCTGAACGTGACATTTTACGGGTGGAGGAAGCCTGAGTACCCGGAGAGAACCACCGAGCAATGGCGAGCAACTGTCAGCTCCCCAACATACCAACTCCACACAAGCAGGATTAGCATTCGTTGAAGACAAGCGCACCATTGACGTGCAGTACGCCTTAGTACACAATGCCACCGTGCCCCCACGCAGCAATGGAGATGAAGTGTCTTGCCCAAGGACACAACGCAGTTGCTGCAGGTGGGATTCGAACCGAGGACCTCTTGGCTTGCAGCCTGCACTTCTACCAACTGAGCGAGCCACCACTGCCGGATTAAGAGTTAACTAATGAAACAACCATATCTGGCCAAAAATATTCATTGGGAAAAAAATGCAAAATTAATGGTATTTTTTGTGAATAACTCACAAAAAATACCATTTAGGCTCCACAAAGTAGGTTTTCTTGTTTCTCAGGCCATTTTTTGTAAAATTGCATATGGGCGGGCAATTTTTTATTTTTGTAATTATTTCTTTGCCATCAAAAGTTCATGTTCTTGGTTTGTTTTATGTTTTAGGCCTCATAATCTACAAAATAGCATGGGTGGTGGTGTATTTCGTCCTCTGCGTGCAAGAAGGCTTTGCAATGCTAAAGTAATGCAAAGCCTTTTGCACTCAAAGGACAAATTTATCAGTATTATTAACTTGGGTAAAATATCAGACATCAACCATTCAATTTTTATATTTTTAAGTTTGCATTGGTTATAAAAAGAGAGCTTGCGGCAGTCAAAAGGACCATGCGGAAGGGCCTGAGAAACAGATTTTTAACTTTTTTTAGGCCTTAAATACTATTTTATTCATTTTTTTTCCTTACAAACCTAGCCTATGATCAACACATTGCAGTGAGTATCATTTAGGAGGCAAAAAAGTAAAAATTTCAATTAAAAAAAAAATTATTTACAAGTTTTGTCTTGATGGTTGTGTTCAGTAAACAGGGTTCCTGCATCTGACCTGACATGAAATTCCAGGCATTTCCAGGCCATATACACCCCAAATTCAAGGAGTTTCAAGGCTAATAGAAAATTAAATTCAAGGTTTTTCCAGGCTTATCGTAGTTGAACCACTCGAACCGTCTCAGACGTATTTCATTCATCTCAACTCGGCGCGCAATGTTTCATTTTTCAAGGCTTTTCCAGGCCCAGGGAGCCAAATCAAGGCTTTTCAAGGCCTTGAATTTCATTTTTGAAATTCCAGGCTTTTCCAGGCTTTTCAAGGCCCGCGGGAACCCTGGTAAAGGTATAAATATTTCCGATATCAATCATCTATGGCTATCGACGCACAATAAACTGCACATAATTTATGCTACGAGCTACAAATGTTAGTTCAGTACCACTTTCTACAAGAAGGAAATCTACAGTTCCATGTATTCTTACTCACATGACGAACAGCGTCTGATTCGTACTTATGGCTAGAAATACAATTTTCTAGTTCTGTACACTTACGCTTGTACTGCAGTACCTGAATGCAAATTATCAAAACAAAGGTTAATAAATGTGTAAAAACTCTCAATATGTTAGTACTCGTCTGGAACACCAGAACCAGCAAATGCATTCTGAAATGAAGATATGGAATGTCAAAGTTTTATAGAAAAAATACAAACGACTTATTTGTCCTTGTAGACTGAGGCCAAGTAATTTATATTTGTTGAAGTTCAACCCTCTGGAAACTGATGGCAAAGTGCTGAAGTTTCATGCAACTAGTTTTTCCCATGATGAAAGTAGGTATTTAACCCTTTACCTAACACAGTAATTTTAAAAAATAAATTAAATTCCACATTTTTAGGAGACAAATTTCACAATCTTTTAATAAAACCATAGAAATATGGATATCAATGATATCCATATTTCTATGGTTTTATTAACCCTTTACCTAACATGAAAAGCAGACGACATTTACAACAAAAATTCTTGAATAACTAATTTTTTTCATTTTTTGTCTCAAAAACATAGGTTATGACCCCTCATTGGAACGAGATCATTCTAAAGAGGGGTCATAACCTATGTTTTTGAGACAAAAAATGAAAAAAATAATGAAAATTAATTGGTAATTTTTGAGAATAGTGCTGGCCGGTTTTGACCGTTACATTAGGTAAAGGGTTAAGAAACTTCTGATATATTTTATTCTGTGGTAGAATTATTGTGGTTAATTTTCTGGCCGTTTTTGGCTGCTGTGTTAAGTAAAGGGTTAATTGATTCAATCTTATTTCACAGCAATGAATGAGCTCTGACAAACAAGACTGAATCAATTAAATTTCTATTTCTATTTGCATTATGGGAAACATCTGCAGCTTAAAATTTTTATATGTCGACATCTGTGTGCAGGGGGTTAATATCACTAACTTTGTACGCTCTTTTGTCATAAAACCCAACATTTTCAGCAGTTAAAAGAATGATGAGTAATGCAAAACTTTACATATGCCCCCTCATGCAATACCGCGGCTAGCATATGCAGCTCACAAGAGTTAGTTACCAGTACATTTTAGATGTAAAAAAAATTAAAAAGAATATATAGTTATTTTTGAAAATAATATATTTTAATTACTCTTTACTGCTAGTGTTAGGCAAAGGGTTAACAACCATTGTGTCAGTTTTACGGATGGAGAAATCATGCCTAAAACAACAATTAACTGGTCAAGTGCTATATTATTTTTCAAAGGTCATTTGTGACATGAGTATTTTTTTAAGGTACAATGCTATCAGCAAGGCGGGCCTTACTTTAGCAATATTTTATTTATCATTAATTGTCTTCTTACTATTTCCTGTTGGCACTCTCCAAAAAATTGTAACAAAACGATGAGCTCATTCCAAAGAGGGGTCACATGATGGTTTTGTTGGAATTTTTTGAAAAATAGTATTTTTTCAGCTGCTGAATTTGAAAATTACGCAGGCGGATGTGGCCAATTCATTGGGTGTTGGGTAAAGCCACTATATATATATCACTAAAGTGGCTTTCAGCACTTTTCAGTAGAGCCCTGATAGTGGCTTCTAGCACTCAACCCGTTACATCTTTTGGAGTTAAAATAGTTGATATTTAAAACAATAAAACTTTGACATATCCCATTATAGAATTATTCATCAGTGTACACCAAAACACCACTCATTTTCGTATGCCACTCGTGTTACCTTCTCCGTTGTTTTCTTTAACTCAGACTCTTTATAAAATACTTGATCTTCTAATTCCTGACACTTATTCTTGTATTGAAGAAGCTACAAAAGTGATAAACAGGTTACCTTATGCGCAAAGCTGTTGACATAAAATACCACAAACGTTCACTTGTAACATTCAATGATATTTTTTGAGCTGAAATATAAGGTTTGGTCGAGATAGGCGGCATACTGTATCGCTGTTGTTCCAATGATGATTCACCATACTGAAAGAATCTCAAAATACCAAAACTTTGATTGAAAAATATTCCTGACATTAGCTAAAACATAAACGATCATACAACAGAACACTACTCAAAGTACCTGACAAGACAAGCACATAGACTATGCATTTCTACAGGAACTTACAATCAGTAATTTGTTGTGACACAAAAGCTGAGAGAAAATACCCCTAGTATCTTTAAATTGCCACAAGAGGTAGTGTGGAATAATACTTAATCTCATTTTGATTAACTGTAAACATAACAACCATGTTAACAGGTTAACAGCAATAATAGAGATGAAGTAATTTACAATACATTTAATAGAAATTTGATGTCTTAGGCTTGTAAAAAAAATTTCTTGTTTCTCAGGCAATTCTTCCTCAATTTAACGACGAAGGCGAGAGGCTTTTTCTGTTTTTCACAAAATAGTTCTAAAATGGTTGAATCAGAAATTTAAACCACTTACACTATTATGTGCCAAACCAATGTTTTCAGCAGTGAAAAATTTCTCATAATGTAGTTGAAAATTTAACAAACTGTATTTTGTTTGAGAGAGCTGTGGGAGCTCTGTCAAACAAGGTATAGTTGGTTAAATATTTATCCTACAAGTGCAAAATAGTATCACAGAAGAGATTTCCAGGTGAAAAAAAAGGTGACGAGGCAGATATTCTATGATGAGGGCGATGCCTGAGAAACAAGAACCCTTTTTTTTAACAGCATTAACTGCATATTTTTTTTTCATATTAGATACCTGTTATCTGAATATAAAATGTTTGGGAGGAACCATTTATTAAATCAATAATAATCACATTCAAAATAGGGGTGTATGGTTCTAGAAAATTACGATACTTTACCAATATATTGCAAGCTTATGATTTCAGATGGACAGATGGATGTGCAGGCAGATACACACATGTAATCCCGTATACCCACCTCTCTATCTCTTTGAGAATGGGGGTACAGTACGAGTGAAAATAAGTTGTAGTATAACCACTATAAACTATGTATCTTTCTCTTCCTACATGGATAAGATCAGAAGCCGACATAATTTTCTGGAAAGCTCTCACGGAGAGCTTTCCAGAAAATTATGTCAGATTCTGATCTTCTCAGTGCAGGAGCAACAGCAGTATAATTAGTTTCTTGCTGTTATGCTACAACTTATTTTGAGTTTCAAATTTTCTGTAGGCAATAACCTTATGATGAATATATACCTTATCATAACCTCCACTGTACATTTTTCAACAGTTCAATAAATCACAAAAGTAAGCTCAAGCAGAAAGAAATCCACACCATTTACAACCCGTCCAAACATTTCCCGATCACTGAATATTGATAACACAGGGTATATTTAAACTAATTTATGGTTACCAACAACTAGAAAAAAAAACCCTTGTGTGATTCACAGTAAATTCATTTGCAAGCTACTTAATGCACCCATTTTAATTTCATTCAATTGCCTGTTTACTTAGCACAAAAGCAGTGATCTGACATGGAGAAATATCAAGGTGAAAAGATCGTGCCTGATCTATCTACAATGCCTGATAAAAGTTTTAAATACACTTCAAATATTGAGTGGATTGATAATATGGTTATGAAATTCAGATTGGTTACACAAAGCCAGAAAGAGCTCTTTCTACTTTTCACTCTCAGCACTCTGATCTCAAAATAGTAAAATTTCAAACAGTAAAATTTTCCCATAATGCAACTAGAAATTTAACCATTCAATCTTGTTTGACAGATCTCAATGAGATTCTGCTTATCCTTTCTTCTTAACCTTCAGCACTCTTTTGTCAAAATACTAAAATCTCAAGGAGTAAAATTTTCCCACAATGCAACTCGGAATATAACCAATTCAACCTTGTATGATAGAGCTCACTGAATTGGTTATTATTTATTTATTTATTTATTTATTTATTTATTTATTTATTGGTGTTTAAGGTCACATATTTATGCACAGTTTTATGGGTGGAGGAAGCCGGAGTACCCGGAGAGAACCACCGAGCAATGGTGAGCAACTGTCAGCTCCCCAACATACCAACTCCACACAAGCAGGGTTAGCATTGGTTGAAGACAGGTGCACCATTGACATGCAGTACGCCTTAGTACACAGCGTCACCGTGCCCCCACGTGGGCAATGGAGGTGAAGTGTCTTGCCCAAGGACACAACGAGGTTGCCGCAGGTGGGATTCGAACCGAGGACCTCTCGGCTTGCAGCCTGCACCTCTGCCAACTGAGTCACCACACCCCCCTGACTGAATTGGCTAAATTTCTAGTTGAATTATGGGAAAAATTTGTGGTTTGAAATTATAATATTTCGATATCAGTGTGCGAAGGGTAGAGCTATACGATTGCGAAATGTTGCCTCAATTTCAGTTTTGGTGTCGGTTGGGATAAAAGAGTTGAGTCTCGGTTTCGATTACACATTATTTAAGCAAAATGGAAAACTCAACGAAATACAGTGGAACCCTGTTAATTGAAGAGCCACTTTGCCAATGAAAATTATTCAATTAACAGGAGTATTCAATTAACAGAGATTGTGTCACTTTCCTGTATTCTAGAGATAAAATTTAGCATTTATTCTATTATATTTTGTTTGACAGAGCTCCATGAGCTCTGTCAAACAAGATATAATAGATTAAATGCCTGTATTCGATGTACTGAGGCCAAATTGGTCTATAACCAAAGGAAAACTGGGAAGAGTCAGAGTAATTTCTCGACATGTTACAAGATTTTGAGTTCTTCCACACAGGACATTCATCGTCCTTGCCAGCATAGTATGTTTCATCATTGGTAAATGCAACTTTCTCGGCTATAATTGAGAATTAGATGTAAATACATAAAACAAAAAGTATGTTTTTTGAGGCATGCACAGTTGTGAAGTAGTTTTCATCTGACAAAGGGCACAGAGTAGATATTTTGGTCAACTGGACAGCTTTAGCAAAGGGTTAGCCATTTACCTAACAGAGAATTTAAAAAAAATAAATTAAATTTCACATTGTTCGAAAAACAAATTTTACAATTTTTTAATAAAACCATACAAATATGGATATCATTAGAACCAGCTTGATGAGCTGGTTCTAATGGTATCCATATTTGTATGGTACTAATGAGAAACTTTTGAGATATTTTAGGCTGTGGTTGGCTTATTCTGATAAATTTTCTCGTCGTTTTTGACCGCCATGTCAGGTAAAGGGTTAAGTAGGAGACATTGTATATAAAAGGCTCACGCAAGAAAATCCTGTTTTAAATCTGGACAGCTTTTGTTTGAAAGGTGTTATTAATCTACAGTAAATCACAACTGATATGAATAGAAAAACAGTTGAAAGGACAGCATGAATGGTTCTGCTATTAATGGCTGATTGAATTTCATGCCAATATGTACCTGAATATATTTATATATTGCTGTGAATCAAATAGGTGGGCAGCAAGAAAGGTGTTTGAAATCAATAAGTCAAGAATGAAAGTCATAGGAAGGTAATGACTTTTTAATTGGTTGAATTAACAGTTTGACAAGTTACTGGAGTCATAATTACTGTGTGCTTTATATGTTCATACTCATGCTGCTCTGTACTGAGATTCCCGAATTTATATAATTACAAAAGAATCTTGTTACGAGAATCTTGTAACGTATGAATCGTGGGTGCTGTGATTCCTCCGACTGGTGCTTCCCCACTGGTGAATTATCACACAAATACTGCAGTGTTTTGTTACTTGGAATCAGGGGCCTATTGGGGGAATAATCGCCCTGCAGGACCAAATTTGGAACCCTATTGGCTCATCAAGCTGGTTCTAATTATATCCATATTTGTATGGTTTTATTGAAAAATTGTTTTAAAAAGTTATGAAAACGGTACATTTCCTCCATAAAGGAACATTCTGCATAAAGAATTTGTATTTATCAATTCAAATCATGATCTGATTATTCCTTTATCAGCAATTCACATAAATTCAACCATTAACTCTTAACCCTTTCGCGACTCAGCCAAACCGAACCCCCATACTTGGGATATTGGGGTTAATTTTGGGATCATCTCGTCCGTTAGATAAAGGTATAAAACGTTCCATTCATTTGGATTGTCAGGTAAGTCAAGATTTATCTTCCCAGCTTCAGAACATGGGATATGTAGTGGAAAAAAATCTGTGCATTTTTCCCATTGAAAAATTGGACCAATTCCACGACCACGCCAGCTCCCTCGTATTCTGCCGTGTCCTTGACCAGCACTTCTTTTTCTGCCACGTCCCCTCCCTCTGGCCAGTCCTATTCCACTCCGTCATCTGGATTATTACTGGCAACATCATCTGAATGTCCAGCACTCAGTGTCATGTGTGTCAGCTTAATTTGAGCCAGACTGTACCGCAGAATCCTTTTTCCACGTTGCTATCAACTGTCATTTTCGTCTGTTGAATTACTGTGAAGTGCAATATGCGCTAAAACTGTTGCCAATCAAATAAAGGGAAACAACACTAAATTCTTTCAGGCATGAAATTACTTCTGTGGACTGACAGAAATAGCACACGCGGACTGAGGTGAGAATAGATGTATTACTGTGCCATCGGCGTGCAGCGCGCCAACAAGTTTGTAGTGTCAGTTTACCACTGGCGTGGTACGTGGCGACGAGTCACGAAAGGGTTAACCAACTGAGAATTTTCAAGATATTTTTCATCAAATCTAGCCATGGCTGCTGTGAAGCAGCCATGACTAGATTTGATGAAAAATTTGTTCACATTTAACTCAGAAATAATTGGTGAAAAACTCCATGTAATTTACAGGGGGGAAAATTTGATTAAATATACTAAAATTATACTTATTTCAGTGGCCAGGGAAATCCTGTCCTGGACAGGAATATCTGCTAGCAGCATGCAAGGAGTTAACCCTTTACCTAATGAATGGCCTGCAATCAGCCAGGTAATTTACAAATTCAGCAGTCAACAAAGTTTATTTTTTCCAAAATTTCAATAAAAACATATCAAGTGACACCTCATTGGAATGAGCTAAAACTCATTCTCTGAGTTTTCACTCTATAAATTAAGTTCAAGGTCAATAACTCCATGAAAAAATCATCCTACCAGGACCAAACTTGAACCTGATTTGTAGGTGCCCATGAGAAAGCCAGATAACAGAAATCAGCTAATTATTTCAATGTACGGTGAAAAAAGTCCAGAAAACTGTTATTTTGGAATGACAGATTGATGGAAAGACAGAATGACAAGGGTAACACTCTGTGCCATTTTATGAAAATAATTTAAATAAGAGGGCAATGCAAAGTGTGTGCAATACCCCGACACACCATGTCGAAAGAGTGAAAAAGGACCATAGCTCTGGAAAAAATGTGTGGAAGAAACTCAAGCTATACAGGAATCATGATGCTCTATCACAACACCAAATATCATTGAAATCGGAGTAGTAGTGGCTGAGAAACAAGGGAAAATGTTGGTACAGATGGACGAATGGATGGACGAACGAAGGTCTCCATTTGATATCCCTTCAATTTTTCAAGTGGGGGGCATAATAACAAATTTTGATATTGTATGCATTGGGTAAAGGATTAACAACCTAATCCCAACTATGCAATGTTTATATTGCCCAAGATGCCATGTTTATATTGCCCAAGATGCCATGTTTATATTGCCCAAGATGCCATGTTTATATTGCCCAAGATGCCATGTTTATATTGCCCAAGATGCCATATTTATATTGCCCAAGATGCCATGTTTATATTGCCCAAGATGCCATGTTTATATTGCCCAAGATGCCATGTTTATATTGCCCAAGATGCCATGTTTATATTGCCCAAGAACAAAAGTCTTGGTCACTAGAGTTTTAGCAGTAATAACCCTTTGATACTTTTGTACGTCTTATGATGTACCAAATCAAACAGCGCGTTGATACTTTGTGGTCATTTTTCAATTTTTCAAAGTTTTAACCACAATTCCTATTTTCTCCCGAATAGTGCTCAGTGATAACCATTGAGCCATATGTTATCGCAGCTTAAAATAGTAATATAATCCTGCTGTCAAAACTTCTTAACTGGTTTATTGCTAGAAGCCACTATCAGGGATTCCAAAAATGAGGATACCAGAGCAAAAGCCAACACTTTCCTTGCTTATATTTCATATTCAGTCAAACACAAAAAATATTTTGTTTATATAAATATGTTCTATTACAAATTATTGGAGAGTGCCCACAGTGCAATAAAACAAGTTTTTGAATAACAAATTTAGACCACCAAAAATAATCTAGCCCTCGAACCAGATAAACACTAATATGAAAAATCTTGTTATTTGTACTTTCCGATGTTTGAAGTCACATTTTGAAAAACGTTGAAGAAACTGAATTCCCAGTGACGTTTTAACGTCACGATAATTAAAGTCTCAAAGGGTTAAACCTTCAGTTTGCAGCACCATAGGAGTTATTTATAGTCAAGTCTTGGCTGTCTGTATCAGCCAAGACTCAACTAGAAACAACTGCTACAGCACAAAAAGCACCTGTGATTCTACAATAAGTTTTTGAGAATTTAACCAGACCTTCTAGAGTTATCCACCAAGTTGATACTGGATGCCAAGCGGGAATTTAAATGAAAGAAATTGGGAAAATGAATCTGCAAACCGCATTTGAGAATGGGTTCCCAGTCGCCCCCTGTCAACACTCAAGGGTGTATTTCATCCAAGTAGCTGTTTACTAATGTTAAAGTTCACTTTAGCTTCTATGGCTATATTGTGACCACAACACACCGACATCGTTTAGTCAATCGTTCCTACAACCCACTTTATGATGACTCTCTCTCAATATGCTGGTAACCAGTCCCTATCATACAGTAGAACCCTGTTAGTTGAACAGTGAAAATCATTCAATGAACAGGACTATTCAATTAACAGGGATTTTGCCACTCCCTGCATTTTAGAGTTTTTTTTATTTATTTATTTTTTTGAGGGGGGGGGGGGGACTTAAAGACAGCCCGGGTCACCTCGTATCAGGTACTTATATGGGTTGAAGAAGTCAGAGTACATGGAGAGAGCCGCCAAACAGTGCCAAGAAATGTCAGACTCCCCAACATACTAACTTTACACAACACACAAGCAGTGTTTGCATTTATTGAAGACAAGTGCACTACGGATATGCGGTACATCTTAGTACACAGTCAAACAAGATATGATAGAGAGGGAGATGATGCACATAAGCTTTCAACTTTTTGTCAAATCCCTCTATTATTCTGTTACTCTACATTGTTGAACAAATGTTATAGAAGATATCTCATCCTACTTCGTTACTTTTTGTAAACATTTTGTTACATATGACATTCTTAAAGAATAAAATATTGTTTAAATCAAGATATGATAGATTAACTCCTTACATGCTGCAGGCAGATATTCCTGCCCAGGACAAGAAATCTATTGTCTACTACAATAAGTAAAATCTGAAACATTTGACCCAATTTTCCCCTGTGTTTGACCATCAAGGTCTCAAGTCAACTGTTCATGAATATTTCATCAAATCTAGTCATGGTTGCTTCATAGCAGCCATGACTAGGTTTAATGAAAAATGCTTTAAAAATAATCAGCAGGTTAAGAATTAAATGCCTGTATTGAATATTGAATGTAGCGAGTCCAAACAGGTCTATAAACAAGGGGAATTTGGTGATTATATAAATTGTCATGTTAATTTTTCAACACATTACAAGACTCTTTATTCCAAAACAGGAGTTTTCTCTATAACCTATATGTAATTCACATGGCAATAGTGCACTAAAGATATAGTATATGGTTTTGTGTTTGGAATTTATATTCAATAAAAAGGGTTATTCAATAAAGACATATCCATTTAAGTGGGCTCCACTGCACAAGTAAAACAGTTCCATCTTAAAGAGTTATACAATTTTTCAAACAAGACCAATACCGGGTCTGGACCTGCGTCACTGCATGCAATTGAATCGCCAAACAGGAAGTGGCTGCACGGCAGATCTGAAAATTGCATACACGATACAACTGATCATTATCAGGCTCCAGATGAAATATAAAATCAATCCCTTGCATAGAAGCCGAGGAAAGTTTGACGAAAAATTTCAATGTTCAGTGGGTACAGTAAAATTTCAAAGTATCGGCAAACAGGAAGAGGCTGCATGGCAGATCTGAAAATTGCTTACACGATACAACTCATCATTATGAAGCAGCAGACCAAATATAAAATCAATCCCTTGCATAGAAGCCGAGAAAACCTTGACGGAAAATTTTAATGTTCAGTGGGTACAGTAAAATTTCAAAGTATCGGCAAACAGGAAGTGGCTGCACGGCAGATCTGAACATTGCTTCCACGATACAACTCATCATTATGAAGCAGCAGACCAAATATAAAATCATTCCCTTTCATAGAAGCCAAGAAAACTTTGACAGAAGAAGTGTTTCGGATGGACTGACGGACGGACGGAGTCGAGCGGTTACTAGACCTGCTCTGCCGCTGGCGACGCAGGTAAAAAGAACGAAAACCAATGTCAAACTTAATTTATAAACCACAGGGTTGAAAGTTGGCAAGTGGTTTATGAGCAAGCCAGAAAATAAGCAGACTGTCATCTGCAAAATGAGGTCCCCAGAGGGTTAATTTAGTGATGCTACCCTGCACAGCAGGGTAGCATCACTAAATTTACCCTCTGTGAACCTCAATCTGAATCAGGATCTCAAAACTAAACAGAAAGAGGTTTCCAGAGGATAAATTGGCCCACTGTATGGGATAGCATCATCAAATTCACCCTCTGGGGACCTCATTCTGCAAATGTCAGACTGCTTATTTTCCGGCCTGTTTATGAGATACTTTACATGAATTTCAAAATATATTTGTTGGGTGGAAAATCTATTGCCACTGTAAGGATTCTTTTGCCCTCTTTGGGAAAGGGTTCAGGGCTCATGTCATTAGGAATATTTACATCATGAAGGCACCAAATGGGAATTTGTTTTGGAGGAAAAGAAACACACAAGGGGTAGGGCTGCACGATATTCAAAACTGAATACCGGTATCGGTATTCAAAAAAATACCGAGGTGTACCGGTATATCGAAAACTGTTCAGATATATGAACACAAGTACCACAAATGAGACTCGAGGCTCCACAGTCGGAACGAATTAGCATGCCTTGATGATGCAGTTTGAAAAACCTTTACCCAACGCAGACGATATCAAAATTTATTACTTTCAAAATTAGTTTATCAGATTTTCCCCAAAGATTTCAACAAAACTATATCATGTGACACCTCATTGGAACAAGCTTGATGAGGAGTCACATGATATAGTTTTGTTGAAATTTTTGAAAATTATTGTTTTCAACTGCTGAATTTGTATATTATGAGGGCACAAGCAGACGATTCGTTGGATAAAGGGCTAATATTATTATTCATTCGGGGCTACAGTTAAAAAACTCAAGACATCTTGAAAATTAAATTGTAGGTAAATAAATAATGACGATAAACCAATATTTTTGTAATTGCACCGGTATTCAATGGATATTGGTTTGAATACTGGTATATATCGGTTTATCGATATACCGTGCAGCCCTAACAATGGATCAGAAATATTACCATCAAGTACCAGTTAAAGGCCTATTTCCGACTTTTCTGACGTTAGAACAGGTGCCCTTAACATGCCATCATGAGGAAGTTCTACTGATGAGAGACAAATTATCTATGAAGTGGTTTCAAGTCAAGTCTTGGCTGCCTTAACAGGCAGCCTAGACTTGACTAGAAATCACTAAGCCGCTGTATTAAAAGAGATTGTAGGCTACTGATCTTTTACAACCCATGTCCAGGCCCTTAAGCAGGGTATTTTTTGTTCGAGTTCGCATTGTAGTTTGCGAAGCAAGATCTCCCATGTGCGATCCAATCACCAAAATTTGGTTCACATTGTGCGATTAAAAAGTTTATGTGCTCATCCAATATTCCAATTCAAAAATGGTTAAACTACAGATAAGCAGCGTAACAATACACCAATTTATTTGGTCATGCGAAATGATAAATTTAACCACCATTTTACGAGTGTTTTCAAATCAGTTGACAAAACTCCACCAGTGTTTTCTACGATGACGGTGCCTATAAATTAGTTCCCTTGATGCATATGTGCACCTGTCATTCTTCATAATCATCTTCCATGACTTTTTTTGTTCGGGTGGATCGATTTGAAAATTGCAACATGGAAGTTGAATTAAGAACAGCCAGAGCATGTTTCAATCACTGATGTATTCATTTTTCATTGCCAACCCACGGGACCAGGGTACTCTAGCATTTTGTGTATTTGGTAAGGTTAGTTGTCATGATCATCAGATGACTACTTACCTATTTAATTACCAGTGCCTGTGACGAAAATCGTCTTTATTCGAAAACTGAAGAGTACATGTGGAAGGGTGTGCTTCGACTCAGAGGAGCCACTTGGTTGAGCTGTAGGTTTTTAAATTTCTTGTTCGGTTTCGATTTTGGTTTTTCAGGTGGAGAAAAACCTCGGTTCAGTTCAGTTTTCGGTTTGTTCATGAGGCAAAGTAAAATTCAATAAAACTCAATCTTATGTCTGGAGTCATAACTGAATGGTAGTGAAATTGAGTGCAACTCAATGAATGCCCAAAATAAGCTATAATACATGAAGAATCAGGAAGGCCAATATAATAATTACCTAAATATACAGAACTTTTATTGTGCTTGGCCATTTTTTGAGGTCTGACACCTACACGCAACTTGAGGAAAGCTGCAAACACAACTAAACTGAAATGTCGGAAATTCACAGAATGTAGCCTTCCCAGAGTAGTGAGGGTACCCAGATACTGCCATGGGCAGTGTCTGGGTACTCTCACTACCCTGGGATGGCTACATTCTGTGAATTTCTGCAGCAAGAGAATATTTAATAAAAAACGAAAAACCTTAGATTACGGGATGTCGACGGTTTTGGTTTTTTAAAAAAAAACTAAAAACCTCGGTTCGGTTTCGGTTAACCTACAGCTCTGCCACTTGGTAACTCACATTTGTAAAGTTACAGATGGAGTTATGCTAGAGTATGAGGTCAGAGACGAGTAACCAGGCAGTGCAGTATGTGACAGAAATTGGGTAATTTGAGGGGGGTGGGGGCTGAAGTTGAAATTGCTAATCAATTCTCCAGGACAGCGATAAAAACTGCTAATCAAATTTTTTAAAACAAAAAATACCCTGTTAAGGGTTAAAGATCATGTGAACCACATCCACAGAATATGAAACCTTTAAGTCATGGTGGCTGCACTTAAAAATGGAGTCCGATTACGAACTTCCAGCATTCAACTAGTTAACAAACAGAAAAAATATAAGCACCCTTCCTCACTGATTTGAAAAATTAAATACTTGAAAGCCAAGTGTATTTTTTATTTGGACTTGAATGTATTTTCATAATTCTCAAAAATTCCAAAGGACTACTTGGATGCCAAAATCAAATCCATGAAATTTTTTAAAACAGGACTAAGCACTCTTGGCTTATTTGACACCACTAATTTTATCTTCTGACAAACCTTTGTAAAAATGAAATCCTGTAATTAACAAGTCACGGGTTAAATACTGAACAACCACTTCATTCTCCATTCCATTACTGGCAGAGAATACATGAATCGCTCTCAACTCTTAATCATTTGTGAACCATTAAGTAAGTATTCAATAGATATTTATTGAACACGTATAACCATACTAGATGATAGAGATTTCTAAAGACTTTCTATCTATTCAACAGGACACTGATATTATTGCGATATTATATCAGCACTGTTTGGCACACTTTTTAATGCATGTAGAAACTTGTATGCCGCTAAAATGCAACTTATACTTTCTAATTAGGAATAGAAAAATGACTGCAGTCTTGTTAAGTACAGCACAGTTCACAGATCCAAAGATAGGATCTTAAAATTTTCTGACATGGTGGGATGAGAATTAAAATTTTTCAACAGTAGTCCCGGGTCAATGACCATCAGACATGTTAACCTCTGAATATGACTGTCAATGAGATTTTAGTGAGTCGTCAGGGAGATTTGCAGATGCAGCCAGCATATCAATAATTTACATTTCATGCTTCCCACCATCCGTCCACCCCCCATCCTTACTTCATCCTAATACATTATATTTAAATATAAATAAAAGCAAACAAATGATACATGGACACCACTAGATCCAGCTCTCAGAGCTTGTCCCAATGACATCCATATTTAAATGTTTTTCTTGACAAAGTTCTAAAATATTCCAGGTTTTCTGAGAAATGTACCGTTAGAGCTGCACGATATTCAAAACAGAATACTGGTATCGGTATTCAAAAAAATACCACGGCATACCGGTATATCGAAAAAATGTTCAGTTATCTGAACATAAGTACCACAATCAAGACTTGAGGCATCACAGTCGGAACGAATCAGCATGCCTTGATGATGCCGTTTGAAAAACCTTTACACAATGAAGACGATATCAAAATTTATTATTTTCAAAATCAAATTTTTCCAAAAATGTCTACAAAACAATATCATGTGACCCCTCTACTTTTTCAACAGCTGAATTTATATATTACGTGGGCACATGCGGACGCTTCCTTGGGTAAATCGATAATATTAATCATTCTGAGCTACAGTTAAAAAACTCAAGACATCTTGAAAATTAAATTGTGGGTAAATAAATAATGACGATAAACCGATATTTTTGTAATTATACCAGTATTCAATCGATATTGGTTTGAATACCGGTATATATCGGTCTATCGAAATACCGTACGGCCCTATGTACCATATGAGTTGTTTCTGGTAATTTGATATTCGTTTTGCTTAGTGGTAGTTGGTTACAGATAAAGTGAATAATTGAATAAAAGCTGATGAGTATTTGAAATGAATAAATAAAGATATATTGTTTAACCCTTTACCCAACATAAGGGCCAAAACTGGCCAATGCTATTCTAAAAAATCGCCAATTAATTTTCATTATTTTTTCATTTTTTTGTCTCAAAACATGCTTATGACCCTTCGTTGGAACGAGCTCGTCAAGCTCGGTCCAACGAGAGGCCATACATAACCTATGTTTTTGAGACAAAAAATGAAAAAAATTAGTTATTCAAGAATTTTCTTTGGAAGTGTCGTCTGCTTTTCATGTTAGGTAAAGGGTTAATTCTTTTTAGTGCATTTTATTCATGAGGAATCATTATTTAAATGAAAGTGAATGTCAAGAGGTGATGTGCTTAAGTTTTTGTTATTTTTGCTTCCGCAGGCACTTGTGTACATTGACAAAAGCAACTCAATTGGAAAGAATAAAACAAGAAAAAATGTGGATATATAAGAGAAAATATATTTCAAATGGCATTTTCTGGTCTTGATGGGTGGAGGGTTGAAGAAATTTTGGTGACAAACTATGACACAGAATGTATGATTAATGATATCCCAAAACATAATTATATCACCGAGATGACAACATAAATAAATGACAATCTCAATCGATATTGTTTGAACAGAAATAAAAAAAAAAATCAAAACTCAACAATACAAGAGATTTACTGAAGTCATCCTAGGCAAAACCTTTTACACTGTGAAAAACTTCCCAGTATGTACAATCAATTTTATTCGATAATTCTCTACCAACAAAAGACATTGTTTGACTGGAACAATGCCACGAGTCACAACCCTGCATCACACCGTTAGAATTCATTTGCCACCATACTCAGTGGATATTTCCCTAAAGAGGTCTTCTTACATCAGTCAATAAGATACTGAATGGGTATGATGAAGATATGAATACCACAGTGAATGAATCCTAACTCTTCACATATACGACAATATTTTCCAATAAATCATAACAAACTGATAAGTAACTCAGTCTGAATCATTTGTCTATCAAGTCTGGACGTGTCCTAGCAATCGTTGCTTCATTCATTAACCCTTCAGTCCTTGGATTAATTTTACGTTAATAACTGCCGTTTATACATGTACACAGCTGGAGATGACTTGACAGTGTTTCTACATTATTGTTGGCTGCCTGTACAGGCAGCCAACAATAATATAGAAACACAGTCAAGATAAATGCACCCTACCAGTGGAGTTCTGAAGGAAGAATACACTTGGGACAACTTTTTCAGAACAATATAACAGGGGCAGTTTGCGGATGTATGGGGACTAAAGTGTTATCCCTCTACCGAATGTAATACCATAAATAGGAGAGTGGGGGTGTGGTGGCTCAGTTGGTAGAGGTGCAGGCTACAAGCCGAGAGGCCCTCGGTTTGAATCCCACCTGAGGTAACCGTGTTGTGTCCTTGGGCAAGACACTTCACCGCCATTGCCCACGTGCGGGCACAGTGATGTTGTGTACTAAGGCGTACTGCACGTCAATGGTGCACCTGTCTTCAACCAATGCTAACCCTGCTGGTGTGGAGTTAGTATGTTGGGGAGCTGACAGTTGCTCGCCGTTACTTGATGGTTCTCTCTGGGTACTCCGGCTTCCTCCACGCGTAAAACTGTCCTGGTCATGATTAACCATTGTGCAGAAATATGTAACCTTAAACACCAATAAATAAATAAACAGAAGAGTGGTGGCCAAGTGGATAAGTGCGCTGGTCTCTCATGCCTGAGGTCCTGGGTTCGATCCCCGGTCGGGGAAAGTTCTTGAGATGTCCGAACACTCTCTGTCAGCATCAATTGTGGGATTGATGCTGCCACAGCGTATGGTCCTATCGGGTGGGGACGTAAAATGGCTGTCCTCTGTGTGGAGAGAGACACACACTGTGCAGGCTGAAGATCCGTTCATAGTATTCGAGAAGAGCGAGGCTACGAAGTTGCCACTACAAAGGTCATCCCACACACCTGCGCCATTGGGCCAAGGAGAGCAGTTAATATAAGTTGCATAACTTGTTCTCCAATCCTTGAAAAACAAATAAGATTTAAAAAACTTGAACAGCCAGAGTACTATTCACAAAAATCACTCAAATTTCAGTATTTTTTCAATTTTCCTAAAAAAAATAGCTTATGCTCATCTCGCTGGAATGAGCTACTTTAAATGAAATGGAATGGAATGAACTACCAAGCAGTCAAGCAACTGATAGATGCTCCAACTTACTGCACAAGCAGAGGTAGCAGCAGTTAAAGGCAAGTGCACCATCGACATGTAGTACACCTTAGAACAAAGCACCATCATGCCCCCACATGAGCCATCAGAATGAAGTGTCTTGCCAGGTCAGGATCGAACCGTCAACCTTTTGGTTTAAAGTCCAATGCCCTATTCACTTAAACCACCATGCTCTCATATACATTCCAATGAAGGGACCAAAACAGTTGTTCTTTTATAACAATTTAATCTGATGTTACTTTGACTGGGGTAGTTTTCTGTGAACCATTTTACTGGGGTGGCAGTTTCCCAGGGGTATTTTTTTTTGGAGGGGGGCATTTAAAGGGGGGGAGGGGAACTTTTCTTATGGAGGGGAACTTTTCCTAGAGATGGAGGGGGAGGGGCACTTTAAAGAGGGGTAATTTTCATGGCGGCCACTTTTCTTAAGTGGGGTGGGGTGCTTTTCCAGGGGAGACAACTTTTTGGGCTGTTTTTCGAGGGGGGGGGGGGGGGGGGTGGCGTGGAGTTTTTCTACTTCCAATGAGTAAATAGATGCCAAAAAGGTTATTTCATTGCCGTTAGACTGTACAATAAGTAACATTCTAACAGACTTTGTCAACATGTGATTCAAGATTCAAAATTTAATTCAATTTGATATCATTTGGCTACTTTGATTGGAATCCCAAACTAATTAAGAAGGCCCTAGGTTTTGGTATGGATGTTTTCAACAAAGAATTTATAGATAAGGATGTTCAGACTTGACTACTGAAATAACTCCTGGATCATAATATAGCCCTTTACCTAACCTGAAAAGCAGACGACACTTGTAAAAAAAAATTCTTGAATAACTATTTTTTTCATTTTTTGTCTCATAAACATAGGTTATGACCCCTCTTTGGAACGAGCTCGTTCCAAAGAGGGGTCATAACCTATGTTTTTGAGACAAAAAATGAAAAAAATAATGAAAATTAATTGGTGATTTTTGTGAATAGAGCTGGCCGGTTTTGGTCTTTACGTTAGGTAAAGGGTTAACTGAGCATCTCTTAAGATGTCAACTGATATAACTTCCCAACACAAAACCATTTACCCTACTTTCCATACATAAGCTATGTTTTTGAGGCAAAAAATTAAAAGTTTAGTTATTCATTCTGTTTTGCAAGTGTCATATGCTTTTTGTGTTAGGTAAAGAGTTAACCCTTTACCCAACGAATCACCCGCATCCGCCCGCGTAATATGCAAATTCAGCAGTTGAAAAAATATTATTTTTCAAAAAATTTCAACAAAACCATATCATGTGACCCCTCGTTGGAACAAGCTCCACGAGGCGTCACATGATATGGTTTTGTTGAAATTTTTTGAAAAATTTGAAAAAATGATATTAAAAATAATAAATTTTGATATCGTCTGTGTTGGGTAAAGAGTTAACAGGGTTCCAGTGTATAACACAAGTACCATACAGGAATAACAATATAAGGAAATGGGGATACAGAAACCATAACTTGATATTATTTATGTGGTCTTCCAACCTCAGTACTAACCTTGGACTGCAGTTTTTGCACAAGTTGTGCCTGTCGCTGTTGACCCTCTTGATACGCCTGCAATTTTCGTTTGTATCCACCGTGTTCCTCTTCTAACTTGCGTCTGAGTTCAATGTTCTGCTGGACCAGGCTTTTAGAAGCTGTATCACCAACATCGAAACCCTCAGTTTTTAAAGATGTCTCCAACTGAAAAGATAAAACAAATAATGTAAGTTACAAACATTACTGAGTAGTTTGTAACCTTTAATAATTGATGCTGAATTTTACTTTGTGACTAGTTGACTCAAAGGGTTCAATGTCACCCATCGCAGTAAATGCCATTGTCTGTGGACAGTTTCTAATGTGTACTGTTCTATAGAATAATAATTACAGGTCAATACAGGAAGACTATGAATATGAAATAATAAATATCATGTACAGAAGTCAGAAAAAAGTGGTAATAGTTAACCCTTTACCTAGTGAAACCAGGAATTCTTCTGCCCTCTTTGGGAAAAGGTCTGTGGCCCGTGCCACTGGGAAAATTTGCATCATGGGGGCATAAATTGGGAATTTTTTTTGGGGGTGATGAAACATACAAAGACTAAGAAATTTTATATTAAAACTGAACAGAGAATAATAAAGCCGATACCTAAGGCCACACAAAGTAGATCTTCTGTTTCTCAGGCCATTATTTGTGAAATTGCATGCGGGCGAGCGGTTTTTTATTTTATTTTTTATTTCAGTAATTACTTTTTTGCCATCAAAAGTTCATGTTCTTAGTTCAAGTTTTAGGCCTCATAATGTACAGAATAGCATGGGTGGTGGTGTATTTCATCCCTTGACTGCAAGAAGACTTTGCAATGCTAAAGCATTGCAAAGCCTTCTTGCACTCAAGGGACAACTTCATCAATTTTTTTAACTTGGGTAAAATAGCAGACATAAACCATTTAATTTTTATTTTTTTAAAGTTTAAATTGGTTATAAAAAGAGAGCATGCGACAGCCAAAAGGACCATGTGGGAGGGCCTGAGAAACAGATTTTTTATTTTTTTAGGCCTGACCAACTACATGTATACTACAAGTAAGTTTTAAAACAAAAAGTTACTCATGGAATCTTGCTCACCTCTGTCTCTGTAGACTTTATAAAACTGTACTTATACTATTTATTTATTTATTGGAGTTTAAGGTCACATACTTATGCACAATGGCTAACCATGACCGTGACAGTTTTACGGATGGAGGAAGCTGGAGTACCTGGAGAGAACCAAAGAGCAACGACGAGCAACTGTCAGCTCCTCAACATTCTAACTCTGTTCAAGCTCCGCTCCAGCAGGGTTACAGCGGTTAAAGACATGTGCACCATCAACGTGCAGTATGCCTTAGTACACAGCGTCATCGTGCCCCCATGTAGGCAACCGGGATAAAGCGTCTTGCCCAAGGACACAACGCGGGTCGTCCCGGACGGGGATCGAACTCAGGACCTCTAGCGTAGAATTCCAACAGTCTACCACTCAGCCACCGCGCTCCCACTTATACTATTAAAGAAGACCTTATAATTTGCATTTGAATTCAGACACATTCTAAGCGTTGTTAGGTAAGCTATTTAAATTTTAAGATACAGTTGGTGTCCAGAACTGGGTGGTTATAAGGCCTCAGAAAACCAAAGGTTTTCTGAGGCCTTACAACCACCCAGTTCAGGACACCAATTGTGCATCAAATTTTTCTCTGGGTGGGAACTGAGATTGGGAAATTTTGGGTTGAGAATTGGGAAAAATCATGCCCAAATGCCATTGGGAAAGGGGCCCATATTTGGCCCCTGTAGACACACAAAAGAATCTCTGGAAATGGCCACATCCACCCATGTAATTTACAAATTAAGCAGTTGAAAAAAATATATTTTTAAAAAAATGTCAACAAAACCTTATCACGTGACCCCTCATTGGAACGACCTCGACAAGCTTGTTCCAGTGAGTGGTCACATGATATTGCTTTGTTGAAATTTTGGGAAAAATGTTAAAAAACAATAATTAAAATAATAAATTTTGATATCCTGTGAGCTGGGTGAAGGGTTAACATGTAAAACACTGGGTACAACTCCAGTAATTGCACATGGATAACAGTGAAAATCCAAATTGTTAAGAACCTACCAAAGTATATTAACATATCAAGTTTCAAATGAAATGGCTAATAAAATGTAGGTGAATGGCAGTGTTCACAAAGATATCATATGCAGACTAATGGACACAGCCCATGTTAAAGTCCATACTGTGTTTCAATGTGGGACAACAAAACTACAAACACATAAGTAAGCTTCAGGTAGATTTCCCAAACCAAAATATTCCTGTACTTTCAAGAACATTTTTCAAGTATTTTTCAAATGTTTTCAAAGGCAAAATTAAAGTTCCTGAATCTCTAAAGTTACTAAACATGAAAAAAAATTAAAAGCATTACATTTCAAAGAAAAAATCCTTCAACCCTAGCCTATCATAAGCCATGACATTCACAAAGGGTGTGATTGTAACTAAAATTTATTTAGTTCTGATAATTTCTGTTAAAGATTTCACGTAAACATTCAAATTTCCAGTGAAGTGGAATAAACAAATGGCAATAATTCTAACCATTCTCAACACATTAAATTAGAATAAATAAAAATGATTGAAATCGCCTACTTATTATTAATGCTTATAATTATGTTTCCAACATGATATGACTCTGTCTGTTGAAAGTGTCATTAACACCCCCCCCCCCCCCCCCGTACCAAAACAACCAAAACAAACAAACATAATTATGTCACCCACTTCAGAGTACTTTTAATTGGTGTTTAATGTCACTTTCAGAATCTTTGACTAAAATATGACCGCAACATAGGTATGAAGGAATTAGTTTTGGGTTCTATTTTACCAACAGAACTTGTTTACCACAGTAAACAAGCACTGTTGGACTTCTCAGAGTCTCCATGGGGGCACACATTGTATGGTTACCTGGTATTATTATACCAGTAAAAAAAATGTGCTTACCACGCTCTTAAGCAACTAGTCTAACTTGGTAAGGAACAATGCTGGTATGGTCTAGAATCAGTATTTATGATATCATGACAACAACATAAGTATAAAGCCAGATTTAGACAATCATTTATACTTATTCAAATAAATAAATGAATGAATAAATAAATAAATAAATCCCTACAATTTCAAAGATCCTAGCTAACCCTCCCATCAAAAGGCATAATAGTAAACTGCAAATCAAGGGAGATAATCAAAGAGACTTATAGAAGCAAATTGAGCTTTGTCATCCCCTTTTCATTTCCACCCCATTCCATCCCTTTGGTTCTCATATAAGGACCTCCTCCAGTGACCCTCTGAGTCGAGTACCAATGCGAGATCTGGTGGTGATTATACTGATGGTCAGGAGAAGTTAGGGATCAAACAGAATATAGGGCCTTTCACCACATTCTACCCATCTGCCCCTCCCACACAGAAACCCCAACCTTCCAGTGACACTCTCTGGACTGAGATGAGTAGACATGGCAAATTTGGTGGGGATTAGATGGAGGACGGAGGGAACAATCACAAACAAACTTACCACAAATCACAGTATAGATGTGGAAACTATGTAACCAACAAGAAATCAAATGTAACCCATCCAAAACTTGAGTCAGAGAGGAAAACATGTCGGAATCATGGTTTTCAAAAGTGTCATTTACAATTTTGCAGCTGATAGTAGAGGTTTCTCCCTTGTCTACATTTTTACAAATTGTGGAGAACAGTGTTGGCTGGTTAATTCTGTTGTTGTTATTTTGAAATATTTACAATGCCAAGCTACGTGATAAACCCACAACCATTTATTGCATATAAATACATAAGCGTTTAACTGGTAGAGTGCTGGAAGTCCACATTTGGGCTTTATTCTTTAGTGCCCGCACTGCAATCTAAAGGCTTCATATTCTGTGGATATGCTTCATATTATCTTTCAAGTAATATTATTTTATCTGTTAGGATTTGCCTTGTTACAATTTATGGGAGAGTGCCTCGGACTGCCTCCTGGCACTCTCCCATAAATCGTAATAAGGCAAAGAGGCACAAAGAAATTTGAAGGATCAAAAATAATTTAGGCCTAAAAAAATTAAAAATCTGTTTCTCAGGCCCTCCCGCATGGTCCTTTTGGCAGCCGCATGCTCTCTTTTTATTAAATGGTTTATGTCTAATATTTTACCCAAGTTTAAAAAATTGATAAATTTGTCCCTTGAGTGCAAGAAGGCTTTGCAATGCTTTAGCATTGCAAAGCCTTCTTGCTCTCAAGGGACGAAATACACCACTACCAATGCTATTCCGTACATTATGAGGCCTAAAACATAAACCAAGAGCATGAACTTTTGATGGTAAAGAAATAATTACAGAAATAAAAAATAAAATAAAAAAACGCTTGCCCGCATGCAATTTTACAAATAATGGTCTGAGAAACAGAAGATCTACTTTGTTTGGCCTTAGCACTCTACCAGTTAATGCTAATTGTTCAAATGATGTGAAATTCTTAGTAGTATATTGGTTTTGCCACCATAATCTCAGAGATTTCTTTCACACTGACACCTCTCACTGTTTTTTGACTTGTCCACACACGGACTAAGGCTATAATTTATTTTCTTGATTTGGTATGTCCTACAAACTAAATAAAACTAGAGGATGGCCACCAAAGGGTGGCTGATTCCCCCCAAAAAAGCCTTGATAGCCATTCCAACCTTATTCGCGACACACCCTCTGGTTGTGGGCAATAATAATACCAAGTATCATTAATATCCTTGAAGGCTGTAAGAAGTTATGGAGCGGACACGAATTCCGTCTACGGACAGACGGACAACGTCACGGCTAGATTCCCCCGATTTTTTTTCGGGGGAATAATAAACTACAGCCTTACAGTCCTTCTTTGGAGTTTGGACCAACACCCATGCAGTCAGGGCAAGGAGAAAATCTGTCCATCCAAAAAGTGGTGGACGAGTTGTGGGATAAACCACTGCCAACAGGGTAACATATCCTAGACGGTGAATTACTGAGTACAAGGAACATTTGTTTATGCACAGTAGGTAATAAACTGCATGATTACAAATGGTTTACCACACAGATTTATTACAAGAAGTGAATGAACCTTGATTCAAATAACTTTCAAAATCCATTAATTAGCATATATGATTTTTAATACTTTTAAATATGAATGTTTGACTTGTTCAATGAGCAAAACCAACTGAATTAAGAATAAATTGAAATGCCAAGAGACAACACGGAATGTGTATTGAAGCAAATAATTTCAACTTGACTTTTAGTCAGTCTATTGAATGTTTTTCATGATTCCATGTTTTCTTTCAATATTCCAATATTAAATATATAAAAAATACTGTTTTTTTTATTAACCCTTCAGTTAACTGGTAGAGTGCTGAATTATTTTTAGTCATGAAAATTTATTCACAAGTCTTTGCCATGTTACAATTTAAGGAAAATCCATACAGACTAAATAATTTAGATTCAAAGATAATATGAAGCACATCCACAGAGTTTGAAGCCTTTGAGTTGCAGTACCTGCACTTTAGAGTAAAGCCCAAATATGGGCTTCCAGCACTCTACCAGTTAATGAGTCAGAAAGACTTAGAACTGAACATAAAAATTGTGTTTTAAATTTTTATCTGTCCTTTCATGGCTCATAGATTTTCAATGGAATGAGCTTACCACACACAATTCCAATGACGTGGCAAAATCCACAACTTAGAACATACTGACATTATAAGTTATCTCCGCCAACATGTATGGTATATGGAGATTTAATACCTGGATGTTGGTCTTTAAACACCGAGCCACAGACGAGGTGTTTAAATGAGACATCCAGGTATTAAATCTCCATATACCATACATGCTGAAGGAGATAATGTTTTTGTCCCGTTTGAAGCACAATAGAAACATAGTGGAGAAAAATTTGTGGATGTGTTTCTCGCGCTCCGCAATCGGTTGGAACAAATAAAGACGACAACAGATAGAGTTACATCTCTTGGGTCATTAAGGAAATGAGTAAACAGTATTTTGTTGACATTTCGTCCCCTGAGTTCCAATGTGTTCTATGTGCCTACTGGCACATAGAACACATTGGAGCTGAGGGGATGATATTTGCTCTTATTTTATTTTTCTCAAGTTGTTTCATTTAATTATTCGACTATTTAACTTATAATGGCAAAATATGATCAAACTGTCAGAAATCTGATGATATTTGTGACTATTTTCAGGTTTTTTGGTTCGACTTTTATATCGAGGTGAGCAAACACGGAAAGCTTTCATTTAAACCATATACCCACAATGTTTCGCTTGCACTTATACCCTGGATATTGCATGCTCTCATATACCTTGGATGTTGGGTGCACCTTTTGCCATGGCTATTTGTCCAAGGCATTCTGACCAATCAAAAGACAGAATTTAGGTTATAGGGACAATTCTTATCAGTTATTTAGGAAACAGTACAGGCACTGTCATATGCAAATATGCAAATATGCAAATTATTGATGCTTAAGGTCACTTTCAGCATCTATGGCTATAATATGACAGTAACACAAAATTATCAAGTTAAGTTTAGGCCTAAAAAATACAAGATTCTATATCAGAGGTCCACCATATGGTTATTTGTATTGTGTATATAAACAATTTAAATGTGAAGGCTCTCCAATGAGTCACGATTTAATATGACATTTTTAAACCAAGTAAACCTTAGCTCAGGTCAATTTTAGTGAATGAATGACTCTGTGAGCCATGTTTACCATCCAAGTGTGTGCGACTGGTAATTTTACTGGACCTGAGTCAACGGAGTCTAACACTGAAGTATGTTCAATTTAATGCAGTTTTTTCGAGTCTTGACTTATCCAGTAGTGAACGGACTGTAAACACTGTAAAATATGTTCAATTTAATGTGGTTCTTGGCAAGCCTCAACTTGTCTAGTTGTGCACGGTATTACAATCGGAATCCAATTGTGAGCACAAATAACCAGTAATCAGTCAGCAGCCATTTTTGGTAATCGGTTGAACACTTACCCACTCACAATGTTACGTCAACTTCTGACGTACTTCACACATTTATTAGACATGTTGTGAATGATATTTCAATAATGAGATATTTGACAGTGATTATGTGATAAATGTAGTTATCAGGTTGGACAATTTTGATCCTTCACTTAATATAGCAGCCATATTTGATTAACACCGTTGACAAAAACTACAATGTAAATTTTCAAAGGTGCTAAACACCTCACCAGTCCATCATGTAGCAGAGAAGCAAATCCACAGATCTTGCACAGTTGAGTTGGAATTTAAGCCTTTGAACACAAGGGGTGCCATTTCTGGCCAGGAACATGATTTTTCATAATTTCATTAGGTAGGATGGCAACTAAGTGAAAGTGTTGGGGAGGAAAATCAATATTTTCAATGTGCACTCCACCCAGACATGTTAACTTCCAGAATAATTTTTCAGGGAACCTGAGGGTGATTTTCAGGGAAATGGGATGGATTTCACAGAAAAGTTCGCGCGGGGACAAAATATAAGAAAAAACTTGTGCATTTTCGGCTCATGGACCACTATCAACACCAGGTTATATCCAGAACTAGTTGTCAACTATGCAGATGCATTTATGCTATGTTAAAAAATCATAAAATAACTGTTGATTTGACCCCCCCCCAACCCCCCCAGAATCCTATTCTACATGAGCCCCATCCCCCTCCCCACCACCACCCACCCAAACTGTCCCACAGAGCACCTCCACCTGTGGTTTGCTCTTATCAAAGTCTACTTAGCTAATAATTTCCCAAATCTGGAAATGTTAAGAGGAAAAGATGTCCTAATGTTCAGTTACTTCAAGAACATTAGTACTTAGAAAGTATCTTTATCAAACTTCATGCATGTGGGACGTTTGTGCCCTACACAAAACTTTTCTTTTCATCATTGAAGCGTTTTTTTTTTTAATTCCATTCGAAATTTTCTGGGTACAGATGGCCAACAGTTAACAGTTCTGTAGTCAGCACAACAGAATAAATGTAGTGTTCGAAAATAAGTCCATTGTGTTTAAATATGCAGTCATAACTTTTTGGCATCCTAAGCGACTTTAACCTACTTTTAAACTGTGCTAAATAGTTGTTGTTTACATTTTGATTTTGGAAAAGAGATGAGAATTAAAGCTATTCTATGAAGGAATAAATAAATATATATTATTTAGTTCCTTTTCAAATATTTTAATTTCCAAAAACTCCATTTAAATGAAGGTGAAGTTTTCAGTTTTTTGAAAGTAAGTCACCTATTTTCACTTCGACACTCACACATTGATCACGAATCTCCGAAGAAAAAACCCAGAAATAAACATGAACACAGTTGAAATATATATCATAAAATATAAAAACCACCCGGTCATTTTGGCTGCTGCATGCTCTCTTTTTATAACCAATGCAAACTCAAAAAAATATAAAAATTAAATAGCCTATGTCTGATATTTTACCCAAGTAAATAAAATTAATAAATCTGTCCCTCGAGTGCACTCAAGTAAATGAAATGCACCACCACCCATGATCCATGATATTCTGTAGATTATGAGGCCAAAAACATAAAAAACAAACCAAGAACATGAACTTCTTTGTTGAAGTTTTTACAGAAAACCAAAACCTGGCCTATTTTTGTTAGCGCACAGCTCCATGTTTGATAAAGATTAAATACTTCCAACAGCAGAAAAAAAAAACCAAAAAAAAAACATAAAATCAACTTGCTTGCTTGACGCGACTTCTAACATATCCTTGTCGCCTGGATGCTGCATCCTGTCTAGACACAGATCCTTCTTCTTGTTTTTGAGAGACTACCTCTGACTGACTTTCAGATGAAGCATCTTCGTCTGAATCATTAATGTTTTCTGAATCCTTTTCAGCCATTTGTTAGAGTGCTGGAAATTATAACGCCATCCACAAGAAATGTAGTAATTTCAAGATATTTTATGAGGTCATAATTGTTTTACAGTACCAGTAGTTTAAAAGATCATCAATGGAATCGGGCAACAAACCATTAGCCCAATGTTATTTCCTTAATTACGTACCAATAGTGTTGTAAAACTGAAAATTTGTTTTTTGGATCAAGTTTCTACTCAACAAGCCAATAAGGGCATGAATTTCCACTGATTGGGTGGAGTAAGCACGAAGTTGCACTTTGTGTACTGCAACTAATAAGTCCTATTCTACAGTAGAGCACAACAAATTTTCTCAACATACAACGACTGCCCAACTATTAAGAATTCCAAACAGAAAAATTCCATCACAACTGGAAAAATATGGCAGCAGGCCAGTCTTCAAGTAGTCAATCAATCTGTCAATTTCGGTATATCTGATGTCAATTTCTGGAACGTCCAAAGTGAACTGACAAAACACAGTTGATATTTCTAAAAATCTCTCAACAGATTTTACAAAAACACTTTTTTCCAGAAACTTAACTTGGGGAGTGCTATATTATTTTTGGTCATCAAAAATTCACAAGTCTTTGCCTTGTCACAGTTTATGGGAGAGTACCTAGAAGTAGGGCTGCACGATATTCAAAACTGAATACCGGTATTCGAAAAAATACCGGGGTATACCGGTATATCGAAAACTGTTCAGATATATGAACACAAGTACCACAATCGGGACTCGAGGCATCACAGTCGGAACCAATTAGCATGCCTTGATGATGCGGTTCGAAAAATTTTTACGCAACGCAGACGATATCAAAATTTATTATTTTCAAAATAAAGTTTTTCAGATTTTCCCCAGATTTCAACAAAACTATATCATGTGACCCCTCATTGGAACGAGCTCGGTGAGCTCGTTCCAGTGAGGGGTCACATGATATAGTTTTGTTGAAATTTCTGAAAATTATTTTTTCGGCTGCTGAATTTGTATATTACGAGGGCACAAGCAGACGATTCCTTGGATAAAGGGATAATATTATTCATTTGGGCTACAATAAAAAAACTCAAGACATCTTGAAAATCGAAACTGTGGGTAAATAAATAATGACGATAAACCGATATTTTTGTAATTACACCGGTATTCAATCGATATTGGTTTGAATACCGGTATATATCGGTTTAGCGATATACCGTGCTGGCCTACCTAGAAGGTAATCTCCCATAAATAGTAACAAAGTAAATTCCATCAGGTTAAATAATTTCTCTTCAACAATAATAAGAACTTCTCCAGAATTTGAAGAACTTCAGAGAATAACGCCTAAATATGGGCTTCCAGAACTCAACCAGTCAAGTAAGATTAGAAATCAAAACCTATTTCATAGAACACAACTGCTCCTCTGAACATGACATGATTTTTCCTTGTCCTTTTAAAATCTACGATCATAAATTATAAATCATGTCTTTTAGAGATACTGGCTATCAATGAGCATCATATCTGAATTATACATCTCATCAAGTGAGGATATAAAAAGACATAAAAGTCATACAGTTGTAGTGAAAGTAGATAATCTAATAACCCTTCTCAATGACACCACAACTCTCTGTGAAAACGTTTTCAAAAGCTATGCCCAAACGATTTGAAAAGCTGATATAATTTATTTTGAAAACATACTGGGTGACCCCTCACTGCAACATGCTTTAGTATTCACAGAGCATATCAATTTATTTACATATTTATTGGAGTTTTACAACACATTTGACACCCAGGGTCACCTCGTGTTGGCCAGTTTTACAGGTGAAGGAAGCTGGACTACCTGGAGAACTACTGGGCAATGGCAAGAAAGTCTCAGACTCCCCACCATAGTAACTCTACACAAGTAGGGTAAGCACTGATTGAAGACAGGTGCACCATCGACATGCAGTGCGTCTTAGTACACAGTGCTCCCACTCGGACAATCAGGATTAAGTGCCTTGCCCAAGGACACAACGCAGTTGCTCCTGGTGGGAAACAAACTGTAGACCTTTTGATTTGAAGTCCAATGCCATAACCAGTGAGTCACCACACTCCCATGTAATCTAATAACCCTTCTCAAAGACACAACTCTCTGTGAAAATTTTCACAAGCTATACCCAAACAATTTGAAAACCTGATATATTTTTGGAAAACATACTGGGTGATCCCCCACTGGAACATGCTCAAGTATTCACAAAGCATATCAATAAACATTTTCAACCTGCTTCCAGATGCATATCAAAGGGAGGTTTAGGGGTATGTGTCATCAATCCCAAATCCAGCCCCCACCCCCCCCCCCCCCCCCCCCCACCTCCACACAAAATTTTTTTCAGTGGGAACATTTTCATCTGGATTGGTTTGTTAGATAACGATTTGCCCTTGGAAGTAATCATAAACTTTCTTAAAAGACTACATATGACATTTCACTACATTTCGCTTAAACAAATGGATGGCTGTGATACCCAATTCGGGCAGTCGGTTGGGCATAGCACATGCAATTTGGAGTGTGTACATGTTAATTAAAATAAGAAGTTGCATCATAACTCTCCTGCATGTATATATTCCAATCAAGTGTCTTACCCAAGGACACAGCACAGATGACACAGATCAGAACCGAGCTGACTCAACCTTTCGGCTTAAAGTTCAAAGCTCTAACCAATGAGTCAGCACTCCCACTGACACTCTATTAGTATTCAAGTTGTTAATCCATTACCCAACAAATCAGCCCTATATGCCCAGTAGTGTCAAAAAGTGACGACCAAAATGAGGAGCACTAACACTTGCCGATGGGGGAGGGCGGTATAGCCCCCCCCCCCCCCCCCCCCCATGACACCCCTGGTCGTGTGCTTTAATGACTGCCTATTATAATGTCAGTCACTACCCGATATTTGCTACATGTCTATCATCTAGTTCTACCAATTTGCTACCTGTCATTTTACCTACATCCATCAATCAGTCAGTCTGCGTCACCCGCATGTACCCGCATGTACATGGGGAGCACTATTACCTCAATCGAGAAATTGCCTCGCAATTCAATTTGATGAATATCCGGGTTCTATACCTGACGAGGTCAGTTAAGTTGTGTCCTTGGGAATGACACTTTATCCCAGGTGCACGTTGACTTTGTGTGCCAAGCCACATGCCGAAATGACATGTGTATGGTGTGCGTGCTTTAAACTAAGTGTCGTAAACGAAATCAATCAATCAACCAACCAATCAATCTTTGTATGTAGGTCTGCCTGTCTTTCCGTCATTCAGTTGTCTATCCACGTCTAGGGGTTATTTTTCACACGCCACATTGCTATCTATCTGTCTGGATTTCTGTCCGTCTGCCTGGATTCTGCTAACCTGCCTGCCTACACACTTGCCAGCCCACATGTGTGACTGTATATCTGTCTGTGCTAGCACTAAATACTAGACTAAATATTTCAGCGTCGTATCAATTCATTATCTATCCAGAGAGAGAGAGAGAGAGAGAGAGAGAGAGAGAGAGAGAGAGAGAGAGAGAGAGCAAATAGGATAGGATATGTTGTGCATATGAAAGAGGGAAATAATTGTTAAACATAAAATTCCATATTTACTGGGGTAAATGTGTTTAAACTTGCGCAAAAATGATTAAAAGTCGATAAATATAGGCAAAAGTACAATTTGAGCAATCCGAAAAAATATTGAAATTTTTGCGAAAAATCGTCATTTTGGTCGTCACTTTTTGACACTACTGGTTAATTTTTCGACATTACGGATTTTTACATTACTGGTCGATTTTTTCGACATTACTGGTTAATTTTTTCGACATTACTGGTCGATTTCGACATTACTGGTAAATTTATACACTACCGGTTGTAACAAACCCTCATTGGAACAAGCTCTTTTGTGACATGGTGGTGGCAGAGACAAAAGCAGCTATAACTTCTCACTGGAGTGTGCCTAAGTCTGTTCCAGTGACTTGTCAGCAGCTTGTGTAAGTGGATAGGTTAACCCTCTGCACAGTGATGTCAGAATACCAAAATTTCAAGCAGCAAACCTTCCCATAATGCATCTAGGCATTTAACCAATTCAATCTTTTTTGACAGAGCTGAATAGACTTGTGCAAGTTGATGGGTCAATGAATATACAAATATTATCAACACAAAAATCTTTACCAAGTTTGGAGTTGAAGACTACCAACAAAACAGATAATATTTTCTGCACTGGGAGACTGTTTATTTTGACTCTAGTTACCACTGCCTCTCTGAATTATCATTTGTCTAAACATGTCCTCCTGCAATACTTTCATTCTTTTATAGTTCTATGTCTTACCGGGCACAGCATCATTTGAAAAAGAATGTTAATTAAATATGCATGTTGAAGAAATACTTGTGACGTAGCCATAAGCAACACGAAAATGAAAAGAAAACTCAATCCTTGAGGCATCCAGCATGGTTACCAGTTGCCACTGACCTTGGAAAATATCATAAGTTTAACTCTTTGAACATTAAAACCTGCTTTTTGGGTTATGGATCACGATATCTGCAAATTTCATAAAGTGAATGGTTGCTCGGGGAATTTGTGTGGTAGACCAATCAATATTTTCACCATCCAACCTCAAGGCTTTACACTGAAAATATACTACTCAAAGTTTGCTAAGCACCAAATATTTGACACATCATTGTGAAATTAGCTTGTGACATATTTGCGATATTTTTGTGGATATGATTGAGGAATGTATTGAGATGGTCCCCAGTGTTTACATTAGCTCTCTTGACAGGCAGACTTTTCGTGACAGTCATGGAAAGCATGTACCCCTTGATTTTCATGATGTTTTCGCGTACTGTCTACATGTACATGACATGTGTAGGGTATTCAATCTTCATTTCAACACAAACCCTTGTGATTTAATGATTGAATATTGCAAATGCAAATGTAAGAAGACATTTGTCTGAAGCAGAAATGTGGTGGGCTGTAGGGATGGTGGAGCAAGGGGCTACCCATCGTCAGGTTGGTGAAGCCCTTGAACAAAATAAAAGACACAGTTCAGTGCACTTATTTATTTATTTATTTATTGAGGTTTAAGGGCACTTTCAACAGGCAGAGTCACATCATGCCAAGCAGCTTTATGGGTGAAGGAAACCGAAGTAGCCAGAGACAACCATTGAGCAGTATAGTAACTATCAGACGCTCCACGTTACTGACCCTGCACTGGCAGGGTAGTATTATTTAAAGGCATGTGCATCCATCGATGTCCAGTGTGTCTTGGAACACTGCCCTACCATACTCTCACTTGGGAACTGGGATTAGTTCCCTGCATGCTGCTGGCAGATATTCCTGTCGAGGATAGGATTACTCTTGCCACTGAATTAAGTATAACTTTTGCAAATTTAATCAAATTTTACCCCTATAAATTGGATAGATTTACAAAAAGTTTTATCATCATTATTAAACTAACATAATAGTCGTGGAAAAATTAATAAATGAACAACCATTAAGTTTACCCTTTACCCAATGCAGACAATATTATTTTAATTGTTGTTATTTCAAATTTTAAAAAAATTTCAATAAAACCTTATCATGTGACCCTAACTGAAACATGCTCGGAAAGAGGAAAGAGAGGCAAATTAATTGCTTCTCAATTTGTACAGGACTGGTTGACATCATTCAAAACCTGATGCTAGCATTTAAAAAGTTAATATCTCAACATAAAACTCAAGTCACTGTAAGTCATTAACTGTAAATTCTACAATCTGACCTTTGATACCAGTTAGCTTATGTATATCAGCCAATATTTGCAATCAATCAATTTGTTAAGAACTTAAGAAGGTTTAATGTGGTCAAACAATTCATTTTTCCATATTTAGGTCACCTTCTATTTAATACTTTAAGGACACAAACAAGCTCTATTCAGTGTATATATCTTTACACAATGAGCTTCCAGTTCTGCTGATAAAACAATATAATCCTATCAGAGAAGTAAGAATTTTTTTCTCTTTTATTGTGTTGCTAGCTTTGTACTAAATGTTTTTCATTGAAAGGATACATTCCAAAAGTACTGAAAGCACTTCTGGAAGGTATGTGGTCATCTCAACTCAAAGTTAAGTAGCCCCCTTAAAACTTTCGATCTTAAAAAACGTAGGCGCACATTAACCCATATAGGATTATTTCAAATTTTTATGACCTCAGAACAAGTGCCCTTAACATGCCAACATGAGTTGGTCCTGCTGACAATAGACAAATTACATTGGCAGTGTTTTCTAGTCAAGTCTTGGCTGCCTTAATAGGCAGCCAAGACTTGACCAGAAATCACTGTTAATCCACTGGATATGTTCAGGCTGTGGTCATGTGTGTATTCAGGACAACTTTCCGTCCTTATGGTTAAGATATATGCCTTTGTTTTTAATCCAGGTACACCATTTTTTTTTGGACACCTACTGGGATTTGATTGAACTCACATCTAGGGCTGCACGATATTCAAAACTGAATACCGGTATCGGTATTCAAAAACATACCGCAGTATACCAGTATATCGAAAACTGTTCAGATATATGAACACAAGTACCACAATCGAGACTCTAGGCAACACAGTCGGAACAAATTAACACACCTTGATGTTCGAAAAACCTTTACTCAACGCAGACGTTATCAAAATTATTATTTTCAAAATTATTTTATCAGATTTTAACCAAAGATTTCAACAAAACTATATCATGTGACCTCTCACTGGAATGAGCTCGTTCCAATGAGGGGTCACATGATATAGTTTTGTTGAAACTTTTGAAAATTATTTTTTCAACTTCTGAATTTGTATATTACGAGGGCACAAGCAGACAATTCCTTGGATAAAGGGATAATATTATTCATTCAGAGCTACAGTTAAAAAACTCCTGACATCTTGAAAATTATTTTGAGGGTATATAAATAATGACGATAAACCAATATTTTTATAATTCCACCGGTATTCAATCAATATTGGTTTGAATACCGGTATATATCGGTTTATCGATATACCGTGCAGCCCTATTCACATCTGCATGTATGGACATGTGATAAGAATAAATCCTGTTGCTTATGGAATTGAGTATCACATGGACTAACACTTTTATCTTCTCATGTTTCCCAGCTTACACGATAATTTTCTCCTCACAAATTTTCTGACTGTATCAGCTGACTTTACTCAAGAATCCAGCCACCAAGTCTACGTTTTCTATTGCAAGCACGACTGGGTTGTGCTTGCAATATAGAACATAGCCTTGTGTCTGGATGTCACATTAATAATAATCACAAAACATCAGGAAAATTCAGCCCAAACGAAGGCCACATCTACCCAGCCAAATCTTCCTGGGACAGAATCTTCATGTACCCCTGATAAAACTAGGTTCGCCGTGGGTGAGAGTCGCACATGCACAGTGAGTGATGACTAGTACTCAAACAATTAGTCGATTAGTCGATGTCGACTCTGGGCAAACCAGTAGTCAACTCACAATTGTGCAGTTCAAGATTTTAGGTAAATAGTATCCGTTCTGTGCCACTGTCAGACAGTTTGAACAGCAATATTGGGCAATCAATGTATACATCTATTGCCATCTAATAGTAGTGACAGTAGTTTGTTTTAACTGGTAATAGTAGAGTGCTGAATTATTTTGGGCCATCAGGATATGTTATTAATTTGCCTTGTTGCAATTTATGGGAGAGTGCTATAGGCACTCTCCCATAAATCGCAACAAGGCAAATTAAATAAGACTATATAATTTCACTCTTAGCATAATTAGAAGCACATTAACAGAATAATGTTCCAGTAAGTTGCTGTATATGAATGCCCAAGTGAAGCCAAATTTGGACCTTCAGCACTCTACCGGAACACCAACACTGTTATAAGGAGACAGGTTATCACCAATGACTAGTCGAAGTCGACTTGACTTTTGGGTATTGACTAGTCGACTTTGGAATTCACTAGTCGTTTGAGCACTAGTGATGACGTTGCAATTAAATAACAAAGCCCTCTTCAGTGACACAGTATCTTTCATGCTGTTTGCGACACTACACACACTGAAAAAATAAGTTGCTACGTCAGTCGGCTCTGATGTAATAATTTTGATATTTCATCATCAGTGTGCAGAAGGTTAACTGTTCACTGATTCTGTACAACATATCTTGTCACTAACACTACCACTTTAGTCTATCCCTTCAACATGGGTACATACTGTACAATTTTCTTTTAACTCAATTTCCTGCAGTTGTAAGCAAAAAATCTATATAAAACTTCCATTCTACACAACTACCGGTATGTATGCATTGTCAAGCACTTTTGCCCTGAATACATAGCAATGTTAGAAATAACTGCAGACATCTGAATCAATTTTTCAATTGTTTCAAAGCAGCAGCAATCTACACTGTTGCAACTTGAGAATTTAACAAGGTGTCTAGTGTCTATGGTTTGTTGGAACATGCCTCTCAAATCCTGAAACTTTCGTAAAAATACAAAGTGAGAAGGAACATTTTACAAACACTTCTCAGGAACTTAGTATCAATTTTTAACCCCCCCACCCACCTATCATTCTGGCTATACTCAAAATTTTTTTTTTTTAATGCAGTACAGGTCACAATAAAACAAATTAAAAACTTAATAAAACAAATAAATAATTAAAAAAAAAATTTAAATGAGGGTTTTTTTAGATTAAGAAAGTGCACCTATGTTTATCGTTAATTTACTTGTTGGGGTTTTATGACACTTTCAACAGAGTCACATTGAGACAAACAGTTGTACAATAATATGCATATGTTGGCCCTGCTTTTATGGATTAAGAAAACTTAGAACTGCCTTTTTTTTTTTTTAATTTGTGACGCAGAATTTCTTATTTCTTGTAAAAAGCATCTGGATCTGGTTGATGAAGCAGATGCAGGAATAACCCCTCTTAACTAATATTTATTTACTATTGTGAAAGGTCACTTTCTGCATCTACAGCTGTACAAAGAAATGAATGTAGCACGAATGTAACACAAGAATATAGTTATGCCGAGCCAACTATTTGTCTCTTAACCCAATGAGTATTTTTCAAATATCTTTCATCCATTCTAGTCATGGCTGCTACAGTTAAAACAGAAGTCCTGTCATCAAATGCGCACAAATAGCACGTCGATCTGCTCGTTAATCTACGCGTTATGGCCATAGTAAGGCTTTCAAATTCTGTGCATATGGCCTGTGCACAAGCAATGTTTCAGCCAATGGACCTTCGGGAAACCCGGAGGTCCATTGGCAGAAACATTGCCTGTGTTTGCTATGAGTAACCAGAACCTGCCGTGCTTTAGATGTCATTCGATATGACAATTGCGCGCAATTCCTACGCGCAAGTAAGCCTAGAAAAGCACACAGTTCGTAACAGGATTTTTAGTTTTAACTGTATGAAGCATTAAACTTTGATACTAAATCACTAGTCAAAAAGTTGGTACAATTTGTACCTGAAAATTTGGTTAGGTATGCTCAAATTTTTCTTATTTTCATGGTAAGTGATTTCCAGTGTTGGGCAAGAATATGCGCCAGCAGCATGTTAGAAGTAAAACTTGTAAAACCCACTTTAGAGGCATTGTTGACTAGATACTATATTTTGCCAAAAAAAGCAGAATTTTTGTACCACAGTAAACAAGCACTTCTCCACTTCTCTAGGCCCCCACATGGAACCCATTCCCTAATTTAACAGCCATAACGTGCCAGGGTTACACACAAAAATAGCCTTTTCAATTTTATTATTTTTCAATGTTGGGCTCAAAAACGTAACAATCCCTCGTAAGAACAATCTTTTTACAATGAGTCATCATAAGCTATGTCTTTGAGGAAAAAAATGAGAAATTTTATTTGTTCAAGAATTTTCTTTTTTAATAACCCTTATTAATTTATTGGTGTTTAAGGTCACATATTTTCTGCTCATTGGCTAACTGTGACAGGAACATGGATATTAAAGTCAAGTCCAACCAATCTTTTATAGCCATGATGCCCATTTTAGAGGACTTTCACCCCAGGCACTGCTTACCAATTCCTATTTCACCAGTAAGACAGAGCTTCTTTACAACAGTAAACAAGCATTTTTTTCATAAACCTTAAGTCCCAATACAGCCACAAACTGCCCCTTTTATATTGCTCCGGAAAAGCTGTCCCAAGGGTATTCTACTTTTGAAAACTCGACTGACAGGATGCAGTTATCTTGTGAGTGTTTTACATTATTGTTGGCTGCCTGACCAGAGAGCCAACAATAATACAGAAACACTGTTATTAAAGTCATCCACAACTGTGAAAATGTATATATGGTACCAGTAGTCCAGTGACCAACCTAAGCATTTAAAAATACGAGCCAGTCGTGGAGCCTACAGTACTTTTGAAATCTAGAAGCCAGACTTACTTCTTAACTAGTAGAGTGGAAAATTACTGTTTTCAAAATTTGTTGATGTGTTGTGCCTTGTTACAATTTATGGGAGAGTGCCCATAGGCACTCTCCCATAAATTGTAACAAGGCAAATCCACACAGATGATATAATTCCACTTCAAAGATAATATGAAGTACATTTACAGAACAAGAAGCCTTTATGTTGTAGCATCTTCACACCAACATAAAGCCCAAGCATTCAACAAGTTAACTGTAGTTATATTACTTTTCTTAACGATCTTCTTGTTGGAATCTTTCAGTTGTGTTGGACATACATTTATGGATTTAATTACATTCCTTTTTGGCATAACTAAAATTACAAAAGCAATGCTAAGGCACGTGCTGATGCCCCCGAAGGTAGCAAAGTCGGACTTGCATGTAAATAAATAACTTTTGAATGTTTGAAGAGAATTGGTTCATCCAAACAACCCTATAGGCTATGGTACAATTTACCTTAGTCAGAAACAGAGGCCAAAAACAAACAGGGGCCATTACTCTGCCAAACATGAATGGACAAAATGCTAGGTAAGAGGGCATCCGTTCCCCCAAGCTGCCCTATCACCATACCAAAAAAAATTAAAATCCGACAACTGATGCTCGAGTTATAATACAAAATGTTTGTATGGACGTACGGAAGTATGGATGGACGGACACCTAGACTATATACCCCCCAAATTTTTTTTCGGGAGCATAATAAGTATGTTCAATAGTGTAGTATGAATGTAATACAAGTATACAAATATAGACACCCCCAAAGGCCCTCAGATTACACAAAAAATCTGAAATCCTAGATAAGGACAAGACACTCAAAAGACTCGAAACTTTATCAATGACCCAGAATGCACCATACTAGCCATATACATATCTTAGGTTTATAGACGACATTTTCATGATGTGGACGGAAGGCCCCGATAAACTAAAAACTTTTATTGAATACTGCAATAGCTACCATGAAACAATTAAATGTGCTCTCCATCCGGATCATTAAAATTATGCGAGGTAACCCAGAAAGTGCATCAAGCACCCGAACTAGAAAACAATGGAAAAAACACTGGATCTACACAATGCATACGCTACAACTGCATCCTAAACAGCCTTGTCTAGGGCACCTCTCTAAAATTGTAAGTACAGTAGAATCCTCTTAATTGAATATCCATTTTGCCAGTGAAAATTATTCAATTAACAGGAGTATACAATTAACTGGGATTTGGTCAGTTTCCTGTGTTCTGGAGGTAAACTGAGCATTTATTCTATTATATCTTGTTTGACAGAGCTCATAGAGCTCTGTCAAACAAGATATAATAGAATAAATGCCTGTATTGGAAAAAGTGAGGCCAAAAAGGTTGATAAATAAGGGGAATTTGGTGCGTGTCACAGTAATTTTTTCGATATATTACAAAAATTTATATACAATTAACAGGAGTTTATTCTACAACCCATATGCAATTAACAGATCAAATTTGTACTGAAGGTGTGGTAAATGGTGTTGTGTTTGAAAATTATATTCAATTAACAGGGATATACAATTAAGAGATATCCAATTAAGTGGGCTTCACTGTAATTGAAAAATATTTTTATAACACCACAATAATCATTCATTTTCACAATAGTTCCCAGTCAAGTCTTGGCTGCAAAAGTGACCAATGGAGGGAATGGTATCTTACGGTTACAAGCAAACTTAGAGAACTATAGTTAAGCTTCAGAAGCTGAATCAGAATTTTAGGAGTCAAATTCACACTGGCTCTTAACTGGTAAAGTGCTGGAAGCCCATATTTGGGCTTTATTCTGAAGTACCGGTACCGCAATTTAAAGGCTTCATATTCTGTGGATGTGCTTCAGATTATCTTCGAAATGATATTATTTTATCTGCTAGGATTTGCCTTGTTACAATTTATGGGAGAGTGCCTAATGGCACTCTCCCATAAATTGAAACAAGGCAAAGATGCACAAAGAAATTTTAAGGACCAAAAATAATTTAGCACTCTACCAGTTAATAGGTAAGACCCTGCGGTAGTTATTAACAGAAAAATCTGAGAACCTATGGGTTATGTGTTGTATACAATATTGTGTTAGGTAAAGAAAGAAAGTAGAAAAAAAATGAGCATTCAGAAAAATGTTGCTTTTAACAACTAATTCGAAAAAAAAAGTTATATGGATGTCAGCAACTTTGAAAATCCATACTGTAGAAAAAAGTTCAAGCAATTTTGTAGTGTTTCTTCAAAGTATTGAGGGCAATTCTTAATACTCTATGAGATCAGTGTGTATGCTTGCCCTGTAGTCGAGAATACGTGCAATATTATAAGTACTTACCAGTTGAGATGTCATTGTGAAATATTAGAACTGAGAAACTGAAGTGACTGCTGGGGAATTCAGCTAAGGACACTAAATGAGGGGGGCAAAACTTTTGAACTCGGATAAGTAAACACATCAATGGGCAGAACACAATACTTGTTTGTTTAATTCTAAATGCTTTTAGATCAATATGATATATATTAAAAAAAAATAAATGATTGACTGTGTTTACTCCAGGAAATCAATATGGAAAATAATGGACCAAGTAAGCAAGCGACATACATTATTACTTAACTGTACCTATTCACACCTGTGTGGCAATTACCTGCCTACATTCACGATCGATGGGAGATATTACACCGGTCAGGTTTTTCAATCCATCAATAAAGTTTATTTAATATAAACTATTGACAAAGCAAATAGTATGCAACAGGTCAATTACTTGAAACTAAACAAAGTATTTGTGGACTTGATGAAATATTTAATTGAAAGGCCATTGACCAAACAGAAACGGAATGAACAATAACTTTTCAAGCAATAAAAATAAAAAAAAACTGTTATTCAATATTAAAGCTTTAACACTTAACTCTTTAGGCCTAAAAAAGGGGGGCGCGGTGGCTCAGTAGGTAGAGGTGCAGGCTGCAAGCCGAGAGGTCCTCGGTTCGAATCCCACCTGCGGCAACCGCGTTGTGTCCTTGGGCAAGACACTTCACCCCCATTGCCCATGTGGGGGGCACGATGACGCCGTGTACTAAGGCGTAGTGCACGTCGATGGTACGCATGTCTTCAACCAATCTAACCCCGCCTGTGCTGCAGTGCGGAATTACGATGTTGGGGAGCTGGCAGCTGCTCGTCGTTGCTCGGTGGTTCTCTCCGGGTACTCCGGCTTCCTCCACCCGTAAAGCTGTCACGGTCATGATTAGCCATTGTGCATAAATATGTGACCTTAAACATCAATAAATAAATAATAATAAATACCTAAAAAAGTTAAAAATTTGTTTCTCAGCGCTCTCCCATATTGTCCTTTTGGCTCCAGAAGCTCCACTTTTATAACCAATGTAAACTTAAAAAAATCATAATTAAATGGTTTATGTCTGATATTTTACACAAGTTAATAAAACTGATAAATTTGTCCCTTAAGTGCAACAAGGCTTTGCAATGCTTTAGCACTCAAGGGATGTGATACACCACCACCCATGCCATTCTGTAGATTATGAGGCTTAAAACATAAAACAAACCAAGAACATGAACTTTTGATGGCAAAGAAATAATTACAAAAATAAAAAATAAAATAAAAAGCCACCTGCAATTTTACAAAAAGTAGCCCGAGAAACAGAAGATCTACTTTGTGAGGCCTTACCTAATTATAATGAAGTTGTCACATCTACCCACACAATTTATAAATTGAGCAAGCAAACAAGAAAATCAGTAACACTCATAGATGCTTCCTGACAGTCGACTCAGTTATAGGGACCTGCGAGCCGGGGATAAAACTTCGAGCCGAATCTTGAGCTGAATCATCCCTCTGGTATCGAGTCGAGTCAAATCTCGAACCTTGAAACCGGCGCGACGGCGACATTCGTTCTTCCATAGTCTGCAATACCGGTACTCTGCATGCTGGATGAGTTCAGAATCAATTGGTCTGGAATCGAGTATTCTCGCACTGCGAGAATACTCGATTCCAGACCAATTGATTCTGAACTCATAGACTCGCAGTTTTATTCTACCCACTTGGTGGTCGTGGCTCATTTCGTTTCGGTTTTCAGTTTCATTTCTTTACTCTCTTTAGCCTTTGTGTATACCTCTTCGTGTTTCCGCATCAAATGTCTCCATAAATGAGAAGTTGTGCTCGTTTTTTGAACTGCGAGAACCGAAGAACAAGTTTTACAGATGTATTTATCATCGCGTAATTCAAAGTACTGCTTTATCTCCGCCATTGTAACTTTATGTTTATACTGGAGTGGCGTGACGTCGTCCTTCAGAGATGGGATCGGGAAGATTCGTCCCCGAGAATATTCGTCCCTGGGAATATTCGTCCCCGGGAATATTCGTCCCCGCTCAGTGGGAATATTCGTCCCCTTCAGGTGGGAACATTCGTCCCCTACAGGGGACGAATATTCCCGGGGACGAATATTCTCGAAAACCCGGGGACGAATATTCCCGGGGACGAATCTTCCCTGACCCTCAGAGATCGTACGGTAGCCCGGGGGTTTAATAATCAACAAAATTGGAGAGCTAATACGTTCAGAGAGCGATTTATTACACTATCGTTAGCGTATGACGGCGTGTTCTTGATGCGAGCGAGTGCACATATAATTCGCCGTTTGAACAGAGGTCGGTTCGAAAAATACGAATCGGACGGTGAGGTATTGAGTCGAATCGAATCTCGGCGATGGTTTCGAGTCGAGCCGAATCTCGAACGGTTCGCAGGTCCCTACTCAGTTAACAAGTAGATTCGGAAAATTGTGGTCCTCTGCTATGGGAAATCATTCGGCACATGCAAGGACCATACCTCCAGTGAAAAATACATGGGAAACTTTTTTATAACATGTGCAGGAGCGGCTCGTCACAAGGATCCCTCAAAACAAATTTCATTGAAATCCATCCACTCACTGCTGAGATATCTCTGTAAGCGGACAGACATTAGACAGAGAAACCAGCCTTTTTTATAATGTGCAGGAGTAGCTTGTCACGAGGATACCTCATACCAAATTTCACTGATTTCCATCCACTCACTGCTAAGATATTACTGCTGACAGAAAAAATCAGGAAAAGTTAATAAAACAAGAACCATAACTCTAGTGAAAATTATGCAGGCAACCTTTTATAACATGTGCAGGAGAGGCTTGTCACAAGGATCCCTCATACCAAATTTCATTGAAATCTATCCCCACACTGATAAGAGTGCAGGACAAGAGGTGATTAAAGGCCTTTTCTAATATGCTTAATGGTGCTGTATGTGATATTGGGGAGAATTAGTGCCGATTTAAATATCATTAAAACAAGGTGCAACACCACCAGTATCCCCCACCAAGGGTTTCTAAGTTGGAAAAAGGCTCATAACTCTAGGGGAAAAAAATGGACAAAACCTTTTAATTGTGAATATCCTTTCCCCCATAGTGGTCTATCAGCATACCAATGATCATTTAAATCCAACATCCACTGACTGAGATATGAAGGCCCAAAGTTGTTATGGATGGACTTATGGATGGATGAACAGATGGATGGATGGACAGATGGACGGATGGATGGACAGACAGATGGAACCCATTTCTATAAAAAATGTCAACAATACAATATCATAGACCGAGCTCAATGAGCTTGTTTCAATGAGGAGTCACACGATAAGGTTATGTCAAAAAAATTAAAAAAAATTTTTTTAAATACTGAATTCGTTTTTTCGTGGCTGGATGCGGCCAATTAGTTAGGGAAAGGGTTAAGTGCAGCAATTTCATGATTTTTTTTTCTGCCAGGTACTTTTGTATATGTGGACATTAACAAGTTCAAGTAATTTACATACTATCGTGTTTACCCCGACTAATAACAAGAAGAAAATGCCAGGGTTATTAATTTGTAATGTCTGGCAGTTTGGCTAGTACAGTAGAATCCTCTTAATTGAATATCCATTTTGCAAATGAAAATTATTCAATTAACAGGAGTATACATTTAACAGGGATTCTGTCAGTTTCCTGTGTTCTGGGGGTAAACTGAGCATTTATTCTGTTATATCTTGTTTGACAGAGCTCTTAGAGCTCTGTCAAACAAGATATAATAGAATAAATGTCTATTGGATGTAGTGAGGCCAAAAAGGTTGATAAATAAGGGGAATTTGGTGCATGTCACAGCAATGTTTTCGACATATTACAAAAATTTATATACAATTAACAGGAGTTTACTCTACGACCCATATGCAATTAACAGTTCAAATTTGTACTGAATGTATCATAAATGGTTTTGTGTTTGAAAATTATATTCAATTAACAGGGATATACAATTAAGAGATATCCAATTAAGTGGGCTCCACTGTATTTCATAACTACCGATATAAATACTGGAATTGGGGATAAAAATCAATAAAGTTGGGGGCTAAATCTCTCAACAAAATAATGGAAAAATCTTGAACTTCACCAGCACGCTATAAAACAGGCACAAGGGTCTTTTATTCCAATTATGTTCAACTGAACTACTGGTAAAAAAATCTAGAGTGATTATCAATACATTATATGCAAAAGTTCAGTTCTCTCGTATGACTTAACAGTTTACTCAATAAAACATTGTCTCATAGACAAACTGAATAAGAGAGTCGTGAAGTGGAGTAGAATGAAAGTTCAAGCTATATTGAGATTACTGAAAGTCTTGCACTGACAAGTCAAGATTGACTAATAGCGGTATGTGATTGGACTATCAGTAGTTGCCAAGTTCCTTATCTTTAAAGGTATTTACTTGAGATATATTTGGTATGAATGCTATGTATACCCCAGTAATGCACAATTCTTAATGCTGTGGAATCAAACTGAATAGAGAATTGCCAATCCGGACACTATTCTACAAGTGTATCAGTAAACAAATTTAGATAAGTGATAGGAATACACTGAAAATGAAAACAAATGTCGCCAAACTTGAAAATGAGCAATCTGTCATTTGCAGAATGAGGTCCCCAGAGGGTGAATTTGCTGATTCGGTCCCATACAGTGGGCCAATTAACCCTCTGGGTACCTCTTTTTGTTTAGGCTTGAGACCCTGATTCAGAGTGAGGTTCACTGAGAGTAAATTTAGTGATGCTACCCTGCTGTGCAGGGTAGCATAACCAAATTTACCCTCTGGGAACCTCATTTTGCAGATGACAGTCTGCGTATTTTCTGGCTTGAATGTCACTACCAAGCTAAACAACTCCAGACCTATACTGTGAAAATAATACTTTTGTTCATCACAAAATAATGAAAACAATTTTCCATTCCCTACACTGCCAGACCTTAGGCCAGTGTTTCCACTAGAGGTAAGTTGTTGGGCGGTTTGATCTCTACAGAAAAAGACAAGTTTGGCCAGAACCACTACAATGTCAGTCGATGAACAATACTAAATTGAACAGATTTATGCGACATTGTAGCTAACACTCACTATCAGAGACTGGCTTTAAAAGTGGTCAAAACTCAGAAGAATCGGGTTTGATTCTCGCAAATTCTTTTATGAGAATCAGTGAGAAACACTTTTTCAGTTTTTAAATAATTTAGAATTCAAGAGGACTATTTTATTTTACCCTTGTGAACAGTACCTGAAATAAGAAAAAATAGGCCGATGAAATCGTCAGATGTGTACCCATACGCGCAACTAGTAGAAAGCTGTATGACGGAGGGCCACCACGGATGCCGACATTATGTACACCATACAAGGTATGGGTACATATAGAAATGGATTGGAGGAGTGTCTAATTTGATGGATAAAGGGTTAATATCTCCGGATCAAATTATCAGATTTATATTAAAAAACTACACACCACAGCACATCAGTAACCTGAATAAATATATAAAGTAACATGACAATCGGATTGATATTTTTTGAGTTATCTCATGCCAAAGGGATTGGAGGAATTTTCAATTTGAAGGATAAAGGGTTAATATCTCGGGATCAAATTATCAGATTAACACCAAAAACTATACAACTCAGCAAATCAGTAACCTGAACACAATTATAAAGTAAATTGACAATCCAAGCAATATTTTTCAAGTTATCAAATGCCAAAGGGATTGGAGGAATTTTCAATTTGAAGGACAAAGGGTTAATATCTCAGGATTAAAATAACAGATTTACACCAAAAACTATACAGCTCGGTACATCAGTAACCTGAACACAAATATAAAGTAACTTGACAATCCAAGCAATATTTTTCAAGTTATCGAATGCCAAAAGGATTGGAGGAATTTTCAATTTGAAGGATAAAGGGTTAATATCTCAGGATTAAATTATCAGATTTACACCAAAAACTATACAGCTTGGTACATCAGTAACCTGAACACAAATATAAAGTAACTAGACAATCCAAGCAATATTTTTCAAGTTATCGAATGCCAAAGGGATTGGAGGAATTTTCAATTTGAAGGATAAAGGGTTAATATCTCAGGATCAAAATAACAGATTTACACCAAAAACTATACAGCTCGGCACATCAGTAACTTGAACACAAATATAAAGTAACTTGACAATCCAAGCAATATTTTTCAAGTTATCGAATGCCAAAGGGATTGGAGAAATTTTCAATTTGAAGGATAAAGGATTAATATCTTGGGATCAAATCATCAGATTTGCACTAAAAACTATACAGCTCGGCACATCAGTAACCTGAACGCAAATATAAAGTAACTAGACAATCCAAGCAATATTTTTCAAGTTATCGAATGCCAAAGGGATTGGAGGAATTTTCAATTTGAAGGATAAAGGGTTAATATCTCAGGATCAAATTATCAGATTTACACCAAACACTATACAGCTCGGCACATCAGTAACCTGAACCCAAATATAAAGTAACTTGACAATCCAAGCAATATTTTTCAAGTTATCGAATGCCCAAAAAATGGATACGGATGCCAGATGGACAGACGGACGGACAGATGGACGGACAAAGGATGGACGAACGACGGATGGTCACCCCGGATGCCGGCATTATGTGTACCATACATAGTATGGGTACACATAAAAAATGGAATGGCGGGACAAAATGTATATCATGTCACCTGACGCGCAGTCCAACTAACACAGGAACATTCTGTGAGAGTAATATATGGTTTGGATGAAAAGAGACCTTTCAAACTGTGTATTGCATTTAACTGGCTGAAAGAAAAAATTTCAAGTAATAAGTTTCTGTATTTTAGTTTACTCAATTGACCCTTTTCCTCTTGTAATGACCACTGATATCAGGTCAGCAAGATTTACATAAATTGCCATTCAAATTTTTTTAATGTTTGCCTCCAAAACATATCCTATGACCTCTCATGTGAATAAGCTGAAAGAGCTCGACCAAATGAGATGACGGATGGAGGGACGTGGGTTGGGGGGGGTGGGGGGAGGGGGAGTGATGCAAATTAAATTTGCATGTAAATATTAACTCTTAACTCTTTACCTAACAAATCGGCTGCATTTACCCACATAAATTACAAAGTAAGGAGGTGCAAAATGTATATTTTCGAAAAAATTCAAAACATTATGATGTGACCCCCCTCATTGGTACAAGCTTGTCAAACTCATTCCAATAAGGTTCCACAATATGGTTCTGCTGACAATTGTTAAAATTTTTTAAAAAATATTTAAAATAATAAATTTTGACATTGTCCGCTCATTCCAATGAGGATCACATGAAATGGTTTTGTTGAAATTTTCTGAAAAATTTGAAAAAAAAAAACAATAATTAAAATAATAAATTTTGATAGTGTGTGCATTGGGTAAAGGGTTAACCTCCTAAATATTTATTTGAATTTCCCATTAACAGAGTTTGGCATCAAGAACTCAATGTCAAAATGGCTGTACTCCTATTTCAAGGGGAATATTTGTTAACAGAAGTGAGCAATGTACCTCTACCTCTTCACAGTATTTTTGTTCTGAGCAGAGAAACCTGCCTGCAGCCGGCAAATATTTAATATTATTTGATGAAGTAATGTTTTGACTCCCCCGTGGGCCTCTTGTCTTGTAGTGTTGAGATAAGAGAAGGGAGAGGAAAGAAGATGAGAAAAGAGAAAGTAAATATTTTTTTAAAATATAAAAGACAAAAGTCTATCCGTGTGGTGGTACCATGTTCAGACTTGCTTTTGTGTACAATGTACACAGGTGCTTATCAACCAATAGTACAGAGTGATCAATCAAGCACAGGGCTCTACCTCACTCCACATGTCAGAGCCAGAATAGTTTTGGTAGGTAATAGAAATTCAGCAGTATCTTTAACCCCTTAAATAATGCTGGCGGATATTCCTGCCAATGACACATAAGCTCTTGCCACTGTAATAAGTTTAATATGGGTACATTTAATCAAACTTCACCCCTGAAAATTGAATGGACTTTTTGACTAATGATTTCTGGAATTAAAATTAAGATGAATTTTTCATCAAATTTAGTTATGGTAGTAATGTTGTTCAATCACAACCTGATTTAATCAACATTTTGATGACATTACAATCAGATATAACAACTGACCACAATCTTACTTTTATTATCAACCCTTTACCTAACATGAAAAGCAGACGACACTTGCAAAAAAATTCTTGAATAACTAATGTTTTTCATTTTTTGTCTCAAAAACATAGGTTATGATCCCTCATTGGAACGAGCTCAACGAGCTCGTTCCAAAGAGGGGTCATAACCTATGTTTTTGAGATAAAAAATGAAAAAATCGCAACATCGACGACGTAGCTGCGACGGGTGGTGCAATCTCACAAAATTCTAAGTTCATCAAGGGCCATAACTCTAAGAAAAATGTTTGGAACAACACATGCATAACAGTGGCTAGACATCAATAAGATACACTTACATGCCAAATATAAAGTCATTCCATCAAGTATTTCAAAAGTTATTGAGTTTTGAAACTCGTTGGTCACAGACAGACCGACCGACAGACAGACTGACATTGCCACTTATAGAGCTGCTAGTCGCAGCTAAAAATAATTAAAATTAATTGGCGATTTTTGTGAATAGCGCTGACCGGTTTTGGCAGTTACATTGGGTAAAGGATTAAGTCAAATAGTTCACAAGCTATGTTAATATCTTGATGCTTTCAATGGGAACTGAATACTTTTTGATTGGAATATCTATAACAGGGGTAGTATATCTTTGTAGGTAAAGGGACATCACATTACATCAACAGTCGTCTGCATACAAATTGCCACAAAAAGTGGGTAAACAAACAACCCATAACAACGTCAAAAGCTGAACAGAATTAAACTGTTGGCCTGTGAGTTTGAGTATTTACCTCATTAATTTTGGGAGAATTAACTCGTTATCCAATGCACACGATAACAAAATTTATTCTTTTTATTACATTTTTTTAAAAATTTATAATAAAATATCAAGAAACCCATATTGTGTGACCCCTCATTGCAACGAGCTCAACGAGGTCATTCCATGAGAGGTCACATGATATGATTTATGGAAATTTTTTCCAAAAATACATTTTTGTTCAATAACTTAATTTGTAAATTAGGGTTAATTGCATTGTGTCCTTGGGCAAGGCACTTAATCCAGATTGCCATGTGGGGGCATGGTGGCTAGTGTCCAACTGATTACCAAAAATGGTTGCTGACCGATTACTGGTTATTTGAGCCCACAATCGGCCGATTCTGATGCCGATTCCGATTGTAATACCGTGCACTACAAGACAAGTCGAGGCTCGAAAGAACTACATAAAACTAAACATTTTTCAAAGTGTTAAACTTCGTTGACTGGGGTCCCAGTAAAATAACCAGTCGCGCACACTTGGGCGGTAAACATGGCTCTCAGAGCCACGTTTACCGCCCAAGTGCGCGCGACTGGTAATTTTACTGCGACCTGAGTCAATGGAGTGCATCCTTCACTTTTCCGATATGAACTGGCGATTGCTGCAAGTGTGCTCAGTTGTAAGCTTTACATTCGTTTAACACGTATATCCCGTAAAGGGGCTTCTAGAGAGATTAGGAATACACATTGTGGTTGTTTCTCAACTTTATTGAATGGTATCATCGACATCATTTTACATTAACAATTGAACAATTGCAGAAGATAATAAAATGCGATTTAGAAAAATTACAAATTGCTTGGCAACAATCGGTTGAACCGATGTTCCAGGAGCCGTTGTCGTTATCATCCGATTGCCCATAATCGGCCGATTGTGGTGGCCGGTTCCGATCATCGGTTGAACACTAATGGTGGCACTGTGTACTAAAGCATACTGCAAGTCAATGGTGAACTTGTCTTCACCCAATGCTAACCCTGCTTGTGAGGAGTTAGTACAATGGAGAGTCTGATATTTGTTTGCCATTGTTGCAGTAGTTCCCTCAAGGTACTTTGGCTTCCTCCACCCATAAAACTGTCCAACACAAGACTGCTGAAAGCGTCATTATATGGGTGGGTGTGGCCAATTTGTTAGGTAAGGGTTTTTTAAAAAGTCTGGGCAAACACTCAACAAGCCAAGACCAATACCGGGTCTGGACCTGCGTCGCTGCATGCAATTGAATCGGCAAACAGGAAGTGGCTGCACGGCAGATCTGAAAATTTCATACACGATACAACTGATCATTATCAGGCTCCAGATGAAATATAAAATCAAGCCCTTGCATAGAAGCCGAGAAAAGTTTGACGAAAAATTTCAATGTTCAGTGGGTACAGTAAAATTTCAAAGTATCGGCAAACAGGAAGTGGCTGCACGGCAGATCTGAAAATTGCTTACACGATACAACTCATCATTATAAAGCAGCAGACCAAATATAAAATCAATCCCTTGCTTAGAAGCCGAGAAAACATTGACAGAAAATTTCAATGTTCAGTGGGTACAGTAAAATTTCAAAGTATCTGCAAACAGGAAGTGGCTGCACGGCAGATCTGAAAATTGCTTACACGATACAACTCATCATTATGAAGCAGCAGACCAAATATAAAATCCTTCCCTTTCATAGAAGACAAGAAAACTTTGACGGAAAAAGTGTTTCGAATGGACGGACGGATGGATGGACAGACTGATGGACAGATGGATGGACGGACTGACGGATGGACGGACTGACGGATGGAGTCGAGTGGTTACTAGACCTGCTCTGCCGCTGGCGACGCAGGTAAAAATATAATGTTGAATATGTTTATCACCTAATAACCCTGAAAGCACTTGGGAATTTTTTATCAGAAACAAGCCTGACTTTTAGCTCTGACAGGGTCATTCTATTCTAAGCTACTTCCTTTCATTAAAGTATTAACGTTCTGTTTACTTATACTGATAAGGGTGTGATTGACAACCAATGACAGTTAGCATTAAAAGAAAGAAAACAAATCACTTAACAGGTCTTTTATCAGAACTGAAATCTACAAAATAACGAATTACATAAGTACGGGCATATTATTCAAAATGAACTAATGTAAAAAGCCTATATCTCTTGCATGCTTTCATTTAGAAATAATAGTTATTTAAATGTCCTTATATTAGTCTAATATGTTCTGACTTCTACATGCTGTTGGTAGGAAATGCTGTGTGGACTGAAATTAACTCATAACCTTCTAAGTACAGTCGAGCCCACTTAATTGGATACCTCTTAATTGTATAACTCTGTTAACTGAATATAATTTCCCAACACAAAACCATTTACCATACCTCCAGTACAAATTTGACCTGTTAATTGAATATAGGTTATAGAGTAAACTCCTGTTAATTGAATAAAAAATCTTGTAACATGTCGAGAAATTACCCTGACTCTCCCCAGTTTTCCTTTGGTTATAGACCTATTTGACCTCAGTACATCCAATATAGGCATTTAATCTATTATATCTTGTTTGACAGAGCTCATGGAGCTCTGTCAAACAAGATATAATAGAATAAATGCTAAGTTTATCTCTAGAATACAGGAAAGTGACACAATCCCTGTTAATTGCATACACCTGTTAATTGAATAATTTTCATTGGCAAAGTGGCTATTCAATTAACAAGGTTCCATTGTATTTTCATAAATTTTTCAGTTATGGTAGCTGTAAATATTTTTCGTTGTCAAAGTTACTTTTCCAAGCTATTTATTGAAAACAGAATATGTTTTCATTTTTGGAATTCACAAAAAAAAATGTTTTCCACAATCCATTCCAATGAGGGGTCATAAGAAGAGTTTGAACACTTTTTGAGAATAGTAGTGTCCTGGTTTTGGCCAAGACATTGGAAAAGAATTTATAGACAAGATTTACTAGGGCTGTACAGTGCACTGGGTTAGTTACTCAGTTAATATTGAAAATGTTTTGTAACCAGAAAGTATAACTAACCCTGTGCAATATTTCTCAGGGTTAGTCATATTTTGTGATTATAAAAACTTGGTAACAGCCATATCATGCACTACATGAAAATGTACACTCACTGAAGCTGAGCAATGCACATGGATAGTCGCATAATAGAGAACGCAGTCAGAGCCGCATGAAGCACGGCTCATGAAGTAAGCTCTGCAGGTAACATATGTGCATATGTAGAGAAACACGCAATTTCTAACAAACTGAAAATTGTGTCTTCCAGTTTGCCCAACGGGGGCTGCCATTTTTTCGTTCGATATTGAATTCTGGGATAGTTGAAAATAAAAAATAGCAACAAAAAGAAGAGGATGCACCATGTCTTGGCCGTGTCAATCCTTCTGAATAAATGACGTTATTATTTCTTTTAACCCTTTACCCAACGTAGATGATTTAAAAATTTATTATTTTAAATATCATTTTTTAAATTTTTTTCAAAACATTTCAACAAAACCATATCATGTGACCCCTCTTTGGAACGAGCTCGACGAGCTCGTTCCAAAGAGGGCTCACAAGATATGGTTTTGTTGAAATTTTCCGAAAAATAATATTTTTTCAGCTGCTGAATTTGCATATTACGTGGGCGGATGCGGGCGATTCGTTGGGTAAAGGGTTAACTTGAACACTGGCATCCTAGAATTCAGTATTAAATTGATTTTTGTTACTTGAAAATTTTCAAATCCTACTTTTGACCATGAATCTCTTCTCTTTACATTTACTGCCATTATCAAATGTTGACAAATCTACTGGCGGAAGCAAGAATAATTTTCTTTCAATTTTACGATACAATATAGTCCTTTTTTGCGACTACATTCTCTTCTAGGTCTAACCTAATTTATAATAGAGATGATCTAACTAGACAGAAAAGAGTAACTAAACCTATGTAGTGCACAGAGTTAGTTGGTAAACAAACATACACTGGCTGGGGTTCATTCCCACTAGACCAATTCCCTTTAGACCAATTTATTTATTGTATTTGTTGGTGTTTAAGGTCACATATTTATGCACAATGGCTAAGCATGACCGTGACAGTTTTACGGGTGGAGGAAGCCAGAGTACCAGGAGAGAACCACCGAGCAACGGTGAGCAACTATCAGCTCCCCAACATACCAACTCGACACAAGCAGGGTTAGCATTGGTTGAAGACAAGTGCACCATCGACGTGCAGTACGCCTTAGTACACAATGCCACCGTGCCCCCATGCGGGCAAGGGAGATGAAGTGTCTTGCCCAAGGACACAACGCGGTTGCCGCAGGTGGGATTCGAACCGAGGACCTCTCGGCTTGCAGCCTGCACCTCTACCTACTGAGCCACCGCGCTCCCTTTAGACCAATTCCCTTCAGACCAATTCCCCTCAGACCAATTGATATGTTCTACTTTCAAAATAATTCTATATAAATAATTTGATATATTTATAAATATTTATAAATGTATTTGATGTTATTGATAGTCAAGCCTGAAAATAAGCAGTCTGTCATTCACAGAATGAGGTCCCCAGAGGGTGAATTTGTGGATGCTTTCCCATACAGTGGGCCAGTTTATCCTCTGGGTACCTCTTTCTGTTTATGTTTGAGACCTTGATTCAGGTTGAGGTTCACAGAGGGTAAATTTAGTGATGCTACCCTGCACAGCAGGGTAGCATCACCATATTCACCCTCTGGGGACCTGATTTTTCAGATGATAGTCTGCTTATTTTCTGGCTTGTTGATATTTTATAGATGTTGGGCAGATTTTTCATAACAATTGTTATAGTAATTACACACTTTCAAAGGCTGTGATTCTTTCTGATAAGACATAAATGGCTTGCTATTCTACTCATTTGTGGATGCAATGCGTAACCAATGACTTTTGAGCTAGTTCCGAGAGATTGTGAAGTATGACTGGCAAAACATGCTAGATTTGTAATTTAATTTGCTGTTGTGTTATTTTGTTGCAACCTGTAGTTCGATTGCTTGTTTCACAATCGATGTAAGCCCCGCCTAACCTAAACGATCATTCATGGGTTATTTCCAGACCTGTGATAAGATACTGATCTTATCATGAAATAGGCACTTTTGTAATCACAGTACTGTACTGGTAATTATGACAAGTTAATTACTGCCTGTTAAACAAGCAAAGCTGCAAATTGTGCTGCAATGACCAATACAGGCTGCTCATTTGCAGGCTTGCTTTCACACCCAGGGTTCCTGCAACAAACCTCTAAGCAAATTCCAGGAGTTTCAGGGAGGTTTTTAGTGCTTTTTCAAGGAATTTCAAGGAGAAAAACAGATAAAATTCAAGGATTTCCCAGGAAACATTTTCCACTTGCATCCAAGAGACAGAAAATATAACTCGACCCTTTACCTAAGCTAACGGAAAAAAAAACGGCCAGCGCTTTCCATGAAAATCACTGTTCAATCTTTTTTTATATTTTCATTTTTTGCCTCTGAAACATAGGTTATGACTCTCATTGGAACGAGCGCATCATGCTCGTTCCAATGAGAGGTCACAACCTATGTTTTGGAAAAAATGAAAATGTTCAAATGCACAGTAATTTTTTCACAAGTGTCATCTGCCTCTAGATAAAAAGGTAAAAGAATGGACATCAGATGTACAGTATTTTGAAATAGCACACTGTCCATGCATAGCCGACTCCATTTCCAGGAGTTTCCAGGATGGCCTTCAATATTCAAGGAGTTTCCAGGTCCTTGGGAGGGTGTTTTGAGATTCAAGGACTTTCAAGGAATTCAAGGAGGTGCGGGAACCCGGAAACCTATCCTTCATCCTTCAAGCATTTATCCCTTTTTTCATCAGAGTTCAGACAAAATTCTCCTTCCAGTGGTTTTAAGCCACTTTATGAACAGGAAGGGAAGTAAGAAAACAGTTGTTTGCAGTTAACAATTAGCTGCAATCTGCTGCCACAGTAACACTGAACAACATTCAAGCTAAATAGCATACTGTTACAAAGCTTTGTCAAAGTATCGTTCAGGTTATCATGTCATGAATGGTGTATTTGAACTATGTGGTGTATACAATAGATAACAGTTCTTTGTTGGCTAATGATATGTTGTGATTTTAACAAACGGTACTCTCCTGACACTATTTTTTAATGCTTTAATAATTTTAACCCAAAAGAATTTGATCAATACCATGAATAAAGGAAAAAAATTGATTCAAAAGTCAATAGTAAATTCAGCATGTTTAGGAGATATTTAATTTTCTCCTATTGTCGGGTACCTTTTATTCCCTCAAATCATGTGAACATTTAATATTTTGATGCAATCAAAATGTACTAAGAACCTCTTATGGTCAACTCTGTTTGTGCTACTCAGTTCATTGTTACTCTGTCAAATTTATGATGAGAATATTTTTAGATCCCTCCGGACTCACAAGCAATATCTTTAGTCCTGACCGACATCCTTCACTATACTCTTTCCGGACCGACATCCTTCACTATACTCTTTAAGTCCAACAGTTGCTTAAATGGCTATCAACTTCAATTGGTGACATTTATTTATTATTGGTGTTTATGATTACTTTCAGCATCTATCGCTATAGGGAGCATGGTGGCTCAATGGTTATACCACTGAACTTCAAACTGAAAGGTCCATTGTTCGATCCCTGCCAGGGGTAACTGCATTGTTTCCTTGGGCAAGGTACTAAATCCGGATTGTCCCTGTTGAGGCAGGGTGACAGGGTGCACTAAGGTGTACTGTACGTCGATGGTACACTTGTCTTCAACCAATGATAACCCTGCATGTGTGGAGACAGTATGTTGGGGAGTCATGTCTTGGGAGTCATTCAGTATGTGGACACGTGATGACAACTAAAACACCCATAGAGTTGAGTTTTCATAAAAAAAATAACCACAAATTCTGTGAGAAAGAAAAGAGCCTCCGAGTTGACTTATTCAAAATATTTACCTTTGCAATTGTCGCCTACTATTCATGTAATATTTATTTATTTATTTATTGATGTTTAAGGTCACATATTTATGCACAATGGCTAATCACGACCATGACAGTTTTACGGGTGGAGGAAGCCGGAGTACCCGGAGAGAACCACCGAGCAACGACGAGCAGCTGCCAGCTCCCCAACATCGTAACTCCGCACTGCAGCACAGGCAGGGTTAGACTGGTTGAAGACATGCGTACCATCGACGTAGTACACGGCGTCATCGTGCCCCCATGCAGACAATGGAGATGAAGTGTCTTGCCCAAGGACACAACGCGGTTGCCGCAGGTGGGATTCGAACCGAGGACCTCTCGGCTTGCAGCCTGCACCTCTACCAACTGAGCCACCGCGCTCCTACTATTCATGTAATTAGAACAAGCTACATATATTAATTGAAAATAGAATATGTTTTCATTTTTAGGAATACAATAAAACTAGAGGTACTGTGAGCAAGCTCACAAAGTTATACCCCCCGCACCTCAGTTATTGCGCTTACGAGGACACAACCATATGATGTAGCAATTGAAATGTATAAGTTAGATTATCTCCCCTTGGACATGTCAGAACGGAATTATATTGCTTCATGCACATCTTCATATGGAGTTCTTCAATTGTGTAAAGTTTCATGAAAATTCTTCAAATGGTTTAGGAGGAGTTGCGTTTATAAGGATGGACAGATGGATGGACAGGGTGATTCCTATACCCCCACCCCCCCCTCTCAACTTTGTTTGTGGGGGGTATAAAAACACTGTCCACAATCAATTCCAATGAGGGATCATAAACTGAGTTTAACCCTTTACCCAACGTAACGGCAAAAAAAGGCCAGCGCGATTCTCAAAAATCGCCAATGAATTTTTATTATTTTTTCATTTTTTGACTCAAAAACATAGGTTATGACCCCTCGTTGGAACGAGCTCGTCGAGCTCGTTCCAACGAGGGGTCATAATCTATGTTTTGTGAGACAAAAAATGAAAAAAATTAGTTATTCAAGAATTTTTTTTTGCAAGTGCCGTCTGCTTTTCATGTTAGGTAAAGGGTTAATGCTTTTTGAGAATAGTACTGGTTGGTGTTGGCCATTACACAGGGTCAAGAGTTGATATAGTATAGATTTACACTAAAGCTGTACAGTTCACAGGGTTGGTTAATAATGAAAATATTTTATAACCCGAAAGTGTGACCAGCCCTGTGCAATGTACACCGTCAGTAACACTTACTGGTTATAAAAAAAATGGTTACTGTCATATCACATACTGCATGAAAATGTACACTCCTCACTATTATGCAGGGTTAGCTGCACAATAGAAATGATCTTATTTTAAACCAGAAAGAAAACAAGGACTAGCCCTGTACAATGCACAGACATCATTGGTAAGCTTACATACAATGGCTGGCATTGCACAGTATTGGTTTATAGGCTACAGTAGAACCTGTCTTGAGAGACCGCCCTTTGGGCCACACAAAAGTGGTCTCTCAAGACAGGTGGTCTCTCAAAACAGGTTTCAGGTTTTCTCAAGTCAGTGAATAACCAACCACAAAATTCAGAAATGGAGAAGAATGGATTTTTGTAATTACTTTGTAGTTCTTTTTTTTATGAAGTTTTTGTAACAAATTGAAATGGACTGTTATAAAAATTATAAAAATAAATTAGTGTTGAAAATCTTCATTGAAGATTTTCAACACTAATTTATTTTTATAATTTTTATAACAATCCATTTCAATTTGTTACAAAAAGATTTTCAACACAAATTTATTTTTATTCCTATCTGTCACATTTCAGGAATGTATGAAATTGTTTATTCAGCAATAATGCTAATCTTTTCACAGGGGTCTTATAAAAACATCTAAGTCTTTAATGAGTTAGCAATTGAAACCCAATTAAGAGCTTTTAATACTTTTAATTAAGTTAGTATAACCACAATGGATTTTCCAATTCCAGAACAGGTAAAAAGTTTTTGTCATGGTTTCAGTCTTCAAAGGGGCGGTCTCGCAAGACAGGTCTATTATGGCATAAAAACACAAGTTGGTACCAGGTCACAGTGGTCTCTCAAGACAGGTGGTCTCTCAAGACAGGTGGTCTCCCATAGCAGGTCCATTATAGAGTAAAACCAATCGGTGCCTGGTAGATGTGGTCTCTCAAGACAGGTGGTCTCTCAAGACAGTGGTCTCTCAAGACAGGTTTTACTGTACCAGATCACACGTGACCTGAAATATACACTAAGGCTGTATATTAATACACAGGGTTAGCTGATTACATAGGATTCAATGAACTAATGGAAATACTAATACTGAATTATATTTGTTTACCTATTTATTTATTTATGTTTAAGGTCGCATATTTCTGTACAATGGCTGATCGTGACCGCAGCATGGTGAAAAAGTCAAGTTTAGTCAATTGTTTATAACCATGTTGCTCATTTCAGAGGACTTCCACCCCAAGCACTGGTGACTGGATCCTAATTTACCAGTGAAACAGAGCTTGTTTACCACAGAAAACAAGCACTGCATCACACCCAGGGTTCCCACTGGGATATACTGGATTGAGGTGAAAAAAAGACACAAAACAATTTCCACTATACCGGATTGTGAATTTTTTTTTAAAGTGAACTCCAAAAACTTCTATTTTCAATTACCGTTATAGCTTGTTTTAGTTAAAGGGTTAACTTACATATTATGCAAAAAAACATTCAAGATTAATTGTAGGCATTTAGGTTGATGTACGCCAAACATTTTTGCCACCACGAAGAATTACTATAACTATCTACCTACTCGTATTACGTTTATTGTTCAATGGGTTATGTCTTCCTAGTATCAATACATGGGGGCTCATGTATGTTGTGGATCTACCATCCTGCAGCTGTTAACTGGTAGAATGCTAAAAAATTTCCCACAGTTCATTTGTGACATGAGTATTTTTTTTTAAAGTTACTATGCAACCAGCAAACAGGAGCCTCACTTTCGTAACAATTTTTCTATAAACAATTGTTTTGCAACAAAACAATTTTAGGCCACACAAAGTAGATCTTCTGTTTTTCAGGCCAAAATTACATGCGGGCGAGTGTTTTTTTATTTTATTTTTTATTTCTGTAATTATTTCTTTGCCATCAAAAGTTCATGTTCTTGGTTCATATTTTAGGCCTCATGACATATGGAATAGCAGGGGTGGTGGTGTATTTCGTCCCTCGAGAGCAAGAAGGTTTTGCAATGCTGAAGCATTGCAAAGCCTTCTTGCACTCAAGGGACAAATTGATCAATTTTTTTAACTTGGGTAAAATATCAGACATAAACCATTTAATTTTCATTTTTTTAAAGTTCACATTGGTTATAAAAAGAGAGCATGCAGCAGCCAAAAGGACCATGCTGGAGGGCCTGAGAAACAGATTTTTACTATTTTTAGGCCTGATATAAACAATTTTTTCCTGCTGGTGAGTAAACAAAAGGCTGCTGTGTACAGTGTAAATTAACTAAAGTGGCTTTCAACAATTTTCAATACAGCCATAACAGTGAATTCTAGCACTCAACCAGTTTATCTTTAAAATTTACACAGGTTGAAGAGACAACAATGCCAATCTTTCTTATAAATGACAAAAAGGATTTGATGTACAAATGCAGAACAGTAAAACTAAAAATACAAAGAGTGAAAATAACACTGCTTTAAACTCATTAAACAAAAGAAGGGACACAACTCATAGCAAGCAAACAGAAACTTTGAGAAAATGAAGCTATCAGTCTGCTGTGATGCCAAATGCAGTATCAAATCACTTCAATCAGAAGGCAACATTTCTTACCCATCAGGAGCTTTGTATTTTTTCAGTTGCAATGTCAATTTAGAACTACTAACTGTTCCTTCCCTCCTGCCCCACCCTCACTGATATGAGGAAAAATAATCAACCACAAAGACATAACTGGGTGAAATTAAAGTACATGCATTTGGATCCCCCTTGTGCTCCAAGTATGGACCCAAGCCGGAAAATAAGCAATCTGTCATTTGCTGAATGAGGTCCCCAGAGGGTGAATGAGCTGATGCTATCCCATACAGTGGCCCAATGTATCCTCTAGGTACCTCTTTCTGTTTAGGTTTGAGACCTTGATTCAGATTGAGGTTCACAGAGGGTAAATTTAGTGATGCTACCTTGCAGGGTAGCATCACCAAATTCACCCTCTGGGGACCTCATTTTGCAGATGACATTCTGCTTATTTTCTAGCTTGTATTGACACGCCCCCCCCCTCCCCCCACAGTTCAATTTTCTAGTACATTTTTAGTACTAATTTTCTGAGTACATGTGTCTAGCTTGGTAATGATTGAATGAATGGTGTAGGAGAAATCACGGTACAAACAAACACATAAACAAACTTTTCGCAGATTATACTGCAGATAACCATGCATATTCTTATTTGACAGCACTCTGCTCTCTGTTGGATGAGTTATCGATGAGCTCGTTCCAATGAGGGGTCACATGATATGGTTTTGTTGAATTTTTTTGAAAATTAATATTTTTTCAACTGCTGAATTTGCATATTATGAGGGTGGATGAGGACGATTCGTTGGGTAAAGGGTTAATTGGGCTGGAAAATCCATCTGTAGCAACCGTAATGCAACTGTAATGTATTGCATGACCACACACAGCTGGCACTCTCCTACAAATTTGCACAATTTTGTTTTTAGAAATTCAATATGAAAAGACGACTCAATGAGTGCGAGAGGGCCTAATACTTCAGAGATCCCATATAAAGGCCTAACCGGTTTTGTTCTTATTTGAACTTCATCGGAGGCAAAAGCACTGCTGTTTGGCTCTCCTTTATGTTACTTCTACACCAATTTTGCGGCCACAAGTTGTGGCGGCCACAATTTCTGGCAACCACAAGTTGTGGCGGCCACAATGCGTAGTTATTTCTAGCGGCCACAAAAAGTGTTGTTTCGCGGTCACAAAATAAACTTATGTCTACCATTATTAAAAAATACCAAGTAAGTAATACACAAATAACTGGTGGTATCAATTCGTTCCCATGCAGTTGTTTTATTATAATTTATTATGCACCACCCAATTATTAGGCATTAGCTTTCTTTGTTTATCATTTATCAAGCACCCTCTGTTAAACTGTAACAAAACACATCAATATAACAGAAATATTTTCGCTTCTAAACAGTGTTCATGCTGTCGGCTCTCAATGGTGCCAATTGCACTAAAATAAAAAAAATTGTATGGCACCAAAAATTCAGTATTTGTCACCAAAAAAATTGCACCAAAAATATACATTTGGTAGGTCTTAAAGGCTTTGTGGGTTATTATTTCACAGGGCTTAAAATTCGTCTGACATCACGCGAATCTAACATAATTCTCGCGAAATATTTTCACGCGAATCCATTTAAACCATGATATGAAATCCCCCGTGGGGACCCGGGAAGTAAAGCCAATGATTGAGGTGGAAATCCTCTAAAATGTGCAACATGAGATATAAATGATTGAAAACCCTTGACTTTATATCCATGTTGCGGTCATGATTAGCCATTGTGCATAAGTATGTGACCTTAAACACCCTTAAATAAATAAATAAATAAATAAATAAATAAATAAATAAATAAATAAATAAATAAATAATGATATGAAATTCTTCAAAAACTAGCTGAATGTTGCTGGTGAGATCACAAAATAAGTTGTCAAAATCTCCACCCATGATTTACCACATGCTTCACATTTTCTTGACTTGATTTGATACCAAACTCAAGAAATTCGAATAGACAGTTTTTCATAAATTGATGCGAATCCACTTGGATTCGCGCCAGTGTAGTTTGCCAGAATCATTACGAGAATCGATTCGCGGATTCGCGTGTAATTTTAAGCCCTGTTTCAGTGCATTGTTTTTGATACAATTGCTGTCTGAATGATGTCTTAATGACGTTATAACATAACATGTTCCTGACCAGAAAAGTGGCCGCTAGGGTGCAAAGGGTTAAAATTTTGTTCTTTTGAGTGCAACAAGATGCCATCTGCAATGCTTTGGAGTGACGCCAAACAGTGAAAGAGTTAATTAAACTGCAGGAGAAAAACAACAATTGACTGGCCAAGGTGAGCTTCAAAGTCATGATAAAAAGGAATGGACCCCCTAAGTTTATATTGTTCTATGCAAATACAAAATATTTGGGTCTCCATAAATCACTAAGACAAATAAAGGACAGCTATGAGACAATATTACCTCTGTAAAAGTGGCCATTATCAAACCATAAATGTAAATATACGTACATTAAAAACTTGAAAAGTCCTATAAAAATCTACAAGTGGTCAATATTACTCCAAGACAGAGATCAAAGTCGACAATAAGAGTTAATTACCTTTCAATTCATAATTCAATAAGAAAGCCTGTCATCAGATAAGTGAATCTTGCTATTTAATGGGTATCTGCTAATGAGAATCTTCTCTCTGCACCCATACAAATATGTCTTGACAAACTAACAACAGAGCTTATGTGGTTGCCTTATGCCAGAGTGAAAGCCAATACACAGGTTCTCCTGACTTGTAAAAACATGTATTGCACAGTTCCCGCTTCAAGGTTCAATGAGATCATTTAACACATAGATTTTAGGTACTTATAAAAGAATAGACACACACAAGTAGGTATTGAAATAAAAATTTAAATCCCACACCTTAACAAATGAGGTAATATCTAGCATTGATCTGTGTATTGTCCTGGAATAATCTTCAAATCCAGAGATATATGCTGAGAGTACAGTTGGATTTGTGTTATGCTGTAGTCTTACATGTACCTATGTATAGTTTATCGTACAGTAAAATACACTTTCATTACACACTGGATAAAAGAATAAAACACTAATTGCACATAACTGTCAAACACAAAACAATTTACCTCACATTTTTAAACAAATTTGACCAGTTAATTGTAAATGGGTTTGAGAGTAGAGATGGGCAATACATCGAAAAACTGAACCATTACTAATTTCATAGGATACCGAAAAACTGAACCTAACCAATCACTGAATACCGAAACCATCTGTATTTTCAAATTTTCCTACATTCGTTATTTATATGGCCTTGTTGAGGCTTGAAAGCAGGTGAAGTGTTCATTTTCATGAAACAAGTGACTGATTTTCTTGGGTCTTGGCAATTGTTCTGAATTGCCACTAGACTACAACCTGTACACGTCCAGTTGCTTTGCTGTGATTTCCAGTCATGTCTTGGCTGCCTTAATAGGCAGGGATAAAAAAGGGCTGAACTTTCTCAGTCATAGGTACAGAGGAGCTCATTTAATTGATATTTTTTAATTGAATCAATTAATTTAACCCTGTTAAATACATACATGTATGACTTCCAAAAACAATATGAATGTTGGGCCTAAAAAAATAAAAAATCTGTTTCTCAGGCCCTCCCGCATGGACCTTTTGGTTGCCGCATGCTCTCTTTTTATAACCAATTTAAACTTAAAAAAAATTAAAATTAAATGGTTTATGTCTGATATTTTACCCAAGTTAAAAAAATTGATGAATTTGTCCCTTGAGTGCAAGAAGGCTTTGCAATGCTTTAGCATTGCAAAGCCTTCTTGCACTCAAGGGATGAAATACACCACCACCCTTGCTATTCTGTAGATTGAGGCCTAAAACTTGAACCAAGAACATGAACTTTTGATGGCAAAGAAATAATTGCTGAAATAAAAAATAAAATAAAAAACCGCTCGCCCGCATGCAATTTTACAAATAATGGCCTGAGAAACAGAAGATCTACTTTATGTAGCCTTGACAAACCTGAATAAATGAGGTTCATCATCCACAAGTTGATGTCTTCGACATTCACTTCCGAGACTGTCAAAAACTAATTTGCCTGTGTCCCCACAAAGTAAATCTGTTTCTCAGGCCATTGTTTTGTGAAATTGCATGTGTGCAGGTGGTTTTTTAATTTATTTTTTATTTTTATAATGATTTCTTTGCCATCAAAAGTTCATGTTTTTGGATTGTTTTATGTTTTAGGCGTCATAATCTGCAAAATAGCATGGGTGGTGGTGTATTTTGTCTCTTGAGTGCAAGAAGGCTTTGCAATGCTAAAGCATAAAACATCAGACCTAAACCATTTTATTTTTATTTTTTTTTAAGTTTGCATTGGTTATAAAATGAAAGGATGCGGCAGCCAAAAGGACCATTCAGGAGGGCCTGGGAAACAGATTTTTAACTTTTTTAGGCCTAATTTATATAAAAAAAATGAAGCATGAAATGTTTATTAAACGCATCCTGTCTGTAACGCCAAGAATGTTAACTTTTCAGCCAATGCACATGATATCAAAATTTGTTCTTTTAATTATTCTTTTTCAATTTTTCAAAAAATTTCAACAAAACCATACATGTACATGTGGCACGTGACTTCTCATTGGAACCAACCTGTTGAACTCATTCTGATGAGGAGTCACATGATATGGTTATGTTGAATTTTTTTTTAACCCTTTACCCAACGTAACGGCCAAAACCAGCCAGCGCTATTCTCAAAAATCGCCAATTAATTTTCATTATTTTTTCATTTTTTGTCTCAAAAACATAGGTTATGACCCCTCGTTTGAACGAGGGGTCATAACCTATGTTTTTGAGACAAAAAATGAAAAAAATTAGTTATTCAAGAAACTTTTTCGCAAGTGTCGTCTGCTTTTCATGTTAGGTAAAGGGTTAAAAGTCTGAAATAATAATAATTAAAATAACAAATATTGACATCATGTGCATTGGTATATAGACAGAACAGCATTCGCATTTGAACCGTCATTTTTTTTATCGCAGGAAACTGATTTGGGTAGAGGGATAATATTGAACAAGAAGCCGAAGGCTTCAATTTCCAATAGTATCCCTCCGCCAAAATCGATCGAGTGTGGTAAAAAATTATTGCATGCCTACAGTTTAGTAAAAAATTATTAATCGATTTTGCCGGAGGGATACTATTGAACTCAAAACCTTCGGCTTCTTGTTCAATATTATCCCTCCCCTAAATCGGTCTTGTCCGATAAAAAATGACAGTTCGAACATGTATGCTGTTCTGTATTTATTGCATGCCTAATATAGTTTACTAAAAAAAATATTAAAAACACAAACTATTGCCAAAAATAACCCAATCGTAAAAAAAAGAAATATTTAAATAGTCATTGCACGTGATCTGTATTAATCAAGGACAATACAAAAAAACTTATTGTTCACCCTGGTTTTTGCAGAAAAAGCATGTATTTTACGAAAATAAAAGCATAGGCTTGCAATAAAAAGGGTTATTTATTTATCTATTTATTTGTTTTTGAGGTCAAATATTTTTACACAATGGCTAATCGTGACAGCAACATGAAGATGAAGTCAAGTTTATTCAATCGTTTATACACATGTTGCCCATTTTAGAGGACTTCCACCCTAAGCATTGGTGACTGGGTCCTATTTTACTAGTAAACCAGTGCTTGTTTACCATAGTAAACACGCACTACTTCACTTCCTGGAGTTCCCACAGGTGGTGTAAAAGGTTAACATTCTTGGTGCTACAAACAGGATGTATTTAATAAACATTTCCTACTTCATAGTAGGGGCAGTTTATTCTGCAGTATGACAATTGATTTGCAGTATCAGATTTCAAGAACATCCTTATTCAAGTGACAGATGAAAATATTTGAAATTCTTAATCATGATATAAATTGGTTTTGTTACACTTATTACAGGGTTCATACAAAAATTTGCTCACAAAGTTCAAGGGTTTTTAAAGGGTTTTTCAAGGGCTTCTTTTCTTTTTTTTCAAGGGCTACATATACTATTCGGCTTGTTGTATGAGCTCTAAAAATCTAAGATTCATGTGACACAGATCTGACTTTGGAAGTCAGGAAGTACTGGTACCCAAAGTGTGATCTGTGTTACAGTAATCTTGGTAAAACGTTCCATACATTTTTATGGGTTTTTTTAACTGAGCGACATGAGCGCAACAAACAAGTAAAGGCGAGTACACATATTTACAATGCCCAGGAAATAGCTTGGTATTCAAGGGTTTTTCAAGAGATTTCTGAAAGTTCAAGGGTTTCTCAAGGGCTAATTTCAAATTCAAGGGTTTTTCAAGAAAAAACTCATTTTCAAGGGTTTTTCAAGAGCTGTATGAACCCTGTATTAGAAAGTTCAACAGAAATCTCATCAATAAAACACAAAGGAACACAAACTGTTGCTATGGTTTTAAAGCTGGGTTAATTTTAACATTGCAAACATTTTTATGAAATCTGCACCATGACCCAAATTTTTTCTCTCAGTACACTCAATTCTACTCCAAGGGGCCTAAACCCAGCCCCCTCACTTCAGCAAAGAATGTTTGGTTTTTTAACCCTTGACCCAAAGCAAATGATATCAAAATTTATTATTTTAATTACAGTGGAGCCCACTTAACTGGATATCTCTTAATTGTATATCCCTGTTAATTGAATACAAGTTTCAAACACAAAACAATTTACCATACCTTCAGTACAAATTTGATCTGTTAATGGCATATGGGTTGTAGAGTAAACTCCTGTTAATTGTATATAAATTTTTGTAATATGTCGAAAACATTACTGTGACGCGTACCAAATTCCCCTTATTTATCAACCTTTTTGGCCTCACTACATCCAGTACAGGCATTTATTCTATTATATCTTGTTTGACAGAGCTCTATGAGCTCTGTCAAACAAGATATAATAGAATAAATGCTCAGTTTACCTCCAGAACACAGGAAACTGACCAAATCCCTGTTAATTGTATACTCCTGTTAACTGAATAATTTTCACTGGCAAAATGGATATTCAATTAAGAGGATTCTACTGTATTAATTTTTTAAATTTTTGTAAAAATTTCAACAAAATAATATCATGTGACCTCCTTACTGGAACGAGATCGATGAGCTCATTCCAATGAAGCGGTCACATGATATGGTCTATGTCGAAATTTTTTGAAACCCTTTTTTTTATCTACTCAATTTGTAAATTACGTGGGCGGATGCAGCCAATTCATTAGGTAAGGGGCTGACAAATTTAAATTTTGGACTATTGAACTGCATTTTAACCCCCTGCACACTGATGTCAAAATATCCAGATTTGAAGTAGCCATTTTCCCCATAATGCAACTGGGAATTTAACCAATTCAATCTTGTTTGACAGAGCTCATTGAGCTCTGTCAAACAAGATTGAATTGGTTAAATTTCTAGTGGCATTATGAGAAATATTTGTACCCTGAACTTTAGATATTTCGACATCAGTGTGCAGGGGGTTAAAGTACTGTACACTTCCTGGGAGAGTGGTAGCACACAATGGTTACATCACTGGATTTCAAACCAAAAGGTCTGATGCCCACCTGGGGTAACTGCATTGTGTCCTTGGGCAAGGCACTTAATCCCAACTGCCCATGTGGGGGCATGGTGGTGCTGGTTAGTTACTAAGGCATACTGCATGTCGATGGTGCACTTGTCTTCAACCAATGCTAACCCTACTTGTGTGAAGGTAGTATGTTGGGGTGTCTGACAGTTGTTTGTCACTGCTTGGTGGTTCTCAATGACTAAAACCTATAAAACTGTCAGGCACAAGGTGATCTTGGCTGTTAAAAGTATCATTAAACCCCAATAAATAAATGAAATAAATAAGTACTGCACACTTCCTGGAGTTGCTATGGTGATACTCACTTAATAATAAAGCTGTTTCCAAAAGGAAACTATATTTCAACAGAATCTGTACTAATACTGCCTGCCGTGCCTGGTAGTCAATACACAAATACCATATTGATATGTTATTGAGTATTAACTAATAGGAGACAATAATCTCCAGGGACTGTAAATCCACAGAATTCAATACATAATGCAGCAAGGATTTTAAACAATAGGCCCACTTCGTGGATTAAGTTCTTTCATTTTATGCATTCAATTCTTGCATAATATACTACTATTATGACTTATACAATTGTATAAAGCTCTTTAACAAATATTATCCTAATACTGTCCAGTCAGACATACCAAGAATCCAAATGCTTCACACAATCGATTCTTTCACACCTGATGCCCTAAATCATACTTCTGTAGGGAACATTCCAGAACTTCCACATTGTCTACCCGACTTGCCTACACATTGTTCATACAGACTAGTCAATTTGGTTTTCCATAACTTTTCCATACCTCTGACATCCAATTTCCATAATCTCGAGGGTTAAATATAACTCAATATATAATTCTACTTTCACACCTCCTGACAACTCTTTCGACCCAAAAAGGGCCCCAATTCAAACTTTGATACCTTTGTACTACAATAAAACCAAGGCTCTAACATAGAGGCTTTAGGTAAACTTGTAAGTTACATTCAAAGTACCTTGGCAGTTGTTTCTAGACAGGCAGCCAAGATTTGCCTAGAAACAGTTAGGCCACCAGATGCCTCCCTCAAAGTGTGGCAAAAATGTATACAAAGCACTAGCCCTTTAATGGGTAGAGTGCTGAAAGCCCATATTTGGGCTTAATTCGAACCATGGCGGCCCCAAATAAAATGCTTCATATTCAATGGACATGCTTAATATTATCTTTGAAGTGAAATTATTTAGTCTGTAAGGATCATAGGCTTCTAAGTTGGCTTGTAACCATAAGACCCCATTTCTGCCATTGGTCACTTAGTCAGCCAAGACTTGACTCAGAACTATTGTGAAAATGAAGTGTTGTGGTAATATAAAAATATTTTTCAAACATCTGAGAAACAACTTTAATTATACAAAAAAATAAGTATGTAATTAAATGCAAAAGTAATACAGTGGAGCCCACTTAACTGGATATCTCTTAATTGTATATCCCTGTTAATTGAATATAATTTTCAAACACAAAACCATTTACCATACCTTCAGTACAAATTTGATCTGTTAATTGCATATGGGTTGTAGAGTAAACTCCTGTTAATTGTATAAAATTTCTTGTAATATGTCGAAAAATTTACTGTGACACGCACCAAATTCCCCTTATTCATCAACCTTTTTGGCCTCACTACATCCAATACAGGCATTTATTCTATTATATCTTGTTTGACAGAGCTCTATGAGCTCTGTCAAACAATATATAATAGAATAAATGCTCAGTTTACCTCCAGAACCCAGGAAACTGACCAAATCCCTGTTAATTGTATACTCCTGTTAAAAGAATAATTTTCACTGGCAAAATGGATATTCAATTAAGAGGATTCTACTGTAAAATCACTGTTAACTGGAAGACTGTTTGAAGCCCATATTTGGGCTTTATGTTGGTGTGCAAGTACTGCAACTTAAAGGCTTCATGTCCTGTAAAAGGGACTTCATGTTTTCTTTGAAGTGAAATAATATCATCTGTGTGGATTTCCCTTGTTACAATTTATGGGGAGTGCCTTTTAAGCACTCCCCCATAAATTGTTACAAGGCAAAACACATGAAAAAAAAAAATTTGACAATCGGCAATAATTTAGCACTCTACCGATTTAGAAGTAAATTTGGCTTCTAGATTTCAAAAGTAGGCGCCAAATCTGGCTCTTATTTTAAAATGCTCAGGTTGGTCCCTGTACATATTAATATGTATTTTAACTGGTAGAGTGCTAAATTATTTTTGGCCATCAAATGTTGTACACATGTCTTTGCCTTTTTACAGTTTATGGGAGAGTGCCCAAGGGCACTCTCCCATAAATGGTAACAAGGCAAACCCTTACAAACTAACTAATATCACTTCAAAGATAATACAAAGCACAAGCACTGCATACGAGCCTTCAAGTTGTGGTACCTGCTCTTCAGAATAAAGCCCTAATATGGGCTTCCAGCACTCTACCAGTTAAGAGATGATTGCAATATTTTCATGTTAATCCATGTTGTTTCATTTTTAATATCTGGCAGGAAATCAAATTTGAGGTCTTTCTGCCAGATAGAGAGACCTGTGCATAGATTATGTTGAAACGTTTACTGCAATAAGCCATCTAAGTGTATTTTTATTAGACCTGAATGGAAATTGATCTTGTTAGTGGACTTGATACTGGCAAGTAATAAACTTGACAGATTTTTTGAGTTTGTTTGATTTGAAATACAAATTTTATAAATATAAAACTTCCCTCATATATTCTGTAGGCTTTTTTTTAAAGCAGTTTCGTTGATTCGATCATGTCACTTTATCTTCATACAGAGGTTCATGCTAAGCACCATCCATCATGGCATTACACATAAAGAGGCATTCCAATTCCACGAGTAGTAGCCTATGTATGTGGTAATAATGAGTGAGGGAATAAAAGTTATGGCTGTTTCAAAGTTTGATAATAAATTTAGATTTTCAGCGCACACCATGTTTCATTCACTTTTCTAAGTGCACCAGGGTGTTCATTCATTTTGCAAGATTACCGGTCTGTGGGCAAACATCACTATGCATTTTCTTTTCAGAGAATTTTACCTCAGGGTTCATACAAAAATTTGCTCACAAAGTTCAAGGGTTTTTCAAGGGCTTCTTTTTTTTCTTTTCAAGGGCTACATATACTATCCAGCTTGTTGTTTGAGCTCTAAAAATCTAAGATTCATGTGACACGGATATGACTTTGTAAGTCAGGAAGTATTGGAACCCAAAGTGTGATCTGTGTTACAGTCACCTTGGTAAAACATTCCATACTTTTATGTTTTTTTTTAACTGTGCGACACAAGCACAACAAACAAGTAAAAGGCGAGTACACATATATTTACAGTACATGGAGAGTGTATTATCACTAAATCACCCGCAGAGTGGAGATTCCACCCAAGCAATTATTGCAAATTTGTTGCAAAGCATAACAAAAAATATCGGCAGTTGCCAATTATATCACCCTTTTCTGAAGACCTTTCTCGCCACCAACAGGGCCTATTCTAACCACAAATAATAAACAGATTTCCGTTTTTTTAATTGTCTGGGGTATGAGGTACGTTCAGGTAAGTATTTAGTATTGTATTTCGTACAAACCAATGAGACAAGGTCAGACAACGAATTTGAGTCTTGATAAAAATACCGGCAAGTCCTTGGTAAGTAAGTATTGAACTATTTCGTATTTATTTACGATCATCAACATGTGGTTGAAACTCCGTAGATGTCCGTCGCCTTCACTTCCGCAAATATTATGATAAACCATTCAATGTTCTGATACTACATTTGGGAAGTGAAACTGATGGAAATGTACGAAGTGGCACTGGTGTGTTCTTCGTGATTGAATCGTGAATTTCCGTCAATGTATGGAAATGCGAATTACATGTACTCCTCAAATTCTTGGATCAAATACTTGGCGGTTTCACATTTAAAATCAGCTGTTTTTAACCACGTGGGTTTTGTGTTTGCTTTGAAAATTCACTTGGAAAAAAATTTGAATTGGAAATATATTAACTGTAAAAATATCATGGGTGAATCACTTGAAGACTCTGTCAGAGAAGGATGCGAGGGTAGCATTGTAAGTGAAAAAAGTGTGACAATGGATTTCTACAACAAAAGAAAATAACGAAAAAAAATTCAAGTTAGTTCAAGTTAAATTTAGGTAATGCTTTTCTGAATTTATCGATTACATTCGATCTGTCTTTCCATATCCTCGTTGGGTTTCCTTATCGGCGATTTCAGACTGCAAGGTTGACACAATCCAGGGTCATGACCAAGTGCTTCTAAATCTTCCCTATGACCAAAATGGCCACGTTTTTTTTAACTTAGAGAGAGGAAACACTGCCTATTGCTCCTTTCTCCATAATTACGAAGTGGACACTTTCAGATTTGTGTCCCTGACAATCAAGCTTCATTTCGTAACAGTTTAGCCACAATTTTAATACCTTTATCAAAGAAATGAGGGGATTAACAGATGAATTTTGGGTAAATTTTATTGAAGAAAAATAATCGGTATCGAAATCGGAATCGGCCGATTATGGTTCACTATAATCAGAAATCGGTCCATGGGGTCTCTCACTAATCGGTCAATCACTATTGTGGGCAATCGGATGACAACGGCAGTGGCTCATGGAACATCGGTTCAACCAATTTTGTGATGATTCATTAACCGCATTTTATAATCTTCTTAATTGTTAATGTAAAATTATGTCAATGAGACCATTCCAAAAATTTGAGAAACAACCACAATGTGTATACTTAATCTCTCTAGATGCCCCTTTACGGGATATACAAGTTAAACGACATGCAAAGCTTAAAATGGAACATACTTACGGCAATCTCCAGTTCATACTGGAAAAGTGAAGGTTGCACTCCATTGACTCAGGTCGCAGTAAAATGACCAGTCGCACTCACTTGGGCACGTTTATCGCCCAATTGCATGCGACTGGTAATTTTACCGCGATCCCAGTCAACGAAGTTTAACATTGTTCAGTTTAATGTAGTTCTTTCAAGTCTCGACTTGTCCAGTAGTGCACGGTATTACAATTGGAATCGGTATCAGAATCGGCAAAGTGTGAGCTCAAATAACCAGTAATTGGTCAGCAGCCATTTTTAGTAATCAGTTGGACACAACTTTCAGGATCTACGGCTATATCGGTATCAAGTTTGGGATAACAGTTATAAAACGGTTTGTCGGTGCCTGTCACAATGACAGGCATAAAAAAAGACTTTATTTGTAGGCCAGCAATCAACATGTTTATTCTATTAGGTAGTATGTAATTAAACAGTAACACTTTAACACAGTCCATGTTATTGCTATTGAGATGAGTATGGATGTACTCATGCAGAAATACCATTTATAGCAAGTGAGGAGTTAAACTTCAGGTGGTGTTGTACAAATATCTAAGAAGTTCTTCTCATACAAAAGACATTTGAGTCACAGGTGAGAAGTTTTCAATGCTTCATAATAATCTCTTCAGTGCCTTAAATTACCCATGTGAAGATCTAGATGTCTACAACGTTATAAACACCATTGACAATCCATTCAGGATGTCAAACAAATCTCTACAATAAATGCCAGTTTAATAAAGTCACATAATGGTCGCTGGATAAGTCTCTGTGTAAAACAAACTGTAATTTTTTAAAAGGATCTCAACTTGCTGGAGTGGAATATATGATTTGGGCTGAACGCCACCACAATACGACAACAATACCATTTATGCTGTTTATTTACAAAAGGAAAAACTTTCATTCATGCATATTAATCCACCGTTAGAGCACATGGTAACCTCCTGAACCATTACAAACAATAGTTGCAAAGAAAATACTTCCCCCAGAGACACCTATTCTGTTAAAAATGCCTGTTACTATGTAGTATCAATATAAAAGAATTCTTCCCAGGGGTTATTCACTATTTTTTATAATCTTTGTGGTACAATACATGAAGAGTGGATTACCACTAAAACACTCACTGAGTGAAGTTTCTACCCAGACAAAAACCTCTGGTCAGTGAAAAAAAGCATAAGAGTGACCAAGCAGTTTCAGTCAATAGACCTGTGGGTTTACCCCCCCCCCCCCCCCCAAAAAAAAAAAAAAAAAAAAAAAAAACAGCAGCTCAAGTGAGCCTAAACCACTCACCTGGATCAAATTGTCTGCGGGGGAATAACTGTTGTGGGATCAAAGATGGAGGCAAAAAGAAAATGTCAACTTGTACATGTGTGCATACTGCAGTAACAGTCACCAAAATAAGGCGGCTCTAAAAATGATGTCTATTTTTCACCCCCACTCTCCTCCAGGTACAGACCCTATGTCAGGCTTGAAATTATGTTTAAAAATGACAGAAAGGTTCTCTCTGTAGATTGAAAAGTCCACCAAGATTCGTTAAAATTTTGGACTGAAATTCGTTGAAATATTCAGTATGTCTGGAAGCTATCAGTTGTGTGACATGATTTTACAGGACAAATTGGGGCTTTCTGGTTAAACACTCATGGGCAGATGTAATCACATAACAGGATTCGATTGAAATCAAATTTGCTTTCTTGCCAAATATTGTATTGCACTATACTAAGAAGCTGAAATATGAACTTGATCTGAACATACTTTAATCTTCACCCACAAGGATGGCGCATACCAAATATGAAAAACTTCTGCCAGGTTGCTCTGAAGAAAATCTTTTAAAACATTCTCCTCATATTGCACTGAGTAATTTGGGTTCCTATAAGGAGCCCAAATATGAATCCAGGGATAAACTTGAATCTGTCCCATTAAGGAAGCTGTATAGCTGTATACCAACTACAAGGAGATTCTAACTGGTGGATCTGAAGAAGCTGTTACAGAATATTCCTTATATAATCCTAGGTTGAAATTTGGGCTCCCATACAGCCCAGATATGTACCTGTGGACTTAATTTGAACAAACCTGAATATCCCCCCCCCCCCCCCCCCCCCCCTACAGATGCTGCATGCCAAATATGGTGGGTCTGAAGCAGTGGCGGATACAGGAATTCTCAAAGGGGGGGCAGATCGTGCAGATGCCGAAGGCACGAGCTTTTGTAGGGGGGTCTCCCCCCAGAAATTTTTTGGAAATGAGCGACCAAATGGGGCATTCTGGTGGTTTCTGGGGTGGAAATCCTCTTGAATTTTTGAACGGCTAATTAATACTTTTTAAACAGCATGTTTCAGAATTTCAAATTCTGTCATACGTTCAAGACAGAATTAGAAAATTTGAAATCTGCTCTTCAGATCCGTTTACCATAATACTGTACTTTGGACACATTGTTTACAGTCATAACCGACTTAACCTCGGGAGAACATTGCGATCTGCCAGCGTTTGAAAGTTTTCAGCAGTCAGCCCTCTAGGCTGAGGTATGCCATAACTATGCCAATTAAGATCCTGACCCATAACTGGCATAGCCATGGGGTACCTGAGGCTAGGGGCATGTAACACCACAAAATCATGCTGTGTCGGTGACGCTATAAACGGAGGCGACCAGTAGATATATTTTGCATAATTTCAACGGTATATTTGTTTTCCATAGCGAATGGTGATGGAGGAAATAAATGTCGTTGTATGTTTTTACTTCAATTCATGTATTGTCCCCAAATGAAAATCCTGGCTACGCCCTACATACGAGACAAACACGAGCTAAAGGGGGGGGGGGGCGACTGCCCCACCGCCCCCCCTCTGTATCCGCCATTGGTCTGAAGATAACGAAAAGCAGACGACACTTGCAAAAAAAATTCTTCAATAACTATTTTTTTTTTTTATTTCTTGTCTCAAAAACATAGGTTGTGGCACATCATTGGAATGAGCTCAATGTTTTTGAGACAAAAAATGAAAAAATAATGAAAATTAATTGGTGATTTTTTAGAATAGCGCTGACTGGTTTGGGGCGTTACGTTGGGTAAAGGGTTAAAGAATATTTTTCATATTGCACTATGTTGAACTTTGGGCTCTAATTAGGAGCCCAAATATGAACTCATAGACCTGATTTGAACAAACTTTATTCTGCACCTCCCTCCCCCTCCCCCTCAAATGCTGTATACCAAATATAAGATAATTTTAACTAGTTGAGCTGAAGAGAGAGATTTAAACAAAAATTTGCTGAAGCTGCTCTGTTTCCATTTAGAGCCTAAATATAAGGCCAAATAAAAAAAATGAATTGATTCTCAGGCAATTTATTTTTTAAATCAGTGAGGGAGGGAGGATTTTATTTTATTTTTTTTCGTGTAAAAGGGTTGAGTACACTCAGTAAATCTTTTTGCTGTCTTTCCACTTGAAAAAGAGAAAAGGTTGTATTTTAGTGTAATTATAGTATACCTTTTATAACTAACTGCCGTAACAACAGCTAAAAGGATTTGTATTTTATTGTTCTTTTTCATGGTATAGATCTCTCAAGCATCATGATCCATTAGAGTAGGCCCCAGAAACCAATGCTTGGAGTAGGAGTCCTTTAAAATGGGAAACATGGCTCTAAATGATTGGTTAAACTTGAGTTTATATCGGTGTTGCGGCCATTATTAGCCATTGTGCAGAAATATATGACCTTAAACACCAGCAAATAAATAAATAATTAAATCATGATACAGTATATCAGAATTTGCCTTGTTACACTTTATGGGAGAGTGCCTCTGGGCACTCTCCCATAAACTACAACAAGAAAAACCAATTTACTGCAAACACAGCTGAATAATTATATGTCGAGAAATGTGAAAAAATTACCATTCCAAGTTTTCACAAATTCTTTAAAAAACATGACATAATAAAAATGTCTAATGAGGAGGTTCAAATCCAACGAGGGAGGACCTGAGAATCAAAACATTATTTTTTTTTAGCCTAAACAAAGGGTTTTAATTTGCACAAACTTGAATCTGACCTCAATAAGGATGCTGTGCATCAAATTTCAAAAGATTCTGAATGGTAGATCTTAAAAAGATTTTTAAAGAATATTACTCACACTGAATTAAGTGTTAAAATTTGGTCTGGCCTCACTTAAGGATTCTAAATACTAAATATAAATAGTTTCTGTTTGGTGGATCTGAAGAAGATTTTGAAATACCAGGCATGGAATTCTTAAAAATGTAGGAGGGCTAAACATCGCTCCCCTTACATGGCCTAGGGGAGTGATTAGCTTACAAAATCTAAAAATGACAACATGAAGTATTACTATTAATGAAATCTGCCAAGTGGGCATTATACATTTTATTTAGTGCTGCTAACAAGATAGTATCTGTGAGACGGCTATACTGCCCCTCCCACACCTCTGGACCTTGACAAGGCCTGGAGGTGTGGGAGAGGCAGTGTAGCCGCCATCTTACAGAGACCACTATCATAGCAGAGATCTGAATAGATGTGGGTTTTAGAAATAGGCTGTTATGGTAATCATTATTTTCTGAGGCCAGGAGGGCTAGTTTTCGCCCTCCTTAATTTTTATAAGGCGAGCAGTAGGCGAGCGAATAAATTGCTCTCCTGAAAATGCCAGGCCTGAAATACCAAATATCAAAGGATTCTGTGCAGTGGATTTGAAAAAGTCTTTTAAATAATATTCCTCATATTGCACTAAGATGAAATTCAAGCTCACATGGGGAACTGAAATAATAACCCACAGACTTGATTTAAACAAACTTAACGACACAATGCAGATGATGTGGGTCAGCATCGAAGCAACAGCCTTTTGATCTCCAGTTCAATGCTCTGAACAATGAGCCAACGACATCCCTCAATTATTAATTTATTACATTATACTAGTAAAGAACTTGTCTACCTATGTTAGCATGCACTGCATCACATTCAAGGAATCTCATATTCCTGTAAAGTTTGTTAGCCAGATCTTAAGTTTTGAAAATCACAGGAAGGCAATTGAGGAATCAATCATTACTATGATCGAAAGAAAAGTCTGTATCATGGACCCTTCTTTGATACCATACCTTGGAAAATATTAACCTTGAAGGCCTATATCAGCATAAATCTACTATTGACGAACCTTATTTTATACCAGAGAAGCTTGCTGTGAGCCGTGAACAATGTTGCGTGCGTTTTTTAATGCATATGGGTATTATTTTACGAGTGCGAGGATGCACAAGTGCAATCATGTGCCATTCCCAGCAGTCATTGCTCTGTGTCAGGGACCAGCCTGGGGGGAATTTTAGGGAGACTTCATGTCTCCCTCCAGAAAAATAGGGAGACTGCAGAGTCAAGTAGCCTGAAGTAGAGAGACTTCACAGGCAACTGGGGAAAATTAAGAATATTTATGTACCACCCCCTGCCGCCCCTTCATATTTTCAGCTCGTGATCCTCCATTAACACCTGATTAATCCAGGTCCAGTTGGCTATGATGCATCTATGCCAGGTTAAAAAATCACAAAGTAATTATTAATTGAAAATCCCCCACTGTTACCCTCTCCTCAGACCCCTCCCCTCTTGTTCATGCCCCCCACCCCTCCTGTGGTTGCCTTTCACCAAAGTCTACTAAGTTAATAATTTCCCAAGTCTGAAAGTGTGAACAGGATCAGATGTAAGAAGGTTGCTTGGACAGTACTTTTTCCAAGATCCTTCATATGTACACTGTGCCCTGTACAAAGCTTTTCTTGTCATCACTAAAGCTTTTTTTTCACGTGTTTCAATTCCATTCATGTTTTTCAGGGAATATCAGTCGTCAGCAAAATGAAATAAAAATACAGTGTTAGAAAATACATCCGTTGTGAAAGCATTTTTGGCATCCTAAGCGACGTAACCTACTTTCAAACTGGGTTATTTTGTTGAGTTGCGTAAGCCACCTATTTTCGTTTCGACACTTGAAGCTCCAACTGAAACGGAACAAAATAGAAATAAAAAATCTGCAAAAAACGACATTGGACAATTGATTCTCCTGTGATTTTAAATAAATGGTCGCTTATTTGACGAAAGAAAATGCCGAATTATCACACTCAAGCACATTCGATTCTTGAAAATAATCATTTTTATGTAAACCTTGGATCACTCAGTTCAGCCTTTCCTCATTTTGGCCAATTTTTAGAGGGCGACTTGTAATTGCCCCGACTATTCATCTATGCGACTTTGGGCTAAGAAGGGCGACATAATCGCCCTAGTCGCCCTCACGGCTGGTCCCTGCTCTGTGTTGTGTTTCCACTAGATATACATGTGTTATTTGGCCACAGGTTTTAAGGTATATAAGTTTGTCAACAAGTTTCTACATTAGGCCTAAAGAAAATAAAACTCTGTTTCTCAGGCCCTCCCGCATGGACCTTTTGGCTGCCGCATACTCTCTTTTTATAACCAATGTGAACTTAAAAAAAATAAAAATTAAATGGTTTATGTCTGATATTTTACCCAAGTTAAAAACATTGATAAATTTGTCCATGAGTGCAAGAAGGCTTTGCAATGCTTTAGCATTGCAAAGCCTTCTTGCTCTCAAGGGACAAAATACACCACCACACATGCTATTCTGTAGATTATGAGACCTAAAACATAAACCAAGAACATACATTTTTGATGGCAAAGAAATAATTACAGATATAAAAAATAAAATAAAAAAACGCTCGCCCGCATGCAATTTTACAAATAATGGCCTGAGAAACAGAAGATCTACTTTGTATGGCCTTACATGTAGTTTTTGTCACTCTCCTTATTTTCACATCACAGGAGGCCATGGATACATGTAGCAAGAACAATCTCCCACTTTAAATCAGCAGGACTGGTGGGCACTTCCAGGCCTGGCATTTTCAGGAGAGCGATTTATTCGCTCGCCTTAAAAAAATTAAGGAGGGGGAAAATTAGCCCTCCTGACCTTAAAAAATAATGGTTACCATAACAGCCTATTCCTAAAACCCACATCTTTTCAAATCTTTGCTAGATGTATATTAGTGGTGTCTGTAAGATGGCCACACTGTGCCTCCCATACCTCTGGGCCCTGTTGAGGCCCGGAGATGTGGAAGGGACAGTGCAGCAGTCTCAAAGACTAGAGCTGTAGGTTTTTAAATTTCTTGTTCGGTTTCGGTTTTTCAGGTTGAGTAAAACCTCGGTTCGGATTGGTTTTCAGTTTGTTCATGAGGCCAAATAAAATTCAATAAAACTCATTCTATATGTCCGAAATCATAACTGAATGGCAGTAAAATTGAATGAAACCCAATGAATGCCCGAAATAAGATATAATACATGAAGAATCAGGAAGGCCAATGTAATAATTACCTAAATACATGTATACAGAACTTTTATTGTGCTTGGCCATTTTTCGAGGTCTGACACCTACGTGCAACTAGAGGAAAGCTGCAAACACAACTAAGCTGAAATGTCGGAAATTCACAGAATGTAGCCATCCCAGAGTAGTGAGAGTACCCAGACACTGCCATTGGCAGTGTCTGAGTACTCTCACTACTCTGGGATGGCTACATTCTGTGAATTTCTGCAGCAAGAGAGTATTTTATTAAAAATTGAAAAAATCTTAGATTACGGGATGACGATGGTTTCGGTTTCGGTTTTAAAAAAAAAAGACAAACCTCGGTTCGGTTTTGGTTAACCTACAGCTCTATCACAGACACTATCTTGTTAGCAGCACCAAATAAAATGTACAAAGCCCACTAGGCAGAGTTCATTAAGAGTAAAAGTTCATTTTGCCATTTTTAGCTTTTGTAAGCTTCAGGGGAGCTAATCGCTCCTCTAGACCACACGAGGGGAGCGATTTTTAGCCCTCCTACATTTTTAAGAATGCCAGGACTGCACTTCTGGGGAAAAAATAAATGCGAACTTCACAATTTAAAAGTTCAAGTTATTACCATTTCAACCTCATTATCATTTTTATCAGTTATTTCATAAAGCTAAGAATTAGATACTGGGTAATTTCAGAACGTTTCTGCACTAAAAGGCAATAAAGCAAATTGAATGCAGACATTTCACAATGAGGAAGCATAGAAAATTAAAATTACACTGAGAAAATTAAATTCAGGATTCAACCCCTTAAGGCACAGCTAATGAAAAGTGACAACCAACAGAAACTGTGTGACACAATGCACAGAAAATTTTTAAAAACATAATTACATTCTTCAAAGTTTGAATAGTCAACAAAATTTAAAATGTTCTGAACACCACTGGTAAAGCTACAAAAACGGTTATGGGTACATGTAAATACCTACATGTGTATCGAAGAAATAATAGGAATCTATAGAGAGATAGTTGGATTTTAATATACCTATGATTACACATTTATACTCTACAAATAAATAAAGATAACCCCTTAGGCCTCACAATTAAGTATTGCTTTCTTGTTTTCTGATATTTACGGAGGTATAACACACTTCACGGTAAATAGACATGTAAGTGCTTACATTCATGATTTAATGACATTTAGTATTAATTGGCTGATTTGAGGTTAAAGTGATTTCTAACAAGTGTGGCAATATCCTGGCAACAGAGGCATGAAGTCATGTTTTGCAAAATGATTAAAAAAAATTCAGAGTGAAATGAGTTAACCCTTTAACTAATATAATGGAAATTTCAGCCAATATTAGGCCTGTACAAATTAGAAATTAGGATGACCTAAAAAAAAAAGGTTACCCAGTCCTGGAAATGAGATGGGGATGAGTGCAATTGCTCCTGTCAGCATCTGTGTATTCTATTTTCTGGGAGCTAAAAAATGCACTTGTTGAAAAATGTTGTGTAGCACTAATATACTGGAAGGGCATATGAATGTATGTTGTTTTGAGAAAGCAGCACTCTGTGGCCAGTGGCAAGTTACTGTCATAATTCAGCAATGGCTTATACGTTTAACCCCTTCAATCCGAGCGGCCACTTTTTTGGCCAGGAACATTATACATCATAACGTCATTAAATAGGATGGCTGTTCAGTAAATGTGTGGAGTAGACCAATCAATATTTTCAATGTGCAGCCCCGATTGGTCTACCGTCTACCACAAATAATGAATATGGACTCTTCCAATTGCTGTCATTGAACTGGCATGGAAGATACCACTAGTGTTCAAAGGGTTAAGGTTTCTGGTGTTTGGTGACAGTATTCCCTCAAACATTCATTTTCTAACATTTTACGGGTGCAATTTACTCTCGCCTCTGATTTCACAGGAGCTGAAAACTGCACCCGTCAATTTTGTTCATTCCCAGCATTGGTTACCTTAATTTTTCTCGGACAGTTTTAGGGTGCCGGAAGCCAGAGTACCTGGAGAGAACCACTGAACAGTGGCTAGCAACTGTCAGACTCCCCAACATACTACTTTCACACAAGCAGGGTTAGCACTGGTTGAAGACAAGTGTACCATCGACATGCATTATGCCTTAGTACCCAGAGCCAATGTGCCCCCATGTGGACAATCAGAATTAAGTGACTTGCCCACGGACACAACACAGTTGCCCATGGACACAACACAGTTGATATGGTTTCAGTGAAATATTTGGAAAATTTTTTTTTTTATCAATTGCTCAGTTTGCATATTACAAGGGTGGATGCGGGCGATTCGTTAGGTAAAGGGTTAAGAGGTGATACAACATTTTGAGAGGTAACTTACCATGATGGATATTATATATACGACATTTATTAATTGATTATCTGTCATTTTATGACCTATGCCAGGCCTGGCATTCTGAAAAATACAGGAGGGCAAAAAATCGCTCTCCTCAATCAGCTTAGGAGAGCAATTAGCTTTACACATTTTAAGTATCCAATTGAACGAACTCATTGAAACTGAAACCAACAGACTACATCAGTGATTTTATTAACTTGACTAAGGTAAAGCGAAATCTCTTAGACATCTAGATGTCTCACTCAACAACCGAACACACACTTGACAAGACCTGTGTGTGTACCCAGACCTGTTGTCCAAGAAAGTCATATGCCTACCACTACCACCTTCAACCCCCCCCCAAGGGGGTTGAAGGTGGTAGTGGTAGGCGTATGACTTTCTTGGGCAACAGGTCTGCTTGAATCTACAGTCACAACCATTGTGCAAGTGCTTCAAGTGACAGGATAGTAGTAATGGTAGTATATTATAGTGTCAATACTCCTTGAATAATTACTCCTGAAACTGTGATGTCAGTTGTTGAACTTGAAACTGACAGAAAAAAAATATTGTTGTGACCCATTTTGCTTCAAATGATTACAACTGTGTTTGGGTATGGTTGCAGCCATTACCTTTTACCACTAAACCACTTTCAAAATGAAATTACGTGATGTTATGTGACTTCGAAGTTAAATTACTTTTTTGCTTTACAACAAAAATTTAATGTGAGCATAATACATGTAATCTCAATCATCCCAGACCAAAATATTTAGGAGGGCAATTTTTCGCTCTCCTCAATTCTTTCAGGAGGGCAGTAAGGAGAGCTAAAAAATCGCTCTCCTGAAATTGCCAAGCCTGCTATGCCATTCAATCTAGGAAGTGATTTGTGAAGGCTTCCAACCTGTTTCATTTCAACCTATAAGAAACAAGCCGATTGCCTCCATTCACAAGACAGGAATTTTGAGATACCACATTTTAGAATCTACACACCCTGTTTTTTTTTAAAAATGGATTAACCCTTTACCTAACAAATCGCCCGCATCCGTCCGTGCAATATGTAAACTGAGCAGTTGAAAAAATTTAATTTTTCAACATATATTTCAACAAAACCATATCATGTGACCCCTCATTGAGCTCGTTCCGATGAGGGGTCACATGATATGGTTTTGTTGAAATTTTTTGAAAAATTTAAAAAAATTATATTTAAAATAATAAATTTTGATATCGTCTGCGTTGGGTAAAGGGTTAAAGATATGACATTTATGAACTATATGTGAACATTTTGGACCCCAAAACAATTTTTAAAATGCCCAGATCAATTGCTTCTGTTTTTGTACATCTTATTAAATGGACTGTACATATGTAGATTCCAAATGTGAGAAAAAGTGTTTTGTGCTAAAATGGGAGAGAAGACCTTTTGGAAGCCCACTATATTATGTTACATTTCATCACCAAAGTCAAAAATATCTACATTTGTATCAAAGAAATAGTAGGATATTAGGAATCTATAGAGAGATCATTGGATTTTAATATATCCATGATAACAGATAACCCCTTAGGCCTTCCAATTAAGTATTACTTCCTTGTTTTATGTTTACAGATGAATAACACACTTCATGGTAAACAGACACTAAGTGCTTCCAGACGTGATTTGATGACCGATTGTATTAAAATTGTTGGTTTTAATCTATCAGAGGTTAAAGTTATTTTTAACAACTGTGGCAATATCCTGGCAAAAGAGGCATAAGTCATGCTTTGCAAAATGAATACAACTTGAAATGTCTGTCCTATTTGGAGAAAGAATACCACCGGTTTCAACATAAAGTAGGTCACAAAAATATTCAAAGTCGAAAAGGGTAATATCTTTGCCAAAATAAGTCTCTAATCTCTGTGCCAAGTTTTTAACAAAAAGACTGAAAAATGAAGGAATACAGACTTGGACAAATGAAGGCTGGAAAAATACTGGAAGTTGAAAAAGGGCAATAATTCTGCCAAAAACGAGTCTGATCAATCTCAAAATCACAAGTGCACAGGTTTCCATACTAGTTAATCTCTGTACAACATTTTTAACACTTACAGTATGTGGAGAGTGTATTATCATTAAAACACCTGCAGAGTGGAAATTCCACCCATGCAATAACTGCAAATTTATTGCAAAGCATAACCATCACAAGCAAAGTTCCAGCCAATGGACCTCCGGGTTAAACCCGGAGGTCCATTGGCTGAAACATTGCTTGTGTTTTTTTCCATATGTACAATTTGAAAGTGATACTTTGGGTGATAACTCCACTCTGTGGGTGATTTAGTTACAATGCACTCTCCATGTACTGTACACTGCTGAAAGCAACTACAGTCAAACTATTTTATAACGATTATCTGTATGTTCTGGTATGCGTAGTAGGGCTGTCACGATTTTTTAATTTAGGAATCGATTAATCGTCGCAAATAATCGATAATAATCGATTAATCATACCCAGATGACCCCCCTCTCCCTCTCTCTGAAGTCGATAAAAAATAAAGTTCAAGTCAGTTGAACTACCTCCGGCAAACAACAAAGACGATCCTCTTTTAGGTACATTCAAAGCTTTGATGTTCTGAACTTTTGAAACGTCAGTGTAATAATCAAGACCGCTCGGCAGTTGCGAACTTCGCAACTGCCGATCGGTCTTGATTATTACACTGATGGTTCAAAAGTTCAGAACATCAAAGCTTTGATGAATGTACCTGAATGACAAATGCTTCCAACGGCTTCTTGGGGTTTAACATCCATGTTCTTAACTCTTTACCTTTAGAAACAATAGTTTTTTTCATCAAATTTTCTTTTAATTATTAAACGTCTGAAACGGGATACAATTTACAGATTATTCGACAACGAAAAATACTAATCGATTTTGCCGTGACTGATCAACAATCGATTAATCGATTAATCATGACAGTCCTAATGCGTAGATCAAACCTACCAAGGCTACCATCTGATTAATTGTTGGAAAGGGCCAAGAGAGCTCTTGTCAACAATTAATCAGATGATAGAGTTTCAAGTATGTCATAAATCTTATTAATCTTCCTCGCATACAGGCGTACATAGAGGTTTCCATATATGGATAAAGTGGGCGTCGCAGTAGAAGGGTTAAAACAAGAGGCCCGAAGGCACCTCAATCATTCACCTAATAAAATTGTTCAGAGAAGCAGCCCTCGAAATTGGCCACAGCAATCAGCACTGCCGTGGTGAATGCTGTAGTAAATTAGTTTTACCACGGCACATCAATGCTGTGGTAACATTTTCCCCCAGATGCTCGATTTATCATATTTCAATAATGTGTATTAGAAATCAAGAGCAACGTCCCACCCAAAATACCCTTGTTCAACACTCTTAATTATATAACTCAAGTATTGAATATCAGGACTGGCAGTTACCTGCCAGTCCTGATATTCAATGCTCGAGTTAGGAAAGGCCACATGCACTCCTCGTACTTGATTTGTGATCTTCTTTAGTTCAAACCATATTTATTTCCAAGAAGTCAAGTGAACAAATCTTAAACTATACAAACAAGGCCATGGATTCAACAAAAAGCACGAGGCTTACAACTCATCATCTCCACATAATGTACAGAATTGATTTTCGTGTCTGTGATTGCTGTGGCAATGCCGTGGGAAATGGAATTTACCACAGCAATTGATTGCCGTGGTAAAATATTCCTAATTTCAAGGGCTGGAGAAGAATTTATTGTCACATTCAGCTTTATGAGTTAATATTGTTAATCTAATTTAACTAGTGGAGTGGGGATGGCGGGAGTAGCGTCTGTTGGGTGAATTGTTTTTTATGTTCACAGGCATATATCTGCCCAACTCTGAGAAGTTTATGTACAAGAATAAACTCTGAAGTACACCTGAAATCCCAAACATTTTTATACTGAGTTTGAACTCAAGCAGATACTCTGAAATTTAAATACACAAATTTGTCAGTGTGAGGCTGCTTTGGTGTTTCATTCAGTAAGCACAGAACAGGACTAGCCGCTAGCAACAGTTCTAGGGCTGTCATGATTATTTGATTAATCAACTAACCGTCAACTGTTGCGGTAGTTAACGGTTTTTATTTTTAGTCGAGAAGAATTTATTGTCACATTCAGCTTTACGTGTTAATATTGTTAATTTAATTTAACTAGTGGAGTGGGGGTGGCGGGATGAGCGTCTGTTGGGTGAATTGTTTTTTTATGTTCACAGGCATATATGTGCCCAACTCTGAGAAGTTGATGTACAAGAATAAACTCTGAAGTACACCTGAAATCCCATACATTTTTATACTGAGAGTTTGAACTCGAGCAGATCCTCTGAAATTTAAATACCCAAATTTTGTCAGTTTGAGGCTGCTTTGGTGTTTCATTCAGTAATCACAGCACAGGTCTAGCTGCTAGCAACAGTTCTAGGGCTGTCACGATTATTTGATTAATCGACTAACCGTCGACTGTTGCAGTAGTTAACGGTTTTTATTTTTAGTCGATCGTCGTTCATTTTTAAAGTGGTAAAAGTCGGATTAAAATTGTGCTGTGTAATGAGATAAATTAACAGATTGTTAACCTTTGAAATGTCTCGCCATAGTTATTTGTAATGTCCCATGGCCTTTGTTTTCCACATTATTGTAATTTTTAAAACACTAAACCTTCGCGTTTGATCAATCCCTGTTCTCTGTTGCATTAACCAGCACCCGTTGATCAGTACTAAAGAATATCGTTCAAATGGTGTACCTTTTAATAATTGCACGTTCAGAATTCACTGCAGAGTAAACAGAATCTTCGGTCTTGTACACTTGAACAACCCTCTTTGGAATAATTGGAACTGCGAAAGTGAGAAAATTGTCACAAGACCCACAGCAGTAACTTCACTTGTTGTACTAAGTTGTAACTTGTGTTGGAATCTAAGGGGTTTTAAAATCGAAATTTCTGAATATTAGTTACAGAAAAGAAACATTTGCAGAAATGTACTTCTGTTTAAATTCTTCAAATCCATTGGAGCCTGACGCAGATATTCCGGTGTTTCTATTTTATCTCGATGCAGAAAGGTAAAAATTCAAACATCGTCAGTTTTAAATTTATTTTGTAAGTATATTAGAGATTGTTGAATTTACGGGAAACGACTATTAATCGACTAACCATCGACTAGTGCTGGCGATTAGTCGACTATGAAATTGATAGTCGTGACAGCTCAAAACAGTTCATCGTCAACATTGTTTAGAAATTTTAACTTTGTTTTCAACAGTGGTAGAGACTAGTGAAACTGAAATTAGCATGGAAGGTGGTATGAGTCAGATGCCATTTATGTTAATATAGATGAAATTACACTAGTTTGATTTTCAGCATTATTTACGTACAAATTCCATCCAATCTATACGTAGGGCTGCACGGTATATCGATAAACCCATATATACCGGTATTCAAACCAATATCGATTGAATACTGGTGTAATTACAAAAATATCGGTTTACCGTCATTATTTATTTATCCACAATTTAATTTTCAAGATGTCTTGAGTTTTTTAACTGTAGCCCCGAATGAATAATATTATCCTTTTATCCAAGGAATCGTCTGCTTGTGTCCTCGTAATATACAAATTCAGCAGTTGAAAAAATACTTTTCAAAAATTTCAACAAAACTATATCATGTGACCCCTCATTGGAACGAGCTCATTGAGCTTGTTCCAATGAGGGGTCACATGATATAGTTTTGTTCAAATCTTTGGGGAAAATCTGATAAATTAATTTTGAAAATAATAAATTTTGATATCGTCTGCGTTGGGTGAAGGTTTTTCGAACGGCATCGTCAATGTGTGCTAATTCATTCCGACTGTGATGCCTCTAGTCTCGATTGTGGTACTTGTGTTCATATATCAAAGCAGTTTTCGATATACCGGTATACCACGGTATTTTCCTGAATACCGATACCGGTATTCAGTTCTGAATATCGTGCAGCCCTATCTATACGTTTTGTGAGACGATGACAATGACTAATACCAAGCTATATTCCCATGTGAAGATTAAAAAAGAAACAAATAGGGCAGCTGATTTCTAATCAAATATCCACTTAATCAAAATTGAATCAAATCTCAAAGCTTTGCAAGGCCCTAAGTAGGGCCTCCGTGGACTGGTCACTTTCCACGGGTGTGCGATATTTCCACGGACGTAATAATATTAGATTTAAAACACTAATTATAGGAATAATCATCAAAAATTTAACTAATGACACACCGGGTAGGCGGGTACACCTCGGTGGTTCATTACCCTTTACCCAACGTAACGACCAAAACTGGCCAACGCTATTCACAAAAGTCACCATTCAATTTTTATTACTTTTCCATTTTTTGTCACAAAATCATAGCTTATGACCCCTCATTGGAATGAGCTCAAAGAGCTCATTCCAATGAGGGGTCATAAGCTATGTTTTTGACACAAAAATTTTTTAAAAAACTTAGTGCTTATGATTACCTGGTAAACGTAGGCGTAGACATCACTGCCCGTGTGTGGATTATGTCCAGTCCACGGCAACTGTACTGTACTTGTGTGGATTTCGCAGAATGTTGATTAGGCATGGTTTTAGACTCAATGTATTAAATGTAATGTTTTACATGTCGTGAATATGCATCCTCTTGTCAGTCAATGAGGAATGGATTTAAATAAAAACAATACAAATTAGGTATTAGGCCTCACAAATGAGATCTTCTGTTTCTCAAGCCATTTTTGTAAAATTGCATGTGGGTAGGCATTTTTTTTATTTCATTTTTTTTGTTTTTTTAATTATTTCTTTGTCATCAAAAGTTCATGTTCTTGCTTTGTTTAATGCTTTAGGCCTCATAATCTACAGAACAGCATGGGTGATGGTGTGTTTTGTCCCTCAAGTGCAAGAAGGCTTTACAATGCAAAAGCTGTTTAGTATTGCAAAGCCTTTTTGGACTCAAGAGACAAAGTTATCAATTTTATTAACTTGGGTAAAATATCAGACAAAAACCATTTAATTTTTATTTTTTTAAATTTGCATTAGTTATAAAAAGAGAGTATGCAGCAGACAAAAGAACCACATGGAAGGGCCAGAGAAACAGATTTTTACCTTTTTTAGGCCTTATCAATCTTTTATTCTTTAGAAAGAAAAACTTTGAAATATGGTACCCCACAAAAATGTTCACCAGAAATGCTTATACAAGATTTATTCGTATACAAGCAAGCCTGAAAATAAGCAGTCTGACATTTGCAGAATGAGGTCCCCAGAGGATGAATTTGATGATGCTATCTCATACAGTGGGCCAGTTTATCTTCTGGGTACCCCTCTTTCTGTTTAGTTATGAGACCCTGATTCAGATTGAGGTTCTCAGAGGGTAAATTTAGTGATGCTACCCTGCTGTGCAGGGTAGCATCACTAAATTCACCCTCTGGGGACCTCATTTTGCAGATGTCAGTCTGCTTATTTTCTGGCTTGTATACAAGACTTAAATGCACAAGATTTAAAATATGTGTGCCAAGCAAGGTGTGTGTATTGGTTTCAAAAATCTGAGGCCTGAGTGTTGTCGCCTTTAAGCAGTGGCAAATGGCAGATGGCATCATAAAAGACAGTTAAATATATTGTCTGGTAGAATTGTAAATTGAAAGTAAACAAAGACCATGTGTAGCTCGTCAAGCATAAATTTCTGGTCAATACTGACCAACAATCAGCAATACATATCTGCAAGTTGCCATAGGCTATAGGGCTGCACGGTATATCGATAAACCGATATATACCGGTATTCAAACCAATATCGATTGAATACCGGCGTAATTACAAAAATATCGGTTTATCGTCATTATTTATTTACCCACAATTTAATTTTCAAGATGTCTTGAGTTTTTTAACTGTTGCCCCAAATGAATAATATTATCCATTTATTAAGGAATCGTCTGCTTGTGCCCTCGTAATATACAAATTGAGCAGTTGAAAAAATAATTTTAAAAAATTTCAACAAAACTATATCATGTGACCCCTCATTGGAACGATTTCGTTGAGCTCGTTCCAATGGAGGGTCACATGATATAGTTTTGTTGAAATCTTTGGGGAAAATCTGATAAATTAATTTTGAAAATAATAAATTTTGATATCGTCTGCGATGGGTAAAGGTGTTTCGAACCGCTTCATCAAGGCAGGCTAATTCATTCCGACTGTGATGCCTCGAGTCTCGATTATGGTACTTGTGTTCATATATCTGAACAGTTTTCGATATATCGGTATACCGCGGTATCTTTTTTAATACCGATACCAGTATTCAGTTTTGAATATCGTGCAGCCCTAATAGGCTACAAGATTTTGCATCACTTTAATGGCATTACATATATTAAAATATTCCCTGCTTGAACATGAAGGGTATGAGTGACACTACTACAACCTTACTCCTGAAAACCCCTTCCTAATTTTTCTGGATTAATCCCTGCAAAAAGACATCCAAAACTCTTGACAACATGAGAAAATGACATACCTTTTCACTGAGAGCTTGATACTTGATACCCATCTCATCCCGCTCGGCTCGACTAGCAGCAAGAAGATCTTCTACTCTGTTCAGTTCACTGGACAACAAGTAGTTCTCTTCCTGTAGCTGTGATGAACCAGACATGGTTGGCTGTTGATAACCACTGTCCTCCGCTGACAAGTTCTTTGTGATAATTTCCCGAATACGGGCAGGGATTTTAGCTGAGCTGCTGCTATCACCTCTCAGTGTGTAGTCTTCAGAATCTTTTAATACTGAATCTTCTAATTTCTGAAAAAATCAAAACAATACCAATGAATGGATGAAATATATCCGCTCTTCTATGCTCTTTTCTCAGAATTTTATTAGATCATGTACAAATTGTACAGTGAAATATATATGCAACCTCCGCAACTTCAACATGGACTTCTACATGTAATCGACAGGGTTTTTACACTTGCCAGGAAAAAAGTTTCATACTTTTCCAAACATATTGGCCCTTTCCCATTCAAGTACCCCAAAAGGACGAATATCTGACAGCAGAAAGATTTTTAAGTATTTTTATTGGTGCTTAATGACACTTTCAATAGCCAGTCACCTTGTGGCGGACAGTTTTATGGGAGGGGGAGTCGTGAAGCCAAACACACGATATGGCATCACTGAAGACAATAACAAAATCACTTTTTATCACTGAAACTGGCGATTGTGGGAAAATATCTTTGCTAAAATGCAAGATTCTTCCAATTTCACAGCGCTCTGTGCAGAACCAAGGAGAAGAGGAGGGTTTATGCTTTCTTTATAATCAAGGTTTACAGACATTTCACCCCAATCAATCAATACAGTTATTTTCCTGGACTGAACAGGATGTTTAGCTCTTGGACGATTCGCTCCTCCCAAATCAAAACACACAAATTTTTTTATTATTTTTTTTATTTGTTCAACTTTCAAGTAAAAAAAACTATATAATTATTTCATTGCCCTTCAGTTATGATTGTTTTTTCTGTTATCTTTTTCACTTGCAAGTAATGTTGTATGCACTCATCTGAGTCATCATTGCCTCAGTTCATCTGTCGCAATTAAATTGAGTGTTCAAGAGCACAAAATATTTAAATGAAAACACAGATAATTTGTTTCCCTTTTTTATTTCATCAAATGTATTCACTATTCACATGATTAGTAATAATCCACTGCATATGCTAGCCTTTCTTAAACGTTTCCAGTTCTTAAACTGTAAATCATGATAAAAAAATGGGTACATGATCAGTACGAAATAAAAATAGGTTCCCTGATAGCTCTTGTTGGAACCCAAAAGTAGGTTCCGTGGGGTTCCCAGACATCATATGCACGGAACATGTATTAAGGTTCCGCGAATTTCTGAAATCTGCATGCCTGCAGAAGCCAGAGTACCCAGCAACTTAAATGGAATGTGCTGGACAGTCAGGACATACCACACCAAAAACTTATATGGCATTAGGTCCAAGTTGTACTAGTGCTAGCGATTTTTGTCACAAGATTTTATCTGCTGTCAGAATGAAAACAAATAATTTTTTTTGCATTCAAAGTGCTATAAAACTGAAATAAAAACCATCCACCTCCCTTATTGACGTTGATTTGATAATTAGGCATTCTTTAATACTGTGTATGAATATCACCGACGAAAAAGTTATCCTTATCAAGATTTTATCGCTGCAAAGACATGAAATTGATATTCGCTGTCAAAATGGCATTCCATTCCCTTCCTCAGCTGATTTGGGGTGATTCACTAATGCAAATTTCCGCATAATAGGACATCATGCACAACCAAAATATTGCAGAAACTTGAGAAAGTACAAGAATGTGCAAAAAATGGTGTGTAACTGTGCAAAGCCAAATGTATACAACTAAAACTAAAGAAATTAATTTGGACTCATTGCTTTATTTTATATCATTAAATTCACTTCTATCATATGTAATATTCACAACAGTGATTAACTTGTGCGACACCTCATGGGTATCATTTTCATGTTGGTATTCCCAATCACAAAACTCTTCATGGAACACAGCGAAAATAGGACATGCATAGATAAAATACCGGCATTGCGTAGTAGTCGTCAATATACTTCTTCAGTTTCTTGTGTATTTCGGATTCTGATTCATCTATTAATGTGGGAATATCTCGGACAGGAGGGGAGCTCCCGGTATATTGGTACCGATTCATTTTCAAACCGTTGTTTTTGCTGTAGTTTCAAAATGTGTCTGCATTTAAATCCACAGTTCTATTTTAAGTGATGGGATATCCCCTTTTTCTCGCGCCAACGTCACACGAAGCGAAGGTATACGATTTTCGTCACGGGTGCTTTTATAGCCCGTATATTTCGTAACAAAGTTATTTCATAATTCTGCCGTTTGATAACCTGATCACCCAGCACTCGCCATCGACGGGTTTGTTTGACTTGAAACACGTACGACTGGTACTTTTCTTAAAGTGGAAATTGATGCAATGTTTCACATTCATTCTTCATCGATTGAGTGATTCTCGACTTTGGGAGCACGATGGCTCAGTTGTTACGGAAGAAGCATTAAACCTCAAACCGAGAGGTCCACGGTTAGATCCTGACCAGCGTTATTGCGTTGTGTCCCTGGGCAAGGCACTTGATCTCGGTTGCTCACGTGGGGACACGGTGACACTACGCACTAAGGTGTACTGCACGTCATGAGTGTTCTTTGAAATATCACAGAACAGAATTCAATACGTCCACTGACACCACCAAAGTATGCTGTACATTTGAAAATATTGTTATGAAATAAAATGAACCGCAGACTATAAAAAAGATATTTTATATATATTTTCAGGCTTGACATTTTCAGGAGAGCGATTTATTCGCTCGCCTACAGCTCGCCTTAAAAAAGTTAAGGAGGGCACCGCCTATTCCTAAAACCCACATCTTTTCAGATCTGTGCTATGTTAGTGGTCTCTGTAAGACGGCCAAACTGTCCCTCCCACACCCCGGGCCTTGCCAGGGCCCGGGAGTGTGGGAGGGGCAGTGTGGCAATCTCTCGGAGACTACCTTGATAACAGCACCAAATAAAATGTACAAAGCCAAACTAAGCAGAATACATTAGTAGTAAAACTTCATATTGCCACTTTCAGCTTTTGTAAGCTTGAGGAAAGCTAATCGCTCCCCTAGGCCATGCGAAGGGAACGATTTTTAGCCCTCCTGCATTTTTAAGAATGGCAGGCCTGTATTTTTCTTTGATGAAAAATCAAAACATTATGATGTTGATGGTAGAGAGCTCATTGATGATTAATCAGCTTTGGTCGGTTCTTATGATATGTAACCACAGCGTTGTTATTAGGAGAAGGTGGAGAGTGGGGGAGTTCTGTATACCGGAAAGTAGCAGCAAACTCCTTAGCGTATGAGAGACAGGCGACTACGAGTATCTGGGGGTAAATATAAACATCGCAGGAAGAGGCATCTACCGAAAACACACAAATAAATTGATTCTGAAGGGGAGGCGAATCCTTAACCAAATGAAACTTTTAGGGAGAAATTGTTTCAATGACGTTTTCGTGGGGAAAACCATTTGGGAAATGGTGGGTCTGCCAAGTATAACATATGGTACGGAAGTAGTACCCCTAAACCAAACGACTGTGAAGCGCTTGGAAACCCTGCAGGACAATGCGGTCCGGCGGATAACGGGGTCGAGTAATGTCGCAGCACTAGAAGCAATCGGGGGCGAGCTTGGGTGGATGAGGATTAAGGACTGAATAGACTTATTGAAACTCGGTTATCTTAATTATTTGGTAAATCTCCCCGACAGCCGATTGTGTAAAGTAATGTTCCAGAGTATTTTCAACTCTAATACCAAGACAGGGTGGATGGTCCAAGTGAGGGAGCTAATAGAGAACTACTCACTGGAGATCTCGGACCTTAAGTAGGGGCAACTCAAGGTAAAAAAAACGTCAGAGAAAGAGTCATGGAGGATGGTAACCTTAATTGGAGAGAGGGGGGCAAATCTAACAGGTCTTTGGGTGGCCTGAGTGATAAAGAGAAGCCTCGTTTTGAGGAGTACCTTGATGGCACCTTTGGGGGGTCACTGTTGCTCAAGCTGAGATCGCGGTTCCTGGAGCTGATGGGAAAAATTGGGGAAAACAGTGAAAAGGAGTGCTAAATGTACAATTTAGGCGTGGTGGAAATCCTGGAGCACTTTTTTCTAGAATGCCCAAAACACCAGTCTAAAAGAATAAGATTCACTGGGAGTATAATGGGGAAGTGAGGTGGGAGAATGAAGGACACGTGGGTAGTGAGTGACTCTAAGGAGAGGGTTAATATGCTAATCGGAGAGATGGGGAAAATGGGGCAAAGGAAGTCACCAAGTAGTTCGCCACTGAGTGTTGGGAGGAGAGAAGAGGCGTGGGAATAGGGAGGCAGTTGGGAGCACAAGGGTAACCAAGACCTTCTCACACGAGAACCGCGATAAATCAGCGGCCGGTCAAAGTGTTATATTATTATTACACTGGAGTGATAATTAGCACTAGAACATATTTTCAATTGTTATTACAATTACAGCGATGTTAAAAACTATGTTTTAGATATAATTCCCATGCGGGGTGGTAGCCCCTAACTACGCCGGTGTCACCACTGGAGAGATGTCGGTTTGCTTACGAAGGCAGAATTTTCAGATACCTAATTGTAATTATAACATTTAGCCTGTCTGCTGATTTGTCGCGGTTCTCAAATGAGAATGCTTGAGTAGCCTCAGGGGCCGCAGACCACAGTTTGCCTATAAATCTCACGCTCACCACGGCTCTTTTCTCCGTTGAACACCCAGAAACGACCACTTTGAAGATACCCCAAGCCATACGACTGTTGACCATTAGATTTTGGATTTGTACGACGACTGTTGAAGTCATAGTATAGCATTGATACCAGTACTTCACAGAATTAGAGAGTTGTCAGTTTTGCGGTCAAACGTACGTAGAAGACGCTGATTTCCGACGGCTGTGTATAAATTTTAAAGGTGACAGAAGCTTCGACTCGAACACCCATCATTGAATGATATTAATATTTTTATACAACTCATTAAAATTTAGCGACGTAATGTGCGCTTATAGCTTTTTGTCTGTTGAAAATGCTGAAGACACGTCCCCGAAAGAAATCCCATTTCCCTTCCTTCCGGTTCTCTATTGCAGAGTGATGTAGCTTTGCACATGGAAATATTCTCTTACAATGAAACGGCTTCTCATCTTCGAAAAGTGTTTTTCTTTCATTTTTGGTGCAAGAAAGCCGACGAAGAACCAAGTTGATGGATATTTCCACACAAAGTCGTTAGCAAATAAAATGAGACAAAGCAATCTGCATAATTTGAATTTGGTTGTTTTTTTTTTTTACCTTGGGGCCCTTCTTTCTGCGAACACATCCTCTGAGAAAGTCTGTCGTGTTGCCAAGTGTCACAAGAAGACCTATTTTGACGACAATGGATACTACCCAGTCATGCTTTCCTATGGGAACGCGGGGGAACGTCGTTCCCTACTTTTTTTCTGAGAGGGGACGCCGTTTCACACTATTACAAGACCTGCAATTATCCAACAAACTGTGCAGCTAGCAAGACGAAGGAGCTAGTGCTCGTTGTGTTCAACACAACGAGCACTCCTTTGTCTTGTTATCTGCATTAACTGGTAGAGTGCTAAATTATTTTTGGTCATCCAAATTTGTCCACGTCTCTTTGCCTTGTTACAATTTATGAGAGAGTGCCTATTGGCACTCTCTCATAAATTGTAACAAGGCAAATCTCCACAGATTAAATAATTTTATTTCAAAAATAATGTGAAGCACATTCACAGAATACGAAGCCATTACGTTGTGGCACCTGCACTTCAGAATAAAGCCCAAATATGGGCTTCCAGCACTCTACCAGTTAAACCGATTTTAGGTATCGATAAGTTACTTGCTGTCCAAACTATAATATGATATCCACATAGGCCGGATATTTAATGATAAAAAAAAACCCAGAGGCACCCTTGGTAAGTTGCAGGCGTCTTTGTTTTGGTTTGTAACTCAGTCATGTCTCACCAAAACGACCTTTCCACGTTCTTCTCGCAAAACGGAGAAGGGGGAATCGTCCTGATTATATGGTTATTAGAGTAATGAAATTCACTTCGAAAAATCAACGAGAATGTGATTCTTCAACGATAAATTTCAAAATTTTCCAGGAAAATCTCCCAGCAAATCGTCGATGATTGCTGAAATGATGAATCCTGTCCTCCTTTTTCGTAATTTCAGAAAGCTTCGCTGCTGCTACCTGTACGTCAAAACCATTCAGAACAAAATCAATACTCGCTTTAACAAGTCGCGAAATGTCAAAACAAATATCTGAAAAATAGACATGGATTATATTATCAACTCCTTACTTGTGACGCACGTCAAAGACACAAAGTATGGAGTGCATCTTGATGCTCACTAAAGGGAAATCGGATGATGTGCGTATTTCACCTCTAGTTATTCTCATCAGTTCTTAGACATAGCATGTACGCGACGATATTGGCAAACGTTGATCTCTATTATTATGTTAGGCACAATAGATGGCATATTATCTTGACTATCAGCTTTTTTGACAGCTCTTAAGATTTCAGAGTCCATTTTGATACCCAATCTTTAACTCTTCAAATTACGAATTGCCCACATTTCCTTAGGGACGGCGGAACGATTTTCAAAGTGGGGGTGGTGGGGGGGGGGGATCGGACGGTGGATGGTCGTCGATATGACGGGTCGACCATGATTCGGCCCGTCGTACGAAAATTTTAAATTCCAGGGTCCCAAAACCCCCATTTCCATGCATCTGAGCGGATATTTTGAGATTTTTCAGATGTATTTGAAAGATTTCACACTTTGAGAGCCGTTAAAAACGTCGGTAAAGCATACAGGTGGGGTCTATTTATCAGCTTTGGTCGTAACGACCAAAGCTGATAAATAGACCTCACCTGCGTGCTTTACTAGACGTTAACAGCAATTATACTACATGTCTGTGTATTATCTTGTCTTTGGCTGGATTTGCTACTTGTATGTCTGTAAGATTATGCTCTATTTCAGTTAACCGATTTTTTAACAGACTGTACACATTTTAGCGTTTGCTGCCACTTACTGCAAAAAAATGACCCGAAATCCATCGAAACTGAACCAGTACGAGAGAAACATAGCTGGCGAAAATATGAGGGTGCCTCTGGATCCGCCCCTTGTTTCACCAGTCATTGGTTGTGTTAAAATATATGCATACAAAAACATGGCCCGGCAAAAAAGTAGGGTGGCTGAAGCCCCCCCCCCCCCAGCCCCACGGTTCCGCGGCTCCTGTTCCTTAGTGGTACCAAATGAGGCTGCAGGATAAACAAGTTTTAATTTGGAAGAAAATATGTAAATGTAATGTACTATCGGGACGCTCTCAAGAGTGATGCTTCTGATGAAAGACAACTAATCTTGAACATACAATGAGTGTTATGGTTACGTAACGGAATATTCCTAAAATCGCGGCACCGGAGAGTAGAGAGGTTATGAGCTTAACAATGGATATTCCCATCTTTAAATACAGAGTAATAACACGGAAGTGCCAGCGATGTCGAAGCAGCTTGTGTTTACCTACATTTTTCTATTATTCAGAACTTTTCTTCTCTCGCAGTGAACCCGGCGAAGGACAACTAAAATACATTCTGGAATAACTCAAGATTTTTTATTTTCTGTCCCCCAAAACACAGCTTATGACACATCATTCGAACGAGTTGGACAGGTTACCTCCAATGATGGCGATTTTTGTGTATATATGATCTTATGCAAGCCACGTAATATACTCTTATTTAGTTAAGCAATACATATGATTCCGTAGACACCCCTACAAAAAGTACCATGGTATTGTCTCAAAACGACGCGATAAACCGCGTTTTAGCATGGTCATTTGGGAGAATACCATGGTATATCATGATTTAACAGGGATTTATGGATAAAGCAACCGACAAACAGTTTCCATATGCTTCTGTTTTGACTTTTCATTTGAGCGCTGTTCAACGAAAAAAGTTCTGTAAGTTGCAGACTTGGAAGTTGGAACTACTAGAAAAGATACAACTATCTAGACAGAGAACATGATACTTAAGTCACACCGAGGTGATAAATTGATAGTCTGTAAGTTTTTCAATAAAGGGTTTTCTTTTCAATAGCGCATGTTCAGCGCAAACTACTACTATTCGTCCAATGTTGTGCATGCATGCATTTAAACCACACTAATAATAATAACACTTTGGCCAGCCGCTGATTTGTCGCGGTTCTCGGACGAGAAGGCCATGGTTATCCCTGTACTCCCAACTGCCTCCCTATTCCCACGCTTCTCCTCTCCTCCCAACACTCGGAGACGAACTGCTTGATGATATCCCTTTTCCCATTCTTCCCAATCTCTCCGATTAGCATATTAACCCTCTCCTTTGAGAATCCCCCTAACCACATGTCCTTCATTCTCCCATCCCACCTCCCCATTATATATACACTAACATTTTTCTCTGATTCACGAAGTGCAGCCTAACAATTTTAAAACGTGTTTTCCTTCTTCCAGCATACGTTTTACTGCCTAGGTTACCGTTGTTTTATCCCGTAACTCGTTTCTTCTCTTAATGAAGTTGGTGACGAGACAACTGTTACTTATTCCCAGTTTTTTTTCGACATTCGTTATCAACCTACAGATCGGTTCCTTATTCGATGGTTCCTTATTTCCAGTTCCTTATTCGACATTCGTTATCAACCGATAAATCGGCTGATAACGAATGTCGAATAAGGAACTTGGAATAAGCAACGTTTGTCATGTCCTTTTTAAGCTGTACGCAACGAATGTTTAATTTTTTTATTGTGCGGTTGACCAGTTATGTTTATTGCCAAAGACTGAAAACAGTGAAGTGTTAAGCATCCTTAGTCATAAATTTGATTAAATTAAACAGAAGATTTCCGTTCAGATGAAGTCATTATGACTGAAATGGATTAACATGGCACACGGACACATGGCACAATGTCGTCTGCCCATTTCTTCTGTTATTGATATCACAGAAGTGTGTTATTGAATGCGTTGAAGCAAGAATCTATACCTATGTTTTAAAGATTGTGAAACACAGCCGGTCTCTCAACAGATCACCCACCCACAGTTTATTCATCCACCCACCCGACGACCATCTAATTCAATTTTTTACAAACCTTCTTTCTGCCAACTGATAATTACTATTATAACAGAACACTATGACAGTTTTATCTCTTTGCAATAATTCCATGGATTGGTCTTCGTTTTTCCCTAAACACAGTGGTGGCATACACGATAATGAAAGTGTAACGTTCAGACCATATAATTGCCTAATAAGAAGCGATATAATTTTGGGGTAATGCAGACCGTCTTTGTTGTTGTAGTACATTATTTTACATTATCGTAATAACTGTAATAGTAATTGAGATTACTGTTTTAACCCTCCAGTATCGTTATTTATTACCTGTCTCCCTGTTCTGTGAAATTCCCATCTACAGCAACACTAAACTATGCGGACAATGAAACTCCGTTCCACACATATGTGCGGAACAGAATCGCTTGCGAACTATTTTTAAATTGAAGCGAAATTTCACTGGAATTTTCTACAAATCGTGCATTGCAATTACAAAAAAACCTCAGTAAACCTGCGCCCAAAAGTCAATGCAGATACTGCGTACAATGAAATTAGTGCTGAATCTGTTTATTCCGATATGATCTGAAGAAAACTTGGCAGGCCTGGCATTCTTAAAAACGCAGGAGGGTTAAAAATCGCTCTCCTCACATGGGATAGGGGAGCGATTAGCTCTCCTCAAGCCTACAAAAGCTAAAAGTGGCAAAATGAAGTTGTACTATTAATGGCAGTGTGAATTCTGCCTAGAGGGCTTTGTACACTTTATTTGGTGCTGCTAACAAGGTGGTCTCTGAGAAACGGATACACTGCTCCTCCCACACCTCCGGGCCTTGGCAAGGCCCGGAGGTGTGGGAGGGACAGTGTGGCCATCTTGCAGAGACCAGTAACATAGCAGAGATATGGAAAACCTGTGGGTTTTAGGAATAGGCTGTTGTGGTAATCATTATTTTCTAAGGCTAGGAGGGCTATTTTTCGATCTCCCCAATTTTTTTTTTAAGGCAAGCAGTAGGCGAGCGAATAAATCGCTCTCCTGAGAATGCCTGGTATGACTTGGACATGCAACCTGCTAGCATTAAGCTCTGGCTAGAATGAATATCCTACACACTGTAAAAATACAGTAAAAGCATACACCAAGTGCATTTATTACACGACTGTTCTATGAAATCCTTATCTACAGCAACACTAAACCATGCGGAAAATGAAAATCTGTTCCGAACAAATGTGCCGAATGGAAATCGTTGACGGTCTATTTTTAAATTGAAGCGAAATTTCACTGGAATTTTCTACCAATCGTGCACCGCAATAACGATTTGAATTGCTAGCGATAGCTAAAAATAGTAACACGGGTTGTCCTCGCAAATGTGGTTGGCGATAAAATGTGTTCTTTTTGTTGATAGTACGTCCACTGAGTTCCAATGTGTTCTATGTGTCTACTGGTACAAAGAACACATTGGAAATCAGGGGACGAGTTGTCAAATGAATTGCTGAGCGTCCTTTTAATAACTGTTTCTTTTATAGACGTGAAGGCGTGTAATAAACACAGGACGACACGCGCGTGTGAATGGGTTAATCGACATGACACTTGTGCCATCGCAGTCTCTCGTTTTATTACATGCCCATGCAGTCTCTCTTATGCAATACGGCGTGCAATACGGCTGTGCAATACGGAATTCCGTATTGCACTCCAACCTGTTCCAACCGGGACTTTTTTATGCAATGCGACTGCATAAAGTGCATGGTGTTTACCACCGTTGATAGAAAAGAAAATTAGGTCAGTAGGTGCTTGGGTCATGTAATAAATACAAAACCACGTGTATGTTTCAATGAGTCGTTTTGTATTCAATTCGTCAGATGTGCGTAGAAAGAAAACGTCTCGACCTTCGGTCTCGACGTTTTCTTCCTACGCACATCTGACTCATTGAATACAAAACGACTCATTGAAACATACATGTAGTTTTGTCTATTTATCCTTCCGCACCGGCACTCGTATCATACAGATTAACCCATTCACACGAGCTTGTCGTCCTGTGCGTGTGTAAATATCTTTTTCACATAATCGCCATCAAACAGCCCATAACGAAAATATCGTTCGCAACACGCGTAATAAACAGAAGTCAACGTTTATGTCGCAGCACCGTGAGTGAGTTGGTTATAATATTAATCTTCTCTTATATTTTATTAACTGTATACCTAAAACGATTAACAGAAGACATTCGCAAAAGGTTTTCCTGAATAACTAGAAAAAACGCACTTAGGACATATCTTATGACCCCTTAATGGAACGAGCTCCACGATCTCGTCCCATTGATGGATTATAAGCCATATTTTCGAGGTAAAAATCGAAAAAATAATAATATGTTGGCAAGTTTTGTAAACATTGCTGACGTGATAAAAAAAAAATCTCAAATTCGTCACAACTGCATTTGAAATTTCTGAACATCGTTGACTAAAATCGACCTGCACCTTGGTAAGCCTCGGCTCTGATCGATTGTAGTGGACTTTTTTTTATAATTTTTAATTTCAGCAGATATCTACAAGAAACGTTTTTACAAGTTTTGTCTTATTAACTAACAATATAGTATATATACAGTACGTGGAGAGCGGATTGTAACAAAATCACCCGCGGAGTGGGGTTATCACCCAAAATATCACTTTAAAATTCTGTACATATGGACAAACAACACAAGCAATGTTTCAGCCAATGGACCTCCGGGTTTAACCCGGAGGTCCATTGGATGGAACTTTGCTTGTGCCTTTTATGCTTTGCAACAAATTTGCAATTATTGCTTGAGTGGAATCTCCACTCCGCGGGTGATTTAGTGATAATACACTCTGCACGTTCTGTATATGTAGTGAACTTGTTTCAGAAATTTTATATCAAATCGTGATTCAGTATTTATTCTCTGTGTCTAAGGAAGTAATTGGCTGGCGAGCAGACGACACAATACATAACTGGCAGCAGGACTATATCTTCAGTGCCTATTATAGGGCAAATTTTTGAATATCCTCCATAGGTACAAAATAGATTTCGTCACGTGAGAACAATAAAGTTCTATCTTCCAGTAGAAGATAGAACCTTATGGTTCTCACACTGCGATTTGTTGAAAGTTCTGTGAAAGGTGACACAATTCATGATCACAGTGTTGACAGGGTCAGATAATCGAACGACAGTTCGGGACAATGTCTACGTGCACGTTTATATGATGGCGGGGAATTCTCCACAAGTAAATATATTCCTCGTGTAATAAATACTCCTGAATATTAAATTTCGCACACACGAATCCACAATTTCATATATATATACACGGCGAGTATTCTTTTTAATGCAGGAGTAAATTTGAGCATTATCCTTGAGAAAATGTATTTTCTTATTATGGTTTCGCTCCCAACTTTTGCCTTGTGCTTCTGGGGCGTTTTGCAGAAAACACAGACTATAGTCTAGCGGAAACACCAATCCGCCGTGTTTAGGAGGTGAGGGATTCGGCATATGCAGTTCATCTTCAGCTTCGATCACAATGAACCATTGGAGAATATCTATATATATAAATAAAAACACACGGATATGACAAGCTTGTGTGTGCGTGTTTAAATAAAATGCCATAATTATTTCAGTGAGAGCATGTACTTCCTCTAATATGGAACCCCTCGAATATTCCAATATTTTGTCTTTACAAAAGACGGGTTCAAACCGTCTAAAGCCAGACTCTGGAGCACCATTCCTAGTTATCATTTCAAAACAAATATTAGTAGCTTGTGTTAGCTAAACAGACAACAACTAACTGGTACGGTTGCGTTCTTTTTCTGAGTGAGATGCGGACTGATTATTTCATGATCAAGATTCAAGATTTTTATTCACTCTAAATCATTAATATGATATGAGAGGTACATATATACAAGGTATGTTAACAAATAATATATGTAGGTAGTGGAAGGTAGTTTACATATATGATATTGCTAGATTTGCTCGGCTGAGGATCGAACTAAGTCCTCTGGACCAGGTGGGCATGAACACATGTCCACATAGTCCAGAAGGCATAGGTCGGTTCCCAACCCAACAGATCCTAATATAATTGTGTTATTTCTTAAAGGAGTGAATAAGCAGTAATATGAGGGAAAGGTATGTGGCGGCACGACAATGGCCATACCTAATTCACCTTATCCTGTAGTAAAGTATATGGGCGGTAAATATAAAGTTGTGGCTAATGGAATATACTAACTTTGTCGACCTTCTAGGTCCACTACTGAACACAGGATCGTCGATTTATAAAATAGTTAGCGGGGAACGATCATCAACTGGCTGGATTTAAGAAGCCATTGCTGGGTGCTTTTTCACTACGCTTAAAAGATTGTAAGAATGAACTAAAATTGCCCGGATGTGCACTGTCCATGAATGGCAAAGGCCCCCGGTCCACTGGAAAATGCCCATAGACATCCAGAGGACGGGGAGATTTAGCATTCAGGAACAGTGAAGATCACAGTGTGTATATTTTACAAGGAATGCTTAACGTCTACCAACCGCCTGAGTAATCATGCATATAAGTGTGTGAGCCCCCTATAAATAAATATGTCCCTCTTGCCCGAAAATATGGCGAGATGGCAAGGGGAACTATAAGGGTTCCACAGTTATATATCGACGAGGCTGTGTCGGTAGTAAAATATCTTACAGCTTTAACATAAAAACGTATATGAGCGGCTAGTATGTATCCGTCACAATTTTGTACTATATAACATGTACAATTATATCGATGTAATTAATTACTATCAAATGCCTCGCAGCTGATTACAATACCATCAAAATCAGTGAAAGCATATTCCACTCAATTAATTTAAATAATCCATTGCGGCTGGCTTTCAATATACACCCACTCACATTTAACGCAAGTCTATTTTGATGTCTGTCTGTCTGTACATCCGTCCGTCCGTCTCTGTCTCTGTCTATCTACCTGTCTACTTGTCTGTCTGTCTATCTGTCTGTCGGTCTATCTGTCCGTCTATCACCACATATATTCAGGGATGGGTTGATTTACGGTGAACAAACTTTAGAAAAAACTACATCTATGAATTTAGATAACTTAAGTAATACAATATTGTTTGTACTCTGAAACAAACTTTTGTATTTTATTAAGGTTGGATTACTATGTGTATATGGCGGCAAAAGGAGCTTTCTATCATTTTGGAAAAAATTACATACCATAATATAGTGGTATTCGTTGCCGATGGAACGAGAGTCACACAATGGACAAAAACGTTCGTCCCTAGGGACATTGTTCCACCTACCGGACTCGACTGGGAGGCGGTGGTTAGAAGTCCGAAACTTTACAAGTTTAAAATAAAACTTCGGAGGCAATTTATTTAAATAATGTTCAAAGCCAATATTTTCTTGAATTTGAATATAATTATCGTATATTGAGGACTCAAAAATTTCAGACGACCACATTTGCTGAAACTGGTCCTGAAGAGTTCGCTTTACTGTTTCTTTTAAGAATGGAGCAGAGAGGCATGCCTGATTATTCCAAATGTAAGTCAGGCCACACGAGTTGAGTATATTATGGATGGATTCTAACCAGGGGTTACGATATTGATTAGTATTATATAAACTTAATAAGTAATTATACATAATATGACTTAATTTATTAGGATTACTATTTATTAGATTTGCCCAAAACGTTATCATTCGACATTTTACCGTTAATGATGTAGGGTAGCGGCCTAGTTCCCCGTATACAAAATGCGTAGCTGTTTTAGGTTTTAATTTCAATATGAATTTTAGAAATTTCTAGTGGAATCGGTCTATTAGTTTGAGACATTCGAAACCCCACACTTCACATCCATATAATAAGACAGGTTCTATTACTTTATCAAAGAGGTTTATTTGGCAGGCTATGGAGAGAGAAAAATTACGCGATTTATGTATTACAGAATACATTGCTCTGGTTGCACGAGCCACCTGGTTACGTCTGGCATTATAAAATGAACCGGATCTGGAGAAAGTAATACCCAAATAACTAAAATTCGAAACTCTTTCAATTTCATTGCCATCAATGTAAAATTTTGTATTACATTGTCTTCCGCTACCAAATATTAAAAGTTTTGTCTTTTGAGTATTGACAATTAATTTCCATTTTCTACAAAAGAGGGTGAACTTATCAAGGGCTATTTGCATATTTTTTGAAGATTCTGCTAAAAGCATAGTATCATCAGCATAAAGGAGTATAAACAATTTAATAAACACATATAATTCACGGGCTATATGTTCTTCCACCGAGGTCAATCCTCGTACATTATATTCAACAAGAAAATCTTCTAGGTCATTTAGATAGAGAGAGAAAAGCAAAGGTGATAAATTTTTCCCCTTGGCGGACGCCAAGCATACAATGGTACGTTTCCGAATCAATCTCACCTATTCTGACCAGTGATTTAACCCCCCGGTACATATTACGGATTACATTAAAACATTTTCCGTCTATTCCCGACCTTAAAACTTTTTGCCAAAGGCCTACATGCCACACGGTGTCAAAGGCCTGCTGAAAGTCGATGAAAGTACAGAATAATTTTTTCTTAAGTATTTTCATCGACGTTGATAAAAAGTGTAATACAAGTGCGTTATCAATAGTTGAATAACCATGCCTAAAGCCACTTTGATTTTGTTTCAAAATGTTAGCTTGTTCTATGTATGTCGTTAAACGCGTATTTAATATTTTTGTAAATAATTTTCCAAGGCAGCTAAGAAGTGTTATTGGCCTGTAATTTTGTGGGGATTTTGGATCACCTTTATTTTTATAGATGGGTTTTACTATACCAAGTAACCAAATTTGCGGGATTACACCAGTGTCAAGAACCAAATTGAATAATACTAGGTATACAGGTAGCATAACATTTACTGAGTATTTAATATGTTCATTTTTAATGTGATCAGCACCACAGGCTTTATTAACTTTAAGGGATTTTATAGCGTCTATTATCTCATCCTGTGATATTGGTTGATTGATAAATTCATTATTGGAGCTATTTATTTCAACTAGGTTATGGTCATCAGAGTCAGTCTCATCAGACCTATTCATGTCCCTTAAAAATGTGAACATGTCAGATACACCTACTTCCGAGGCGGAGTGAAATAATTCCAGTATTCCACCTGGATTTCGTGAGAGAAAAAAACACACCCGGACCCAAATCGAATCAGTCATCTATTACATTTTTTCAGGTAACATGTCGTCCCCTGAGTTCCAATGTGTTCTATGTGCCTACTGGCACATAGAACATATTGGAACTCAGGGGACGATGTAACGGTGCCATAAACACAGGGCATGATAATAATATACGGGTCTTTTACAAATAGCAGACGAGTGAATGGAACGAGTGAATGGAATGTAAAGGAGTTGTAAAAAGACCGGAAATTTAAGGGAATTATGCAGGCCGATGAATAACAGGGTCGAGTAATGTCACAGCCTTAGACGCAATCAAGATTGAGTTTTAGTGGATGAGGAACAAGGTCAGGATAGACGTAACGAAACTCTGTTATAGAAACTATTTGGTAAATTGTACCGACAGCCAAAGGTGCAGACTAAGGTTCCAGAATATTTGGAATTAAGATACAAAGATAGAGTGGACTCAGCAAGTGAGGAAGTTGTTAGAGAACTATTCAAAGGAAATCCTTGACTTAGAAGTGGGGACAGCCCAGGTGAAGAGAGAGAGAGAGAGAGAGAGAGAGAGAGAGAGAGAGAGAGAGAGAGAGAGAGAGAGAGAGAGAGAGATAGAGAGAGAGAGAGAGAGAGAGAGAGAGAGAGAGAGAGAGAGAGAGAGAGACAGAGACAGAGACAGAGACAGAGAGACAGAGAGACAGAGAGAGAGAGAGAGAGAGAGACAGATAGAGAGAGAGAGAGAGGTGGGGTGGGTGGGGGTCAAAGTAAAGAGGTCTTTCAGTGGCCTGCGTCATAAAGAGAAAACAGGTTTTCAGGAATACATTGACGGCACCGCTGGAGGTCACTACTGTTTAAGCAGAGGTTACAGTCGCGAGACCTTAGGGGAAACAAATTGGAAGGAGAGTGTTAGTATGCTTAACGGAAAGATTGGGGCAGTTCGTTTCTGGGTGTTGGGAGGAGAGACGTGATGTGGGAATAGAGAACATTTGGGAACACAGGGTTAATTGAGGCCATCTCACCTGAAAGCCGCGACAAATTAGTGGCCGGCCAAAGTGTTATTATTATTGTAAATGAAATTACAACAATAATAAGAAAAAGTAATATTATAAAAAACAGCATGCATCTATAAAGACTATTATTTGCACAAGGTGTTTGTTAAAACAAGATACTGAGTTAATATAAACTGTCACCGTGCAGCAAGTAAGCTTTCTCTATGCATGAGGATTTGTTGGATCATATTACTTATGATATTGCACAGTGCAATATGAAAGATAGTTCAATTTTGCATTTTCACACCTGTCTGGTTACCTGGCGTCACTGGAGAAGATTTTTTTCCGGATTGTTTCCTTTATTCAGGTGCAATACGTATGATATCTCTTTTGGAAAAGATTGAAACCATGTTCGTTTTGGGTGTCTACAAGTACGAATATGGGACCCTTTCCCAATGGCATTTTGGCATGATTTTTTTCCAATTCAAACCAAAAAGTTTCCATCTCAGTCCCCAATCACATCAAAATTCAATTCTTATTTTAACTGTTGAAGATCTTATTTTGACTTTAATCATTTTTTACTGCAACAAAACAGGGAGCGCGGTGGCTCAGTAGGTAGAGGTGCAGGCTGAAAGCCGAGAGGTCCTCGGTTCGAATTCCACCTACGGCAACCGCGTTGTGTCCTTGGGCAAGACACTCCATCTCCATTGCCCGCATGGGGGCACGGTGGCGTTGTGTACTAAGGCGTACTGCACGTCGATGGTGCACTTGTCTTCAACCAATGCTAACCCTCCTTGCGTGGAGTTCGTATGTTGGGGAGCTGATCGGGAGTTGCTCGCCGTTGCTCGGTGGTTCTCTCCGGGTACTCCGGCTTCCTCCACCCGTAAAACTGTGGCGGTCATCCTTAGCCATTGTGTATAAATATGTGACCTTAAATACCAATATATATAAATAACTGCAACAAAACAGGTGACTCAACAGGAAGTTTTTAGATTCATTGCAAGTTACATCCCAAGAACATTGTCAGTTGCTTCTAATCAAGGCTTGGCTGCCTATATAGGCAGCCAAGTCTTGCCTAGACGCAACTGCTAAGCCACAGAATGTAGACTGTCCAAAAATAGCAACACAACAATTTATAATAGCGATTACAAAGGCTGATCATTATATCATGCGACTGTTTGATATAAAACTTAATACATGTACTATACATGTAGCTTCTGTATTAAAAGTTTCAGCTCAATATGAAGGAAACAATTTTTATTCTTTGTGTGTTTCTTCTTCCAAACAAAGTCTCAATTGGAGCCTTCATAAGCGGAGTTTTCCCAGTTGCATGGACCCCGGCCCCTTTCCCAAAGAGGATAGAAGAACCCCTGGAAACTAGGAAATGTGATGCTCTCATAGAAGGCGAAAAGGTGTCAATGATGGGCTATTTGCCGAGTTCTGGCAAAGATTTACATTTCAAGTGAAGCTTGCTGGTATATATTACACATACTATCAAATTGAAAAAAAAATGTTTATCTTACACCTCCAATAGGACCCAGAGGTTTGATTTGAACGAACTCATTGAAACAGACGTTAGGTGACAATTAGGCGGGTATTTGGACCTGCTCTTTTGATATGGTTCTTAATAGTAGAGTGTTAACCGAAATCAAATCGCCACAAAATCAAGCACCAGTACTTAGATTTAAATTAGAACTTTAAAAACTAGGCCCATAACTATCTTCAGATGTTGTGTGAATTATTAATGAATAGGTGAAACAAAGCGTTGCATCCAATTTAGAACTCGAGGATCGTGGGTTTTACTGGTGTCTCTTTAACACTACCCCTCAATTCAGGCCTGCCTGAAGTGTGGCGTAGAAATTACTTCGTATATATTACTGCTGATAATTTAAGAGCGCGAGAAATAGTGTAGAGCTGTTGTAAATAAGGAGCGCCATAGGTGACTCACAGGTGCGTCACATAGGTGCCAGAGCGCGACAGCACACCCCAGAAAAGAAACACAGATCTTCTACGGTAGGCCAAATGAGGAATTGTTTCTCCCGTTACAGCGTTTTCTATTTTTAGTGAAGAATTTACTTAAGCTTGTGGAGCTGAGATGAGGATATCGACTTGGGCTAGGCTGGGGAGTATTCCCTCTCTGCTTCACAAATCGGGATAGCACTGACCGTCGGTGACTGCGTTGCACCATTGGGTAAGGCACTTAATCATGGTTGCCCATGCACGTAGGGAACATTGGTGCTGCATACTAAGTCAATGGTACACTCGCCTTCATTCACTGCTAACACTGGTTGTGCGAAGTTAGTACGTCGGGGAGTCTGACAGTTGCTCGGCGTTGCTCGGTTACTCTCTCCGGGTACTCCGGCTTCCTCCGCCCGTAAAACTGTCCGACACGAGGTGACCCTGGCTGTCGAAAGTGTCGTTAAACACTTCTGTGTTAATAACAAGGATATTACGTCGCCCGAGTGCTAGAATGTCCTATGTCCCATAGGAGACATAGGACATTCTGGCACTCAGGCGACGATTAGCTATCACCCAGAACGCCTTCGATGCTGTGCAGCAGGGACTCGTACTACCATTTGACTATAATTGTGAAAATGAAAATTCGAATAACCTGAGCAATCGTTTTTAGTCACGTGTCGTCTGCCTATCCAGACAGACGAAGACGACACTTGACCGGAAACAGCTGCTAGACCATACTATCGATATCTTTCTATGCTCAATTAGCAATTAGCTCTCTCTTATTTCCCAATATTGTACGAGTTAAAACTTTGAAGTATCCTTAAAATTTTCTAAGTTAATGTACAAATTTCAAGTCCTTCCAATGCCTTGAAATCCCATTTTTCAATTTAAGGACTTTCAAGGTTTTTAGAGCATACAACGAATTCCTAAACAACAGCCTCGAAACTTTGAATGGCGCTGCACCTCGACCAAATATTAAAATGGTTGTAGTTAAGAAGAAAGTCTTGGTGCCGGGATAATACGATTTTGCTTTCTAAAGATCAATTCGGACAAACAAGCTCGGTTTCGTGACGTATGGAAATGAAGCTTTTTGTTGAATAAAATTCAATTAATAGCCAATGTAAAGAGTATACATGTCGGTAGAATAACACATGCCAAATTCGAGTTAATAAATAAACTATTATTACTTGCGAATAACTCTAAAAGAGTTCTTATTGTTATACAGGGGGTTGTGGGCGTCCAATACCGTGCATGTAAATCAAAAGTAGTCTGAATGGTTCGATTAATTTTGACGTGACATAATCTGAGGGCTTGTTCGGGACGTCTAGCTTTACTACCCATCATGCAGCATCCATCCATATTCCCTCTCTGTCTGATTTCTTGGCTGAGATTTGTTCTGAACCACCAGAAACATTTAGGTGTAAATAAAACAAAAAATTGAACCAATAACAAAAAAGCTAATTCATGTATTGATAAATGAATAATCTCTGACGGGCTCCCTTTCGAAAGTGTCGGGATACTGATGCAGATGCTGAAGTTCTTGAAGTGAAGAATTCTTGAAGTGATAACACCGGGTCTGGTGCATATTTTTGCCTCAAAAACATAGCATGTGACCTCTCATTGGAACGAGCTCATTGAGCTCGTTCCAATGAGCGGTCATAAGCTATGCTTTTTTACGTAAAAGATGAATAAAATAGATATTCAATAATTTTGTTTGCAAGTGTCGTCTGCTTTTGGTGTTAAGTAAAGGGTTAACAGATTGAGCAACTCCACGGGGGCACTCCCATTCCTTCTTTACTTGAGTGGCAACTAGTATTCCAATACGACAGGTGACGTATCTTGCTGATTCTCACTCGGGGAACCTGGGCCCAGGCTTAGTACAGGAGTGAGAACTTTGGGGACCCAGGCTGGGCCAAACCCGGGCCACCTAAAGTTCCGAGTCCTGGGATTACTACCCCGGACGCACCACCCTCTCCTTGGCCCTGCGAGTGACTTGTATCCACACTGCACATGTTTACTTTTTTTTTTACTAGGGTGTGTCTACGCTCGACATCTCTGACTCGTATTTTGTGAATGAGAGTTCGAATTGTTGATCATGATCAATTTGAGACCATTCCTGTACAAGAAAGTTATTTATTTATTTATTGGTGTTTTTAAGGTCACATATTTCTGCACAATGGCTAATCATGACCGCGACAGTGTTACGGGTGGAGGAAGCCGGAGTACCCGGAGAGAACCACCGAGCAACGGCGAGCAACTGTCAGCTCCCCAACATACGAACTCCACACAAGCAGTGTCGGCATTGGTTGAAGACAGGAGCACCATCGACGTACGGTACGCCTTAGTACACAACGTCACCGTCCCCCACATAGGCAATGGAGATGAAGTGTCTTGCCCAAGGACACAACGCGGTTGCCGCAGGTGGGATTCGAACCGAGGACCTCTCGGCCTGCACCTCTACCTGATGAGCCACCGCGCCCCCACAAGAAAGTTACAACCCCATAGTTACCACACTCTTTTAGCGCACATACTAGTTTGCTATTGTCCGCTCTGACGAGTAGAAAATATTCTACCTCGGAGCATTGCACAGACGTTTTAAGTGTATATAAAAGTCGCCTGAAACAGATCTGATGGGGAAAGTCCTCTGAACCAGATCTGATGGGGAAACATCATGCTGCAAATATATGCTGCAGATCAATTTGTGATTTCCAAAATTCTATCTCTGGCCCACTGTTTGGCCGCTGTGCCACTCAAGCATGCATGTAGACAAACTTCAAAATTAAGATTCTCTTGGGAAAGTATTGGAATTTATGTCTTACATATACTTTCGAAGAAGTTCGGAAAACTTGGGTCGTTGTTCAGTTTTTTTGTAGTGTATATGCTCAACTGTTCCCATATCTTCAAAAATAATTATATCACTAGTGGTCTGTAACTGCAACCTTTATTGTTTTTAGGTCCAAACAATTTAGTTTACTTCCCTGTCCTATGCAGACCAGAAAAAAGAGATTCTTGAGTTTTGTAGTGATTCTGATATCGAGCGCTTTAAGGACTCCAGCACCATGTTTAAAGAACGCTAAATACATGCTTCACTAAACCTTGATCATTGGTCATTATAGGAGCCGAGGAGATCGTAAATCTACATCCAAGAACCCCACTTGTCATGTCGTTCCTTCAGTGGGACAAGGCGCCATCTGCAATTCCAAAGCATTGTAGATGACGCATTGTGCCACTAAAGGGTCGACACTTGCCCATGTTCATTTCTCTATGAGCAGATACTCTTTCCATATTCCGTCCCCTGAGTTCCAATGTGTTCTATGTACCTACTGGCACATAGAACACAATGGAACTCAGGGGACGATTTGTTCATCTTGGTATTCTGTTGTTAAGCAATTGAAACCTGCGTCAGATGATTTTTGTACTGGTGTCGCAACCTGAACAGCGTTAACTACTATGATTTACACTTCAAGTGTTTTTCATTTGGGTTTAACGACACTTTCAACAGCCAGTGTCATCTCAGTCAGATAGTTTTACTGGTGGTGGACGCCAAAGTATCCGGAGAGAACCAGCAAGCAGCGGCGAGTAATTGTTAGACGCCCCAACTCACTAACTCCGCACAAACAAGGTTAGCATTGGCGGAAAACAAGTGCACCATTGACGTACAGTACGCCTTAGTACTCAGCGTCACCATGCCACCGCCTGGACTATCAGCTTTAAGTGTCTTGCCCAAGGACACAAAGCAGTTAACTCTGGTGGGGATCGAAACGGGGACCTTTCGGTATGAAGTCCAATGTCGTAACCACTGAGCCACCGCGCTCCCACTTCAAGTTGTATAGAGTTCACATAGCTTTACTTTATTGTAATTTATGAGAAATTGTCGATTTGCACTTTCCTGGAAGTTACAACAAGAGAAACCCATACGGTTGAAATAATTTCACTTCAAAGATAAAATGAAGAACATTCCCATCTAGTCATGGCTGCTTTACATTTGTGAATACATTTGTGCTAAAAAACTTTACCATTTCACTAATATAATAACAATAACACTTTGGCCAGCCGCTGATTTGTCGCGGTTCTCGGACGAGAAGGCCATGGTTACCCCTGTACTCCCAACTGCCTCCCTATTCCCACGCTTCTCCTCTCCTCCCAACACTCGGAGACGAACTGCTTGATGATATCCCTTGACCCATTCTTCCCAATCTCTCTGATTAGCACATTAACCCTCTCCTTTGAGTCTCCCCCTAATCACATGTCCTTCATTCTCCCATCCCACTTCCCCATTATACTCCCAGTGAATCTCATTCTTTTAGGCTGATACTTTGGGCATTCTAGAAGAAAGTGTTCCAGGGTCTCCACCATGTCCAAGTTACACATCTGGCACTCCCTTTCACCGTCTTTCCCAATTTTTCCCCTCAGCTCCAGGGATCGCTACCTCAGCTTGAACAACAGTGACCCCCCCAAAGGTGCCATCAAGGTACTCTTCAAAACCTGGCTTCTCTTTATCACGCAAGTCACTATTAACTTGCACTTTGTTTTAACTGGCAGAGGGCTTAATTATTTCTAGGCGTCAAAATTTGATCATGTGTATTTGCCATGTTATAATTTATGGAGAGTACCGACCAATCTATAACTATTTTCCCACTTGCTTGTAAAAACGGTTCGGTATTCAAAAATGAATAGGTTGTGGAAACGCGTGATTTGTTCTTTTACGAAACTTGAAAGGAGCAGTACTAACAACCAGTCTTATAATTTTATACAGCCAAACAGTGCAATGGTCTTGAAAAGGCAGTTGCTCTATGGGTTTTTAAAGATAGTCTAACCAGTTGCTAATAGAAACGTTTCACAAATATTTATGACTTTTTCGCATTTTCCTGCAACAGTGGTATTAACAAATTCAAAGGTTCCGAAAATATACAATATTTCTATATACTTTGGTCGTTTAGCAAACTTAAAGGAAGACGTACTTAAAACATCATATGCTGCCGAGCAGAGCATATCCATGGACCCAGTAAGGGACCGAAAGTGATGATCTGAAAGAAGAAATTCCATTGATCTGAATCGATCTATGCTACTTGGTATCTTCTCAATTTTGTCGGCGATTTTACCCTTTACCTAACATAAAAAGCAGACGACACTTGCAAAAAAAATTCTTGAATAACTAATTTTTTTTCATTTTTTGTCTCAAAAACATAGGTTATGACCCCTCGTTAGAACGAGCTCGACGAGCTCGTTCCAACGGGGGTCATAACCTATGTTTTTGGGACAAAAATTGAAAAAAAAATAATGAAAATTAATTGGCGATTTTTGAGAATAGCGCTGGCCTGTTTTTGCCGTTATGTTGGGTAAAGGGTTAAAACTAAATAATCTTATTAAACTAAAGTCTGGGTGCTGGGTGCTTGAAAATACTCTTATCATTTGCCAATGGGCACGTTTCACGTATCTATAATTACATCCCATTTCCTTAAAACGACCCGTTATAAACAAATGCCGCAGGTTTTGCAAATGTGCGTCTTCCGCCCCCAAAGGTAATACTGTTTTCAATCAACACACGGCGAATCAAAAAATGAAACACGGGTTATTCGCCCCAGCTCTCATCAGGCACGGTTGACAAACCCTCTTGACTTCACAGAATGCTCATTAGATCACTGGTTTTGATTGATTAGTGTGGGTGTTTATACTACGCACGTCGAAATAATTCAAGACGTCTGTACATATAAAACTGAAGGGCCAGGGTCATGTTTCGTTAGTAATCTTGAAAGATTGACACCGCAAAATGAGGAACTGTGAACCGCAAATGAAGGTACTCATTAAAAGGACAATACCGCAAATCAGGTATTCTAAAAGTTCAACACCTCTCGTCGAAGCAGCCAAACAAGACGAATGCAGGACTTTTTATGAAAGCTGAAGCTGACCTAAACTCAAAGACAAAAGTCTGAAGCAACAATGGAGCGAAGGTTTGACCTTCTATGTCCTTGATATTCACGGAGAGAACAAATTTTGTCGAAAGATTCCGAAAGAATGAGGATGAATGCTAATGTATATTTTCAATAACACAGCTCAATTACTTCATAAAACACACCGACACTATGTACACGAATGCAATAATATTCCATAGATCGCCAGATTACATTTTGTAGTGATATACGCAAGTTAATAGCAGTTATACCATATTTTATGACACATACCTTCAACCGTTTCCGTCTTTTTTAAACCGCAAACGAGGTACTGCACCGCAAAGGTGGTAATCGGATGACCAGCGTGGTCTTGAACCTTTCCCAAACTTAAAGGGGAGAAGCACTTAAAACTAGCCGTAAAATACTTTATGCAGATGAATAGAGAAATGGTCTTGAAAAACCAGTTGATCTTCTGGGTTTTGGAAAGCACTCTATAATCAGTTATTTATTTATTTATTTATTTATTTATTTATTTATTTATTTATTTATTTATTTATTTATTTATAGGTGTTTAAGGTCATATACTTATGCAAATCGCTAATCGTGGCCGTGACAGTTTTACGGGCGGAGGAAGCCGGAGTACCCAGAGAGAACCCCCGAGCATCGAAGAGCAACTGTCACCTCCTCAACATTCTAACTCTGTCCAAGCTCCGCTCAATCAGGGTTACGGCGGATGAAGACATGTTCACTATCGACGTGCAGTACGCCTTAGTACACGGCGTCATCGTGCCCACATGTAGGCAACCGGGATAAAGTGCCTTGTCCAAGGACATAACGCGTGTCGTCCCGGGCGGGGATCGAAATCGGGACCTATAGCATAGAAGTCCAAGTCAAGCACTGAGCCACCGCGATCCCCCTATAATCAGTTGCCAGTGGGCACGTTCCACGTATCTATAACTCTTGTACCGTAAATGTGTGCTTTGGTCCTTTGCCAACTCTAACCCTCTGCACTCTGATGTCAAAATAGCAAAGTTTTCAACAGCAAATATTTTCCATAATGCAGTTGGATATTTAACCAAATATACCTTGATTGACAGAGCTCGATGAGCTCTGTCAAACAAGATATAATTGGTTAAATTCATAGTTATACAAGAGAGAAAACAGAGTGATTGGAGAAAAATCTGCCGAACGACCAGAATGCTAGGGATTAATGGAGAAGTACTTAGAACTAGTAAATACTTTATGCAGCCAAACAGAGCAATGATCTTGTAAAGCTAGTTACTCTCTGTGTTTCTGAGGGTAGTCAAACCAGTTGCTGGTAGAAATGTTTTACATATTAATAAATCTTTACCTGTAACAACGGTACAAACAAATGCATAGGTTTCGCAGATATGTAAAGGCGTACTTTGGTCCATTAGCAAACTTAAAGGAAGAAGTACTTAAAACCACTCGTATAATATTTTGTACAGCCGAACAAAGTAATGGTCTTGAAAAGCCAGTTGCTCTTCTGGGTATTTAAAGGCACTCTGGTCAGTTGCCAAATGGCACGTTTTCTTGAAATCTTCTGGGTTTTAAAAGGTCTTCTAATCAGTTGCCAATAGGTCCGTTTTATTTATTTATTTATTTATTTATTTATTTATTTATTTATTTATTTATTAAGGTTTAACGACACTTTAACAGCCAAGGTCATATCGTGTCGGTGACAGTTTTACAGGTGGAGGAAGCCGGAGTACCCGGAGAGAACCACCGAGCAGCGACGAGCAACTGCCAGCTCTCATCATCGTAACTCTGCACTGCAGCACAGGCAGGGTTAGATTGGTTTACTATATTTGCCCACAATAACGGTATTAACCCCTTACCAAATGTAGATGATATACAAATCAATCATTTTAAATGCTGCTTTGGCAAAGTTTTGAAAACATTTCAATGAGTAGTTGGAAATTCCATCTATCTGGAATTTAGAGTTTCTTTGGTGATGCTGATGTTTTCTCTCCACCCCCCCCCCCCCCCCCCCCCCAATGAATTAATCGATTCTGTTATGGCGTATACTCGAATGTCAATGTACCAGATGTTGGAAAATAATATATTCAGCATTTCAATGCTACAGAAGCCAGTGTGTAATATTGTACCAGCCACCTATTGGCTGTCGTGGATCCCCAACTTCAGTTCAGTTGTATTCAATGTGTTATTATTTGGATGCATGCTTGAGGACGATATTTTTGTACCAGCTCAAGCGAGTTAGTTATATATGCATAATCCACGAGTTCAGTTTTGCTCTTTAACCCTTTACCTTACATGAAAAGCAGACGACACTTGCAAAATAAATTCTTGAATAACTGATTTGTTTCATTTTTTGTCTCAAAAACAGAGGTTATAATCCCTCGTTGGAACGAGCTCGACGAGCTCGTTCCAACGAGGGGTCATAACCTATGTTTTTCGAGACAAAAATGAAAAAAATAATGAAAATTAATAGGAGATTTTTGAGAACAGCGCTGGCCGGTTTTGGTCGTTACGTTGGGTAAAGGGTTAATTATATGAAGATTATCGAACAAATTCTACAAGTTATATTAACGCCTCCCCTTAGTTCTTGTTTGATAACCCCCGTACCATCAACCGTTGAATAACTAGGTATGGATCTTTAATCTGCGTCTAGGGGTGGGGGTGGGAGGGGGATTTAAGCCACCTCCCTATAGGTCAAGACGCTCTTACAGTCCCAAATCCAGAACTGAGGATGTTCGCACTCCCCGAAATTGTTATTCACTGAACATGACCCCCCCCCCCCCCCCCACCTCCCGAACCGCCGATCCGAGAATCCGGTGCACCTATCTAGTCGGTCGCAACTTTAAATAACTATTTTTTCAACGTAACAGCCATGCACAGACAGCTCTGTTTACAAAAATCGCAAATGATTTTTTGTTTTCTTTCACTTTTTGCCCCCAAACATAGCTTATAAGGGTTCATAAGCTATTTTGGGGTGAAAATTAGTATTTGTTAGTTATCTTAGCAAGATTGTTTTTGCAAATGTCGCCAGCCACAGCTGAGTTAGATGTGTTCTGCATGAGAAATCTGTTATCAAGGCTGCGGTGGGATGGACTTGTTTCAGTTTGTTGTCAAACTGAGTCATGGCTGCTCTAAAGCAGCCATGGCTCAATTTTACGACAATCCTTGAATGGACAGGGGGTGTGACGGTGAAAGTGAACAAGAAATAACGCTACGGACCTCCCGATACGACATCTATGCAAGAATTAGATCTTTATATTAAAATGTAAACCATACCATCAATCCTATTTCCCTGATTTGTTCTTATTGCTCATCAATACAAAAGTGCTGTCCTTTGGTCCAAACAGATAAACCACCACCACAGTGTACTGGCCAAGAACTTGTTACTAAGAGAGCAGGTGGTGATGGGTGTCTGGTCCCAAATTACATCGAAAAACGCGAATCGACAGACCCAACACCTAAATGTGCAAGTACTTAAGGAATGTGCATGGATTTCTGTTTTTAAAGGAATCGATGGATTGAAATCACGTAATCTCAAAGTCACAGAACATGTTATTTATTTAACGTAATGGAATCAGATTTGGAAAAGATGGCTTACTTGTAAACTGAAGAAATTCCAGAGCAATTACTGCAATTAAAAGTCATGTAAGGACTCATTTTGTAACGAGCAGTGCATGCGCGAACAGTGCATTTCTATGTAGAAATCAAAGCTGTTATTGTTTTGGATCGACATCGGAAATCCGAGTACCGTGAAAGCGAATAACTCTTTCCCCACTTTCAAGATTTTCAGAGTCCCCACTAAGAAATAACCTACAAAGCTAAGCAAATAAATACTCAAATTATCAAAAACTTTACCTGTATAACACGTTCAAGTCTCTGATCGCGGTCTCTAGACGTAGACATTTGTCGTTGCTGATATATGAGAGAAACTTGGCAAATATTCTATTCAAATGAATGAGTTACCTGGTCCAACACAATAGAATTCTATGACGATTAGTTCTTACTGTACACTATACTTCCACATTTATTGACTTGATTGAGTACCCGTGCTGAATACACCTTTAATGGCACAAAACTATCGGCTTAAGTAGAGTGAATAACTCAATGGCAAGGACGGGAAAGGCAGGTCTCTGCATGCTCGTATCGAAGGCGGTAGAGGAGATTTTTCAACATTCTTGGGATTAGGTAACCAACGAGACATTTAAATGGTTTATGGTTTCCGCATTTGTTCATAATGATTTTCATATATATGTTTGTTATGTAAATCAATCCTGTCGCTGTTTTCTTACCGACGTAATTCATTCCTAGTGGTAGTGGGGGTTGGGTTGTGGGAATGCAAGGTATACTGATCGTCCTCTTAAAATGTTCCACTGCTGAATTAATTTTTCAACATTTAACATTTATTGCACCGAAAAACACTCTTCAATAAATAGTAGAAAAACAATAACAAAGCATTTTGGTTAAAATCGGATATAGAGGATATGGAATGAGTGTTTTTCTCATATAATATTTATGAAACGAGTGTAAGAAGTTTCCGTTTTGGCGAGCCTGTGGCGAGCTGAAACGGAAAATTCGGATGAGTTTCATAAATATTATATGAGAAAAACGCTCATTTCATATTCTATTTATCATATGACACACACACGCACAAATTAGCCACTTAGTCACTTAGTATGACTTTTTAACCCATCACCTAACTTGAGTTGCAGACGGCACTTGGAAAAAACATCCTCGTATAACTAAAAATTTTCATTTTTTGCTTCCAAAACATAGGTTATGACCCCTCATTGGAACGAGCTCGTCGAGCTCGTTCCAATGAGGGGTCATAACCTATGTTTTGGAAGCAAAAAGTGAAAATAAAAAAAAAAATGAATGGTGTTTTTCTTGTAGGTAAAAGATTAATACAACATAACCCACCCTAAATAGGACAGATAACGTAAATTCTCCCTACTGAAATTATGCAAATGTGACCCAGTTGTATTCTGTTTAGCCAATCAAATTGTCCAGCTTTGAAATTGAGCAATGAAATTGACGGGAGGCTTTATTTATCGCTGATTAATATGAAAAAAAAAATATCAAATGTTTTAAAGTGAACAAAACGGACGAGTCATATGATAAAACGAATATTGGATGACAAAACCAAATATGGGAACCCGATACTTCAAATAGATCAAGACTAGTAGTTAACATCTGTGTGGACTCTCATGTACATAAGAGATGACCCAAGTCTTGTAGGTTCCTTTAATATTTTACTAACGAATAAGGTCCCTGAGGGATAAAAATATTTATTTCGACACTAACTTGTCAAAGCTGCAAGTGGGTTATTAAGTGCATGACGTAGTATGTAAACGCAAAAGTGCTCTGTAGATAGATATATCTTTATTTTGTAGTATGCCAGTAAATTGATTACAATATAACATTTCAACAAAAAAGAACATAAGCCAGTATACAGCAAGGAAATGGCATAGCCTGAAAGACAGTCTTCCTGCTATTTCCGTAAAAAGATATCAAATTTCTTTGGCATCAGTGTAACAAAATGCTTTCCCAAAACAGGGTTAGCTAATCTTTTACTTCTGATTCGTAGGGCGAGATGGTATTGGAGGATTTCCCGCTATTCTGTATGTTTTTTTCATAAAATACACGCTTTTTCTGCAAAAACCGAAGCGAACAATAATTCTTTTTTGTATTGTCCTTGAACAATACGGATCACGTGCGCGGACTATTTAACTATTTCTTTTTTTTACGTTTGGGTTATTTTTGGCAATAATCTGTGTTTTTAATATTTTTTAGTAAACTGTAGGCGTGTAATAAATACAGAACAGCATACGCGTTCGAACTGCAACTTTTTCCGTACTCATTCGATTTTGGCGGAGGGATACTATTGAACAAGAAGCCGAAGGCTTCGAGTTCAATATTATCCCTCCACCCAAATCGATCTCGTGCGATAAAAAATGACAGTTCGAACGCGAAAGCCGTTCTGTCTGTATCTTCTCATCTTGAGCTGAAGCTTTTGAACCCGCGGGTTCATTACAAACAACTTGAGGTCTGTATGCTTTTGACGTTTTTCGACAACTATGATATTTGGGCCATCTGAAAAAGTCCCAGTGTGTGCATAATTATTACTACATTATACGAGAGACACAGCTAAGAAATGCGTGAAATTTATTTATTAGGACTGATTTTCTGTCCCAGAATTGCTCATTATCGAGTTCTGTTGATATGATTTCAAACTCGACAGATATGAGGCTGATCTCGACCGATATGAACTAAGCTAGAGTTTTCCCCTTGATTCGTTCCTAGGCGTAGCCATTTTGGTTACAACGAAATCGCTCACCGTTCTTCGTCGAAAGCAATTGATCAGTAAAATTAGTGTTACTAGTTCAAGGAGAGTAGTTTTTGTATTGTGAGGAATTAATGACGTCAGTAAGTAAGGATAAGAAGAAAAAAGAAGTGAGTTGTACACAAAATTCAACGTAAACTAAGATTCAAAGTCGTAACCGGAGATTCGTCGAAGTTAGAGAAGAAATAGTGCGGCTATCCGGACGTCGCGGATTTCCAACTGGGGAATCTGAGACATTTGGATAGATGAAGTAGGCAGAAAACTTTGGATTTCATGAAAAGAATGAAAAACAATACAGGGGCAGCGGAACCGGGGGTGGGGGGGGGGGGCTTCAGCCCCTCCACTTTTTTGCCGGGCCATAATTTTTTTGTATGCATATATTTTAACACAACCAATGACTGGTGAAACAAGGGGCGGATGCAGAGCCTTCCCTATATTTTCGCCGGCTATGTTTCTCTCGTACTAGTTCAGTTTCGATGGATTTCGGATCATTTTTTTGCAGTAAGTGGCAGCCAACGCATAAATGTATACAGTCTGTTAAAAATCGGTTAACTGAAATAGATCGTAATCTTACAGACATACAAGTACCATATCCACCCCAAGACAAGATAATCAACAGACATGTAGTATAATTGCCGTTAACGTCTGGTAAAACATACAGGTGAGGTCTATTTATCAGCGTTACGACCAAAGCTGATAAATAGACCTGCACCTGTATGCTTTACCGACGTTTTTAACAGCTCTCAAAGTGTGAAATGTTTCAAATACATCTGAAAAATCTCAAAATATCCGCTCAGATGCATGGAAATGGGGGTTTTGGGACCCTGGAATTTAAATTTTTCATACCGACGACCATCCATCGCCCGATCCAGCCCCCTCACTTTGAAAATCGTTCCGCCGCCCCTGCAATAACACCGTCAAAACTGTAAAAGATTTGGGAACACTTTGAAACTATTAGATTTGTTGAATAAATAGAGAGGTTATTACTTAGTTATTTTCATATCGGTCCAGATATCCGCCCGAGGTAACTTCACACCAGGCTTCGACCTTCGGTCTCGGGCTGATATGAAGTTACCTTGGGCTGATATCTCGGCTGATATGAAACTAACCAAGTAATGTAATTCTTTGAAAGACATACCGACGGACTAAAACCCCCTTCGGACTGAACAGTCTTCTCAATAGCGGTTCGCCCTGTAACCTAAATGAAAAATACATTTCGTGCATACATATTTGTAGCTGTATACGATTTAGCGCTCAGAAATTCTTAACTTCCATTCTTTGACCTCAGATTTCTTAAAATTGTCTCTGGGATAGTCCAGCCCTTCCAGAGGCGGTGGAAATGGGGGAGGGGGCACGGAGGGCACGTGCCCCTCCACTTTTTCTCTGTTACACAATGAGTTAAAATGGCCTCATGGAAATGTGTCAATATACAGGCGTTCCTTAACATTATTTGCAAATCCAAACAATATTTAGCCAAAGAATCCCACTGTCGGTCGCATCGGTCCGTTTCATTCACTTCAATCATCTTCCAACCCGAAGGCTGGCCTTCGGGTTGGAAGATGGTTGAAGTAAAAGAAACGGACAAGACAGTGACCACACAGCGGCATATTCATCTAAACGAGAGACCATAGCGAGTCATGGTACATTTACTGATATACGATTGTAACCTTTCTCAGACTGGGTCGAACCATGGAAGCATTGAAAATTTGTGCCCCTACTCTTTTATCGAGCTTCCGCCGCCCCTGACCCCTCCTAATACAAACGAAAGGGAACATCACTCTCGAAGTCTTTAACCACGGGCTTGTGAACTACGGCGATAGAGGGCTATGTTTCCGAGTGGTGTTGTAACGAACTCAACGAGCTCGTCCCAATGAGGGGTAATATTCTATGTTTTGCGGACATAAATTAAATAACAATTAAAGTTTAATAACGATTTTTTATGCATTGCGCTGGCAGGTTTTGGACGTTATGTTAGGTAAAAGGTTGCTCAAGGTGGTGGTTCCACTTGGCGAGTTTTCAAATTAAGGTCGATTCCCTGATATATTAAATTAGATGTATGTCAGTCAAAAGTGAAGAGTTTTGTAGAAACAATAAACCAATTTAGATTATATATTATGTGTTTCGTAGTACATTCTCGTTGTTCAGATATCCAGCCCCCCCCCTCCCCCCCCCCCCCAATAAAAAAATAGTTGATGAGAAAGCTCCATCAGCCGATTGTATAAAAAGAGCGTTGTTGAAAAGAAAAAACGCGAACCGTATTCTCATTGTTTAATTTTTACACTCAACCCAATTCAACTGATTTGAGTGAATATGAACCCAATTCCAGCGTAAATATGAACCCAATTGGGTTCACAAAGCCCAGGTGAGTGATACATCAATTCACAAATACAATTACACTGTTTTTGTGAAGACGAACATTGCAAAAGGAAGATAGATATCCGAGCAATCCCCCTTTACACGGGAGTCACAATACCGAATTTTCAACAACAAAAAACTCCCGCAATGAAACTTGGAATTTAATCTAATGAGCTCAGCCAAAAAAAATTTAATTGGTTAAATTTTGAATCTTGAAATTGTAATTTGTGATAATTCGGTCACCATCAGTACGCAAGGGAATATACCCAAAATTGTTGTCAGAATGTGCGATCATTCGAGAAATTAAAAAAAAAAAACGAAAAATCACTTGTTTTCTATAACGTGAAGAGTGTGTATATATAATTGAACAATGATATCTAAAATACGAGTAAAATGATTTTCATTTTTCATTTAGATTTTTTACTTCATGTGACTTTCTGAAGTATCTCTGTTGATGTCTTGATCCCCTGCAAGTATTTTGATGCAAAAGTTGTGTAGGTTTGCTGTTAGTTACCAAGAGTCCCTGAACAACATTCGTTAAATTTACAAGCTTCATCCCATTCGTTAGCGGTCTACCCTGAAGACTTCAAAAGGTTTCGTTTAAAAACAATCCTGAGACGAATACCCCCAATTGCCTCTCAGGAGGAGGGACCAGCCTTCCAGTGGACCACCGGGCTTCTGCAATTGTAAGATCATGCGCTCCAGTAGAGAACTTTTTTCGTATGGGTCACCGTCAGTCCGTCCATTCTTGAGCTTAACATATCATTGCATAATATTTATTAGCATAAAACATCCTCTACAGAATAGTTTGCGAGAATCTACAAGTAAAATGAACAAAAATAGTACTCAAAACATTACAATTTCATCCACCAATTTTCCATGATCAAAGCACTATATTTTTATTAATTTGGTACGTGAAAGAACGTGGAGAGTGCTGGACGAGTGGATAAGTGCTCCGGTCTCTCACGCCAGAGGTCCCTGGATCGATCCCCGGTCGGGGAAAGTTCTCGAGGTGTCCGAACACTCTCTGACAGCGTCAATTATAGGGGTTGATACTGTTACAGGGTACTGTCCTATCGGGTGGGGCCGTAAAATGTCTGTCCTCTATGCGGAGTGAGACATACTCCGTGCAGGCTAAAGATCCCTTCGTAGTATTCGAGAAGAACGAGGCCACGAAGTTGCCACTACGAAGGTCGTCACACATAACTGCGGCACTGGGCCAAGGAGAGGAGTTACTATAAGTTGCATGACTTGTTCGCCAATCCTTGTAAAACAAATAGGATTAAACAAATTAAAAAGAACGTGGAGATGTGAATCAGAATTTCACACACACATCACTAAACATATCATAATCGTCCGGCGAAAAAAGTCCGGATCGCGTTGCAGATTTATGACCTAAACTGGGAGTGCTATTTTGAAATATAAATTTGAATGCTCAAATTTACTCAGATCACTAAAACCGTCGATGTCACTGTTGATCAAAACAAATAGTTCTGATAGAAGCTCTGAATGATGTGTACATTCCATAAGAAAACGGTATTCGTTTTCTATTTTCCGCGAGTTAGTTTCACAGTGAGTATCGATAACAGGCTTCGGCGGTTGATAATGTCGCCCTTTCTCAATAGCTAATTTATGATTGCTGATGCGAAGCTTAGTGAAATTTTTCAGGTTTTCCGTCGAGTTCGTTCCGACTAAGTATGTAGATCGTTCACTGTTATGTCTAGGGAAGCCCTCACTTCGAGTCTCTCTGGTCGAGACGGAGAGTAAAATCGATTCTGAATTCGTGCGCATCGAGGTTTATTGATGAATTGTTTGGTAGGTAAATCTGAGTATGTCCCACCATGAAGTCTACTGTCGAATAAATATGGGTGTTTATAGCCAATAAAAGCAATAAAATCGTGTGCGAACAGGTAAACAGAAAGTACAGTAGAATCCTCTTAATTGAATATCCATTTTGCCAGTGAAAATTATTCAATTAACAGGAGTATACAATTAACAGGGATTTGGTCAGTTTCCTGTGTTCTGGAGGTAAACAGAGCAAAATATTTATTCTATTATATCTTGTTTGACAGAGCTCATAGAGCTCTGTCAAGCAAGATATAATAGAATAAATGCCTGTATTGGATGTAGTAGGCCAAAAATGTTGATAAATAAGGGGAATTTGGTGCATGTCGCAGTAATTTTTTCGACATATTACAAAAATTTATATACAATTAACAGGAGTTTACTGGGGAGCGCGGTGGCTCAGTAGGTAGAGGTGCAGGCTGCAAGCCGAGAGGTCCTCGGTTCGAATCCCACCTGCGGCAACCGCGTTGTGTCCTTGGGCACGACACTTCATCTCCATTGCCCGCGTGGAGGCACGATGACGCCGTGTACTAAGGTGTACTGCACGTCGATGGTACGCATGTCTTCAACCAATCTAACCCTGCCTGTGCTGCAGTGCGGAGTTACGATGTTGGGGAGCTGGCAGCTGCTCGTCGTTGCTCGGTGGTTCTCTCCGGGTAGTCCGGCTTCCTTCGCCCGTAAAACTGTCACGGTCACGATTAGCCATTGTGCATAAATATATGACCTTAAAACGTCAATAAAAATAAACAAAATAACAGGAGTTTACTATACAACCCATATGCAATTAACAGATCAAATTTGTACTGAAGGTATGGTAAATGGTTTTGTGTTTGAAAATTATATCCAATTAACAGGGATATACAATTAAGAGATATCCAATTAAGCGGGCTCGACTGTACTAGTATTTATAATTGAACAAATATATCGAATTTTTCTGACTCATAAAATTATCCTAAAAACAGACCCAAATCATATATTTCGTCCTACTTTTTATGCACCGTGTTTAGAATCAGATTTTATCAAGTGAAAATGGGCCATTTTTAGACCATTAATTCCTTACTTAATAAGCGGTAAAACAGGACCATTTCAAAAACATTCACGAAGTAGTATCAGATATGAGTTGAAACGGGCGCGTGCACACGTGTCAATACACCGGCATTCCTGTAATGTATTATTTGGAAATCCAAACTGCGTCTCGCCAAAGATTTTTTTTACTTCAACCATCTTCCAACTCGAAGACCGGCCTTCGGGTGCTCGAAGTAGAAGAAATGGACAGGACAGTGATCACATCGCGGCATGCTCATCTAAACGAGAGACTAAAGTGTGTCATGATCCATTTATCGATTGTAACTTTTCTCCCACAACCATGGTAGCCTTAAAAAATTGTGTCCCTTCACTTTTATCGAACTTCCGCTACCTTTATCTTTATACACCTGGGCTGCTAGAACACTCATTGGTCACACATAGAAAAGGTTCTCAACCGCCGTCATTTTAGTCAATTGTTACTATAAATAAGCAGTACTCAACAATCAAGTTTTTCGGAAGGATGCAACGGATGAAAGTCAAACCTTCGACCTTTCGATCTAAGTGCGGTATTCTAATAAATGGAGAGCCACTGCACTGCCCATTGTAACTCCAGAGGCCAATACTATAAAAACTTTTACAATAGTATTTTCTAGAATTGTATTTTCTAGTTATGACTTTAAATGAGTTGAAATGAATCAGTATCATTTTAAAAGATATGGCAATTTGCCAACTGGCAAATTGCCATATCTTTTAAAATGATACTGATTCATTTTAGTCAGTTGTATTAATAGACAGAAAATACAATTTTAGAAAATACAATTCTAAAATTTTTATAGTACTGACTCCAGGAATATTTTGAATCCAAGTAACTTGTTACAATATCCATCGAGTCTCCCTTAAAGGTAGGATCGATAAGGGCGATCGATTAAGAATTAAAGTTTACAAAACCAAAAACTATTTAATCATATACTTTGGATGTTGTCGCTTTGTTCGTAGCAGTGTGCTATGACCGGAAACGTCGGCAATCAAACAATTATCCACGAATTATTAAGTCAGATTTATCGGAAATGATTTCCCTGCAATTTAGAGGCGGCAACATATAGTTTTTCTTTAATTATAATTTCACCGACATAATTATCGATGGTCGATACACGATAAACATAACTTGATTGATCGAGTGATAAATATTTACAAAATGTAAGTAAACTTTGAAGGCATTTATTCGAAATGTAGATTGTTTACTCTGAACTCAAAAGAACAATATGAGATAAACATACAACCTTCCACGGACCGTGGGATTATCTCCGACTTCGTGTCCGGATTACAAAAGATATTGATTGAATAAATTTGCTTCGAGTCTCAAATCTTTTTAACTGTTTAGGGCCGAGACCAAAAATATCCAAGATTATTATTCGAGTTTCATTATGAAGCTGGTGACATTCTTATATACAAAGACTAGGGCTGCACGGTATATCGATAAACCGATATATACCGGTATTCAAACCAATATCGATTGAATACCGGTGCACTTACAAAAATATCGGTTTATCGTCATTATTTATTTCCTCACAATTTAATTTTCAAGATGTCTTGAGATTTTTAACTGTAGCACCGAATGAATAATATTATCCCTTTACCAAAGGAATTGTCTGCATGTGCTCACGTAATATACAATTTCAGCAGTTGAAAGAAATAATTTTCCAAAATTTCAACAAAACTATATCATGTGACCCCTCATTGGAACGAGCTCGTTGAGCTCGTTCCAATGAGGGTTGACATGATATGGTTTTGTAGAATTTTGTTTGGAAAATCTGATAAACTTTTTAAAAAAATATTTTGATATCGTCTGCCTTGGTAAAGGTTTTTCGAACCGCATCATCAAGGCATGCTAATTCGTTTATACTGTGATGCCTCAAGCCTCGGTTGTGGTTCTAATGTTCATTTTGTTGAACAGTTTTCGATATACCGGTATACCGCGGTATTTTTTTGAATACCGATACCGGTATTCAGTTTTGAAAATCGTGCAGCCCTAACAAAGACACACTGTTGGAAGGTGCTGTGTATCGGTATTTTACATTTCAGCACTTCAGAGCAAAAGCCAAAATTCTTTGCAAAGATGTTGTTAGTTTAGTTTAAACATATTTTATTTGCCATAAATTTGCAAAAAGGATTGGAGTACAAGTTATACAACTTATGTTAACTCCTCTCCATAAATACAACAGAAAAAAACGAATACATAGATGCGGCTACAAGATATATAGATTGGTTCACAAATGAATAGGGATTTACACTATTTACAATTGAAATGTAAGTTGTTGAAACAGGCAGCCATGTACGTAATAGGGTCTCGAGACAGGGAATACATACGGTTGGACAATGTTGTCTTTCTCTACGAAAGCTCTTGAATGGCAAGATAAAGGGGGAGGGATGTGACGTTTATAGTACGTCTCGTCTAGTGCAAAAGAGAGACTAGTCGAGAATATAATGACTCAATTGAAGCGGCCACTAACTATGATGAACGCTTGAGTTTTCAGAAAGATATATTCGTTTTGTTTTGTTGACAGTGTGGGTTTACCGTACAAGAGATCGGTTTCGGATGATATATCAAAATCTCGAAGAGAATCGAGTAGTGTAATCCTGGGGTCAGTGTATCGAGGGCACGCCAGGAGATAGTGATGAGCATTTTCACAGGGATTAACACACATACACTTTGGGTTGGCCAGAATATAGTTTTGGAACTTGTCATTATTTAGGTCGCTGCAGTTATTACGCAATTTTGAGTGTAAAATGTTGGCTTTTCTTTTACCCACACGAAAATAAAGAGGTGGTTTGGGGATCACGTTCAATTGGGCATAGATTTGTTTGAACTGCGTAAGTGTTGCGGCTCCGATGAGTACGTCTGGTAAGTTGTTTCAGCTTTTTGTGGTGGACGGGAAAAGGATTTTTTGAAACGCTTCGTTCTTGCCGGATAATACGTGAATCTGTTGGGGTTGCGAAGATTATACATTGAGATATCGTGCGTTCGAGGGGGTAACAATGCATTGAGGTAATTTGGAGTTTCATTGTTGATAATTTTGAAAATAATGCAGTATTTGTGCTTTTCGCGTCGCTTCAAAAGGAAGAGCCACCCTAGTTCAGCCAGAAGTTGATCAGCAGAGACAGATCGCGTTAAGCCAGTAATGATACGCGCAGCATCAGGCTGAAGTCTGTCAAGATTCTGAGTCTAGTAGGCCTATTCGGGTGCGCAGTCCCACACTACGTCGCCGTAATCAAGTAGTGGTTGAATGAAGGTGAAATAGATTTGTTCCAAGGTTTTTCTGTTCAGAATGAATTTCAGTTTGCGAAGGAAAGATAGACGGGTGTTGACTTTCTTGCATATTTCAGTTATCGGAGAGTCCCAGTTTAGATTAGATTGGAGAATTTATCCCAGGTTGCTTGTGATCTTCAGTGAATGAGGCTGGATTACTATCAAAACTTAAGGTGGGATAATCTGTTCCGTCATTACTGCCATAGTGGAATAGAACTGCCATTGTCTTAGCAGGGTTGAATGAGACGAGCCATTGAAGAGACCAAGTGTTAATTTTTCCAAGGTTTCGATTGAGGGAAATGGTAAGATTTTCAATATTGTTTTTGCAATCAGTTACAAATGTATCGTCGGCATAAAGTCTAGCAAAGGCATCGATGATCTCAGCAATGCCATTGATATAGATTAGGAAGAGAAACGGACCGAGAACCGAGCCTTGGGGCCCTGAAAGATGTTGTTCTCGTTCTTTTGTGTAGAACACGTCATTAAAATAACCCTTTGTCGATTCATCACACAACAGCATTTCAAAAGCAAAAGTATACGAATATGCTTTTGTCGGCTTGGTGTGATATTCAACGAATAAGATGAATACAGCCTAAGTTCTTATCAACTTACGTCACCTTTCTGCAAACAAAAAATCTACTCGTGTGACATCACATGTATGTATACGTATTTATAAATCTGAAATTTCATTATCTGACTTCCCCCGAATTTATGCAAAAAATTGGAAAAGGGGACAATGGTGTAAACAAAACAAATAAATCAACTAATAAAAAAAAGCCCAAACAAACAAAATACAAAATCTAAACAAAGAAACAAATGAAACTACAGAGGCTGACTGGCCATATGGTCCAACGGGAAAATTCTCAATGGGCCCCTTATTGGGTTCCCCCTGTGGCCCCCAAAATTGATGCAGCCCAACACCTGCTGGTATGTGAAATTTCGTGAAATGGATCTGACTGCTAAGACTACCGGTACATCGTGGTCTGCAGTTTTAAAATATCGAACTGCCTTAATGAAGGTTGTCTTGGATCATATAGCGGTGTCGGGGTGAAATGTTATAGGTGATTACAGATAGACAGCCAATCTGGCTGTGTTATCTCACTACGGTGCAAACAGATTGTTATTAGTTAATTTGTATCTTTTCTTTTACTCGATGTATCAGCATTTGATGTTTATACCGTTAAATAAAAAATATCTATCTATCTATCGAAATGTTTTCTATGTAGTCCACATAGAGGACATTTCGATATGCCAACAGTCTAGACTGCCATTGTTCGCTCCGATGAAAGGAAACAGAGTTCCTTCAGTTTTAAAAATCAAGATTTTCTCCGACTGGGCCGTACTATTGTCTTCCCGATTGGTCCTCCTCCCGCCCCAGGTAGAACCATTTTCGTCGAATGATCGATGGCGATGATACAGAATGCCATCGAAATGTCCTCTATGTTGACTGCCACTGGTCGCTCAGATAGAAGGAAGCCGCGTTCGTTCAGTCCGCAAAATCAAAATTTTCTTCGGGTTTGGAGCCCCCTCTGTGCATTTCCCGGTAAATTGTCTTGTCCCAGTCCGCCCCTGTGAAACTACCATCTACAATAAAATGAAAGATCCCAGGTTCCTTTTCAGACAATTCTCAACAATATTTGGGTTAAAATATCATCCCCCATCTGTGGGAACCAAATATGTTGCATGTGGTGCCTCGGCTTTCAAAAATTTTTGAAAATGGTAGATGAGCGTTATTTATGATAAGAACTCCGAAAATTCTCATGTCTTCCTTCAACTTGAAAATGGAGCTAACAGATTTTTAGAAAACGTTTGGAAGACTCCAAGCTTCCGTTTGGTTATCTCAAATTTAGTACACTCTTCACCTAACGAATCTCGTATTTGTTTGTGTGTTCGAGGCGTTTTTTCTTTCTTTTCTTATTAACGCGAAAATGAAAGACAATGCCTGTAATTTTCGTATTAAAGCAAACATGTAAAGATGACACTCTAGATTTGTTATTAACCCTTTACCCAACGAATCGCCCGCATCCGCCCGCGTAATATGCAAATTCAGCAGCTGAAAAAAATATTATTTTTCGAAACATTTCAACAACACCATATCATGTGACCCCTCTTTGGAACGAGCTCGTCGAGCTCGTTCCAAAGAGGGGGCACATGATATGGTTTTGTTGAAATTTTTGGAAAAAATTTAAAACATTATATTTAAAATAATAAATTTTGAAATCGTCTGCATTGGTCAAAGGGTTAAACCCAGTTCCTGGCGTACCTTCCATCACAGTTGTATTATTTTTCAACTTTTGCCTAAAAACATTCGTCATAACACCTCATGGTGATGTCACGCAAGCTATATTTTCGAGGCAAAAATTAAACTTTTTATAATTTGTCTTAATGTGCCATCTGTTACTGGAGCTAGGTATTCTATAGACACATTGACCTCAATAATAATGGCGTCATCAACAAAAATGACAGTTTGCAAAGGATAACATATTGCAAAAAACATTTCGCCATAAATTTGGAGGTTTCACACATGTCAGCAATTCTCGATTTAGTTTTTCCATTCAATAATCTCCCGAGATTAGTATGTAAATCGGACTTATCGCCTGTCCTAATCAGATCTCTCTATAATATTTGTTATTCTACTGAGATCTTTTTCGTTAATGTTCGACATTAATCTTTTAATACCTTGTCTTTGGGATTTGTATTACAATATGGTTACCAGTTTAGCGACTTGGAGTATTCCTATTGATGGATATCACGAAGGCAGCGCTTCACCTGGATAATTCATTGTTCGTATCCTAACCCTTTACCTAACACGAAAAGCAGACGACACTTGCAAACAAAATTCATGAATAACTAATTTTGTTCATTTTTTGTCTCAAAAACATAGGTTATGACCCCTCATTGGAACGAGCTCGACGAGTTCGTCCAAAGAGGGGTCATAACCTATGTTTTTGAGACAAAAAAAAAGAAAAGATGAAAATTAATTGGCGATTTTTGTGAATAGCGCTCGTCGGTTTTGGCCGTTACGTTGGTTAAGAGTTAAACCATAAATCTAACTCAAATCGCAACACTAATCCCAACTTCACTTTCTTTTCACGTGAGATTAACATATTCTGGGAAAGAAATATTAGTCCCACTTCAGTGATCTAGTTGAAAATACTTGAAGACCTCAGTATGGTTGTAAATGTCAATAAACTGCTTGTCTGGAAAAAAAGAACCGAAGAAATATTGCGCCGAATGCAGTAGTCAAAATTCAAATAAGCTTATATGACCACATGCTCTGTTTTCGTGGGAGTCAAAATAACAACACTTGGGACAAAGACACGATGTACAAAAATTACATTTGAAAAGACGGTGAAAAACTTGCAACAAAAGTCCAAATAAGAAAGGCATTTGGTTCCCGAACATTTACTTTTTTAACCCTTTACCAAACGCAACAACCAAAACCGGCGAGCCCTATTCTCAAAAATCGCCAATGAATTTTCATTATATTTTCATTTTTTGTCTCAAAATCATAGGTTATGACCCCTCTTTGGAATGAGCTCGTCGAGCTCGTTCCAATGAGGGGTCATAACCTATGTTTTTGAGACAAAAATGAAAAACTTTAGTTATTCAAGAAATGTTTTTACAAGTGTCGTCTGCTTTTCATGTTAGGTAAAGGGTTAAATAAAAAAAGAGAGGGAGGCTTTTATTTTATTGTTAAATTTTGTTTTTGATAACTGTTGGAGTGCTAAATTTATTTTTGGTTGGAAAAATCGTTTCACTGTTTAGTTTAGTTTAATAATTTAATGTAATGTATTACACCATAATGGCAGTTGCACAATACAAACATAACAAATAAGACGTTCACATGCCTATGGACACTCTCCTATAATTTTAACAAGACAAATCCATGCATGGTAAATAATTTCATGTGACAAATTTTAATGCGCAGAATATGAAACCTTTAAGTTGTGATACCTGCATTTCAGAAAAAAATGCCCAAATTTGAACGTCTAGCACACAACCAGTAAATAAATATGAAATACATTTGTGTTGAGTTATATTTATGCACATTTTCTAAAAAAAAGAATAATATATGAGTTATTTTCTACAGAACAGAGTGAACTGGATATTTACAAAACAAATATAATAAGTAAACACTATATTTTAACCATGCTTTGTTGAAAACATGTGCCAATCAATATACATCATTGAACAAAGGACAATTTTTAAATTCTCGTGATGCCACACTACCTTTGAAAGGGACGGCAAGTGAAGAAAAAGGTCCAACGAAGGGGTTCCATGTCAGTGAAGGACGTACCTGAGAACCAAAACCTTATTTTTTACCTACGTATAGCTGTTGGCATGCCCTAATGCTATAAAACATTATGGTAAAAATATGTATTTTTGCAATCGCAACAAATTTGTTATTTATTTATTGGTGTTTAAGGTCATATATTTTGCACAATGGCTAATCATGACCTCGACAGTTTTACTGGTGGAGGAAGCCGGAGAGAACCACTGAGCAACGGCGAGTAACTGTAAGCTCCTCAACATACTAACTCCTCACATGCAGGGGTTAGCATTGGTTGAAGACAGGTGCACCATCGACGTGCAGTACGTCTTAGTGCACAATGCCACCCTGCCCCCACGTGGACAATGGGGTGAAGTGGTTTGCCCAAGGACACAACTCGGTTGCAGCAGGTGGGATTCGAACCGAGGACCTCTCGGCTTGCAGCCTGCACCTCTACCTATTGAGCCACCGCGCCCCCGACAAATTTGTTGAACCAAGAAGAATCTCATATCTTGCATATCTGATATTGCGAAGGTTGTTCATAAAAAACAGATCAGTTTCTATCTTTAACCCTTTACCTAACACGAAGGGCAGACGACACTTGCAAACAATATTCTTGAAAGACTAACGTTTTTCTTTTGCGTCAAAAAGATAGCTTGTAACCCCTCATTGGAACGGGCTCAATGAGCTCGTTCCAACGAGCGGTCATAAGCTATGTGTTTGAAATAAAAAAATGAAAATTAATTGTGATTTTTACGAATAGTGCTGCCTGCTGTTGGCTAAGAGTCGTAGTAAATTAGGCCTCATTGAGGGCTTTTACATAGCCCTCATGGCCTCATACGACTAAAAAGGGATTCCATAGCCACGGGTGTTTCCCCAAAAATGAGATTCTATGGGACGTGGCCATTGGATATGGAGGTGATGAGACTCGGACAGGACTTCATTGTTATAAGGGGAGATAACTCTGCATACAGATTATGGGAAATCAAGCAGTCTGATTGGTTAGTTATAATCTATATAAAGGATCTGGATAAAGAAAACTACAAGAGTACTCGGAATAGGGTCAGAACTAACAAGAATAGACCAGAGATTGCTAAATATAGTAATAATAAGGTAAGCTGGTCCAGCTGCTAGGCTCTTCTACGCTACTGGAGTATACTCCAGAACAAAGGAACATAGTCAGATAGACGAAAACTATTGCATATATAGATAGAAGCAGAGAATTCTGAAAGAATTCGAAATAGTAAAACATGTCGGGTTGTTTGTGGTAATTCGTGATACTCCGATTCAATCGAACACACCCTCCGAACATACCCCTGTTTTGTTAGAAGGTTTTGGGTCACATAGCAACCACGTGTTACCATAGAAACCAAGATGGCGGCCTCTGGTATACAAAATGGCCGACGGAAACACGTATCACCCTATCAACACGCGCTACGCATGCGCACTCACACCACGTATCACTATGGAGATGACGTCACAAGATGGCCGCTCACGCGAGTTACCATGACAACCAAACATGGCGCCACCAGATCACGTGACTATGACATCACATGAGATCCAGCATGAGATCCACCCAACCGGCCCCGATCCATCGCTCTCCTACTCCTGGTGGCGCTATGTACTAAGGCGTACTGCACGTCGATGGTGCACTTGTCTTCAACCAATGCTAACCCTGCTTGTGTGGAGTTAGTACGTTGGAGAGTCGGGCAGTTGCTTGCCGTTGGTCAGTGGTTCTCTCCGGGTACTCCGGCCTCCTCCAACCGTAAAACTGTCCGACACGAGGAGGCTCTGGCTGTCGAAAGTGTCGATGAATCCCAATAAATTATTAATCTACCTCGAGGTAGGACTCTTTCTACAAGGAGAATACCATTACACAAAAGGTTTAATTGAAGAATTGAAAGCCCTCGTTCTGAGAAAGCAATAACCCCACTGAAGATGGGCACTCGACTATTGAGACATATGCATATCTCGCCTCAATACTATCATGACTGATCATGTTATTTTCCTTGTCAAATTTCAGGTCACGTCGAATCTCGAATCGAATCAAACAGAGGAGTTCGAAACGTATCGTATGCCGAATCGATTCTTGATTCGATTCTCAGCACTCTTCAGCTTGAAGATACTGTACTTTCGTCCGACCGTACATATTGTCAGTCTTCACTCGGGTATTGTAAGTAATGGCGCCCCGTCTGTTTGGGCAAATCAATATAAAAGCGGAACGGCTTTAACCCTTTACCTAACGTAACTTTCAAAACCGGCCAGCTTTATTCTCAAAAATCGCCAATTAATTTTCATTATTTTTTTCATTTTTTGTCTCGAAAACATAGGTTATGACCCCTCGTTGGAACGAGCTCGTCGAGCTCGTTCCAGCGAGGGGTCATAGCCTATGTTTTTGAGACAAAAAATGAAAAAAATTAGTTATTCAAGAATTATTTTTGCAAGTGTCGTCTGCTTTTCAGGTTAGGTAAAGGGTTAAAGTAAAGTTTCAAAAGCAGAACTTTTTTTAACTGTTCTTGTATCATCAGGTCTCCTGCACAAGACAACCTCCTCCCCACCCCACCCCCTCCTATACAGGAGACCTGATGATAGAAGAAGAGTTCAAGAGCAGGCACTTGGTAGGATTTTGAGAACATCTCGAGGATTCGAAAATTTCCTAATCGGCGCGAGTCGAATCGAATCAAGTCAAATCGTCGGATGATTTCGAATCGAATAGAATTTCGAATCTTTGCAGGGCCCTACTGTATGCCTGTGGGAAAAAGTGACCCAATGTCCCATGCGCTCCCTGTTTCACTGCCTCTGATTCTATTTCAACATAAAAATCAGCCATGAACCTTAGTACTCAAACGATTAGTCGACTAGTCGATGTCGACTCTGGGCAAACCAGTAGTCGACTCTCAATTGTGCAGTCGACTAGTCGGAGGAGTTCAAGCTTTTAGGTAAATAGTATCCCTTCTGTGCCACTGTCAGACAGTTTGAACAGCAATATTGGTCAATCAATGTATACATCTATTGCCATTTAATAGTAGTGACAGTAGTTTGTTTTATCTGGTAATAGTAGAGTGCTGAATTATTTTGGGCTATCAGGATATGTTATTAATTTGCCTTGTTGCAATTTATGGGAGAGTGCCTATAGGCACTCTCCATAAATCGAAACAAGGCAAATTAAATAAGACTATATAATTTCACTCTTAGCATAATTAGAAGCACATTAACAGAATAATGTTCCAGTAAGTTGCTGTATATGAATGCCCAAGTGAAGCCAAATTTGGACCTTCAGCTCTCTACCGGAACACCAACACTGTTATAAGGAGACAGGTTATCACCAATGACTAGTCGAAGTCGACTTGACTTTTGGGTATTGACTAGTCGACTTTGGAATTCACTAGTCGTTTGAGCACTAATGACCCTCGGAACCTTAAAATTATTTCAGAAATTATCATTGTGTAGTCTCCTTATTTTGTTCTCCCAATTGCTCGTTTGTACGCCATCCAATCACCATCTGATCCGTCCACGTGTCCCCGCATGTGTCCTATTAAAATTGTATAATGTGCTGATTAATCATTAAAACTCTTTAGAAAATAAGATACACCAATTCTGGAACAGACGGTCTCGAATTCGATTGAAAAATAATAACCAAGATCATTATTGATACGGAAAGTACATTGAGTTTTATCAGAGTTGAACGCTTTACAAAATGAAGTAGCACTTCGTTAGAAGTTCTGATCATTATATTGGTAAGTACTTGAAATTTAGGAAAGAAAATGAAAGCATTGAAAAAAATAATGATATAATAGATTGCTTCGTGCATACCTCGTATCACAATAACTATAACCCGGAGACCCATCTCCGTCCATAAAAAACTGAAGTTGGGTTGTCTTATAAGTATAGCAGAACAAACCACCATATTATTCTTGTTCTACTGGTGATTCAACCCTTGTATTACAGGTTGTCTTCGTCAGTTTCAAAGTTTGTCCCAAATAACCCTCAAATCAGTTTTTCTTACACTTTAATTTCAGTTAGGTTAAAATAAACCCAAATCAACTGGGTTGAGTGAATATGAACCCAATTGGGTTCATATTCACTCAACCCAGTTGATATGGCTAATTTTTAATCCAACTGATTTTAGAGTATATATAAGTTATGGTTTAGTAGAAAGAAAATTTTCAAAACAATTTTTGTCAATAGTGTAAGCAAATTTGGTTGATTCGATAGTTAAGTCATCTTTCATCTTATAAATCCACCAAATACGTCCAACAAGCAAAGTTTGTTCTCGTTTCTTCGTCAAACAAATAGTAAATGATTTCTCAATGGAACGAATTCGCCCAGTGGAGGAGACACAAAATGCTGTGCTATGTAGGTAGGACATTTGCTCCCCAACCGCCCCAGCAAGGTCGAGTGATCCGTCTTATCTAATCACCTGTCTGTATGTCCGGACATTCAATTTAGAATGGACATACCTTTGATCGTGATTTGTTTGTAAGATTCTTGATCTTGAACCCCTTTGTGCTTGGATTATAACTTTTGACCATCTCACCACTGACCCATATTTTAGCATGATACTTCACTATACACTTTACCACGCTCAGCTCAAGTGCGATGGTTAAAGTGGTCGTTCAAATCTGTGGTTATATGGGGGGTGAAAAGTTACCTTATCAAGGTCAAGTTTGAAGGTCAAGGTGGTTGGTTATAGTTTATGATCATGGAGAGTAAAAATGTAACCTTTTGTATCTCATTTTGTCTGCACTACAATTTCTTTGAATGATTCTCATTTGTTATCGAACTCTGGCATACTCCTAGTCTTTGTAAGACTGTGACCCGGGGCCCTCCTGGCCCTCACAGTCTTTGAGCAACCCGGTCAAATTTCATCTGACTAAAACTGAAACTGGTCGCATTTGGGTCGACTCAGTTCACGCTTCATATCGAAGACAAAAATCACATAATCAACATTCTACTTGTCGTACTCAGCCCAAATATAATTTATTTACGTGTCTGCATCATTTTTTAACGCAAACACAACATCAAATTCAAAAAATGTTGAAAAATATCCGATTTCACCACGTTAAAAAACATCATGTTTCAAAGATAAACAAATTGTAATACACATGCGTACAGATACTGTGCGCATGTGTAGTACAATTTGTTTATCTTTGAAATCTGTGAGGGCCAGGAGGGCCCCGGGTCACAGTCTTACAAAGACTAGCATACTACCACCTTTAGGCCGTACGACGTTTAAAGTCAAGATTGTACGTTACAGAGCAAGGTAACGAAGAGCACAAATATAACTCGTGATTCTGTATGTCAGCCGATGCATAAGTTTCGAATCCGTTGACGTTTGACTGTTCAATTTTGGCATAACACTTTACCATGCCCCTTGATGTTAAAGCCTTGAGATGAAGATCCTGGATCAAAACAGGTGACGGTAGTGAAAAATTAAATTTTGTGTCAACCCACCTCCACTCAGTATTGTAGCATTTGAGCTGGCGACACTTTATCTTGATTTTCGGTACGTCACACGACATTTACTATTTTGTCTACCTGAGTCTTAGCGGATAACACGATATGCAAAATATGTTACCCCTCACATAAAAATATAGAGGATCTCAAACGAGTGATGTTTGGATATAAGATTTTTTGAAACGAGTTTGAGAAATTTGATTCACAACGAGCCTTTAGGCGAGTTGTGAATCAAATTCATCAAACGAGTTTCAAAAAATCATATATCCAAACATCACGAGTTAAAGATTCTGTATATCACATGAATTTTCGAATGTTTTTTTACACTTTTTATTTAATTCATTGTCGTTAAATTCTCCTAAAACAACCGACAATCAGTTCGTTGGCTCAAACGCTTCACACCATGACGTCACGAATGCGCTTTACTTGCACCTGTTGGCGTAATTGACGTCATGTGAACTACGCACAAGAATACAATGCTGCTGCTGCTATGGGACCACGCGCCGATTAGACACTAGTTGATAATCAGGAAATAAGACTTTGGTTGTTACGTCGAACTTAACGTTTCATGTGATATATTTGCTTCTATATTACTTGATTCAACTTTGTTTGTATTGCACATATTCTGCAAACTAAAACATTCGTTCATTTATTTTTGCCATGGCCAATGTGACTGTTATGGTTGTAGGCAAAAATTGAAGCTCCTAGAGACGAAGTTAATATATATGTTTCAATTTTGATAGCATATGCGATGATAACCTCCAATGAGGATAGGCCATCACAAAAATGGGACGGAATAACAGAATTTATGTTTGGATGCAGCTTTATATATTAGGCAGCTTCTGGTTATCAACTGTCTTTCTAGTTTCATTGCTACGATGTATGCCTTTAAATTTTAACCTTTTTAGCTAACCTAGCGGTGACATATCCGACTAACGCTATTTACAAATACCTCCATTTAAATTTTAGTTGTTTTTTTTTTCCCCACTTCTCACTTCTTAGAAAAGCATGGCTTTAGATCTGGGTGGTTTTGATTTTTCAGATCCGGTTTCGATTCGGTTTCAGGAAAAAACAACCCGGTATTATTTCAGTTTTTGTATGTCTTAAAAACATACAGTAAATAACGCTTAATGACCCCTTTCTAAAATCTGCAATTGTTGGTACGGCACCACTCACCACAAAAACCCTGTCTCCACGTATCTCCATTGGGTTCAGTAACTTCCATTTGATCATTTGTGGGGGTTCTATGGGATCAATTACTAAGCCTATTGAGTTAGAAAAAAAATTCGAGTTAGAAATTATTAAAGTTCATCTAATCTATGTTGTGATCTCACTGCCATACTTTCACCCTTATTGACTCGCCCGTTGGGCGAGTCAATAAGGGCGAAAATGTGACAATAAGAACACTACGTATTCGCCCTTTTGCCGGATAGACTAGGTGACCTTCGGAAGGTTTTGCTGGTCTTTCGATTCGGTTTTCCAGTTTTGGAACGATCTCGTCCCAAGGATGGGTCACAGTGGCGGCGCCATGGGGGGGGGGGGGGGGGTATGGCGGGGGGGGGGGGGGGGGGGGGGGCTACTTACCCCTCCACTTTTTTCGCCAAGCGTAGTAAAAAAATACTATCATTTTAAATTTTGTATTGAACGTTGCGGTGTAATGGTGGGTATGCTTAATTCCATATTCCCAAGTGCACTAAATCAGAGAAGTTTTTAAATTATGTTTGTGTGTGCCCCCCCCCCCCCCCCCCCCCCCCACACACACACATTCAGAGCAGCAAACAACAAACAAGAGTCGAGGGCCCAAATTGCAACAAGGCGTGCCGAGTTCAAACGGTCTGAAACATACCGCTTAAGAGTATTCGAGGAAAGCCAGAATCGAGAGCGTGTAACGCATCCGTTTGGTATGCAGCCTACTTCATTTTCGGTCTGAGTGAAGTTTGGTGCTTTGTGCTCGCACTTTACAACAGCGTTCTTCCGTTAAAATGTCACCATGTACTGCGTTTTCTATAACTGAAAGACCTAACCAGTAAGTTTCAAAAGGATAAAACTGTTTTAATTTAATTGTCTGAGAATGCTCTAGAGAACACCATTTACAACGTAAGTTTTAAAAATGTTCACAACTTCGGGAGGGGAAAATTTTTAAAACTTACGCGCGGTGGCCAATACCCAACTGTACCCCCTCACGTCTGTAACTGCCACTGATGGGTCATAAAATATGTTTTGAGGCAAAAGTGAAAATATTTAGTCCATCAAAAATATTTGCGTGAAAGCGTCATCTTCCAGTTATGTAAAGGATTAAGGTTACTTTGCTCCCTATGCTTCTGGCAGGAATTTGAGGTTCATTCTCCAGAATTCTCCAGATGGATGTATCCTCCATCGGATGATATTCCTCATAATATCTACGAACTCGAGACTTCACAATCTATCCCCTTCCAGTTATGACAGCGTTTGGCTATTTGTGTGATATATTAGGGTGGTCAGCGTGAGAGTGTACCCCACGAACTTATCTTTGACCTTGTACAATAGAAACCTGGACGAACATTACAGGGTACACAACAATACTGCACGTGTTTCCGAGTCTCAAGGTTGTCATTACTTTCTTTACCAGAACGCGCGTGGGAGCGCCAGTATAGAACTGTTTTCGTATATGGATTAGTTAACCTTAACAAAGAAGACTGATGACTTGGATTTTTTTCTTAATTCAATGCGGAAACAGACAACTACAAATAAATTCATAAAATATTTATATAATCAACAATATTATATTGAAGGAATGGAATCTAGATCAGTTTACCTTCAACTGTATAGTTCATCAAGTATATTGAGATATATTACTAAAACTCAGTAGCGTAGGGGATGGGCCCACAGGGCCCGCATTGCGAGCTGGCCCCGGCTAGAAAGGGGGCCCGTCCTGAAGGTCGTCCCAACGCTGGAAGAAAGAGGGAAAGAGAGAGAGAGAGAGAGAGAGAGAGAGAGAGAGCGAGTCTGTGTACCAAATACACATAATTTCAAACTCTCACTTCCACACGACGAACTCTCTGTAGTCTTTGTATTATTCTTTTAACCCTTTACTTAACGTAACGGCCAAAACCGGCCAGCGCTATTCTCAAAAATCGCCAATTAATTTTCATTATGTTTTCAGTTTTTGTCTCAAAAACATAGGTTATGACCCCTCGTTGGAACGAGCTCGTCGAGCTCGTTCCAACGAGGGGTCATAACCTATGTTTTTGAGACAAAAAAAAAAATGAAAAAAATAAGTTATTCAAGAATTATTTTTGAAAGTGTCGTCTGCTTTTCAGGTTAGATACAGGGTTAAGTGAACGCTACATCATTGTAACTGATAGGGGTGAGAGATGAACAATATACATACATGGTGCCTCTCAAGTCACACATGTTGGGCGTGCATGTCTGTATCGTTGGATGGCTGGGGTAAAACTTAAAACATGTAATGAAAAAATCTACAGAGACGTACTTTTAGAATCGATCCTTTTGGCAATACCTCCATTTAATTTATGGCGTATGTACTACTTGAAATCCTGTATGATGTTCACGGTAACAAAACTAAATTTGCTCCCGTTTTAAAGGCAACCACCATTATGAAAGGGTCCCCGTCTCTATCTCGCGGGGTGGGGGGTGGGTGGGGAGGGCACAAGTCCCGGTGAGAATCCCGGGAAGTGAAGCCGGTTTTGTTTGCTGTGGTAGACAAGTCTGTATTACTGATAAAAGGTGACCCCGTCACCAATGTTTGGGGTGGAAGTCCACTAAAATGGTCAACATGGGTATGAACGATTGGCTGGACTTCACTTTATATCCATGTTGTGGTCACGATAAGCCATTGTTCAGAAATATGACACCTTAAACACCTATAAATAAATTGGTCGGCGGCAGGCTCCTCTGAGAAAACCGAGAGAAGGCCTTTGAAGTAAAACATTCTTATAACACTTGGTCATTATTGGTAAACTCTACTTGTACAGTAAATACTGAAGACTTCTGACCACCTTGAAGGTTGTAGCCAAGTTCTGCTTTTCTGATACAGTGGAACCCTGTTAATTGAATAGCCACTTTGCCAATGAAAATTATTCAATTAACAGGAGAATTCAATTAACAGGGAATGTGTCACTTTCCTGTATTCTAGAGATAAACTTGGCATTTATTCTATTATATCTTGTTTGACAGAGCTCCATGAGTTCTGTCAAACAAGATATAATAGATTAAATGCCTACATTGAATCTACTGAGGCCAAATAGGTCTATAAACAAACAAAAAACTGGGGAGAGTCATGGTAATTTCTCGACATTTTACAAGATTTTTTATTCAATTAACAGGAGTTTACTCTATAACCTGTATTCAATTAACAGGTCAAATTTGTACTGGAGGTATGGTAAATGGTTTTGTGTTGTGAAATTATATTCAGTCAACAGGGAAATACAACTAAGAGATATCCAATTAAGTAGGCTCCACTGTATAAGTGCATCCGGTAACTAAATCTACAGTGCTTGCCAAGCTTTTACTAATGGGGGTTCATCAGCTAAGTAAGAGAAATGATTAAGGAATAGAGCTTTGTACGGTTGCTTTCAAATTGTGTAAGGTGAGGAGAATGAATGGATGGATTACTAAATTATTATTATTATTTTTTTTTGGGGGGGGGGGGGGTAAAATCTGTTGTATTATCGATAGATAACAACGCCAACTGTAATCTAATCGACCGACTAGGAAAGATGAAGATCTATGAAGAATGCACTTTAACATTTTACCCAACGCAGACTTTTAAAACTTTCAACAAAACGATATCACGTTACTCCCCATTGGAGCTATCTCAATGAGCTCGTTCCAATGAGGGGTCACTTGATACAGTTTTCTTGATAATTTTTGACAAAGGGTTTTTTTTTCTTCTGTTGAATTTGTAAATTACGCGTGCGGATGCATCCGATTTGTTAAGTAAAAGATTGAACAATCCGGAGACCCATGCGCAGCAAATTTTCTTGTTGAGTTTTCAAGTGTTTGCAAGACGAACAAGAAGGATTATGGGTGAATGCCCCCCTCGATCTCTATACAGATGGATTGCGGGAACGTTAGTAAATAATGTCACCACTCAAACTACCCCTGCCCAGTGTGTCGTCAGGTCAATCATCGCGATAACTCCTCCCAATTGATGACGTTTGATGGCGTGAGGCCGTTACGCTGTGACTCGTCACGGCGTAACAGCTTTCATTTCATCAAAGGTCTTGGTGTTTTCCTTGCATGACAAGTGATATCACTGCATCAACTTTCCAATCTCGGAACTTGTTTTTTGCCAATTATTACTAAAGTAACACAATTAGTGGAACTATACCACATAATCACAAAACGACGGCTGTGGTGAGGCTCCATTCTTAATGTTATTAAAGATTCGATCAAATCAAGTCTCGATTGAGCAATACTTCTCAGTTTATTCAAAGAAAATGAACCTCTATGGCATTTTTTAGACTCAGATCGTCTAGAATATTTCAGTTGATCGGAAAAACGAATCACAAGTTCGCTTTTTCTACCAATCGAAATATTTCAAAGGAGTAAACCTAAACACAGGCGAGGGGGCTACTGCGGGACTATTGAGGGGCTAAACTGGTTGAGGCCATTACGACGTCGAATTCATTGCAGAATCTGACTGATGCCCAGAGCGTTTGGAAGGATGTGCCATCTTTTGAGAAATACCCAGGTGGATCTTGGGGGATCATTGTTGTTCAAAGTGAGATCAAGTCACGGGAGTTGAGGGGACGAACTGGAAAAGGCGAGGAAAGGGGAAATCGAGTGCGCAGTTTAGGAGTAACGGAGCCCCGGAACATTTAAATTTAGCATGCCATAAATACCTGCCTAGAAGAATAAGTCTCCTTGAGAAACTAATGGAAGAATTGGATGGAAAGATGAGAGATGAGTGGAAGAGTTGTGATATGAGGGGAACATTATGGTTCGGGAGTTGGGAAAGCGCCAATGGGGGAATTATAAAGCAGTTTGTGTGTGAATGCTGGAAGACTGGGGGTAGAGTGAGGTGTCGGTAGGTTGTGTATGCCTCTTCGTTAGAGGGCCGCTGCAAATCAGCGGAAAGCCGAAGTTTAAGATGTTATTATTTGGTTAGTTTCATATCGGTCGAGATATCAGCCCGAGGTAACTTCGTAACAGCCTGAGACCGAAGGTCGAAGGCTGATCTGAAGCTACCGAGGGCTGGTCATTCGGCCGATATGAAACTAACCAAGTATTAATCTCTCTGTTTATTAAACCCTTTGAATCCCAGCGGCCGTTTTTCCGGCCAGGAGCATGATACGTCATAATGTCATTATATACGACGGCTGTTCAGTAAATATTGTGGGGTAGACCAATCAGTATTTTCAACGTGCAGCCTCGGGCTGCCCGTTGAAAATACTGATTGCTCTACCCCAAATAATGCATATGGAATCTTCTAATTGCTGCCATTGAACTGGAATGGAAGATACCACTAGAGTTCCAAGGGTTAAACCAACTTGAATAATTACAAAATGTTCTCAGATCTGTTACAGTTTGTTATTGTTTCTTATTCTTTTCATAAGGTGCGAATTTTTCTCTCCTCCTAGTTCCGAACGTCGTGGCTTGGTTCATATTGGCCGTGGTCGGCGTCATATCAGCTGAGCGTGATGCCATATTAGCCGAACTCGATAATGGACAATTCTGGTAAAGAAAATCTATCAATAAATAGTATTTATCATACCATTTGTCTGGTTTGTTCACATTTGATATTTTGTTTTCATATTAATCAGTGATAAATAAAGCATTCCGTCCATTTCATAGGTCAGTTTCAAAACTAGACAATTTGATTGGCTGAACAAAATACAACTGGACCACATTTTCATAATTTGCATAATTAGAGTTGGGAGCTTTCATTGGTCGATTTCAAAACAGGACAATTTCTCTGGCTACACGAAATACAACTAGGTCACATTTGCATAATTTCAGTAGGGAGAATTTACGTTATCTGTCCTTTTTAGGGTGGGTTTTATTGTATTAATCTTTTACCTACAAGAAAAACGCCATTCGTTTTTTATTATATTTTCACTTTTTGCTTTCAAAACATAGGTTATGACCCCTCATTGGAATGACCTCGACGAGCTCGTTCCAATGAGGGGTCATAACCTATGTTTTGTAAGCAAAAAATGAAAATTTTTAGTTATACGAGGACGTTTTTTCCAAGTGCCGTCTGCAACTCAAGTTAGGTGATGGGTTCAAAAGTCATACTAAGTGGCTAATTTGTGCGTGTGTGTGTCATATGATAAAAAGAATATGAAATGAGTGTTTTTCTTATATAATATTTATGAAACTCGTCCGAATTTTCCGTTTGCGCTCGCCAGAGGGTCGCCAAAACGGAAAATTCTTAGACTCGTTTCATGAATATTATATGAGAAAAACACTCATTCCATATCCACTATTTAACATTACATTATTATAACCAAAGTTGGGGATTCGAAAAAACTTGAGAGATTTTTTATCTGGATTTCATACGCGCAATAAACAAGTTCTTGCTTCAGTCCTAATTTTCTTCCTACATCTCGGCGCATTCTTTGTAAATACAAAGCGCATTGTCACTGTTGATATAGACCCGGAACGTAAGGCAAACTTATGATCGATGAATTCCATTATACCCCCATTTTACATCTTTTATTTCACTATTGTCCATTTATATAGCACAATAAATTGTATTATTAACCACATAATTTCAAATCCAAGATCTAATTATCAGGCTTCAGTGGAATCAATAAAGATGGCGTATGTCGTACAGTCCAATTGTTGATCTATCGCTAATCGACATTAATACTTCAACAACAGAAATCGTCACAATATGCAGAAACTTTCTTTATTGATAATCTTTCCTCTAATTACCAATTAAATTTTCTTTTTATCTGTCTCAGAATTTCTTATTAATGAAGAAGACAAATTTAACCTTCCCAGTTAATCTCTGGTGACTTTAACATACGACCAGATCCACCAGTGTCAGACACAAACATTGTTATGCATACCTTATTTACATGCACCAAGGCCCCACCTTCAGTGCTTTAGCATTTACCTTCTAAACCGTTGTCTATGACCCCCTTATTGGAATGAACATGTTGAGCCTCTTCCAATTAGAAGTAAGTAATGGTTTGGAAGAAAAGAATGTGATATTCTTTAGCAACATGGGAAAAACTATCTGAAAACTCTTTCCAAATGCTGTAAAAATGTCACAAGAAAGCTTCATTTGCTACTCAATTATAAATTATTTTTCCGCTGCTGGCCCTTCAAACCCCACACCCGTACTAATCTTACTGCCTTGCATCTTGCTAGTCGTAGCTGTAGTATGAGTGTCTGATCACTTATTATTTTATGTGCATAAGCATACATTGGCATGCCTGATCGCTACTAGTCTGACGTACGTCTGCGTGCGTCTTTTTATGAATATTATTTTAGCTATCTGTATCTTCCCGTCTACATGGAGCACAAGCTTAACATTCAAAACTTGGTAAAGACATAGAGGGTATGGAATAAGTGTTTTTCTCATATAATATTTATGAAACGAGTCGATGAATTTTCCGAACGGAAAATTCGGACGAGTTTCATAAATATCATATGAGAAAAACACTCATTTCATATTCTATTTATCATATGACACACACACGCACAAATTAACCACTTAGTATGACTTTTTTAACCCATCACCTAACTTGAGTTGTAGACGGCACTTGGAAAAATCATCCTCGTATAACTAAACATTTTAATTTTTTGCTTCCAAAACATAGGTTATGACCCCTCATTGGAACGAGCTCGTTCCAATGAGGGGTCATAACCTATGTTTTGGAAGCAAAAAGTGAAAATATAAAAAAAATGAATGGCGTTTTTCTTTATAAAGATTAACATTAAATATTAACAGAATTAAACATAAATTGAGGGGGTTTCAGTCGTAAGTTTAGAGCTTATACGAGATTGTCTCAAATCATTATTAATCAAAGGAGATCTGAACAGTTGGCATATCGAACCAGTTTTGGTTCTATACAGAACCCAAACTGGTTCGATATGCCAACTGTTCATATCTTCTTTGTTTCAAAATGTTTGGCGATTGTGTTGAATAAGCTCCAAGTTTACTGCTGAATCTACTTCGGTTCATGTAATATTCTGTTAAAATTGAATGCTAATCTTGGTAAATTTATTTGATTTGAAATAAATACTGTTTAAACAGAACTGGTTCCATCTCAGGGACAAGATTAGAACCAGTTTTGGTTCTAAAGAGAACCTATATTTTTGCAGTGTAGGCTCATTTTGAAACGGGCCATTCATAGAGATTCTTGGTCTTCTGCTTGGAAAAAATCGGTTTAAGTTTCACTATTGTTTTTTGAAGGTGAATTATGGGTGTCTTGTATCAAATTGTATAAATATCACATATATAATTTAAACTCTGCGTTTATGAAAATTAGAAAAACGCAGCTATTGTTTCAGCTAATCCAACATTTTTAAAATCTTTTTGTGATAGGTTGAGTAGTTCCAATTTGATATGAGGCTGTAAATGATAGATTCCTAAGATTGAGCAGTAATTCCAGCATACACTGTCGTGCTGTGTTTATGATTGTTTCAAGACTTCAACCATCTTCTGTATTGTTTCAAAAACATATTTTTTCAAAGTGGTCACGAAATTTTTAATTGTATTTGTGAGTAGAAATTTTCAATCTGGCATGCCCTTTATGGTATCGTGATTGTGTTTGACTTGCTTGTCTAACGCCCACTGTATACATTCGTCAACGTTATTTAATATATGCGAATTTCTGTAAAAATAATCTTCCAAACATACGTCATTTATTGTGGAAAAAAATAACGTGCAATTAATTTTGTCATGGTGTTGTGTATACCATCCACAGTCTACTAAAATCTATACACGGCTAACTAGAGACCTGAGAATTGCCGATTTTGATCGAATCGATCGAATATCGAATCGAATTGGTGAAAAAGAATCGAATTTAAAAACGAATTTCGAATCGAACTTCGAATCGAATCACAGTTAATGGAGACGTCATCAAAAGATTTTTTTCTAAAATAATAACCCGGATTATTAAAAGACACACAGTTATATAGAGTGCATATTCGCCTCACAATTTTCCACACTATAACTTGAGATATGAACTAATATCTTACCTCCTACAAGTATCTGGGAATTTCATTGGTTCAAAGACGTCACATGAAGACTGCATATAAAACCATATAATGCCTGTCAACATCAATGTACGCTGAAAGCTATGGGTAATCTCCCCTTTGTTTATTGATTATTCAAAATGGCGGCAGCCGATAAACGCTTCAAGTTGAAAGATTGAGTGTTGGAAGCCCATATTTGGTCTGAAGTGCAGGTTAGGCAACTTAAAGGGCTTCATATTCTGTGGATGTGTGTCATGTTACCTTCGAAATGAAACTGTTTGGTATGTTTGAATTTGCCTTGATACAATTTATGGGAGATGCAGGCACTCTTCCATAAATTGTAACAAGGCAAAGACACGTGAACACATTGTGAGAATTCTCATTTAATTTTGATCACTGTTGTTATTAGTCCTGTGCATTGATGCAGCAGTCGTTAAGATATATTTCGCTCGAGTCCAATATGGAATTAACTGACATCATATATACCATATTAGGCCACCAACAAACTGTGTAACTAATAATATACTAGCTATTGATTGAAACTATTGAATTTGTTGACTTTGTAACTTCGAAACTGAAGCAATAAACATTTTTAAACGAATCTGGTTGATAGGACTGATACCTAACTTTTATCGCACGTTTTCTTGAAAAAAAAACCGTTTCAAATCGGATCGACTCCATTCGGTTTTGAAGCCATTTGTTTAAAACCAAAATGCGGAATGACTAAAACGAAACGATAATTCAACGCCGAATGGAGCCGACCCGCTTGTAAATTACAGCCTGCTCCACTTCTGTTTATATAATAATCAGGGGTATTCTTTCAGAAACCCGATGCTTTCGACAATGTATCCAATAACTACAAATGTATCGAACAGAACAATACTCAATATAAAATAATGTGATCATGTTGTGGAACAAATCATTTAATGAAGTTGAACAGCTGAATAACTTTGATCACTGTTCATAATGCACAATAAATTGAAATGAACAGTTGTAGCGGTAATAGCGTTTGTAGCAATGTAGCTACAACTGTAATACAGTTGTAGCTACATCGCTACAAACACTATTACCACTACAAGTCAGTTACGTTTCTACTCAGAACAACACTTAATATTAAATAATGTGAACAATTACAATCTGTAAACATTCATAGTTATCACCGAAGTATATTCGAAAATATTCGAATTTCGGATTTCGAATCGAATATTGACTTTCAAATTGAATTGCGAATCGAATTTTCGCAGGAGCCTACGGCTAACAGCTAGAGTTATCTCCCATTTGCTTATTCGTTTATCAGGCGACTACCGCCTCTCGTTAAACAAGTAAGAATTATATCATTAATTATTCAACGCGATCGCTAGTCCAGTATATAGATTAAGTAGTGGATAAGATATACAAGTTACATGATTTGTTTGTGACCCAGGGTCAGGGTGTCAGGTGATTCGACATTGTGCTAGAGGGTCGATCTCACGTAATATGGAACTGTCTGGCACTGTATATGCCATGTTACGTTACGAATAAACTCTGAAACTAAAATTTAAAAGTTCACGCCTTCTCTTGTTCATTAATGCACATCTGCAGCTATCAAATGCCCTTTGAACTTTGTGAAATCTTGAAAATATACTCAGCAAGAGGTTCTAATGGGCAAAATGCACTTTACAAAGAAGGCCGAATATTCTGTTTATGCCGAAACACTTTGTTCTGGAGGTTTATTTACACTCTGAACCCTAGCGGCCATTTTTCCGGCCAGCAACATGATACGCCATAACGTCATTAAATAGGATGGCTGTTCAGAAAATGTGTGGGGTAGACAAATCAATATTTCAACGTGCAGCCCAGAGGCTGCACGCTGAAAATATTATTTGGTCTACCCCAAATAATGAATATGGACTCTTCTGATTGCCGCCATTGAACTGGCATGGAAGATACCACTAGAGTTCAAAGGGTTAAATGCTGAAAGGGAAAGTTGTTTTACTTTAACCCTTCGCCAAAGGCTTGGACCATATGAACGGCTCGTGCTGTTCACAAAATTGTTATTTAAATGTTAAAATGTTATTTTTTCAGTGTTTTTTATCTTCCTCCTTATAGCACGTTCCAATGAAGTGTCATAAGCTATGTTTTGGGGGTAAAAAATAAAAATATTTAGTTATTCGAAAAACAGTTTTGTAAGTGTCGTCTTCTGATGTGTTAGTTAAACGCTTTATAATGATACAAATTTAATAATCGATAACTTGCAGAAATTCCATCAGTACCAGGATATTAAATCTATTGTCTGAGTATAAGCAGCCATTACTTGAGGTATAAGACATGAAAGAACATATCGCCAGCAAATAACCGCTTGCCTCGAAACATTTGTCACGATTGTAGCTTTTAAATATACCTTTCCGTAGGTGAATTTTATGTGTATTGACATAAAATCGATACCAATAGAGCAGAAAAGAATTTTTCGAGTATGCATGACAGTGAGTTTTTAGTGTCAAGTTGATGTTTATTAAAAAACTGGCCGATTCTTTCCATTATGCTGATGACACTCTATCAAATCGAGTGACAGCCACCCAATGCCCCGAGAGCAAACAATTGATATGTAATGGTTAGTGGAAGTGGGGATGTAATTGTGTTAAATAAATTTCAAACAAAATAGAGACAGGTTTCTATACTGTGGACTTTAGGCTAGGAATAAGACAAATGTTTCTGAAAACAAATAACTACTCTTGAGCTCAAAATGGAAGTGCACGCAGAATACGAGTACAGAGTGGAAAATCTGACAGAATTAAATGTAAAAGGCCGAATAAAAGTACAGAGTGGAAATCGCGATACATGTAGACACTAGTGCAATTGCAATACATTCTAGTTGGCAAAGTTACTAGCGAATAAAGCATTGAATTGTCTCATAAACTTTATAATCCCTCAACAGAACACTACAAGGCATATATCGTCGCTCTCAAGGCATATTGCGTCCCTTGAAAGCAGAAAGATGCCAACTGCAAGGCTAAAGCACGAGATTATTAGTTACCCCATGTCTGATCACGTGGTACGGCTTTTTACCTACCTGAAGCCAGCCGTATTCCATGAGGCTGGCTTCGGGTAGGTAAAAACCCGTACCACGTGATCAGACACGTGGTAACGAATTTATCTACTGACTTTCCGTTTTAGAAGTACAATCTATTTCATGTGTGAACACACACAGCATGAGATCTTTTATCTTCCATTGTTGTTTCTGTGGAATTTTTGTGCAAAAGCGTTTGGGTGAAAATATGCCGATATGACTAGTATAAAAAAATTATACGGGGTATAATTTGTAGATTTCGGAACGAGGCTTCCACTGGGTATGGGAAATTTGTCAGTGGCTGGTCGGACGTATCGTGGATTTCAATGAATATGGTCTCATACCACGTATCTATCAACCAATCAAATCAAGAAATTCACTTTAGTCGATAGATAAGATACAATATGGCATAATAGTTAAAAAAAAGACCTGCAGACTACTTTTATTTTATATATGTCGATAAGTACCTGTGCCGAATAGAGGAATAAACTAAATGCGGACAGAAGTTAAAATGTTACAACTTAGATACAGCAGTTATGCCGCCACATCAGTTGGCATGATATACACGATGCTTCCCGAAAGGAGAGGCACAAATAGCACAAAAGGCACATACTCCCCAACAAGCCTACAATAAAGGAGGCAGTTTCTGGAAGGGATGGGGGTATAGCCACTGGCATCGGCACTCTTTTTGTGCTACCCCAGGTTGGCGCCAATGAATTTTTTAACCCAAATAACCTTCACATAGGGTGGAAAATCTGAAAATTGAAAAATATACCAGTTTATTACTTTCCAACGTGTGATTTACTGGGATTTCTGGGTTTGATTATAAACGATAACTTCACAAGTGAATTATGCAATCAACAATTGTGTCATGTATCCGTGCGCGAAAACGAAGACACTTTGCCTGGGTGTAATGGGGATTTCATTGTTTTTTGTTTTTTAACTCGAAAAGCAGACGACACTTGCAAAAAAAAAAAAATTCTTGAATAACTATTATTTTAATTTCTTGTCTCAAAAACATAGGTTATAACCCCTCATTTGGAACGAGCTCGGTGAGCTCGTTCCAATGAGGGGTCATAACCTATGTTTTAGAGAGAAAAAATGAAAAATAATGAAATGGCAATTTTTGAGAATAGCGCTGGCCGGTTTTGGCCGTTGCGTTAGGTAAAGGGTTAAATAATATAATTATCGTTAATAATGAAAAGTAATAAACAGGGTAATCTTTTGACTGGACTGGTTACATGAAATAATTCATTCGAGGCGAGGGACTATATTGTAAAACACTCGTGCGCATTCGCGCACTCGTGTTTGTACAGCGTCCCTCACCTCTCATGAATTATTTCAGTCCAATCCAGCGATTACTCTCTATATACTTGTTTGGATGCCGAGAGAAACCTCCCAACTACTCACTTATTGTTAAAAGGGCATTTTGGTGACACACGGAAAAAAACAATTTCAACGGACTGCGTCTATGACAAACGTCGAACAAGTTTATTACCCTCAATAGAACATTGTATGGAACTCATCATAGTGCAATATGTGTATATTGTCCACCTTGATGAGGAAATATTAGCCTATTGTAGATGACAAAATTGTTTTATCTCGGGTCGATTAAATTGTAATTTGACGTTGTGGGAGGTTGATACAATAGCAGCGTTGTCATATAAGGCACTAAGTTTTATTAAATATCCCTCGAAAATGATTACCAATTTAGTAGTATTACATATTATGAGCAGCTCTAGTGTGTGGGACCGCTGATAATTATCCAGGGCTAATAATATTATTGGAAGGTCGATAAAAAGTTAATGTCAGAGAAAATAATGTTATTACTTTCATTATCACTTCGTGTCTAAAGTCATTTTCATCATGACACCATTACAATCGAGCTAGAAGACATGTAACAAAAGAGAGCACAGCAAAAATAATATACCCTTAGACACAGGCGCTGGTCATATGATCAAAATTTAACAAATTCAATGAAATACATATTATACTATCAACATTAAAAATAACTGTATTTTAGTGCTGATGGTATAATATTTATATTGATCTTTGGCCCCATCCTTAAACACTGAAATCTCAATTAATGGAAGATCCGTGGGGATGGAAATGCTTCAATTTTAATTTTATATCACCTATGTCAAGCAAGAATTTCACTAGGCATATATTTATGTACAGTGCAGTGTTGATTTTATATTATAATATTTATTGAATATGTTATATTCTGGTAATATAACCAGCGCCTTAGACCTTGGTTGGAATCAGTCCTGCTTCAGAAAGAGGTCGAATGGTCCCATTCTCCCCAATTCTTTGTCTCGTAGGGAACTATTACAAGGGCATACGCATAGACAAAAACTGTCCGACTTAGTTGCCTGTTTGGTGATATGTGAGTAGGACCAGCCCTCTGAACTCTACACAACAATATTCCTGGAACGTCCATTGGTCACATATAGAAAAATTCTCCACTCACGCCACCTTATTGGTTGTGGTGGTGGTGGTGGGGGGGGGGGGGGATTCTATAAATAAACAATGATCGACAATAAAGATTTTCTCGAAGATTTTCAACTTCCCAACGTCTCGCAATCTCCGATCGGTTTTTAAGGAATACACTTTGATGTCTGCTAAATGAATACGTTGGTGATGTGTACATTTTCGTGGCAACACAAGTTAAATATTTATAATTTATTGTAGTTATTATTGACATAAAATGAATGTCAAAATTGGAAAGTTGATATAGTCTTATAGTTTCCATGCAAGGTAATGCCAAGTCGTTTGATGAAGTGAAAGCTGTTACGCTACAGCGTAACAGCTTTCACGTCATCAAACTATCTTGGATTGGGAGGAGTTACGTTTTTCTTGACTTGACGCCATCTTAGGGGTCAGTGGCGCGCGTTTTACGCTGATGTTCCAGTTGTACAGAGATCAGTGGGCCAGCTCAAGAAATTCGCTACGCTAATCGGCAATGACGTGGTAAAGCTATGACGTTTTGCCACGACTTACACTGCGATCCTGTAGATTGCCACGCTTAATTACAGTGATTGTAGGCTCTTTCTCTGAAAGGCTCGCCCAGAAGGAAAAGTATGTGTACATAAGAATCTTCGGACAAATTAATGTGATGATCGGGCAACGGGCAAATATGAATTTCCAGTTAGGGAAAAAGTTACTGGCCTGCCCCTTGTCATAGTTAAATACAATTTCAACCTAATTTGGACTGCTGTGAAATAAAATTCATAAGAAAAAACAATCGCGTATTACGTACGTATGCACATTAGTTTCAACATTCGACGGGCTTTGGAAAATTCTCTATCAGCAACTGTCGCATTTTTCCATATTTCACTGGGAAGATTAGATTTTCTAATATTTTAAAAGTATTCCTATATGCAGGATATGGGCCGTGTTAACGTAAACTTATGGAGGGATTTGCAAAAGGGTTTTACTGATTCCATTATCTTGATATGATATGGGAATTCACAATGGAACGGCCTATTAAACATTCAAATGTGTGAATCAACCGAAACCAATATTTACTGACACCGAACACAAGACACAAAACGGATTAGAGAAGCTATAGATGCAATAAATGATCAGGACATGATTTTATTGTCGATTAAACTGTATACATATTTTATTAATATCCCTGATAAACTTTTGAGCCATGCATGAATCAATACAATGGGAAGTTTTACAGCGGAAATAATGAATACTGGTTGAAGCTTTGAACTCGATTCCACCTTTGCCACTCAAAATAGTTCCTATAACCAATTTATTTATTTATTTATTTATTTATTTATTTATTTATTTATTTATTTATTTATTTATTTATTTTATTTTATTTTATTTTATTTAAATTTTATTTTTTTAAATTTTTATTTGTATACATTTTTATTTGTATACATTTTGACGGAAGGGAGCAAGTATTCGTCTTGAGAAACAATTCCGATGATCGCAGTTCTTTCAAAGAATGGCTGCACTTGAAGCCACCATTCTAAAAAAGATGAAGGGACCTTCCGCCGACTTTGGTGGATCAAGAACTTTGAGGTTCCAAAGAAGAATCGACCTTTCAAACACGATTGTTGTAAACGTTGACTTATTTCTAAAGTAAACTTGTTAGTGCTGGAAAGCAAATATTCTCCTAACGAATCAGTTACATCCGCCCGCGTAAATTTTCAAATTAAGCCTTTACCTAACATGAAAAGCAGACGACACTTGCAAAAAAAAATTCTCGAATAACTAATTTTTTTTTCATTTTTTGTCTCAAAAATATAGGTTATGATCCCTCATTGAAACGAGGGGTCATAACCTATTTTTTGGAGACAAAAAATGAAAAAATAATGAAAATTAATTGGCGATTTCTGGCCGGTTTTAGTCGTTACCTTGGGATTTTAAAGGGTTAAGCAGCAGAAAATTAATTATTTTTCAATTTGTTGTTCCAGCTTAGAGACCAATTTTGAGTATGGTACGTGTTAATTTAATAAAAAGTTGGGAAGCCCTTGGTTCAGGACTTCTACAGGTATATTTCATTTTCCACAAGTAAATTTTCAAGAACCCTTGAGACTTTCGTATGAAAATCTCGCTTAACTATTAATCCAACTCCATCACCAAGGCATCCATTCTCTGAAGTCATGTCATGGTGATGCATTTGGAATATTTTATCAGTGGGTACTTGAACCATCATAGCGGGGACAAATCAGGCATGCATCTCCTCCATTCGATCATCTTCCTGACGCCCCTGCATGCGTGTAGGGGGTCTTCCCGTTTCGCCGATGTGATTCTAATGGGGTAGGTGTCAGTAATCCGCAGATCAAAGAAGTGCCGCGATAATTTGTTAATTTGGATGTTGGGAGATAATTTATATCAATTTAACCCATGTACCACAGGGAAACTCACAAGTAACGACGAATTGATTGAATGTAATGTAATTTTTTTATTGATTTATCAACGCAATAAACGAGCAAGTATAATATAATAATATGAACATTTAAAGACAAAAAGCACATTTTTTAAAAACCCGAATTTCGACTGAATGTAATGTAATTTTTTTATTGATTTATCAACGCAATAAACGAGCAAGTATAATATAATAATATGAACATTTAAAGACATAAAGCACATTTTTTAAAAACCCGAATTTCGACTGAATGTAATGTAATTTTTTTATTGATTTATCAACGCAATAAACGAGCAAGTATAATATAATAATATGAACATTTAAAGGCATAAAGCATATTTTTTAAAAACCCGAATTTCGACTGACTGAAGATTGTTGCTGGTTGTAGGTGAATGTCTAAAGATGAAGCCTTCTGGCGTATGGTGCTGAAGAATTTTATATAAGTTGACTTGGTTTTATTAGGCAGCAAGCCATAGACTAATGGCAACATCTTATTGTCGACGAAAGCATGGATGGTATACAGCTGATAAAAGAGTTTCGGTGATTTCTCAAATGTCCCATCACAGAAAAACGAAGTCGCTTCGTCGAGGAGGTGTAAGTTTGACGCTGTGCTGAAAATGAGGCAGTTGACGTCGCTTGGATCTGACAGTAAAAACTGATCTCCTGCAGTTGTTTCCATGTAACTATCAGGTAAGCTGATTGCTGAGCGAGTTTTCGGAAGAGCCGGTATGGTTTTCGAACGAGACCTGTATAATGCTGATTTGATGCTATAGAATGTAGGAACTTTAGCAATGATGAGTGGGTCGGTATCCGATCTGAGAGAACCAAGCTCCTCTTGGTAAAGTGCGCTCACTGATTTGCTGTCGTGTCGAACGGTTTTCTTTAAATCTGCTAGGAAAGCATCGGCTACAATCTGCTCCATATCTGGTGGATGATTATGCTGCCCCATCGGCGAACTGATAAAATCGTTTTTCGTGTTGATAGTTGACCGACATCCTAAAGAATCTTTTTTAACGCAGTTCCAATGTATATTTGGTTGATTCTGAGACTTCACACGAAATTTATAACCACCATAAACTAAGTGTCTACCACCTCTCTTATTAGGGATGAAAGAAACATTTACTTGTTCACTTGCCATGATGAATTGAAGGAAATGTTGTTGATGTACAGCATGAAGGGTCATATTATATACTATTGAGATGTTTGAAGTTGTTTAGTTGTTTACAGTTGATCAATGTTAACTGATTGTTAATCACTTTGGGACCATGAACTCAGCCGCTGAAGAAGAGTTAATATCAATCAGTGGGATTAACAACTTGTTCACACCTCCACCGGCGATTAGTTTTGGTTTGTTTATTTAACCTCATCGGCGAAACGGGAATAAACCTCGTGTAGATATGTACGAGGTCGCCACATTGTAGTATACTGCATTGCGGAATACAACTCCAGCATTTTCCTGTTTCTCTTTTACACATATATTCTTCGCGCGCCGCAGTGGGGCATTTGGGTTGTTAGAATCCAGGTCATTTTCAAAGAGCTGGGGTATTATCTTAACAAAGCTCAGATAACAGCTATAAAATGGCATTGGTTGGAATGTTTATTTCTTTCGAGCTCGCCACACGAAACAGCTGAGTACCGGTGAGAAGATGATTTGCGCGAACAACGTACATGAAACTTTTTCGGTAAAAGATAATTAACCCTTTACCTAACATGGAAAGCAGATGACACTTGCAAAAAAAAATCTTGAATAACTAATTTTTTTCATTTTTTGTCTCAAAAACATAGATTATGACCCCTCGTTGGAACGAGCTCGTCGAGCTCGTTCCAACGAGGGGTCATAACCTATGTTTTTGAGACAAAAAGTGAAAAAATAATGAAAATTAATTGGCGATTTTTGAGAATAGCGCTGGCCGGTTTTGGCCGTTACGTTGGGTAAAGGGTTAATGTGGTGGTTTACATGCCTGTACATCATGAATGCCATCAATACTTGTAAGTTTGGGGAGAGTTTGCAAAATTTGCAAATGTTGGCAGAAGGGCGTTTAATTAAATCCGACTGTATCGATCATTACATCTAAATGTTGAGACTAAACGTCCGAATCAGCTGTGTGGGTAGTTTCTGAGTTATTAGGCTGTATTCCTAATTAGTATATGACTTGCAACAACAACGATGTTTCTAACGTCAAGGATCGATTGTTATTGTTCTATTAAATTGATCGATAACTCAAGATAGGATCGAGATCTTGAATTAAAAAACTCAATTGATTTAAAGGCAATCTCTATCACAAGAATGAATGGAAGTGGAAATATATTTGATTGCTAAGGCTTATTGGTAATATTTATCACAATCACAAGACATGCCAACAACAAGAGCAGCAACAAATGCATGCCATCTAAAGAATTCCCACGACGAAGAACACTAAATGTTTATACCTCATTAAATGTAACTCATTACGTGAATAATTAATGAATAGAACAGAATTGCGGGGCTTGCATATTGAGTTTTATTTCTGCCTGGTGTAATGGAATGCCCGAGTGAGGCTGGAGACCTCTTAGTCGAAAACACTTTGCTACATACTCTCCAGAGAAACTGATCATGACAGGTGTTAATGGGTGCCAAGATTAAATACCCTTACAGACTACGTTTGATATTAATGATTCGCATGATGCGATGAAGATATAAAATGTGACTAGACCATCTCTACAGCTTGTGTTTTGATACCATCCTTTGTATTTTCCCTATGTAAGGACATATTTTCTCTCTAACCAAACAGTTTGTTTACTCTACCCCACCTATACCATACGTTGAGACAACCATAGGTTGGGGACATTCGGCGTTGCCTATCTCGCCCTCCATTTCCGCGGCCGGAGGTGGTATAACAACTCCGGATTATAAAAGATCGAATGGATCTGACCTGTCCTACCCTATATCTGTGTCCCACACCAACCATGGTGCGCTGATGGTGTGACCAAACCATTCTGTCATATTTCTGTGGTAGCTTATTTATTTTTGTTTACTTCATTGAACTTAACATGGGTATTATACTCTATCAGTATCTTGTTTAAAGGACTTCACTCCCCTGATTACATCGTATAATCCAAGATTAGATTTGTCTTATATGCCTTATGGTCGAAAATGGGGTGATGGAATAAAAAAAAATAGCTAAAAAAAGATCGAATGGATCTGAGCTGTCCTACCCCATCTCTGTGTCCCACACCAACCCTGGTGCGCTGGTGGTACAACCAAACCATTCTGTCATATTTCTGTGGTAGCTTATTTATTTTTGTTTACTTCATTGAACTTAACATGGGTATTATACTCTATCAGTATCTCGTTTAAAGGAGTTCACTCCCCTGATTACATCGTACAATCCACGATTAGAATTAGAATAACCTTATGGTCGAAAATGGGGTGATGGAATAAAAAAAATAGCCCACATTGATGTTGCCATTATAACCTTTCTAATTGCCATGCCAGATGATAGGTGTATAAGATATCGCGCAAGTGTGTATTGACTGAGTTAAATCAAAATACATAGTTCAGTTGGTAAAATTAGGTATACAATGTCAAGCCAAACACAGTTCAATCAGAGAAATGACATTTTAGAATGCAACAGCAGTTCTCAAGGACTAACCTGCTTTTGTTTTCAAGTAATTTTGCAAAGAATTTCCTTCTGAAATTTAGACATCGAAATCTCCATATATATCCACGACGTGTTAGACAAATTTTCTCTTATCTTTACCCTTCATGTCGCGGTCAAATCCAATATCTTTTCTTTTTTTTAAAGAGAAAAAGTATGGTAACGCAGAACTAGCAATTGTTTACAGTTCACATGTCATCGTTAGGTCTTTCAACATCGGATGCATTATTTTTTGCGTGAACGAAATATGTCGTTTAAAACAACGATATATCGCCTGGAGAATCAGTAATAGGGCTGTATAAATAAATTATTACTGAACCCTCCAACAAAGACAAAATAGATTCGGCCATATTGCTGTAATAATATTATGTAGGGAGATGGCATTCAGGGATTCGGTGTTGAATGGTTTACTGTCATCAATATGCAAATCGTCAAAGTTACTAGTACCTCGTAACTATTGAAAATAGCTAACGAATTGACAATACGTTTGGTGTAATTTTTACACTCGTGTCAGTTGAAAAGAGAAATCTTTACAAAGCAGTTGAGTTTTTGGTCCGATTAGGGTTAAATGGGTAATGCAACACACCCTGTGTAGCAGATAAGCTTGAATGAACATGAATACCTCTTTCTGTCGAGCGATAAACAACTGATCATACACAAAACCACCTACTGGCTTTCGAGGCTCGAACTTGTTGCACATCATTTCCGATCAGAGTCGGTTCATGAACAGTGATGCCAGAATAACGAGGAAGTGGTGATGTACACGAATTTCTTTAAAAAGTGTATAAACTGCGTTTAGCTCCGTTTACCACTGCAGGATTGTGATATGTGAACAAAATATTCTTCACTTTTTCTCAAAATATTTGACAGGTTCATTTTCCTTTATGATATAATTATTATATTTGATTATATCAATTATGTTTTTATCCAAAGCAAGGATGTGCGATCTTTACATCAGAATTCCGCCGCAGGGCATGTACAAATGATAATAAAAGAAAAATGTTATTTTATCTTTCGAATCCATTTCCGCCATAAACACTGAGCGATCTGACGCTACTTGATTAAAAAATGCAATTATAGTTTTAAACTTTTGCAATCTTTTCATAAAATAAATAAATAAATAAATAAATAAATAAATAAATAAATAAATAAATAAATAGAGATGTTGCATCCAAGGATTAATTTTCGCCTCTGAGAAGAAGGAAGAGGTAAGGGCTAACTGCATTGTACGCTCGCTGGGAACTATGTGTGGGCAGGCTCATTGCAACTCCCTCTCCTCATTATGTGGTATTGAATTTATTTTTATGTTTTGGGGTTCTCTTGTGGACAATTAGACGATGCAGGAAGCCTGAATACAGAGGTAAGCAGCTGTTACACTTTCCGGCTCAAATGAGGCTTGATTACTAGTCACATCCATTGAAGGTACAATGGGCCACCAACCTCTCATTTGATTAATTATGGTAAAGTGTTTTACTCAAGCTGGAAGGGCAGGACTTATCCCACAACCTTTCCATCAAAAGTCCAATGCGCTAACCCATGTTTTCATTCATGATACAAAAGAGTCTAAATATTCAGAGTTCATCTAATTCATCATCTTCATTTTTAAAGAAACGTTAGTTCTTAATGACTGTTATTTTCTGAAACGCAATACGATGGATAAGATATAGTTCCTATTTCATCGTTAAATCGTTATCCATATCCAAATCATTGCAATGCATGCTCGGCGAGATTGTCAAATCGAACAAGGCGTACTACGCTTCTGGTTATCACACAACACAGACAAGAAATATGATTGGTGCACAACTCAAGGTGCCCGTCAACAGCCAATCGACGAGCATTTTATTTGTGCAGGGAAAATTGTAAATAAACATGTCCAGCGAACACGAGGAAATATCGCCTGCTCTGCGAATCAGCCAGGTTATTTTGTATTTTTCTAAATCTATTGACCTGCCGATCAGCTGCCACGAAGTATTTCGGCTTCTTGGCAACTATAATAACATATCCATTAAATGCTTCATTATCACTCCTGTATGAACATTCTTATTTCTCCGTTTATAATTCCCGGTCGTTTCCTTGCTATAATTACCGAAAATTACTGCAAGTCACTGTACATGGCGTAATTGCTTTTGCGAGTTATATCCTGGTCTACTGGTTCTTTTTGACATATTTTGAGACAAAGAATGACTTGGCAAGTAATTTACAGCTTGTTTCAAGAAATATGTGGTGGACGAAAACAGTAAGGTAACCTCTCTAGTCTTTGTAAGACTGTGACCCAAGGCCCTCCTAGCTGGAATTCCAGCGGAGAATAGCTAATTTTATAGTTTTGATATTTACGGGCTATTCTTTGCTGGAAGACTAAACGAAGTTTTGCTTGCACTGTTGCAGTCGTTCGTAACAGATTTTTGGTACGAACGGTTTGGACGTGTTAAAAGCACAAAATACCTGCCTTGACAATGTAATTTCGATTCCAATTTGAAGCCGGTCATCATTCTACATTTTTGAACAAAATGACGGCTGAGCACGGTGCATTTCATGCATAAGAAACAATTATAATAATCAATGGACCCCCAATTTTTCTCACAAAACAAAACAAGCAAACTGGGAAATACCAGACATTTGTGACCTTTTTGGTTTGCGCGTGCTGAAAATAATCAAAATATGGAATTCTGGAATTTGAAATGGACTGGCATTTCCTTATTATCTCATACAACAAAACGGGGTAAAGCTGACGAATAGGGGACTTTTCATTTTATGTAAAAACAACGCATATTTCTCACCTTTTTTCTACATTGTCCTATTATTAGTCGTGTTTTCGATAACATGACCGAAAGATATTCACTTATGACTAAGATTAGAGATAATTTAAACCCTTTTAATGTCACGGTGCTGGAGATTCTTCTGCATTCTCCCCATTTTGAGGTGCGCGTTTACATAACTTTCGTCTTATCTTTGGCCGGCGATTGTAGGTCTAGGGTCAGTGTAGCGAGGATTAGGGTTAGCTTACGGGTAAGCTAACCCTAACCCTCACTACTTTGACCCTAGACCATGTCGAGAACAAAACAAACAAGTGTACCAAAAACAACCAATACACAGAGCAGACGCCGAAAAACACAAAAAAACATGGAGGAAAGATAGTCGGGAATGTCACAAATCCCACCGGTAAAAAACATGCGTTGGGCGGTTATAATTGCCAGTAAAAGTGAATATCTTTAGGTCATTTTATCGAAAATATGACTAGTAATAGGAAAATGTAGAAAAAAGGTGAGAAAAGTGCGTTGTTTTTACGTAAATGGAAAAGTCCCCTATTCTTCAGCTTTACCCAAAATGGGACAATTTTCGAGCCTTGTGTTTCTAAATATATGAAGATATTCGGGTGTAACTTTTGTACAAAAGAATATAATTCTTCTGAATCATTTACACAACAATTAAAATATGTCATAAAAATAAATTGACGACCGTAAGATGTTGAATATGCGAGCTCTTAGTGTGACACAGTCAGGGCCAGGTAGAGAAAATTTGGGCCATAGGTTTATCCTGTTACGCCAACTTCACTGAACTTACGGGACCCTTTTGAAAGTGTGTGGGATGGGGGGGGGGGGGGGCGTCGGCGCCTGCATTTCAATTTAAGGGGGTCCCAAGTAAGATATGGGGTCCAAGGTCGCGATGCCGAAGGCATCTACCGAACGCCGCAAGCCTGAGCTAGAGCAGAATAGGGGAGGAGGCAGTTTAGCGATCTGAACAAAGAATGTAGCAACAACGTTTAGGTCGCTGAACTGGGGGGGGGGGGGGGGGTCCTGTTTGTGGGAGGGGGAGTCTGGGGGATCTTCCCAGGAAACATTTTCATATTAGGATGCCCTGGGAGCGATATCTGAGTGTTTCTACAACAATGACATGATGTGTGTTGTGTGCCATTTGCGGGTGTGACATTGGGTGGGAAAACCACGGTCAGATAGTAATTTGAAGTTTGATTTTGGGTGTCCGAGGGAAAAGGGGGCGGCACCGAAGCCCTTCTATGGCGCCATACAGCGGTTGGGAGGGGGGGGGGGGTATTTCTGCGAGGGCAGAAGGCACGAATATTTCAATTTAGAGGGTCCTGAGTAAGATATGGGGAGCAAGGTCGAGATGCTGAAGGCATCTCCCAATTGCCACAGGCCAGAGCTAGAGGAGGATGAGGACAAGGTAGTTTAGCGATCTGAAAGTAGTGGCTGACTGCTTGTAAGGGGGTAGTGACTACGTTCAGATCGCTGAACTGGGGAGAAGGGATGTCCCTTCTGTTTGTGCGTGTATGTGGGGTGGGGAATCTCCCTAGGAAAAATTTTAAAATTAGTACGCACTAGGAGCGATATCTGAGCGTTTCTACAAAAATGACATGATGCGTATATTGTGTACATAATGTATGAGAATTAAAATATTTTCATTGATTTTCTGGTCGTTTAGATTTACTTCAGACGTTTTATTTACCCTTTTTTAATAAAACCACGAGGTGGGGTGCATGTGATTAAAAAATATGTTGATATGCTTGAGATCCACAGACAGCGCCAACAGAAGCACGTAAGCACAATGTGGTGGTGGTCATGTCGGGGTGGGGGGGTTCATGTTCATTTTATTAGTAAACTTCATTTTTTCGAAGTTGCTATTTCACAGGCTCCTGAGAAAAAGCCAATTGACTATTCCACGGACACCGGCGAAATAGCTGCCGGAATTAGCATTTTCTCTGCCCTTGAATTACACAGTGGCATAGAGCTTTTAGAAATGTTTACTTAGTTCGTGTAATTCATTCATTAGATTCTTATCCCACTTCATTCATGGGCTTTTAGATTGAAATGTGACAGATCGTCCCTGATATATCTTCATTCCAGACTCTCCAAACTGCATAAATGAATCGAATGTTGGTTCACACCATTCAGAGGTTAAGCGTCGAAAAAGTTTATACAAGAAATTTTAATTGCAGGAAATCGGTCTCCTATCTGTCGCTCAATTCATCTTCGGTGCTCCACCTCTATTAATTATATTAGGGTCATATTGTATTTTACAAATATTTTAACCACAGCTGTAACCATACAAATGTTGATGTATTTGAAAGAACAAAAGGAGCTAGGCTTAAGGAGCTGATGCCAATGACATCCGTATTTGTATGGTTTTCTCGGCCATTGTCCGGAGCAAAATACTTCAAATCTGCCATATAGACAATTTCATTATTTTTTTTGTTTCTGTGGTGGATAAAGAGATCAAATCTTGAATGAAACTGGCTCGTCTGTCGAAGAAAGGCACAGTTAGCTTTTTCTCAAACTGATAAAAAAAACTTATTAGAATAAGGACAGGACAGACACTCGAATTAACCGTTATTGTAATAAATTTATTACAATAGCGGTTGGTGGAAATGTGTGCGTCAAGCGTAATGGTTAAAAGTTTATTGCAACAGCGGTCGTTGAAAATGTTTGCATTGAGCCATCAACCGATATTGTAATAAGTTTATTATAATGGCGATTGATGAAAAAGTTCGCGCCAACTGTTATTACTTATGGTAACAAGTTTATTACAATAGCTCTTGATGAAAAGGTTTATATTAACCGCTATTATAATAAGTTGATCACAACAACGGTTAAATGAAATATATGCCCCAAGCACTGCTGTTATAAACTTATTACACTAGCGGATGTATTTGCCTGGGGAAAGGTGTCCCCTTGCCCCCACCCCCCTCGCCCATCATTTCTTTTGTCTCCCCTGATTCCTTGCATATTTTATCTTTCCGTTCGATCCTTTTTTCCCCCTAAATTATTCCTCACCACATCCTTCCCGTTCCAACCTGTGATTTATAGTCCGGTAAATTCAAAAGACGTGTTATAACAGGCCTGGCGCTGATGCCAACAAAAAACAGAGGTAACTTTAATCCACAACACTCTAGGATTTTTTTTATGTCTAATCGTAATTATGAGTCCCTTTTTATTCTTATGTAAATCATTTGGGCTGAAACGCACAGATTCAGATTTTGCAACAAAACCATTGAGAGCGTCGAACGAATGTATGCCATTCTCAGCTGTGCAATTTTTTAAGCCCTCCCTTTATTCTCATTGAGTGAGCCTTCATTTTCAAGCGGTTAAATGTATCGGGGGGGGGGGGGGGGGGGGTGTAGACACAGTGTCAAGTGGCTTTAACAATTGATCATTTGATAATGCACCTCAGATAAGATAAGATAAGATTTATTCAGCAAATACACCAGAACATAGGCAGATTGCTGCACACAAAATCAACATAAACAGAATCTTAAAACACACTAATTCATATTACGACATATATAATTCATATTACAGATAAGTCCCTCTGTAATATGATTTATGTATGTCATAATATGAATTTGTGGGTTCATTTGAACGGTAAACTTCATTTTTTTGAAGTGGCCATTCACAGGCATGCACGCTGCTGAGCTTCTTTCGTTTCGCTTTGCAGCCCAACACCGCCTTTTCAATCAATCATGTAATTCCTTGATGACGGAGTTCACCTAAAAATTCTGATACCAACTCGATTAATAAAAAAGTAGATTTCTTGATATTTTGAACGTTTTACGTCACAATGACCAATACACTTTCTTTAGTAATGTGGAAACTATACACGAAGTGGTGTATATTTGTCAAATACTACGTTCATATTTCACGAAGAACAATAATGTGGTCATGTTTCCCAATTCGTGCAACTGATTGGAAAAATCGCTTTGTTCGTTGAGCTTTGTTTGCAGCAATAAATATCCGATTTTAAATATAAACTGCAAACAAAGCTCAAAAGTTGAGCTAGGGCCCTCCGTGCCCTCACAGTCTTTGAGCAACCCGTACAAATTTCATCTGACTAAAACTGAAAGAAACTGGCCGCATTTGGGTTGACTCAGTTCACGCTTCATATCGAAGACAAAAATCACATAACATACTACTTGTCATACTCAGCCCAGATATCATTTATTTATGTGTCTGCATCATTATTTAACGCAAAACAGCATCAAATTCAAGAAATGTTGAAAAATATCCGACTTCACCATGTTAAAAAACATCGATTTCAAAGATAAACAATTGTACTACACATGCGCTTTCAGGCCAACCAGATAAATTTTGCCAAGAGGGCCCTGGGTCACAGTCTTACAAAGACTAGGTAACCTGTAAAAAGGTTCCCTTGGGCTTGGCCTTGTTTTGCCATGGTGATCCAGCAAACTAGGCCGGGGGGGGGGGGGGGGGGTGCTGGTCCCCTTGTATTTATTTTTTATTGTGTTGCACATATCTTATTTGTTCAATGTATTGTATATTATACTATATATCTTATTCATAGTAATTATTGTATTGTCTACATGTATATGGAAACATAAATTAATGAAATTATTTTGTTTCTCGCGTACATGTATAGTGCACAACCAACAGAAAATGTATAGTTTTCCTATGCAAGCCCACAATTATGCAACCATTCATTCTCTCAAAGAACAAAGGCTGTTCAGGCGATTGGGGTTGTTGTGAACAGAGAAAAGGGCCCCTCACAAGTTTCCATTTTGAAATCATTTTGCAACTGTGAAAATAGGTGACACAAAATTTCTAAATCAGAAAAAAATGGAATTTATGGTACAAAAATAGTTAGAAATTTGGAGATGAAAACCTTAACTGAAGGTATATAGTAAAGAATGGAATCCCAAAAATTCCCAAATTCCAAAACTAGAAGTCAGTATACACATGTACATGATGTCTACGAAGGTATACCTATATCCGAAGATGTAGTTCTGTAATCTGAATGTAGTGGCTACCCCTGTACGTTCAGATTCCTCCCATTCAAATCTGTGGTAAAATTCCCCATCAAGTTTTAATGGGAACTCGAAAATTGGAATACAGTAGAACCTGTCTTGAGAGACCACCCTATTTGCCGAGCAAAAGTGGCCTCTCAAGACAGGTGGTCTCTCATTACAGGTTTGATGTTTTTGCTAGTCAGTGAATGACCAACCAGAGAATATTTTTTACAGAAATGGAGAAGAACTGGTTTTTCAAATTTTTTTTATTATTGTTTTATTTTAATTCAGTTTTAATACAAGTCCAAAGGCATTGTTTAATAAATTATAGATAAAAGTACATAAACTGAAAAACTTCACTTTGGGCTGATGTCCTGTTACATTTTTGAACTATTGATTTCTGTGCACACTGCATTGATCTTAACTGGCTGAGTTACAACAGTGAAGGTACCAGAACAAAAACTATCTGTTTCCTTGCTTATGTTTCCTCTTCAGTCAAACACAAATATTTTGTTTGTATAAATTTGTTTTATTACAAATTATTGGAGAGTGCCACTCTCCAATAATTTTTAATAAAAAAATTTTGAATAACAAATGCAGACCACCAAAAAAATCAAACCCTCAACCTGTATATTGATTTTAATACACTGAATTTGCCAAAAATTGATTTTCCAGTCTCTCAAAACAGGTGAAAAATTGAGATTTTGCCACAGTTTTGTGGTCTCTCAAGACAGGTGGTCTCTCATGACAGGTCCATTATAGAGTGAAACCAATTGGTACATGACCACAGTGGTCTCTCAAGACAGGTGGTCTCTCACGACAGTGGTCACTCAAGACAGGTGTTTCAATATATATCAAGCTTTCGCCCTTATCACCAGCTGCATTCGATAGTACACATATTTCCTTAGATTTGTGCAGAGTAAATTGATCCAAACTGTATGTTATCCTTTATTTATTGACATTTGAAAATGTTTGAAGCGTCATCAACTGCTTCGATGTCATCCATATTACTTTTCGCTTGAAGCGGCTATAAAATAATAACCCAGAGTTGTGCGTAAACAAATATCGGAGCGGAAATGGAAATACGATCGCATTCACTCAGAGGAGGTCGATTATGATCATTGCGCGAGGCATTTCATTAAAAGTTACCGTTTCCACATCAATATTCATTTCAACTCCAGGTTGCGCAAAAAACCTGAGTGATACCGAAGCGATTGTTGATGCTTCAAATGTTTTCAAATGTTGATAAATAAAGGATAACATATAGTTTGGATCAATTTACTCCTCACAAATATTAGGATTGTACTATCAAATGCAGCCGGTGATAAGGGTGAAAGCTTGTTATATACAGGCCTGGCATTCTTAAAAATGCATGAGGGCTAAAAATCGCTCTTCTCACATGGCCTAGGTAGCGATTCGCTATCCTCAAGCCTGCAAAAGATAAAAGTGGCAAAATGAAGTTGTACTAATAATGAATTTTGCCTAGTGAGCTTTGTACAGGTAAGGCCCAGAGGTGTGGGAGGGGCAGTGTGGCCATATTGCAGAGACCACTAACATAGCAGAGATCTGAAAACCTGTGGGTTTTAGGAATAGGCTGTTGTGGTAATCATTATTTTCTAAGGCTATGAGGGCTATTTTTCGCCCTCCTCAATTTTTTTAAGGTGAGCAGTAAACAAGCCAATAAATCGCTCTCCTGAAAATGCCAGGCCTGTATATATTCCTATTTTCGAGTTTTGAGTTCCCATCAGAACTTGATGGGGAATTTTTCCACAGATTTGAATGGGTGGAATCTGAACATAGAGGGGTAGCCACTACGTTCAGATTCCTAAACTACCGAAGATGCTGACCCAGAAAATAAAATAGAAACAGCTCATGGAAATTTGGTACGTGTTCCTATAAAGTTTCCTGGAATTATTTTTAACCATTGGAATACAGGCTTGGGGTGAATACTTTGTAAATGTATTCGAATACGAATACTTTGAAATTTCATGAATATGAATACGAATACAAATACACAAATTTTCAAATGTATTTGAATACGAATACAAATACATTACAATGTATTCATGAATACATTTTTGAATACTTGAATACTTTTTAAAGTAGAAGTATTTATAGCAACACCTTTAAGTTTTTTGTTTGTTGGGGTAAAAGTCATTTTTAAACTGATGGTCCTTTAGCTGAAGCTTTAATTGTGCTTGCCATGCTTTGTTGGAAAACTAAAGTAATTACCTGAGGGAAATAAACTCTATGGGTGTCATAGTTATTAGACTACTCTCCATGGACAACACATCACAAAATGTGAGTGGATTACCTCAAAGAAATCACAGACTGGCATTTCCTTCTGAACGTTAAGTATCAATTGCAATGACACCACATAAGAAGGACCAGTAAAGTTTTAGCCAATGCACTTCATGGTTAAAACTGGAGGTCTGTTGGCTGAAAGTTGGCTAACAGCAGTAGTATTTTCTTTATAATATTTACATGCTTTCACAGATTATAATTAGACATACTGAGCTGTACAAAGTTGACCTTAAACAGGAATAAATAAATATGTGTTTTCACTGTGAAATAATGGATAAATAGAAAAACTTTAAATAAATCCAAAAATTTTAGAATATAATATCATTGAATAACTGAGTTGTGTCCAATAACACAAGTTTTTTTTTTATTTTTATTGTCTGTGTTTTCAACAATTTAAAACGCCATGGGGATATGTGGCCATTGTTACATAAATAGGTTGTATTGTGACAAGTTAGTTGATAATTAAGTCTATTGTCTGCTTTCAGTGCAAAAATTTCAGATAAGGTGTTTGGTGGAATATAAATAATATTGGGGATTATTAAGTCTTTAATATTGATATGAGGTGTGAATTTGTTGACTGGAGTCCATGGGTTTGATCTGTGAATACCTTTTATTCAGTACATGGTTCTTCAATTCCAAAATATAAAAAGTATTCAAAATGTATTCATGAATACACATTTTTTTGGCCGTCATTCGCACCTTGGACTCCGAGGTGTAAACATCTAAAGAACAATGGAACTACCATTAGTCATCCAAGAAACACTGATCAAAGTGAAGGCTGCCCTTGCTACCACCTGGAGTATCCAGGTGCGCAAGAGAACAATTCACTTGACAGTGGATTTTGAAACTAATACAGAACCGACGCCCTTGGAGAGGTGTAGCACCTTTCGTGGGTGAATTTCCTCCCACACTGGTCACCCTCCTTGCGGCTCGGACAAGCTGGACAAAGACCGTCGGAGCAGTACAGCCTCCACCAAGAAGAAGAGGAAGAGAAAGAAGGGACCCTCCGCCAGACGACGAGATGCCCGCCGAATGACGGAGTTTCTGGAGAAGAAGGAGAAGGAAGAGAAGGAGGCAAGTGAGGGCATCATAGGGTCAACATCCTGTCACCCCTGACCAACCCTTGTCCAGCTCGGCACCCCCCTCCCAGGAGGAGGGTCCGGAGGACTATGGGTCTTCAGGTGACAGATCGATCTCCAACCCATCTGACTCTTCATCTGAAGAGGAGATGAAGGTAGACGATCTGTTTATGGTACAGGAAGTTGTCCCAGACGACGCACCTTCCACCCCTCCAGCTCTTGCTTCTCCGTCTGACCAGGAGGAGAGCATCCCGGATTCCGTGGAGGCATTCCTCGGGGAGGAGATCCCGTGCAAGTATTTCCATGCCACACTCCAGGAGACATACAACAACCAACTAGAAGCAGGTACCTCATCCCAAATGACCAGGACAATACTCAAAATGATTATCGGACATTACAACAGTTCTCAAGAAACAGCAGAAACAGCAGTAAGGATCAGGCCGTACACCGCCAAGGAAGAGCCTACTCTTCCCCCTGATCCGAAAACACCACCTACAACCATCTCACCGACGCATCCTCCTCCTTCCAAGAAAAACCACAGGAGACACAGACGCCGCTGACTACTTCAACTCCTTCCCTCCTTTTCCACATCCAGACAAGCCAAAAACTTATACAGTTAAAGATGATCGAAAGGGGCTTGTCCCCCAAACTGTCCCTGCGTGCCTTCGGCGTGCCAAACCATTTCGTTCGATTCATGAATACAGCTCAAATGTTAATGTATTTGAATACGAATACAAATACATGTATTCATAACATTCAGTGAATACTGAATACATGTGAATACTTGATAAACTGTATTTGAATACGACTGAATACAAATACTGAATACGAATACCCCAACCTTGTTTGAATATGTTATGGCTGATGACAAAAACTTGACCTTGAAGTACAATTATCATTTTAATAATGGCAAGCTTGACTTTGAAGCTAGTGGCATTGTTTTGATTGTGGTAGAGCTGAAATGGTTAACCGATTAATCGATTCACCAATGATCAATGTCTTGGTCTCTCAAAAAAGCAATTGACGATCAACCGTTACTTTTGAACTACTGTATTTGACTCAAAAAAATTAATGGTTTGGTTCCGGTTATGTAGCAGAAAAAATAGGGTCGGTAGGACGGGATATATATTTTTTATTTTTAGCTTAGCTTGACAAAGTCAAGATAAGCTATTGCCACCATGTGTACGGAAGTCAGTTTACATTTAAAAATGCATGGATTACTCTGACGTTGTGCACACACAATGCTGTTACAGGCCTGGCATTCTGAAAAATGCAGGAGGGCAAAAATCGCTCTCCTCAATCAGCTTAGGAGAGCAATTAGCTTTACACAGCATTTTAAGTATCCAGTTGAACAAACTCATTGAAACTGAAACCAACAGACTACATCAGTGATTTTATTAACTTTACTAAGGTAAAGCGAAATCTCTTAGACATCTAGATGTCTCACTCAACAACCGAACACACACTTGACAAGACCTGTGTGTGTACCCAGACCTGTTGTCCTAGAAAGTCATATGCCTACCACTACCACCTTCAACCCCCCAAGGGGGGTTGAAGGTGGTAGTGGTAGGCGTATGACTTTCTGGGACAACAGGTCTGCTTGAATCTACAGCCACATCCTGGTGCAAGTGCTTCAAGTGACAGGATAGTAGTAATGGTAGTATATTATAGTGTCAATATTCCTTGAATAATTACCCCTCAAACTGTGATGTCAGTTGTTGAACTTGAAACTGACAGAAAAAAAAATATTGCTGTGACCCATTTTGCTTCAAATGATTGCAACTGTGTTTGGGTATTGTTGCAGCCATTACCTTTTACCACTAAACCACTTTCAAAATGAAATTGCGTGATGTTATGTGACTTAGCAGTTAAATTACATTTTTGCTTTACAACAAGAATTTAATGTGAGCATAATACATGTAATCTCAATCATCCCAGACCAAAATATTTAGGAGGGCAATTTTTCGCTCTCCTCAATTCTTTCAGGAGGGCAGTAAGGAGAGCTAAAAAATCGCTCTCCTGAAATTGCCAAGCCTGCTGTTATGTTGTAATTTCATCAAATAACATTGGTACCAATGATCTTCAATTTTGCCATTTCATTTATAACTTACGAAGTTCAAGTTTGTCAAGTTGAGCTACAGTGTCATTGACACTTTCATTTTTAGCTTAACTTGACAAAGTCAAGATAGGCTATTACCATCACGCGTGCGGAAATCTGTGAGTCTGTTAGTCTGTGAGTCTGTTCACATTTTCCTTTAGCACATGCTACACCCCATAGTTCTTGTCTGATCGTCACAAAATTTCATATGCAGGTTTGAGGTCATGCCTAGATGAGAATGTCCCCTTTTGGTCGGGGTCGGTCAACCGGTATGGCTGCCTGAGCCCAAAACCCCAAAACCATCAGCACAGTCTACAGGTCATGTATGTTTATGAAGGGATTTCATTGTAACTTGGTAGGATGACTCTGTATAATGCCTAGATGAGAACGTCCCCTTTTGGCCATGATCTGTCAAACGTGATGGCTGCCCAAGCCCGAAACCCCAAAACTTTTAGCACAGTCAGCAGGTCATATTTAATATGGAGGGATTTCATTGTAACTTGGTAGGATGACTCCGTATGATGTCTAGATGAGAACTTCCCCATTTGGTCACGATCTGTCAATCGTGACGACTGTCCGAGCCCAAAACCAGAAAACCTTTAGCACAGTCTACAGGTCATATTTAAGGAGAGATTTAATGGTTGATTTAGTAGGTTGACTTCATATAATGTATAGATGAGAGCATCCCCTTTTGGACAGGATTGGGCAACTGTGATGGCTACAGGGGCCCGAAAACCTTTAGTGCAGTCTACAGGTCATATTTATGGAGGAATTTCATTGTAACTTGGTACGATGACTCCAAATAATGTCAAGATGAGAACGTCCCTCTTGCCTTTTGATCGCGATCATTCAGCCTTGATGGCTGCCCGAGCCCAAAAACCTTTAGCATAGTCTATAGGTTGTATTTATGGAAGGATTTCATTGTAACTTGTTAGGTTGACTCCATATAATGCCTAGATGATGATATCCCCTTTTGGTCGTGATTGGTCAACTGTGACGGCTACATGGGCCCGAAGCCTGAAAACCTTGAGCACAGTCTACTGGTCATATTTATGAAGGGATTTCATTGTAACTTTGTAGGATCACTCCAGATGAGAATGTCCTCTTTTGGTTGCGATCATTCAACCATGATGGCTGCCCGAGCCTGAAGCTTGAAAACCTTTAGCACAGTCTGCAGGTCATATTTATGAAGGGATTTCATTGTAATTTGGTAGGTTGACTTCATATAATGTCTAGATGAGAATGTCCCCCTTTGGACGTGATTGGGCAACTATGATGGCTACAGGGGCCCAAAGCCCCAAAAACTTTGTCCTTTAGCACAGTCTACAGGTCATATTTATGAAGGGATTTCATTGTAACTTGTTAGGTTCATTTCGTATAATGTCTAGATGAGAATGTCTCCTTTTGGACTCAATTAGGCAACTGTGACGGCTACAGGGGCCCGAAGCCCATTAGCACAGTCTACAGATTGTACTTATGAAGGGATTCCATTGTAACTTGGTAGGATGCCTCTGTATAATGCCTAGATGAGAATGTCCTATTTTGGTCATGATCTGTCAACCGAGGTGGCTGCCCAAGCCCGAAACCCCAAAACTGTTAGCACAGTCTGCAGGTCATATTTAATATGGAGGGATTTCATTGTAACTTGGTAGGATGACTCCGTATGATGTCTGGATGAGAACTTCCCTATTTGGTCGCGATCTCTGTCAACTGTGATGACTGCCTGAGCCCAAAACCTGAAAACCTTTAGCACAGTCTACAGGTCATATTTAAGGAGGGATTTAATTGTAACTCAGTAGGTTGACTTCATATAATGTATAGATGAAAACGTCCCCTTTTGGACGTGGTTGGTCAACTGTGATGGCTACAGGGGCCCGAAGCCCAAAAACCTTTAGCGCAGTCTACATGTGATATTTATGAAGGGATTTCATTGTAACTTGGTAGGATGACTCCAAATAATGTCTAGATGAGAACGTCCCCTTTTGGTTGCGATCATTCAACCTTGATGGCTGCCCAAGCCCAAAAACCTTTAGCATAGTCTATAGGTTGTATTTATGGAAGGCTTTCATTGTAACTTGTCAGGTTGACTCCATATAATGCCAAGATGATGACATCTTCTTTTGGTCATCATCATGATTGGTCAACTGTGATGGCTACAGGGGACCGAAGCCCAAAAACTTTGAGCACAGTCTACAGGTCATATTTCTGAAGAGTTTTAATTGTAACTTGGTAGTATGACTCCAAGTAATGTCTTGATGAGAACGTCTCCTTTTGGTCGCGATCATTCAGCCGTGATGGCTGCACAAGCCCCAAAATCTTTAGCATAGTCTATAGGTCGTATTTATGGAAGTATTTCATTGTAACTTGTTAGGCTGACTCCATATAATGCCTAGATGATGACATGATCCCCTTTTGGTTGTGATTGGTCAACTGTGACGGCTTCAGGGCCCCGAAGCCTGAAAACATTGAGCACAGTCTGCAGGTCATATTTATGAAGGAATTTCATTGTAACTTTGTAGGATCACTCCAGGTGATGCCCAGATTACAACGTCCCCTTTTGGTCACGATCATTCGACCATGATGGCTTCCCAAGCCCAAAACCCAAAATACTTTGGTACAGAATATAGGTCGAATTTGTGAAGGGATTTCATTGTAACTTCGTAGAATGACTCAGTATAATGTTGAAATGAGGACGTCTCCTTTTAGTTTTTAATTCTTTCAGAATTTCGTCTTTTCAAGCTATCTCCAATTTGTGTGCACACAGTGAATATTAATGAGCCAGGGTCTTTTGGCTTAAAGCGAGTCAATAATCACAATTTGTGCCCAAAATTAACACTGGCGCCATTGGCCATGGCAGCAGTTTTTGAAAATTTGTAGCGATCGGGAGAGATTTTAAGTTTATTCAAAAACACGTCGTCTACTACTTTTTTGAGTACTTCGGCATTTAATTAGCGTCCCCAAAAGCATCGATATCTTGTAGAGCCAAAACAAAGTTTTTGGCTACGCCATCACAAACAACCTTGGCAAGTACTAATTCTTTTCCCAAGACTGTTTTGCGAGCTTGAGAGCCATCTGTCATGACAGAAAATGCGTTCGCTGTACAAAGAATTTCAGTAAGCTTTTCACGAACGGAATCTGCTATGAAACTTATGATATCCCTGGTTATCGCAGAGTGACATTTTCCTTGAATTAGGGAAGACCATTTTTCTTTTGGACTTTTATCATTGTCTCAAAACAAGTTAATGGTTGACCATCAACTGCACGCAAATAGGCAGTGTTGGAAAGTTTCAGATAAGCATCATGCGCTTGTTTTCCGATTGCATGATCTATTTAAATTTGTTTTGGAGTCAGATTCCTGTGCAGTTTTGGATTTTTCCAAAGTAGGAGCATCGCCGGTCTCCTCAGACTACGTACCAATCGTTTCCTTCTCGAATTGATCACCAATTCCGTGAGCTTTTGAGTTTAAATGTCTAGTAACAGTATGCTTCATGACAAAGTTTGTTCCAATCATGTACTTTTGAACGTCTTTCCCAGCCTGGCCCTGAATTTTATCCAACTTCACGATTTCGTTGACATGCTTTGCGCATGATTTACACCAGACAGACTTAACAGACAGATAGACTTAACAAGTTCAATTCCCCAGTTATCTTTGACAGTTTGGTAACGGTTAACCTATGAGGGATCCAAGGTTCCACTTGAGAAATGTCTGTAGCTGAACAGTTTTCTCTTTCACAGTTACACTCGATTTGTCTGAGGCAGACATTTTTTGTTTGTAATTCGTGGCCTCGAATGATAATGACGCACCAGCGACTTCAATTTGCAAACATGCAGTTACTTCGCGATCACACAATGTTATATAAAAGGAAGCTGCCAAAGAGATTAATTCTTGGAAAACAACATTGTCTGCATGTGACACTCAAACTTGCTACTGGTTGTTTATTGATCAAAGCATTCCAACCGACTGGTTTTAGTGACTGTCCTCTTTGATGTCAGTAAAATGTTTCAAACAATTAAAGTTGATTGTCTTCATTTTGTATTTAAGCTTCACATATGCAACCTTTGTTTTCATTAATCGTCAATTACGCCAATAACTTTACAATTTAAGATTGGTATAACGCACCCGATTTACGACCGATATCTTAGATGCGCCATTGATGATGCACCTAGCTTTCAAACTAGGTATGTTATGGTGCGCGAGCTCGATGATTCACCTCAAATCACAAGGTCTGTAGATGTAGAGAAAGATAGCAATCCATCCAGTGTGATTTATGTCAAAGACTCGAATTACCCAAGATTTTTACAGGAAGATGAACAAAGGTCTAGAATTATTGATAGACTGGAAATGTTATGGCTGTAGCATGCTGCCATTGAATATGGAAAATCCGTCCAGTCTAGCGGCTATCTTGGAGGACGAATTGGAAACCAACATCAACCTATCGGAGAGTCAACATGAGGCTGAAACCAATGATATCGACCCAGTAGAGGGCCAACAAGAGGTTGAGAACGACATCAGCCAAGGCGAGCGTCAAGAAGACTTTCACAGACCCGCTGAGCTGAATGAAAGCTTAGTAAGAGTAGAACCTTAAAGAAATGTTGACATTTTTGTGGATGACCCACCCACAATAGAGTAGACAGTTGTTGGTCTGAGGACTACTTGTGGGAAGGGCCGGCAACGAAGGCTATTCATACACCAGAAAAGAAAGGCATTGTGTATTGGACTTGTTCCACATGCTCAAAACTCAACAGATGTCTGGCTACGGTAAAGCAGTTAGACAAATGTTTCAACTCTAGCATGAAACCACACAACCATGTAGGAAAGCCTGGAGTTTCTGAGGCGACAGTGGCAACAGTGGAAATAAAAGTTTCAGCCTGTAGACTTGTATCAACTGGCTCAACAAATTGTTGAATCATATTTGATGGAGACTGGGCTGACTAATGCAGCTTTACCCAGTGTAATTGCAATGTGTAAAACGACTAACCGATCCACAGGGCTTATATTTCGTCTAAATTTGTGAGAATCCATTTGGATTCTCGTGAAAATGGTTGCGAGAATCCATACCTGCTATGAGTGTCCCAGGATCCCTTGACGCCACCAAGGTTCAACCCCTGTTGTATACTGATAACACATCTTAACCTTTTACCCAACACACTTTTTTAATTTTGAAAACTAAGTTTGATAATTTTTAAACAATAAATAATAAATAAATGATAAAATAATTAACTGAACAATATTTACCAATAAAATCTTACAAATATGGCTGTCGTTCGAACCGGCTCAATGAGCCGGTTCCAATGACAGCCATATTTGTAAGGTTTCATTGGCAAAGTGTCAGGATATTTAAGGTCATGTTAGCCTTCTATTGTTTAATTTGTTGCCGCTGTGTTAGTCAAAGGGTTAAATTGACTCAATTTTTTTTCCACGCGGATCCTAGCAGAGGTGCAGCGAGAATCTACATGGATTCTCGCCGGTTTTATTGCACGAATCTTTATGCGAATCGATTCTCGGATTCTCGTCGAAATATAAGCCCTGGATCCAGACATGCAATGGGACTGGCTGAGTCTAAGGACTTGGATTATGATTTCCACCCTTCGTATTTCCCATCAGACTTTTTAGTTGACAGTATGAAAGTTAATGGTGGTGCAAGGCATTTGATCTTTGCGAGAGAGCAACAACTGGAAACTATGAAAAAAGTGTTTGAATCTTGACTGGAGAAAATGGGAGGTGATGTTGTAGTGAAAGTACAGAGATGCAAGGCTGACTTTGAATGAGGTGTTTGGTTGGCAATTAGAGGCCTCTTGCCGACCGTTTAATTCCGTGGATGTGCATTTCATTGGCACGAAGCAGTGTACTGTAAAGTTCAGAGTTGTGGTTTGGAAGTAGAGTTTTCGCAGGTCAGATGTTTACCCTCTGATAAAAAACTTATGGCTCTACCATACATACTCCATTCGCACATCCATCAGGAATTTACAAACTTGAAGGAACAATCAGCAGGTTTGGCATTAGAACAACTTTTCACATGTGCCGAGAATTAGTGGGTCTGTTCAACTCTGTGGCCACCACACACTTGGTCAGTTTTTGGATTGACTGTCAGAACAAATAATGAATGTGAATGTGAAGGCTGGCATAAACGTGTAAATTCATTGGCAGGCCATCAAAATCTTCAATTCTTTTTGCTGGTAGATCTGTACAAGGAAGCCAGCTTCCTTCCAGCTATCCATGACTTTGTCAGTTGGGGTCAGATGGGTCATCACATGAGCCCCAGAACCAGGCATTCAACAGCTCATTGGAATTAATTTGGAAAGAGTATGAGAACAAAGTAAAAACTCCCAGACAATCTCTAGTTGCCATCAGTTTACTTATCAGCAAACATTAGTGTCACTAAAATGTATTAGTATCACATTAGTATCAAAGTATTATAAATTATTCTCAATAAATGTCACATTTTTCACTAAATTTCCTCGAATAAATGCAAAATAATCAGAAAAAAGTACCAAGTACCACACAATATTTTTCTCAATAAATACTACATTTATTCCTTATATGTGCTATTAATAAAGAATAAATAAATAGAAGAAAGTGAGAGTTGTTTTTTTTCATTGCACAAATCCCGATTTCCCAAGAGGACGAAACGTCTAGTGGTTGAGATGGCAAGGGGACGATTCGGTCTCGCTGTCAGACAAAATAGGTAGCGGACGAAACAGGCATTTCCCATTTACAAATGCATATTTTACGAAGGAACACTGAAATTATTGAGTAAATAGGAACCAACGTAAATTCAGGCTTATGCGGCACTGTATTATATTTCATAAGTTTCTTTCATAAAGTTGATTTATTGATTGATTTATTTATTGGGGTTTAACAGCACTTTTGACAGCCCAGGTCACCTCATGTCAGACAGTTTTATGGGTGGAGGAGTATCAAGAGGAAACATGTAGGAGTATCCAGAAGGAACTCCCAAGCAGTGGCAGGCAGCTGTCAAACACCCCAGCTTAGTAACTCTGCACAAGCAGGTTTTTCATCGGTTGAAGGAAAGTGTGACTTCAGTGTGGAAACAGCACCTCCGCACCCTCATGCGAGAAATCATGATTATGTGTAGGGCTGCAAGGTATGTCAATGAACCGATACATACCTGTATTCAACAGTATCAATTGAACACCAGTGTAATTATAAAATCAGCAATTTATCATCTTTATTTATTTACCCAGAATTTAATTTTCAAGATGTCTCAATGTTTTTAAACTGCAGTCTTGAATGAATAATATTATCCATTTACCTTTATCCACATCCATATAAATTGAGCAGTTAAAAAATTTGATTTTTAAAAAAATTCAACAAAACGATATCATGTGACCCCTCCAGAGAGGGGAAAATCATGTGGTTTTGTTGATTTTTCTTGTTGAAAAATTCGATAAACTAATATTTAAAATAATAAATTTTGATATCGTCTGTGTTGGGTAATGTTTTATTCGAACTGCATCGTCAGGGCATGCTAATTCGTTCCAACTATGATCGTTCAAGTCCTGATTATGGTACGTATGTTCAGATATCTGAGTTGTCTTTCGATACATTGGTACACTGTGGTATTTTTTTTAATACTGGTACCGGTATTCAGTTTCAAATACCATGCAGCCCTAATTCTGTTGCTTTCCCAAGGACATACTGCTGGTCAGGATCAAGGTTGGCAAAAAACCGGTCAATACTAGTATTGACCAGACCAGTGGTCAATACTGGTTTTAACCGGTCAATACTGGTCGATTGGATTATTGACCAATTGAACTTTATAAATCATAAATCTATTATTGTAGAGGGACAAAAGAGGTTACATGTACATACAAATGATATCAAAATAGTATTATTTTATTCATTAAGAAGTTTATAGTACAAAATCAATGATAATACAAGAGAATGATTATTAAATAAGTGGGGAATCTTATGTTACAATAAGACAAAAAAAGGAAAAATGAAAGTGTTGGTTTTGGACTTCATTATAAAAGAAAAATAAAGAAACCCTACATATAAGAAGCCATGAAGAGTATATCCATGAGGACAATCCATTTCCTGCATTTGGACTAAAATTTGTCTAGACAACCTAGTACATGAAAGAACTTATAAAAGTTTTTATTACCTTAATTATAAATTATCACATTACAATGGATTAAAGCCACTTTTTTATTACCCCTTTTCCTTGTACTGAAGGGGTGTTGTTTTAACAATCAAATCTCTAATTGACCATCTGTCATCCAGGTGTTTAATTAATTGTCATGTACTTACATGTACCTGTGTGATACCTGTAATTTACCTGTAAAAATGACATTTGTGATACATGCACAAATACTATTCCATAAACTTTAAAAATTTTATCCACCTTTTTAATATTTTAAAATATTTAAATAGACCAGTATCAAGTATTGACCACTAAGTTTTCAGCCTTATTAGGATTTACATACAATACAATTTCTTTCATATTTCATATAAATAGCAACTTTAATATAAAAATACCACTGAGATAAATAAAAAAAATGTTTTTTCAAATATTATATGACATTCTTTTACTAAAACTACTTGATTGTCTTTTACAAAATTTCAATTGACCAGTATTGACCAGTATTGACCACTTGAGGGAGTATTGACCGGGGCGGTTAAAACCGGTTAAAACCGCCGGTTAAAACCGGGGGCGGTTTTAACCGCCCAACCTTGGTCAGGATCGAACGATACGTATGTTCAGATATCTGAGTTGTCTTTCGATACATTGGTACACTGTGGTATTTTTTTTAATACTGGTACCGGTATTCAGTTTCAAATACCATGCAGCCCTAATTCTGTTGCTTTCCCAAGGACATACTGCTGGTCAGGATCGAACTGTGGACCATTCATTTGAAGTCTAATGCTCTAATAACTGAACCACTTCTCTTCTCATACACCTGATATGCGGTGTTGTAAAACACTGTTGGAAAGGGTGTGAGAGCCCTTTACAACAGTGTATTACATCACTTTATTTCTCCACCAAAAGTTTTATGATTATTGTAAAATAGATCCCCCCCACCTTTGGATCCCCAGGAAGTGAAGCAGCGCTAGTTCACTGTGGTAAACAGGCTCCGTTTCACTGGTAAAATAGGACCCAGTCACTAATGCTTGGGGAGCAAGTCCTCTAAAATAAACAATATGGGGTATAAACGATTGACTGACCCTGACTTTATCTCCATGTTGTGGTCATGATTAGCCATTGTCCAGAAGTATGTGACCTTAAACACCAATAAATAAATAATAAAATAGATCATTGATCTTGAAAGTTAACAAATGAACACCAAGGGAAAATTGGGTCAACCTTCTCACTATTTGCTAGAGGTCAAGTTATTTAGACAAATGAAAAATTGGTCTTCCAATTTCCATAGAGGCAAAAAAGGCTGTTCATCTAATTTGTACAGGCCTGCATAGGCCTTACATTTTGTCAGGGCCAATACTGAAAGACCCAGAGACCAGCTACAAAAGGGGTTTTCTGAGGCCTAAAGTAGGCCCTGAGAAAAATAATAATTTACCATTAAATTTAATGAAAATGGGCTCAGTGACACTAAAGTAGGCCCAAAGGTCCATTCTACAAGGTTTATTGGAAGGCCTCACATTATTTTAAAATGCATTTCCAGCTTGTTTGACATGATTTAATAAGAAACCCAGGAAAATACTCAGCAGGCCAAGAGTCTAAAAGGAATCATTGGCAGAATGATTTTAACATATTATATCAGACCTGCTGTTTTCAAACTTTTGCGTGACCCATTTATCGTTCACCTGACCTGAGCTTTGGTAACCCATCATTCGTTCCCCTGAACTTGTTTCAGGTAACCCATTAGCTAACCTAAATATATATGTATCACAACTAGGCTGATATTTGAACTGTTGCATCTTCGCCAAGTTCTTGCTCCTTTGTGCAATATCCTGATGAATAGAGATGAATCCTTAGGAACGATAATGAGGTTGTGTTGCAGCAATTCAGATACAAATTAGATGCAATTATAGCCTAATATTGGAATAGGATAGCATGCTGCAGAAGAGTATGACATTCATAATCACAATTTGTAGCATAAACATTAACTATTATCATTTCCTGATTTTGTACCTATGTAACTTATATCTTCAGATGATCAACAGTTTAAAATAATGGCAAGCACAACCGATAATCAGCATAGGTGTTTGCACCTGCCAGAAGTATAGCTGCTCTGTTGGCCAATAATTGGCCAACAGAGTAGCTATACTTCAAGCAGATGCAAAGACCTATGTGGCTGATGATTGGTTGATGCTCAACATAATTCCACCATTCATTCGAGCTAGATCATTTAACCTGACGAAAATTTCACATGACCCAGCGACAATTTGGCTCAACCTGTTTCCATTTTTGGTAACCTTCACTTGACCCAAATGGTCATTCGCCTCAAATTGACAGGCCTGTATATGCGCAGAGTCCCAGATGAGTCACTAGGCAAAATTTGGTTTTCGATGGGCTATGATGTGTGCAAGTGATTTACACACTTTTGCCATTGAGGTTTGCTAAAGATTAAATTCTGTGAATATTTTTCATCATATTGTGTTTTTGTATAGTTCAAATGTTTTATTTCAGTTAGATGCTGCAGAACTCGATGATGCGATCTTCCATATGACAAAAGCACAATTTTCAAAAATATTTAAATATTTTAAGGTGAGAATATATCATATTACAGTCTCATTTTATTTTAAATCTTATGAAATTATAAGTTAGTTTGTTTGCTTTTTGACATTCCATAACATTTTTATACCCCCCGCAAACAAAGTTTGGGGTGCGGGGAATATAGGAATCACCCCGTCCATCCATCTGTCTGTCTGTCCACCTATCCATCCTTATAAGCACAACTCCCCCTAAACCGTTAGAAGAATTTTCATGAAACTTTACACAATGGAAGAACTCCATATGAAGATGTGCATGAAGCAATATAATTCCATTCTGACATTTCCAAAGGGAGATAATCTAACTTATACATTTCAATTGCTACATCATATGGCTGTGTCCTCGTAAGCGCAACAACTGAGGCACGGGGGGTATCACTTTGTGAGCTTGCTCACAGTACCTCTAGTTAACAGCTGAACTGACCAGTGGAAGAAACATGAGCACCAAGTAGAAACCACAGAACAGGATTGGAAAACCCCACTCATTTCCCCTCATTATGGTAAGTAAAATATGGTGGAGGATGTGTGAAAAATCACATTTTATCATCTGTGAGAGTATTCTTATACCCTTGTGAGTGTAACCAGTACATTTTCCATAGTTAAAATCAAACCTCATATTTATATATTTTCCCGGGTTTAAACCCTTAACCCTTTACCCAACGCAGACAATATCAAAATTTATTATTTTAAATATCATTTTTTAAATTTTTTCAAACATTTTCAACAAAACCATATCATGTGACCCCTCTTTGGAATGAGCTCGACGAGCTCGTTCCAAAGAGGGGTCACATGATACGGTTTTGTTGAAAGTTTTTGAAAAATAATATTTTTCCAGCTGCGAAATTTGCATATTACTCGGGCCGATGCGGGCGATTCATTGGGTAAAGGGTTAATCCTGTACCTAACATGAGAAGCAGACAACACTTGCAAACAAAATTTTTGAATGACTAATTTTTTAAATTTTATGTCTCAAAAACATAGGTTATGAGCCCTCATTGGAATGAGCTTGATGAGCTCGTTCCAAAGAGGGGTCATAACCTATGTTTTTGAGACAGAAATTTTTTAAAATAATGAAAATTAATTGGAGACTTTTGTGAATAGCGCTGGCAGGTTTTGGCCGTTGCATTGGGTTAAAAGTCTAGTCTCACTTTTTATACGGCTGCTCATATGAGTGGGCCATATTATGGTATGGCAATGTCTGTCTGTCTGTCTGTCTGTCTGTCTTGGCATCCATCCGTCCCTCTGTCTGTCTGTTCATCCATCCCTCAACTTTTGTTTGTCCATGTGATAGCTTGAAAACAATACATCTAACAGATACTGTTTCTTTATGGTTGATTAGTCATGATTAGAGGATGGTTCTTTTCGATAATCAGCATTTGGGCTTATCCAATTTTCAGGAACTTTTGATTGTCCAAGCGATAACTTGAAAACTATAAATCCAACAGATACTGCTTTTTTATGGTTGATTAAGTATGACTAGAGGATGGTTTCTTTTCAATAACCAGCATTCTGGCATATCCAATATGGCCACCATGGCTTTTCAGGGACTTTTGTCCATGTGATAATCCAACAGATACTGTTTTTTTATGGTTGATTAGTCATGACTAACACAATTTCTTCATAGGCGGCTGTATATTGTTCCACCGCCTGGCGGTGCACTTGTGGTAAGTATCTTGTCTTACATGTTCATTTAGAACACTTCTTTCCCACAAACAAGATTTTGGTTTTCTTGCCATCGGTTATTACAGTACATTAGTAATTGTTTGTAGTGAAGTCTTGGCTGGCTGTTTAGGCAGTCAAGACTTCACCAGACACCACTGCTGAGGAAGGAACAGTGTTACCTTGCGCAAAAGATAAGAAGAATTCTCTAGTCCTTTGTGGACAATTTCAGAATCCCAGACAAGAATCAAACGAAGATTTTGTGAAAATCAAAGGTGATTCTCATTGTTTACTATGCCAGAATCATTTGTGGAAATGATTCTGATTCATGCATGATTTTTAAGCCCTAGCAAACAGGTGGAAAATTAGCATACAGTACTGTGGTCATAAAGTGGTATTTTTCATATTGCGATAACATTGCAACACACATATGCATTGGTGGGTGAAGATTTCATAAGGGAGCACTGTGGCTCAGTGGTAGATTGTTGGGCTTCTATGCTAGAGGTTCTGAGTTTATCCCTCTCCGGGACATCTCCATTGTGTCCTTGGGTAAGGCACTTTATTCTGGTTGCCTACATGGGGGCACGATGATGCCGTGTACTAAGGCGTACTGCACGTCGATGGTGCACTTGTCTTCAACCGCTGTAACCCTGCTTGAGCAAAGCTTGGAACAGAGTTAGAATGTTGAGGAGCTGACAGTTGCTCGTCAATGCTTGGTGGTTCTCTTCGGGTACTCGAGAGGGGCAAGATTTTGGGCCCCACCCAAAATTTCTGTTTCCTGAACCGATGGTCCGATTTGAATGAAATTTAGTATGTGGTAATTATTGGGTCATATGTACTTGATTCATGCCAGATTCAATTTGCTCAAAACGAGTCCCTGGGTTAATATTTGAATTTTAACGTAGTGCAATATGAGGGACTTTCTTCAAAAATCTTTTTCTCCAGAACCACTAATCAGAATCTTTTTATATTTGATATATAACATCTCTGGAAAGATCAGATTCAGTCCCTGCCTTAAAATTTGGGCTCTCTTTGGGAGGAAAGGATGGATAGGTGGGGGTGGGGGGGGGGGGGGGGTTCCAAGATGTTCAAATCCATTCCTAAGTGTTTTTTTTTTACATAAAATTTGCATTTCAAACTGCAGTGACATAATAACCCTTGGAAGTTTGGCAGTGCTGGTCTACAGCTGATAGAATCGGAAGCAGTCAGGAAGACATATGATAATAATCATCTGACATGGACACTAGAGTTATGGATAATTTCATGACTTCATTCCTCTGTAGTGTTGATGATCCATGACTAACTACATATGATCTTCTTTGAACCACTTTATCAGGTGAGCGATAAAGGCCCTTTGGGGCCTCTTGTTTAAGTAATGTCAGAAATATTTTTCAATACCAAGATGTTAGTACAGTGGAACCCTGTTAATTGAATAGCTACTTTGACAATGAAAATTATTCAATTAACAGAAGTATTCAATTAACAGGGATTGTGCCATATTCCTGCATTCTAGAGATAAACTCAGCATTTATTCTATTATATCTTGTTTGACAGAGCTCCATGAGCTCTGACAAACAAGATATAATAGATTAAATGTCTGTATTGGATGTACTGAGGCTAAATAGATCTATAAACAAAGGATAACTACGGAGAGTCAGGGTAATTTCTAGACAGACTACCAGATTTTTTATTCAATTAACAGGAGTTTACTCAAAAACCTATATGCAATTAACATGGCAAATTTGTACTGAAGGTATGGTAAATGGTTTTGTGTTGGGAAATTATATTCAGTTAACAGGGATATATAATTAAGAGATATCCAATTAAGTGGGCCCCAGTGTAATAAGCTGTAGATAGACAGATAGATAGTTTATTTCTGCAGTATTATTGTTACAAAGACGATACATGAATTAAGTATATAATAAGTGATTGTACATAAAAGGCACTAAGTAATAAGTAAGGGGAAAACAACTGCAAGGAGGTGATACAGCCAGACTGGCTGTTTTGTAATCACCCCCTCTAGGATTGTCATTATAATTGAATATTTCTCTAGCAAAGCAGGCATTCAATTATTGGGTTCCATGGTACAGTGGAACCCTGTTTATTAAATAACCACTTTGCCAATGAAAATTATTCAATTAACAGGAGTATTCAATAAACAGGGATTGTGTCACTTTCCTGTATTGTAGAGATAAACTTGGCATTTATTCTATTATATCTTGTTTGACAAAGCTCTAAGAGCTCTGTCAGACTTGATATAATAGATTAAATGCCTGTATTAGATGTACTGATGCCAAATAGGTCTATAAACACAGGAAAACTGGGGGAGAGTTAGGGTAATTTCTTGAAAGGTTACAAGATTTTTTATTCAATTAACAGGAGTTGACTCTATAACCTGTATTCAATTAACAGGTCAAATTTGTACTGGAGGTATGGTAAATGGTTTTGTGTTGGGAAATTATATTCAATTAACAGGGTTATTTGGTTAAGAGATATTCAATTAATTTGGCTCCACTGTATTTTGAGATTCCCTCGGTATGGAAAATCGGTTCTGGCTGTATACCTATTCCAAACATTATTTACGGTACACCGCCTGTCTCTAGTGTCATCACCAGAATGTCACTTGCTTTAATATGTTAACCCATTGTTATCATGAGCTAATGTTTGATTTTATATATAAGTTTGGTATATACATAAATTGTGGATGTTCTTTGCAAATATGCAATTCACTTGACTCTACAATCAATAGGCAGAACAGCAAAGTTTAATTACACATGCAGAATTGTGGTTTCAACGATGACATACTGGGTGCGGTTTGCGAAAAATCGTCCTGAAGTGGTGTTGGATGGGTAAATCTAAACTCTGGGAAGATATTTGACTCAGCCACTTGCAGGCCTGGCATTCTGAAAAATGCAGGAGGGCAAAAAATCGCTCTCCTCAATCAGCTTAGGAGAGCAATTAGCTTTACACAGCATTTTAAGTATCCAGTTGAACGAACTCATTGAAACTGAAACCAACAGACTACATCAGTGATTTTATTAACTTTACTAAGGTAAAGTGAAATCTCTTAGACATCTAGATGTCTCACTCAACAACCGGACACACACTTGACAAGACCTGTGTGTGTACCCAGACCTGTTGTCCAAGAAAGTCATACGCCTACCACTACCACCTTCAACCCCCCAAGGGGGGTTGAAGGTGGTAGTGGTAGGCGTATGACTTTCTTGGACAACAGGTCAGCTTGAATCTACAGTCACATCCTGGTGCAAGTGCTTCAAGTGACAGGATAGTAGTAATGGTAGTATATTATAGTGTCAATATTCCTTGATTAATTACCCCTCAAACTGTGATGTCAGTTGTTGAACTTGAAACTGACAGAAAAAAAAATATTGCTGTGACCCATTTTGCTTCAAATGATTGCAACTGTGTTTGGGTATGGTTGCAGCCATTACCTTTTTCCACTAAACCACTTTTAAAATGAAATTACGTGATGTTATGTGACTTCGAAGTTAAATTACATTTTTGCTTTACAATAAAAATTTAATGTGAGCATAATACATGTAATCTCAATCATCCCAGACCAAAATATTTAGGAGGGCAATTTTTCGCTCTCCTTAATTCTTTCAGGAGGGCAGTAAGGAGAGCTAAAAAATCGCTCTCCTGAAATTGCCAAGCCTGCACTTGGCAAGTTTTATTTTGTGGAAACGAATCCTTTGTATTAAATGTGTGTTACCCTGATATGCTTTTACTCTTGAGTGCCTAATAATCATACATGTATGATTGTCCTTTTTCGAACAAAATTCCCGCCTGTATGATCCTTATTTGACCCTGTATGATTATTAATTTTCAGCAATTGAATGTTCAGAGCAGCCTCTTATCTCAAGAAGTTCACCAAAACAAACTAGTAAGATACATGTACAAGCAAACACATGATGCAATGAAATTGTTAATGGGTAGAAAGCTGGAAGCATATATTTGGTCTTTATTCTAAAGTACTGCTACCATAACTTAAAGACCTAGTACCCAGTGGATGTGCTTCATACCATCACTGAAACAAAATTAATTAGTCTATAAGGTTTTGAATAGGTGCAGGTTATGGGAGAATGCCTACAGGCACTCTCCCATAAATTGCAACAAGTCAGATCTGTGTGAAAATTATGATAACTTGAAGTAATTTAGCACTTCACTACTTCACCGCTTCAAGAGCATTAGACGTCTGAAAACGGTTCTGAGCATAGCGGTTGGCTCACATCTTGGAATTTTCCACCCTATACTATTATTCGACCCTATACTATTAATAATTTTCAAGAAATTTTTCACCCTGTACCATTATTTTGCCCTGTACTATTATTAGGCTTTTGAAAGTACTGAGTGCTGTCTATTTTAAATCATTGGTATTTGTATTTCAGACTGGCTTTATATCATCATTTGATCCAGAAATTAATGCTGTCATTAAGTTGTTGATATGGAAGGTAAGACACTTTCATTATGTTTCAAGTTAAAGTTTCACTGTAGGTCTAAATATAAATTGAATAGTTGCTTTGCCATCGAAAATAAGCATCCAACAGGGGTATTTTTTATGCCACTCTAAGATGATCTTTTGTTTCTCAGGCTTTTTTTTTTTGTATGTATAAAAAGGCATGTAGTTGAGCATTTTTTAAAGTTTTTTTTTATTCTTGTAACTATTATTTCTTGACCCTCCGAGGTTCATATACCTGGTTTGTTTATGTTCATAATCTACAGAATTACATTGGCAGTGGTGCATTTTATCCATGTTAACTTATGTAATGTATTTGACACAAACCAATTAATCTTTATTTTTAGTCGAGTTGTGACGAAGTCAAACTCGACTTATAGTTTGGTGAATGGCGGGCGGGCGGGCGGGTGGGCGGGCGGGCGGGCGGGCGGGCGGGCGGGCGGGCGGGCGTAAACAATTGGTTTCCGGATGATAACTTGATAGTGGTTCAACTCACATTCATTAAACTTCATACATAGGTTGGTCTTGGTGGGAGGAAGAACCCTATTGATTTTGGACATGCTACGTCGAAGGTCAAGGTCACAGTGACCTTGAACATAGTAAATCTTAAACAATTGGTTTCCGGATGATAACTTGATAATGGTTCAACTCACATTCATGAAACTTCATAGGTAGATTGGCCTTGGTGAGGGGAAGAACCCTATTGATTTTGGACTCGCTATGTCAAAGGTCAAGGTCACAGTGACCTTTAACATAGTATATCGCAACAATTGGTTTCCGGATGATAACTTGATAGTGGTTCAACCTAGAGTCATGAAACTTCATAGGTGTGTTGGCCTTGGTGCGAGGAAGAACCCTATTGATCTTGGACTCACCAGGTCAAAGGTCAAGGTCACAGTGACCTTGAACATAGTATATCGCAACAATTGGTTTCCGGATCATAACTTGATAGTGGTTCAACCTAGAGTCATGAAACTTTATAGGTGTGTTGGCCTTGGTGCGAGGAAGAACCCTATTGATCTTGGACTCACCAGGTCAAAGGTCAAGGTCACAGTGACCTTGAACATATTATATCGCAACAATTGGTTTCCGGATGATAACTTGATAGTGGTTCAACCTAGAGTCATGAAACTTCATAGGTATGTTGGCCTTGGTGCGAGGAAGAACCCTATTGATCTTGGACTCACCAGGTCAAAGGTCAAGGTCACAGTGACCTTGAACATAGTATATCGCAACAATTGGTTTCCGGATGATAACTTGATAGTGGTTCAACCTAGAGCCATGAAACTTTACAGGCGTGTTGGCCTTGGTGCGAGGAAGAACCCTATTGATGTTGGACTCACCAGGTCAAAGGTCAAGGTCACAGTGACCTTGAACATAGTATATCGCAACAATTGGTTTCCGGATGAGAACTTGATAGTGGTTCAACCTAGAGTCATGAAACTTCATAGGTGTGTTGACCTTGGTGCGAGGAAGAACCCTATTGACCTTGGACTCGCCTGGTCAAAGGTCAAGGTCACAACTCGACATTGGATCTGTGATCCTGAGCGGCATTTTTATTAAGTTTGCATAGGTGATAAAAAAGAGAGTGGGGGAAATTATCATGCAGGAGGACCTGAGAAACAGATTTTTACCTTTTTTAGGCCTTGCCAGTAATTTGGTAATGTTTAAATGTTCTGGTAATAGCAAACAAAATATAATGCATGGTGTTTGACAAATATATGCAATTAAAAGTGATTATTTTATCAAACAGCCAGGTTTTTCTACTTCCACTGGAAAAGGGTCAGTGGTTCCATTGCTTTCGAGTTAGCCATTGGTAAAATTCATGTGCCTTGTGGAGGAGCAAGCAGAATTTGGAACTCCAGCAAGTCATAAAAATAAACTGAAACAAGCACCAGTGACTTTAAATTCATAAAAAACCACTTCCAAATGCAATATGTATGCATGCAAGATTTGGTTGTTTAAACTTTAGAATAATATTTTCTGGCACACAGAAAGCAGGATAGTTGCCAGGGTAGATAATACCATGGGCACATGTTAATGTCAGAATACTGGAAAACTGTACATTAAAAAATTTGTTTGATGGATTATCTCCCTTTCTGCTTTGGGGTTACTTTATCTTGAATGGGTAGGATGAAGGCAAATAAGTTTTTGCATTTGTCTGGCCCTCACTCTTTTGAACATGGATGTCTAAAACATAGTTTAACCCTCTGAACTCAGATGTTGAACTATCAAAATTTCTAGCTGAAATTTTTTTTCGATGATGCAGCTACAAATTTAACCAGTTCAACCTTGTTTGAGAGAGCTCCTTGAGCTTTGTCAAACAAGTTTTGATTGGTTAAATCACTGGTGGAATTACTTGTATTGGAAAAATTTTGTTATTTTGTAGGCCTGGCAGTCTAGAAAATCAAGGAGTGCAATACAATTGCCCTCCTCAGATTACTTGGGAGTGCAATTGCACCTGGAATTTTCAATATATATACTTGTATGCTATTTTGGTTATATTCACTTCCAAGGTATTACTATTGTGACTGAAAAATTGTATTACATTCAGCAATATAGCGGAAAAATTGGCACACACATCTTTTCATTGTTCAAAATGGTACATTCAGTTCTTATGTGACTGTCTTCTACACTCAAAATGTATTGAAATGCGACACAGAATGGGCCATGAATTATTGTGAATCAATGCAACATTGACAAATGATAACAGATTTTAAAGGCAGTCCCAAATATGTATGGCATTGCAGAAAATCAAGGGGTGCAATAAACTGCCCTGCTCAAGTTTTTGCAGCACTCCTGCACTCCTAAAGAATGCCAGGCCTGATTTTGACACCATTGTGCAAAGGCTTAAGCTTAGTTTTGCTGGTAGAAATGGAGTGATGTTTACACTCTTAATACTTAAAATGGGTTGATTTAACCCTATACCCAACAAATCGGCCACATCCGCCACATAATATGCAAATTCAGCAGCTGAAAAAATATTATTTTTCCAAAAATTTCAACAAAACCATATCATGTGACCCCTCTTTGGAATGAGGTAGTCAAGCTCTTTCCAGTGAGGTGTCACATGATATGGTTTTGTTGAAATTTTTGGAGAAATTTAAAAAAATGATATTTAAAATAATAAATTTTGATTTCGTCTGCATTGTGTAAAGGGCAAATGCAAACATGATAACAGAATGGCAAATTAAAAATTAAGGCTTCATAGCAACTGAAAAGTTCATTTTCATGATAGAAGTGACTGATGTTCCTTTCAGTTTTGTTAACCCTCAGTGGACTGGGCAACTGTTCTGAATTCCAACAAGACTACAACCTGTACATGTCCAGTTGCTTAACAGTGATTTCTAGTTCTTAACTGGTAGAGTGCTGGAAGCTAATATTTGACCTTTGTTTTGAAGTGCAGGTACCACAACTTAAAGGCTTCATATTCAGTGGATGTGCTTCATATATCTTTGAAGTGAAATTATTTCATCTGCATGGAATTGCCTTGTTACAATTTATGAGCTCGTCGAGCTTGTTCCAGTGAGGGGTCATAACCTTTGTTTTTGAGACAAAAAATAAAAAAAATTAGTTATGCAAGAATTTTTTTTACAAGTGTTGTCAAAATTTCAAGTAGCAAATGTTTCCCATAATTCATCTCGGAATTTAACCAATTCTGCCTTGTTTGACATTGCTCAATGAGCTCGGTCAAACAAGGCTGAATTGGTTAAATTTCTAGTTGAATTATGGGAATGAATTTTTGCTTGAAATTTCAGAATTTTAGACTCCAGTGTACAGAGGGTTAACATATGATCATCAAGCCAGAAAATAAATAAACTGTCATCTGCAAAATGAGGTCCCCAGAGGGTGAATTTAGTGATGCTACCCTGCACAGCAGGGTAGCATCACTTAATTTACCCTCTGTGAACCTCAATCTGAATCAGGTTCTCAAAACATAACAGAAAGAGGTACCTAGAGGATAAATTTGCCCACTGTATAGGATAGCATCATCGAATTCTCCCTCTGGGGACCTCATTCTGCAAATGTCAGACTGCTTGTTTTTGGGCCTGATGATCATTCTCTCTACTGAATACGTTGTTTGAATTGGATGTCCAATCAAGATTCTATGGTATAGAATATGATTGAATCTTTGTTGGATTTCATATTCATCTTAATGTCAGAGTAAAAAGCATTTAGGAATGACCCAGCTGAATGGGCAGGCAAATTGGGCAGGCAAATTAACCTAACTGTCTATCAATATGCACTATTATTTTACAGAAGAAAGCACATTAGCTGTTCCGTCCATTAAACTGTGCACTATTTTCAACTGGCTGTCCAGTTACCAATATATATGCAAGTGTACTGTGTTGAGTATGTTCAAACAATTTTTCTAATAAAGCGATTCTAATGAACTTGTATAATGGATCCAAAACAAACATTCCATCTAACATTTACATGTATTTCTATATTTCCATTTCGTCATCTGATATCTGGCATCATGTTCACTAGTCACACAGAACAACATTTATTACATGCCTGTTCTGTGTAATCCCCCGCTACAGCAACACTAAACCATGCGGAAAATGAAATTTATTACACACCCATTTAAAATTAAGGTTTCTTCACGGCATTTTAGGATGTGTGATAAAAATAAACTTTTATTGCACACGTGTGGGATACAGATTTTGGCACTTTTTTAATGTAAGAATGGAACCAGTCATATTTCTGGGGATACAGTACATGGGCCCGTTTCGATGCGATGGGTCATTTATTTTGATGTTGTAAAGTGGATGTTCGCAGTCTCTAGTATCTGCGTTTGTTTCTGAAGAAACTCATGTAGTAATGACTGTCCGACCATCAAAAGAAATTTTCTAATTTATTTTCTTAACGTGAACAATACTGACTGACTATTGATTAAATAACCCGATGGGTTAAAGTATGACATGGAAATGACTGACATACAGTTCAAACTAAAGAACAATGTAAACAGAATATGAAAGCGTCTATGAGTGACGTCATTTCAAATGAATGACGTTGCGCGAGCATGTTTCTAGGTCACCAACTCGAAATCCAAAACAAATTGCCTGTCGATATTCACTTGAATTCGTATGGATTCTGTACCCCTGTTAAAGGCTTTTACACGAACTTTAATACATTTTGAGCAGGAATGAACAATACGATAATTTCTCTTGGACAATAAGGATATAAATTTAATTTACGTGGGATGAATTGACAATGGCTACTGTAATCTTGAGTAAAATCTTAACCGGTCTGTCATTGTCAACAAGTCGACTAACAACAGTCGCAGGGAATTTGGAAGTCAGATAAACATGTGAGTTTTTTTTATAATTTCTCATTGATGGATTTTCCGAATTTACACCTATTGTTTTTTGTGAATGTGTGGTAATTTTTTTGGTGGGGATCACATCAACCGTTCAGAATTCGCGCTGTAAAATTGGGGCACAAAAAGACGGTGAACTGTATTTCAGATGAACAGTGTTTCATCGATCGAAGTGGTGACGCATTACAATTTGCAAGTTGAAACTATGAATGAAAGTTCAATCAGCGTACAAAACAACAATAAGACTGGTCTCCTGCTTGTGAAGAATAATTTGGATTTTTGTCTTATTTTATTTCCTTCACTTCTCAGAAGGATAGGTTAATTCTCACTTAGTATTACTGTAAAAGGCCTGTTTTAGAAATTTGCGAAGGTGTGTAATAAATACAGAACCGCACAAGTGTTTGAATGGGTTAATGTTTATCGCACTCGTTTGGTTTGGCGCAGAATACCACTCGAGGCTTCGCCTCTCGTGGTATTATTGCGCCCAACCAAACTCGTGCGATAAACATTAACCCATTCAAACGCTTGTGCGGTTCTGTCTATATATATGTGCGGAACAGGAAATCGTTAACAGACTAATATTAAATAGAAGCGAAATTTCACTGGAATTTTCTACAAATCGTGCAAGACAATTACAATTTGAATCACTAGCGATAGCTTTAAATCGCGCCCTGAGTTCCAATGTGTTCTATGCGCCAGTAGGCACATAGAACACATTGGAACTCAGGGGACGAAATAGTAACACAGGTTTCCCTCACAAATTTTATTGGCGATAAAATATTTTGTTCTTGTTGATAATTGTCAAATGAATTGCTGGGTGTCCTTGTAATAATTGTTTTTATAAACGTGAAGGCATCTAATAAACACAGAACAACACACGTGTGTATATGGGTTAATTGATATGGCACTTGTGCCATCTTGGAAGGATGAAACTCAAAGCTTGCGGCCTCTCGTTTTATCCTTCCGTGCTGCCACTTGTGCCATATCAATTAACCCATTCACACGTGTGTTTCGTTCTGTGTATTTATGAATTAAAAAAACCTCCATTCATTTCTACAATAAGCTTGATGAGGAGAGACAGGGATCCAATAACAATGATACAGAAATATTTGCATATTTTTGCCCCACCAAAAGTGCAGGCTGTCAAATTGACTTTGCATAACAAATCAAGGAAGTGCAATATCGAGAGTATGAATAAAGCTTTTCCACCACACCAAAGAATGGTCACTAGTGTTCATCCGATTACCAAAAATAGTCGCTGACTGACTACTGGTTATCTGAGCTCACAGTCGGCCGATTCTGGTGTCGATTCCGATTGTAATACCGTGCGCTACTAGACAAGTCAAGGCTTGAAAGAACTACAATAAACTGAAAGTTTTTCATAGTGTTAAACTTAGTTGACTGCGGTCGCAGTAAAATTACCAGTCGTGCACACTTGGGTGGTAAACGTGGCTCTCAGAGCCACATTTACTGCCCAAGTGCATGCAACTGGTAATTGTACTGTGACCTGAGTCAATGGAGTACAACCTTCACTTTTTCAGTATGAACTGGCGATTGCCGCAAGTACGCTCAAGTGTAAGCTTTACATTTCGTTTAACTTGTATATCCCGTAAAGGGGTGTCTAGAGAGATTAAGAATACACATTATGGTTGTTTTTCAACTTTATTGAATGGTATCATTGACATTATTTTACATTAAGAATTGAACAATTGCAGAAGATATTAAAATGTGGTTAATGAATCATCACAAAATGCTAGGCAACAATCGGTTGAACCGATGTTCCAGGAGCCATTGCTGTTGTCATCCGATGGTGGTGGCCGGTCCCGATCATTGGTTGAACACTAGTGGTTATGACCAAGAGAGACCAATATCTGAAGGCCTAGAGTGTTTTAGAATCCCAATTACAGTGGAGCCCACTTTATTATATATCTCTTAATTGAATAACTCTGTTAATTGTATATAACTTACAAACACCAAACTATTTACCATACCGTCAGTACAGATTTGACCTGTTAATTGCATGTGTTATAGATAAACTCCTGTTAACTGAATAAAAAATCTTGTAATCGCTCATTGAGGTCTGTCAAACAAGATACAACAGAATGAATGCTCAGTTTTTACTGAAAAATAGGAAAATGTCCCATTTTCTGTTAATAGTAAAATAAGGTTTGTTGTCACAAATAAATGGAACTGAGGTACATGAAGTGAAATAAGATGCCTGTTGTAATTAATATATTTATCATCATTTAATAGAATGGCCTGTTGTAAGTAAAATATTTATCATCACATAATAGAATGGTAATATCAATTGGATATATGTTCAGTTAATGGTGTGTAATAATTGGAAATATGATCATGCTTTAAATAACATGTTTGAATGCATTCATTATCTTAGCTCATTATTGGAAGTAATGGTATAATATTCTGTATTTGTCATTCTCAGCTGACTGGAGCTTGTTGAGGAAGTGTGGATCATTGCACCACAGGTGTCCCCATAATACTACCACTATTTTGTTTGGTATATACAGTGGAGTCCAGTTAATTGGATATCCCTGTTAATTGAATATAATTTTCAAACACAAAACCATTTACCATATCTTCAGTACAAATTTGATCTGTTAATTGCATATGGGTTGTAGAGTAAACTCCTGTTAATTGTATATAAATTTTTGTAATAAGTCAAAAAAATTACTATGACACGCACCAGATTCCTGTTATTTATCAACCTTTTTGGCCTCACTACATCCAATACAGGCATTTATTCTATTATATCTTGTTTGACAGAGCTCTATGAGCTCTGTCAAACAAAATATAATAGAATAAATGCTCAGTTTACCTCCAGAATTGTCAGAGCTCTATGAGCTCTGTCAAACAAGATATAATAGAATAAATGCTCAGTTTACCTCCAGATCACAGAGACTGACCAAATCCCTGTTAATTGTATACTCCTGTTAATTGAATAATTTTCACTGGCAAAATGGATATTCAATTGAGAGAATTCTACTGTATTTATTTCAGTGGTATGGTGACATTTTGTCATGCGGTGTTGGAGGGGCTTGGCTGCTTGGGGAAATGGTTCTAGACCATAAAATTTTCAGTAAAAACTATGAGCAGTTCTGCATATAATTGGTGGATGTTCCTCCTTTTCAAGTGTATTTAATGGGGTTTAATGGCACTTTCAACATCCAGGGTCACATCGTGTCAGACAGTTTTGCAGGTGGCAGAAGTTGGAATACTATCAGAAGATCACCAAGCTGTGGCTGTCAGGCTCTCCAACTTACGAACAAAAAGAGTAGCAGTGGTTGAAGGCATGTATGTCATTGACATGCAGCATGCATTAGTAGTACACAATGCCTCCATACCCAAACCTTGGCAGTCAGGATTAAGTATCTTGCCTAAGAACACAATGTGTCCTTTTTAACCCTCTGCACTCTGATGTCAAAATATTTCCCATAATGCAGTTTAATATTTAACCAAATATACCTTGTTTGACAGAGCTCTGTGAGCTCTGTCAAACAAGGTTTTTAATTGGTTAAATTCATAGTTAAACAAGAGAAAAACAGAGTGATTGGAGAAAATTCTGTTGCATCACCAGAGTGCTAGGGGTTAAGTAAGAGATTTTTTATAAAAATTAGGGCAAATGAAAACCTCTGGACTGGTCTTTCATGATGAGTGAAATTTTCATTTGGGGAATGTTTTCCCATCAACCGGTTTTCCAACAGATGCATAAATATCTTGATTAGTAAATGTCACAGATCTCCATACAACTGGATTGCTGGAATGCTCATTGGTCACAAATAAAAAATGTTCCACCTGTTGTCATCTTATGACCCCCTTATGTACTCATTCCAATGAGAGGTCATAAGCTATGTTTTTTGAGACAAAAAGTGAAAATTTTTCGGCTATTCAAGAATTTGTTGTCGTTTGCTAGTGGTGTTAGGTACAGAATTATGGTGTTACAATCTTTGAATTGTTTTTACAATAGAGGAAGAATGAATAACTCGTGAACTGGTTGAGTGCTAGAAGCCCATTTTCCATTTTGGGAGAATTGCAAAAATGCATACAGGCCTCAATAAAGTTCTCATATTCCAAACACAGTGGAGCCCACTTAATTGGATATCTCTTAACTGAATAACCTTGTTAATTGAATATAATTTCCCAACACAAAACCATTTACCATACCTCCAGCACAAATTTGACATGTTAACTGAATATAGATTATAGAGTAAACTCCTGTTAATTGAAAAAAAAATCTTGTAACCTGTTGAGAAATTACCCTGACTCTCCCCAGTTTTCTTTTGTTTATAGACCTATTTCACCTCAGTACATCCAATACAGGCATTTAATCTATTATGTCTTGTTTGACAGAGCTCATGGAGCTCTGTCAAACCAGATATAATAAATTAAATGCTAAGTTATTCTCTAGAATACAGGAAAGTGACACAATCCCTGTTTATTGAATACTCCTGTTAATGGAATAATTTTCATTGGCAAAGTGGCTATTCATTGAATGACTGCTTTGCTAGAGAAAAATATTCAATCAAAAGGAGTATATAATTGACAGGAAATGGGTCATTTTCCTATATCCAAGTTATAAAGAGAGCATTTATTCTCTTATCTTTTGTTTGACTGAGCTCCGACAGCCCCAAACTAGTGCCCCGCAAAGCTTCGAGATTTGATTTGATTTTGAATCTTAGGTTGCTATTCAGTTCGATTCGAATTGGCTGCACGATACATTTCCATTCAAATCTTTGCACTGGAATACACTTGGGATCAGTCCTCTTCATCAACTCACAATATGTATAGTTCTGGTGGAAATTGTACAAATAATATTTGGAATAAAAGCGTGGTGTATATTTATTTATTTATTTATTGATGTTTAAGGTCACATATTTATGCACAATGGCTAATCATGACCGTGACAGTTTTACGAGTGGAGGAAGCCGGAGTACCCGGAGAGAACCACCGAGCAACGATGAGCAGCTGCCAGCTCCCCAACATCGTAACTCCGCACTGCAGCACAGGCAGGGTTAGATTGGTGGAAAACATGCGTACCATCGACGTGCAGTACGCCTTAGTACACGGCGTCATCGAGCCCCCACGCGGGCAATGGAGATGAAGTGTCTTGCCCAAGGACACAACGCGGTTGCTGCAGGTGGGATTCGAACCGAGGACCTCTCGGCTTGCAGCCTGCACCTCTACCTAATGAGCCACCGCGCTCCCCAGCGTGGTGTATAGTTTCCGCTATCTGAACAGAAACAACATCTGTACACATGCCACCAGCCATTCTAATTCCAGTATCACTGGACACTACCACTGTTGAAAGAAATTTTAAAGTTTCCAGACAATATCAACGATCAGCTGTTCCTAGTGGCTAGCCATGTGCAGTGCCTAGTTCTGTTGACTTTTGCACCCGTTTCTGTTTTTGGACTACAATCCTAACACTGGGCAATACTCCAACAACATCACCAAGGCATGCCTTCGACGAAGGCATGCCTTGGTGATGTAGTTGGAATATTTTATTAGTCGGGACTTGAGCCCTCAATGTCAGAACAAACCAGGTTTACAGCACACCCTTCCCCCAGTCGGTCATCTTCAAGACACTCCTGATTTAATACCAATTCGAATAATAGTCCCAATTCAGGCCTGGAATTCTGAAAAATGCAGGAGGGCAAAAAATCGCTCTCCTCAATCAGCTTAGGAGAGCAATTAGCTTTACACAGCATTTTAAGTATCCAGTTGAACGAACTCATTGAAACTGAAACCAACAGACTACATCAGTGATTTTATTAACTTTACTAAGGTAAAGCGAAATCTCTTAGACATCTAGATGTCTCACTCAACAACCGAACACACACTTGACAAGACCTGTGTGTGTACCCAGACCCCCCAAGGGGGGTTGAAGGTGGTAGTGGTAGGCGTATGACTTCTTGGACAACAGGTCTGCTTGAATCTACAGTCACATCCTGGTGCAAGTGCTTCAAGTGACAGTAGTAATGGTAGTATATTATAGTGTCAATATTCCTTGAATAATTACCCCTCAAACTGTGATGTCAGTTGTTGAACTTGAAACTGACAGAAAAAAAAATATTGCTGTGACCCATTTTGCTTCAAATGATTGCAACTGTGTTTGGGTATGGTTGCAGCCATTACCTTTTACCACTAAACCACTTTCAAAATGAAATTACGTGATGTTATGTGACTTCGAAGTTAAATTACATTTTTGCTTTACAACAAAAATTTAATGTGAGCATAATACATGTAATCTCAATCATCCCGGACCAAAATATTTAGGAGGGCAATTTTTCGCTCTCCTTAATTCTTTCAGGAGGGCAGTAAGGAGCGCTAAAAATCGCTCTCCTGAAATTGCCAAGCCTGCCAATTCAATTCGAGATTCGATTCGACATGAAATGGGTGATTCAAAGGGCCCTACCAAAACCCATATTGTGAAATAAACAAGGCAACTTTTAATGATAAGTTTAGTAAATAAACCTCTCTTGTACCCCATGACTTCACTCGACAAATATCGATAAATCATATAATGGTTGAGGTCACTCCATCTTGGTTCAAATCGTAGACTGTTAAGTAATTTAAACAACACGGAATATCTGCTGCACATGTGAAAAATATAATGAAATATGAAGCGGTCTGAAAGTCACTTCACTCCGTTGATGAAATAAATTGTGAAACGGTTAATCTCATATCTTATAATTTACATGGTGACGTCAAATGGTAGCATCTGCTAGTGGAGTCATAAACATAAAAAAATTCTATGTGAGCTCTCATCCAATCAGAGGACGTGATTGGAACATATATTCCTTTTAATCGGAATAATCCTCTTATACATATATTACATAATTTGAGACCAGACTCAGTTGAACTTTCGTTCAAGTCAAGTCAAAGCTGCTTGACAGTTGCCTGTCTTCCATGACTTTATTATACCCTGATAGGGGAGTGTATAGGTATCACAGGTGGAGTTGAAACAGTTAAAGGGTTTTCTTGATCGATTAATCACATGGATAAACCTTGGTTAACCGATTAATCACTTGCCCTTATAGGTAGCTGAATAATTGCCATACCATTGATGATTTATAGCATTAACCCTTTACCCAAAGTAAAGGACAAAATCGGCCAGCTCTACATACAAAAATTTCCATTCAGATTTTATTATGTTTTCAATGTTTGTCTCAAAAACAAAGTTTATGATCCTTTATTAGAACAAGCCTGTTGGGCTCGTGCCAATGCAGGATCATAAGCTATGTTTTTGAGACAAAAATTGAAAATTTTTTGTAATTCAAGAATCTATTTTTCAAGTGTCATCTGCTACACGCATTAGGTAAAGATTAACTGAAGAATGACCAGTTCCGGCTACTGATACAGTATAATGATCACGCAAGTGAACAAGTATGTCATCACGTAACTTGTATGCTTTACTCTGTCTCATATACTTGATGTGAGTCAGTGTGACAATGTTTGCCTGTTTTGGAGCAAGTTTGTTCCTTTGTTAGCCTAGAAAATACAGCAGTTCAAAAGTATCGGTTAATCGATCCAATTACTTTTTTGATCAATCAAGGCATTGATCATTGGTTAATCGAATAATTGGTTAACTGTTTCAACTCTAATCACAGGTTCACAAGCTAAATATTTTACTACTGAGCCAAATTTAACCAAAGTTGAGACCTATGTGCCATACAGCCTAACAATTCAATTTTGCTCAAATTGACCTGCCCAGCCTCTTTAACTGGTTGAGGGCTAAATTATTTTTGGTGGTCTGAATTTGTTATTCAGAATTTCTTTTATTACAAATTATTGAAGAGTGCCCTCAGGCACTCTCCAATAATTTGTCATAAACAAATATATTTAAACAAAATATTTGTGGTTGACTGAATAAGAAACATGGGCAAGGAAAATGTTGGCTTAAGCTCTGGTACCCTCATTTTTCAGAAAGCCTTGATAGTGGCTTCTAGCACTCAACCAGTTAAAGGACCCAAACAGGAGGAAATAGCTGAAAATACTAAAAATATTAAAAATAAAAAAAAATCTTTTTCTTCAGAACCACTCTACAGAATGTGTTGATTTTTGGCAAGCAGCATCTTCCTCTCATATACATTCAAATTTGATCAAGCCAAGTTGCATCATCCATATTTGGGCTTGTTTTGGAGTCCAAAAGTTGTTCTTTGGCTCCAAAATTCAAAAATTGTAATTTTGGGCAATTATTTTGTCTTGTTTTGATGTGACTTGGTTATTTACACTGCAGTAAATTTTGCTGCATCAAATATGTGTGGCATGTCTGTTTTGGGGCTACACAAGGGGAGATAACATGAAAAAAAACTTTAATTTTTTCTAAAATTAATACAAAACTTGCAATTTCTATGAAATTTCTGCAATTTGTAATTGTACATAAAGTGGCAAGTATCATATTTCTCTTGTATACTTTAGTAAGTTTTTCAACTAAATATTTTGCATTTATATCAGGGTTCATTTTGGGAAGTTTGTAAAGTTGCCTTTGGGCACCAAAATGAAAAAGTCATAATTTTTGCTAATTTTGTTGTTTTTTTTAATATGGCTTAGTTTTTCACACTGCACCAAATGTTAGTGCATCAAGTATATGTGCCATGCCCTATTTTAGAGATAATTTCCATCTTTTGTAAAATTCTTGCAATTGTTTTTCTTGTAAAACAAGTACCGCTATATCAAATTTAACCAGATAGGGTAGTTATGTTCCCTACCACATGTTGATCTAAAATTGCTTAAATCACTTTTACTGTAGAGTTTTTTCCAGTTCTTTCAAGCTCTCATTCAAAGGTTCAAAACTCTTGTCTTGGGTCAAGCACTGCATCGCAGTTACGAATTGCACTCCACAATAGCCCTAGTTTTACAAGAGGTTTCCAGGGACTGATGGGAAAGGAGAGTGATTTCACTAGGGGAGCAATTAATCACTTGCCTTCATGATGTGTGTAGAAATTATGTAGATCTAAACATCAAGTTATAAATTGCATTTTAATCACCAGTTAACCCTTTACCCAACGTAACGGCCAAAACCGGCCAGCGCTATTCTAAAAAATCGCCAATTAATTTTCATTATTTTTTCATTTTTTGTCTCAAAAACATAGGTTATGACCCCTCGTTGGAACGAGCTCGTCGAGCTCGTTCCAACGAGGGGTCATAACCTATGTTTTTGAGACAAAAAAATGAAAAAAATTAGTTATTCAAGAATTTTTTTTTGCAAGTGTCGTCTGCTTTTCATGTTAGGTAAAGGGTTAACTGACCCAACTAGGAGACGATACTTGCAAAACATTATCTCGTATAACTAAAATCTTTCACTTTTTTACTAAAAACATAGCTTATGACTCTTCACTGGAACGAGCTCATTCTTAAAACTTATCTTATGACACCTCATTGGAATGAGCTCATTCCAGTGAGGAGTCATAAGCTATGTTTTTAGAGTAAAAATGAAAAAGATACAAAATTTGTATGATCATTTTTGTATATAGTGCTCGTAAGTTTGAGGTGTCATCATAGGTAAGGGGTTAAAAGCACTCTCCTGAATTTTTCACTCTCGCAAAGTCAAAATGAGGCGAGTGATCATTCACTCACCTGCATTTTCTTCCCGGCTGTCACTGCGTTTCAGAAAAGTACTCAGTGCGTTAAGAGTTTTTAAAGCTGTAAAATGAGCTTCCTGACACTTTTGCAGGAGCCGAAATATTGTCTTCTTGCAACAAACGATTTAACCCTAAACTGGTAGAGTTCTGGAAGCCTTTCTTCTGAAGTGCACATGCTGCAACTTAAATGCTTCATATTTTGTGTGCTTGATTTTTATCACACACCTATTAATGTAAAAGATTTCCACCATTCTGCCTCTGCGATAAAAATAAAGTTGTATCTCACTTGTGGTGATACAAAACATTTCCAATTTTGTTTCCAACATAAACAGAGAAGGAAGCCGTCTAAATAAATCACATCATCATTGGTCGAAAGCACCGGAGTCGAGATCACTTGGAAACTCCAAGTTCCTCATTTAAATTTGTTTACCCGGGATATTTAAACAATCAGATTCAAGTAAACAAAATAAAAATAACATTGTCACTGCTTGCTCCTTGACTAATACTTTCCACAACTGGTTATATAATGATGAAGTGTGCTAAACTTATTTGCTATTTAAAAACTTTTTATTGTGTTATTCCCCGTAGTTTAGTTAATGTTTGAAGTTCGGTCATCGTGACCTTGACACTGATAGCTGTCAGTTGCTTTCGTCCAATTGAATGCCATAAAAATTAAAAAGCAAATTAGGGTTGTTACCCCTCCCATTAACTGGTAGAGTGCTAAGTTATTTTTGGTTGTCAGAATTTGTTTGCATGTCATTGTCTTGTTACAATTCATGAAAGAGTGCCCACAGGCACTCTCCCATTAATTGTAAAAAGGCAAGTTCATGGTGATTAAATTATTAAACTTTGAAGATAAAATGAAGCAAATCCACAGAATATGAAGCTTTTAAGATGCTGTACCTGCACTTCAGAATAAAGCCCAAATATGGGCTTCCAGCACTCTACCAGTTAACAGTGATGTTTTCTTGGCAATGAAGGAAAAGCAGCAATTATCAACTTAATAAGTGCTTTTAGTTCAATTTTTGTGTTACTGGTTGTTACATGGTAGGTGTGTGATAAATACAGAATAGCACATATGTTTGAAAGGTTAAGAATTATCGCACTCGATTGCTTTGGCCCAGGATATCTTGGGCCAAAGCAATCTCGTGCGATAATTCTTAACCCATTCAAACGTATGTGCTGTTCTGTGTATGTATTATCTTTGAACTGAAATTATTAGTCTTTTCAGGCAGACATATGAACAAATTTTGATGACAAAAAAGTAACTCAGCACTCTACCAGTTAAACAATAATCTAAACAAATAAATCATAACATTCGTCATCCTACGATGATGATGCAGCTAACATAGACACCACGCCCAAACCTCATGACCAACCTCTTTGTCGCAGTCTAAACGATACAAACTTTACGATGGGACTTGTTACCGCCCTCAGGTGTTATGAGTAGTTGAGGGAATCCTATAAGCAGGTTGCTTCTTGCCAACCTTGAAGCACCATCTTTCCACTGGCGTATATGAAGCACCAATCCTTTAATCCCAGAAAAGTAATGATTTGATCGTCATTCTCCATCATGTTTCACACAGTTGGTTCTAAGTTCATTCTTTTTGTCACAGTCTGTTTGCAATCGCCCCATCTTCTTCCAGGGGGTGGCAGGTAGACAGCCAATCTGGCTATGCCACTTCCCACGGTGTACTACTCATTACATTTGTGCAATATGTTTATTTGTGACCATTTTACATGTATGTGTACCGTGAATAAAGAATCTGAATCTGATAGCTGGAGATTTTTTTTTTTTACATATTTTGGCTACACTTTAACAGTCTACACTCTTTAACTTTGCAGTTGTTTCGAGGAAAGTCTTGGCTGTCTAAAGAGACTTGGAATCAGCCAAGTCTGTCCAAGAAACAACTGTAAAGGTTCTTGGAATGTAGCTTGCAAGTTTACCCAGTTTAGGCATGTTGAAGTATCTGCAATAGAAAATTATCGAAGTGGGAAAGAGGCTCTTAACCTGAAAGTCTGTTTTCTGGCCTACGATCTTGATATGACCTGATTTCATAAAGTAAATAGTTGCTTAGTGAATTTTTGTGGTAAACCAATCCAGAAAATATTGATTGGTCTTCACCCAAGTAAAGATTATAGTCTCCTCCAATTATGACACTGAAGTGGTGTGGAATATATCAGGGTTCAAAGGGTTATGTGTTATGTGTTCTTAGTGTGATTTTAACTCTTTACCCACTTCTTCCTTAACCCTTTACCCAACGAATCGCCCGCATCCACCCGCATAACATGCAGATTTAGCAGTTGAAAAAATATTAATTTTCAAAATATTTCAACAAAACCATATCATGTGACCCCTCGTTGGAACGAGCTCGTCGAGCTCGTTCCAACGAGGGGTCACATGATATGGTTTTGTTGAAATTTTTTGAAAAATTTGAAAAAATGATATTCAAAATAATAAATTTTGATATCGTCTGCGTTGGGTAAAGCAGGGTTCATACAGCTCTTGAAAAACCCTTAAAAATTAGTTTTTTCTTGAAAAACCCTGGAATTTGAAATTAACCCTTGAGAAACCCTTGAACTTTCAGAAATCTCGTGAAAACCCCTTGAATACCAAGCTATTTCCTGGGCATTGTAAATATATGTGTACTCACCTTTTACTTGTTTGTTGCGCTCGTGTCGCTCAGTTAAAAAAAAACAAAAAAGTATGGAACGTTTTACCAAGATTACTGTAACACAGATCACACTTTGGGTACCAGTACTTCCTGACTTCCAAGGTCAGATCGGTGTCACATGAATCTTAGATTTTTAGAGCTCATACAACAAGCTGAATAGTATATGTAGCCCTTGAAAAAAACAAAGAAGCCCTTGAAAAACCCTTGAAAAACCCTTGAACTTTGAGAGCAAATTCTTGTATGAACCCTGTCATGTGACCCCTCGTTGGAACGAGCTCGTTTCAACGAGGGGTCACGTGATATGGTTTTGTTGAAATTTTTTGAAAAATTTGAAAAGATGATATTCAAAATAATAAATTTTGATATCATCTGCGTTGAGTAAAGGGTTAATAGCTACAACTTTTCATTTTTTACTTCAAAAACTCCAATTTTGACTCCTCATTAGAATAAGCTTGTCATTGCATTAGGGTGTGGAGGCTGGGGGGATTCATAAATTATGTTTCAAATTCAAAAATTGAGAAAATAACAAGATTTGAATTGGGATTTTTGTTGTAGCATTGGATTAAATTGTTCACTTGGCCTTCATTTTTTATTGGGGTTTAACAACACTTTTCACAGCCAGCGGCACCTCATGTCAGACAGCTTTATGGGTGGAGAAAACTGGATTATTTGGAGCAAACCACCGAGGAGCAGCGAGCAACTGTCAGACTTCTTATGTACTAGATCCCATGAGCAGAGTTAGCATTGGTTGAAGACAAGAGCACCATCCATGTGGAGTACACCTAAGTACACAATGCCACCGTGACAAGCTAGATTAAGTGCCTTGCCCAAGAACACAAGGCAGTTACCCCTGGTGGGGATCGAACTGTGGACCTTTCGGTTTGAAGTCTAATGCAGTAAACACTGAGCCACCATGCTCCCTAGCAAGCCTGAAAATAAGCAGACTGTCATCTGCAAAATGAGGTCCCTAGAGGGTGAATTTGGTGATGCTACCCTGCACAGCAGGGTAGCATCACAAAATTTACCTCTGTTAACCTCAGTCTGAATCAAGATTTCAAACCAAAACAGAAAAATGTACCTAGAGGATAAAATGGCCCACTGTATGGGATAGCATCAGCAAATTCACCCTCTGGGGACCTCATTTTGCAAATGACAGGTTGCTTATATTCAGGCTTGCTCCCTAGGCCTTCATTACATGAATGGTTAATTGTGAAGAGTCTGCTCTAAGGTTTGATATGGAGTTCAGGTACCGGTACTTGCTGACTAATCAGTTCTTAGTAGTTTTATTCATATTATGCCAGATAGTGTAACTTAAGTAAGTTATTTTACAGGTGCAGCATTTAAAATCTTTTGAAGTCTGTATTTAAAAACCTAGCAGCATGGTTTATGTTATATTCATTTATTGTTTTGTCAGATACATATAATTTATTCAAGTTATACATGTTTGGCAAAACATTTAGACATTGTTAAAACTTACATGTTTTGTCACCAGGCCAGATTGGTATCTATATACATGGCTATACCTTTACCCTTCAACTGGTAAAGTGCTGAGTTTTTTCTGACAACGAATCAAAGATCATCATATACTGCTCTATTACATTTAATTGGATAGTGCCTTATAGGCACTATCCAATTAAATGTCAGAGAGCAAGGTATTGTATAAAAAATCTGATTCATATCAGGGACAATAAAGACTTCCTCAGGCAGAATGTAGGTACAGACAGTTATTGCCTGTCACTTTTAGTAAAGCCCAAAATAAAGCTTCCAGCACTCTACCAGTTAACTAACGAGCAGTCATGATTAGACCTTGTGCAGAAATATGAGACCTAACCTGCTTGCATGCTGCCGGCGGGTATTCCTGCCGAAGACATGAAATCGCTCACCATTGAAAGAAGTATAATTTTGGCCCATTTAACCAACTTCTCCTATGTCAACTGAATTTACCTTTTGTCCTATGATTTATTTATTTATTTATTTATTTATTTATTTATTTATTTATTTATTTATTTTTTATTTATTTATTGGTGTTTAAGGTCACATATTTATGCACAATGGCTAATCATGACCGTGACAGTTTTACGGGTGGAGGAAGCTGGTTGAAGACAAGTGCACCCTCGATGTGCAGTACGCCTTAGTACACAACGCCACCGTGCCCCCATGTGAGCAATGGAGATGAAGTGTCTTGCCCAAGGACACAACGTGGTTGACGCAGGTGGGATTCGAACCGAGGACCTCTCGGCTTGCAGCCTGCACCTCTTCCTACTGAGCCACTGCACTCCCTTGTCCAATGATCTCTTGAGTTAAATTTAGATGAGTTTATCATAAAATCTAGTCATGGCTGCTTCAGAGATTTCATGAAAAATATCTTGAAAATATTTAGCATGTTAACCCTTTACCCAACGGATCGCCCACGTAATATGCAAATTCAGCAGCTGGGAGCATGGTGGCTCAGTGGTAGACTGTTGGACTTCTATGCTAGAGGTCCCGAGTTCGATCCCTGTCTGGGACGACCTGCGTTGTGTCCTTTGGCAAGGCACTTTATCCTGATTGCCTACATGGGGGGCACGATGACGCTGTGTACTAAGACGTACTGCACGCCGATGGTGCACATGTCTTCAACTGCTGTAACCCTGCTTGAACAGAGTTAGAATGTCGAGGAGCTGACAGTTGCTCGTCGTTGCTCAGTGGTTCTCTCCGGGTACTCCGGCTTCCTCCACCGGCTAAACAGTCACGGTCATGATTAGCCATTGTGCATATGCATGTGACTTAAACCCCAATAAATAAATATAAATTCAGCAGCTGAAAAAATATTATTTTTCAAAAAATTTCAACAAAGCCATATAATGTGACCCTTCTTTGGAATGAGCTCGTCGAGCTCATTCCAAAGAGGGGTCACACGATATGGTTTTGTTGAAAAAATTTAAAAAATAATATTTAAAATAATAAATTTTGAAATAGTCTGCATTGTGTAAAGGGTTAAGAGTTAAACACCAATAGATAAATTTAGCTAATGAATCAGACACTTCCACCCGTATAATTTACAAATTAAGCAATTGAAAAAAAAACATATTTTTTCAAAAAATTTCAACTAAACCCCATCATGTGGTTGCCCATTGGAATGAGCTCGTCGATATAGTTTTGTTGAAATTTGTTAAAAAATTTTAAAAAACAATAACTAAAATAATAAATTTTCATATCCTGTGCCTTGGGTAAAGGGTTAATGTAATTTTGTATGGCTTTCAGTGACTGTTGTTATTGCTTGTTGTACAGTCTACATAATTCTTTAGGTGGCACTGTCATGGCAGTTCAGTCAATTTCATCCTGCGATCTTCAACAAGAATAACAGACACAGTGATCATTCTATTTTAACTTTTTATCTGATGTAACAGTCAATATTGGCCTGTGCTATTCGCAAAAACATCATTCAGATTTTTTTTCCTTGTATTTTTCCCTTCTAAACACAGCTTATTGCTCCAATGAGAAGTCATAAGCTGCATGTATGTTAAGATTTTAAGGCAATTTGCCAGTGAAAAATATAGTATTCAACAGGACTGTCAAGAGGAATATCGGGCACTAGGACAGTTTGGCCGGGGGGGCCAACATGATGTCAAATGCATCATCCAAGCCACCTAGCAGTGAGATGGGGTGAGCACAATAGGGGTATCTCCCTCTAGTAGGTCCAGTTCTGGCCTTCCCCCTAGAAATATTTCTTTCTTGAGGTAAGCTGTTCACAAGTTGACTTGGTAGTAACCAATATCGATGGATCTGCTCTTTATAATATGACTGTGATATTTTACCCTAAATACCACTACTGTTTGATGATTCTATCCAGGCTGTCAGATCACACCAGGTGAGATTTTCCCGGATCAAAAACCCATATCACACTCCTACAGAAATTGCTGAGAATTTCTGTATGAATAACGTCGGACTATTTATCCATTAAAAATAGACTTTGTAACTAGGGAAGGCATTGCTGCTGTTTACAAAGTTTTGTCTGCTACTTTTATATTGGGCTTTTAAGGGAATAAATGAATCGAGGTAAGCAAATTAAGTTACTGTTAATGTGTCAGTCATATAGTAAACCTATCGTCATAACTGTGTGTTGATTCATGTCATAGTATCACGTCTTGTTGAGGTGATCAGATTGTCGGATCACACTCGTTTTTTTAGTGATGGCCCCTTGCTTGAGTGTGCTGATACCAAACAAGTCTATGAACATGGAGAATTTATTGTTTGTCAAACAAACTCATTTATATTACAAGATTTTTTATACAACCAGGGTCAAGCTTAAAATGTTAAGTTCAATAAAAAGTTTGAGATTTTGGACATTGTGAATTGATCATACTGTGAAAGTCGAAAAATCAATTGAGTTGACATTTTCTTGGTATTCACTCTGTGTATAAAAAAAATACCAAGTTTCGGTGTATACGGTAATAACGAATTACAGTAGAATCCTCTTAATTGAATATCCATTTTGCCAATGAAAATTATTCAATTAACAGGAGTATACAATTAACAGGGATTTGGTCAGTTTCCTGTGTTCTGGAGGTAAACTGAGCATTTATTCTATTATATCTTGTTTGACAGAGCTCATAGAGCTCTGTCAAACAAGATATAATAGAATAAATGCCTGTATTGGATGTAGTGAGATCAAAAAGGTTGATAAATAAGGGGAATTTGGTGCGTGTCACAGTAATTTTTTCGACATATTACAAAAGTTTATATACAATTAACAGGAGTTTACTCTACAACCCATATGCAATTAACAGATCAAATTTGTACTGAAGGTATGGTAAATGGTTTTGTGTTTGAAAATTACATTCAATTAACAGGGATATACAATTAAGAGATATCCAATTACGTGGGCTCCACTGTACCATGATGAATTACCTCAGTGTATTTCTGCAGTGTTATTGGGGGCGCGATGTCTCAGTTTAATTTACTTTGTTGAGCTGTTAATTATCATTTAATTACTGTTATCAAAAATAGTGGCCTCGACATGTGTCATAGATAGCCTAACTCGATGCTAATTGAGTGCAGGTACAAAATTGCGTTCTCTTTCTGAATCGAATGATCATAAGTGCAGTTGCTACCCTCAGGACAGATTTGTATTTTGTGTCCAAATGTTTTTACTTGTATTGGGAAAATATGTTCTTGTTGTAAGATAAACGTAATTACCGGTATCTTCAAGTAAGTATCCATGCTTGTCACTCAATCTCTAAGTTGTTTGAATCCGAAATACAAAATTTGTGTAAAGTTCCTTCCGAACGTAGCCCCTTAGGCCATAAAATGTTTGGTTGATGTGTTATGTCCTTGCACACTAACAACTTATATTATGACATTTAGCATCCACATATCAATAATTATACCACCCACTTGAAAAGTGGGCGGTATATCGCATTCATGGTGTCCGTACTTCCGTACTTACGTATGTCCGTACGTCCGTACTTCCGTACGTCCGTACTTCCGTACGTCCGTGACGCTTTGGGGGTACACATCTGCTATCCGCTACTCCTCTTAAACCAGTGGGTGGATTTCATTGAAACTTACAGGCATTCTTTTCTATACATTATAGATGTGCACCTCCTATTTTGCTTTCAGGTATTTTTATTTTTTACTCTTTCCCAAAGGGCGAAATGAACTTAGCCAAATTGTTGTGATGCTTTAGGGGGGTACACTCCTGCTATCCGCCACTCCTCTTATACCAGTGGGCAAATTTCATTGAAACTCTCAGACATTCTTTTATATACATTATAGATGTGCACCTTCTATTCTTCTTTCAGGTATTTTTATTTTTTTTTTTTTTTTGGGGGGGGGGGGGGGTTTGTCAGTGTTTGTGCTCTCTACATTAAACACACTTTTACTGTTGTAAAATGTTTCTTGGTGGGAGTGGGTGGTATCATTTAGTGAGCAGTGCTCACAGTTTTTCTAGTTTTTTGTTTGTAGTCAGATCAGTGTTATAAACATAGGCGGCATGTGTACATGCTTGCATGTAACATTCATGTGTAATCAGTGATATTCAAAACACCACCTTTAATTCTGCCTGTTGGTCATAAAGATCAATTTATCATTTTTCAATAGTCATTTACAGTTTGATGAATACAGTTATGAACAAAATGTCCCTGTGTGAACCTCAGGAGTGGAGCAGTGTTTGCTTACTGCAGTAAACAAGTGGGCAGCATAGGTATAAATGATTGGCTGAACTTGGCTAAAATCATGTTATGGCCCAGAATTAAATGCACAATTATTTGCTGCCAACAATAAATGTGCACAATTGACGTAAAACAAAAAATAACTTAACAGAGGCCTAATTAAAAATTTCATTTTTGGGGTTAAAAATAAGAGATTATGGCACCTCCCTCATTGGAATGGGCTGTTTTGTAGTCAAGAATTTAAAAAATAATAGAAAATAGTTAAAAATCAGTTTCTCAGCCCCTCCCACATGGACCGCATGCTCTCTTTTTATAACCAATGCAAAATTAAAGAAATAAAAATTAAATGGTTTTCGTCTCATATTTTACTCAAGTTAATAAAATTGATAATTTGTCCCTTGAGAGCAACAAGGTTTTGCAATGCTTCAGCATTGCAAAGCCTTTTTGCTCTCAAGGGACAAAATACACCCCCCTACCCATGCTATTCTGTAGATTATAAAGCCAAAAACATAAACCAAACCAAAAAGTGAACTTTTGATGGCAAAGAATTAATTACAAAAATAAACAATAAAATAAAAAAAACTTACTGCCATGCGATTTTACAAAAAATGGCCTGAGAAACAGAAGATCTACTTTATGGGACCTTAAATAAAAGATTAAGTGTAGTGCATGTAAATTGTTTTTTAGAAAATGGCAAGATGTACATATTTCTCAAGGACATTTATCTAAGATGGCAACATTTGTCTGCTTTGGTATTTACTGGGGGTGGGGTGGCATTGCAATAACCAGTTCTCATCAGATCACCGAAGTTAAGCAACGTTGAGCCCGGTTAGTTCTTGGATGGGTGACCGTCTGAGTGATCGATTTGAACTCCCGCGTTGTGTCCTTGGGCAAGGCACTTCTCCCTGATTGTCCACTTGGGGGCACGATGACGCCGTGTACTAAGGCATACTGCACGTCGATGGTGCACATGTCTTCAACCAATCTAACCCTGCCTGTGCTGCAGTGCAGAGTTACGATGTTGGGGAGCAGTTGCTCGTCATTGCTCGGTGGTTCTCTCCGTGTATTCCGGCTTCCTCCACCTGTAAAACTGTCACCGACACTATATGACCTTGGCTGTTAATGTGTCGTTAATAAAATAAATAAATAAATAAATTTGGTATTTACTACAGTATTGCCAGTTGCTACAACTGAAGTGAACATGGTGCTACAGTACAAGTCAAAAAAAGTTGGAGCATAACCGCAATAAACTAAGTATAATGCTGCTCCTGTACTGATAAGATCAGAATCTGACATCATTTTCAGGAAAGCTCTCAGTGAGAGCTTTCCAGAAAATGCTGTCAGCTTCGGGTCTCATCAGTGTAGGAAGAGAAAGATACATAGTTTATAGGGGTTATCCTACAACTTATTTTGACTTGTACTGTATAATCTTTTATTCTATTCTTACCGTCTTGAACAGTCCTGTGTCATCATCTTCTTCCTCATCAGTAAATGCATAATAATTCTTTGGTCTCTGCGTCACTCGGGATGTATATGTGTACGTAGTAGATGGCGTTTTACTTGCATTTATGGATGCCACATTAAAATGTCCGGGGGCAGTATACTTTGATCTTAAGTTATCAAATCTTGATTGCGAGGATACATTTTTACCAGTCACACTTTCTGTTGGTAAAGATCCATTGATTTTAATATAGGGTGGCCTGTTCTCATTCATGATATCACTGACAATAGAATCATCCTCATACAAAAGTTCATCAGTCTCTGTCAAGCTAACATTGCCACCTCTGAAAGTTCTGAAGGGTTCCTCTCTCTCGTAATTTTTTTTGGTGAACTGAGGTTTGTCTCGAGCAGAAACATCAGAGTGAGGAGCAATCTCATGCGAAAAATCAGGCGATGCTCTTTTTGGGGATGGACTTCGTTGTGCAATACCATTAGTAGAAGGTCCTGCGTGTGTTGGACTTGATCTTGCCTGACCATTAGATGTAGGACCCGCACGTGCCCTTCCATTGGAAGAAGCATCAATATTTGGTGATGGTGATTTGCCCGATCTAGCTTTATAGAAGTTCTGTGCACTTGTTACATTTTGTTCCTCATCACTGACACTCCCAATGTTGTCATCATCATCATCTTCATCCTCAACATCTTCAGTGACATCATCTTTTTGGCGAGCTTGCCGTGCTCTCCCAGTGCTAGCTCCCCTTGGTGAGTCTACAACATCACTCACAACTTCAGTATCTCTTTGTGTGTCCTCACCATCTACTTTTCTATCTTCCTCTCTGCTTAAAGAATCTATGGGAATTGCCTTTTGAGTTTTTTCCATTTCAATCTCAGGTGACTGTTCTATAGAGTGATAGATTTCTGACTCAGCTCCAGGTTTCAATTCGCTGTTCATTTTTATGTTGCTCTTATTGTCTTCAGCTGTTGGTACTGCGTTTTCCTCGGTTAATATTTCCTACTTACAAGGGCATCCCTGTTGCTGCAAAAAAAATTAAAACAATATTTAGAAGTTATTACTTGGTTAGTTTCATATTGGCCAAGATATCAGCTCAGCGGAACTTCATATCAGCCTGAGGCCGAAGGTGAATTTTCCACAGACCGATATCTCGACTGATATGAAACTAACCAAGTAATAACCTCTTTATTTCTGAAACCAAACCAAATAATTACAAAATGTTTTCAGATCTACATGTATTCCCAAATGCCACTCACTGGGGAAACCATGGGATTAGGTGAGTGAACAAGCCAGAAAATAAGCAGACTGTCATTTGCAGAATGAGGTCCCCAGAGGGTGAATTTGATGATACTATCCCATACAGTGGGCCAATTTAGGTACCTCTTTCTGTTTAGTTTTGAGACCATGATCAGATTGAGGTTCACAGAGGGTAAATTTAGTGATGCTACCCTGCTATGCAGGATAGCATCACTAATTTCACCCTCTGGGGACCTCATTTTGCAGATCACAGTCTGCTTATTTTCTGGCTTGTTCACTCACCTAATCCTTACTTATTGCCATTGTTAATTCCTCATAATGCCAATTTTGCTGATTGATTGTATTCGACAAATAACGGTGAATGATTTTGCTATAAACAAAATGGTTGTGTGTAGCATCAAGGGGGATAACTCTGGCTTGGTTCATATCTGCCAAAACTGGCATCATATCATTAAAACAGCATAGATTTTCTATTAAATGCTATGTGACTTTTTAATGCAAAATATTCAGCCCAATTTGACTGCAAGCAGTTTCAAGACCGTAACAAAAAGCTGCAGATCATTCATTCAATGCGACGCCATGCGGCGAAGTGTAATGTCATTTTGGAAACTATTGAAAAAATTCATCTTGTGGACCTGAAAATATTATTTTTCACTAGCGCAGGTGCATGTGAAAAATAACGTATTTACTCTATGTATTGGGACAGCTAAAAATAAATATTTTCACAGATGTCCCAAATCTTAGAAAATGGGGAAAAAACACAACCTGGTCTTGTTTTGATGCTGAATCAAGTTGTGTGTGATTCGTTTTCCATCACTATAGACGAAAAATTCCCATCCAATTTTTTTTTAGATTTTCATTTTTTGCTTCCAAAACATAGCTTATACCCCTCATTAGAACGCGCGCATTGCGCTCGTTCTAATGAGGGGTCATAAGCTATGTTTTGGAAGCAAAAAATGGAAATTTTTAATTACACAAGAATTCTTTTTATGAGTGTCATCTGCCACTAGCGTTCAGTAAAGGGTTGAAGACTGTCACAATGTAATATTAAATAGTCTTCCTCATGTCAGTCCGGACTGTACATATTAAAACTTAGGAACAGATTTAAATAAAAACAACACAAATCAGTATGTATTATCAAATTTTTATTGTTTAAAAAGGAAAATTAAACACAAACTAAGCTATAATATTGAGCATTTTGCACCATTTTCAGGTGACTGGGCCAACTGGAAACAAGTCTCTTGAGTGTCCCAAACATTGGAGCATAAAAAAAAAAAAATTTCTGAAAAAAATGTGTGTCCCAAATTATAGAGTGTCCCAATATATAGAGTAAATACGGTAAACCTTTCAGGTCCACACTCATGAGATATTTCCAGATACTGACTAAAATGGAGAATATTTTCTGTGAGTTATTTTAGTGCATTCGAAACAATAACAAAGATCAGCTGATTGTTCCTTCAAGGCGACATGATGCAACATAGCATGACATCATTTAGGAAGCTACTGAGGGATATTCCTTGATATCCATTGAGTCGATGGATATCGAGAAACATCTTTTAGGTAATTTACGATAATTCACAGGCTAGCATACATGCCACTTTTCCTATTATTCAATTTCATTTTTATTCCCCCGAAAAAAATTCGGGGGAATCTAGCCGTGACGTCTGTCCGTCCGTCTGTCTGTCCGTCTGTCCGTCCAGGCGTAGACGGAATTCATGTCCGCTCCATAACTTCTTACAGCCTTCAAGGATATTAATGATACTTGGTATTATTATTGCCCACAACCAGAGGGTGTGTTGCGAATAAGGTTGGAATGGCTCTCAAGGCCTTTTTCGGGGGAATCAGCCACCCTTTGGTGGCCATCCTCTAGTTTTCTTGTTTGGCAAATTGGTTGAAGAATTCTACATTGCATATACTTAACTCTTTCTGAACACAGCCAACAGATGACACTTGAAATGTTTTTTCCTAAAGAGATGAAATTTTAAATTCTTTGCATATACATCATAATTTATGATCCCTGAGTGAACGAGTTCACTGAGATCTTTCGATAAGAGGTAATAAACTGTTTTTTTGTAATAAGCTGTTTTTGGAACCAAATATTTACAACGTAGTAAAATTTGTATGATCTTTTCTGGGCAGAATAGTTTAACACTTTACATATCGTAAGGGCCAAAGTCTACCAGCACTACTCACCAAAATCACCATTCAGTTTTCATTATTGTTTCATTTTTTGTCTGAAAAACATAGCTTATGACCTCCGCATTGGAAAAAGCTCAAAAAGCTTGTTCCAATGAGGGTTATAAGCTATGTTTTTGATGTAAAAAATTAGTTATTCAAGAATTTTGTTTGCAGTCAAGAATTTTGTTTGCAAGTCTTGTCTGCCTTTCTTGTTAGGTGTAGCATTAATCTTTATATGAACTTCCCTGTTAAACCTGGAGATCAGGGCCAAATTTCGAAAAATCTGGCAAGAATCAAAATGACATGATGCACATTCTATTCTACAGTTCAGAAATGAATTTGTCAGAATCATTACAAGAATCAAATTCTCAGATTCTTGCAGAATTCTACCCCTGGATATCCATTAGATGAAGTTTGTTTGTGGTTCTTGGTCATCTGTTTTGATTCTACGTTCAGTTACCCATCCCCCTTTCCCCCTGCCCCCGTGGGAACCCCGGGAAATGAAGCAGTGCTTGTTTTCTGTGGTAAACAAGCTCTGTTTTACTGGTAAAAATAGGACCCAGTCACCAATGCTTGGTGTGGAAGGCCTCTAAAATGGGCAACTTGGGTATAAACGATTGACTAAACTTGGCTTTATCACCATGTTATAGTCATGATTAGCCATTGTGCAGAAATATGTAACCTTTAACACATGAATAAATGAATAATTGGGATTTAATGAAACTTCCAGCAGCCAGAGTTGTAGTATGATGGAACTTTGTAATTCTTGATGATAGAATACACCCCAAAAAAAAAAGAAAATAAAAGTTATAGCCATCCAATCAGAACATCCAGATAATTTTCATTTCAGGAACACCACTTTATTCATTTGAAAATGTTAGGTTAAGTTTGTCATTTGAATATAATTGACTGTAATTAATTGATGCATTGTTATGTTAAATCTGTCAATTAAATATAATTGACTGTAATTAACTGATGTATTGTTCAGTTAGTATTTAGCAGCGTGTTCAAAGGCAAAACATTGATAAGAATAAGGTGTTCAGGAAGAGCAACAGCACCTGCAGAAATGAAACAGTTGTTTAACTCTTAATCCACTGAGTATTTTAAAGTTATTTTTCATCAAATCTAGTCATGGCTGCTGTGAAGCAGCCATGATTAGATTTGATGAAAAATTCATTTAAATTTAACTCAAGAAATCAATGGTGACAGAATTCATACAGCTTACAGTGGAAAATTTGATTAAATGTGTTTAACCCTTTACCCAACACAGACGATATCAAAATTTATTATTTTAAATATAATTTTTTTAAATTTTTCAAAAAATTTCAACAAAACCATATCATGTGACCCCTCGTGGGAACGAGCTCGTTTCAACGGGGGGTTACATTATATGGTTTTGTTGAAATATTTTGAAAAATAATATTTTTTCAACTGCTGAATTTGCATATTGCGCGGGCGGATGCGGGCGATTCGTTGGGTAAAGGGTTAAATCATTCTTATTTCAGTGGCAAGAAAAATTCTGTTCTGGGCAGGAATATCTGCCACTGCATGCAAGAAGTTGAGGGACAACCTTTACCCTAATTGACAGTTCAACATTATTTTTATTGTCCCCTGAAAAAATTTTCAGAAGACTATAGAAATCAGTGGTGTGCATCCGTCCGTGCATGCGCCCATCCATCTGTGCATCCGTCCCACTTGGTGTCCCCATGATAACTCCAGTTTGGATCATTTGATTGGAACCAATTTTGGTATGCAACCTTCTTAGCCCAAACCACAGGTCAAGTTCAAATATTGGTTCTGCCAGATTATTTTTATTAGAGTTATACCCCTTTTTTGACTTAGAAATTTCAAGATTTGCGGTGTCCGGATGATAACTCCAATTAGGATTATTTGATCAGAAAGAATTTGGGTATGTGACTTCTGGGGTAATAATACAGGGCAAGTTTGAATATGGGTTTGGACCGATCATTTTTACTAGAGTTATGCCCCTTTTTCAACTTGTTTTTTGGGGGGACATGTGGCCGAGTGGCCTTTTATTATAATTGACTGTAAGCCCGGGACAACCCACGTTGTGTCCTTGCGTAAGACACTTTAGCCCAGTTGCTTACATGGGGGCACGATGATGCTGTGTACTAAGGCGTACTGCACGTCGATGGTGCACATGTCTTCAGCCACTGTAACCCTGCTTGAGCGGAGCTTCAACAGAGTTAGAATGTTGAGGAGTTGACAGTTGCTCATCGATGTTCGGTGGTTCTCCAGGTACTCTGGCTTCCTCCACCTGTAAAACTGTCATGGTCAACAACTAACGTGTGATGTTACTGAAGCAACTTCACACGTTAGTTGTTGCTATTAATTTTGACAGAAATTCTTTAAGATGGTAATTTAATAAACTTTTGTTGTACAGTGGAACTCTGTTAATTGAATAGACACTTTGCCAATGAAAATTATTCAATCAACAGGAGTATTCAATTAACAGGGATTGTGTCACTTTCCTGTATTCTAGAGATGAACTTAGCATTTATTCTATTATATCTTGTTTGACAGACCTCCATGAGCTCTGTCAAACAAGATATAATAGATTAAATGCCTATACTGGATGTACTGAGGACAAATAGCTCTATAACCAAAGGAAAACTGGGGAGAGTCAGGATAATTTCTCGACATGTTACAAGATTTTTTATTCAATTAACAGGAGTTTACTCTATAAGGCATATTCAATTAACAGGTCAAATTTGTACTGGAGGTATGGTAAATGGTTTTGTGTTGGAAAATTATATTCAATTTACCGGGTTATTCAGTAAAGAGATATTCGATTAAGTGGACTCCTCTGTAATGTAGAATTACAGAGCAAAGTTTCCCCAACCCAACCCATCTATCTTTCTTTCTACGGCAGTTATGACTCCCCCTCCACCCCACGTACCATGATAATGTACACGTATGTGGGGGTTGCAGCCTGAAACAAGGAATAATTAGTGCTTGAGGAAGGGCTCTAAAATTGAATTCAGGGTTAAGTGTCTAAAATTGTTTTTGTACGCAAACAAACACTTCTTTTGTGTCCTGTGGGTGCACGGTGGCTCAGTGGTACACTATTGGACTTCTATGCTAGAGGTCCCGAGTTCGATCACCCTCCGGGGTGACCCGCGTTGTGTCCTTGGGCAAAGCACTTTATCCCCATTGCCTACATGGGGGCATGATGACGCCGTTAACTAAGGCGTACTGCACGTCGATGGTGCACATGTCTTCAACCGCTGTAACCCTACTTGAGAGGGGCTTGAACAGAGTTATAATGTTGTGGAGCTGACAGTTGCTCGTCAATGCTCGGTGGTTCTCTCTGGGTCCTCCGGCTTCCTCCACCCGTAAAACTGTCATGATTAGCCATTGTGCTTAAGTATGTGACCTTAAACCCTAATAAATAAATAAATATAAATTTGTGTCCTGTTTAAAGAATCAGGAACAGAACGTAATAGCATAGCATAGCATCCCACCACCACCACCATGCCTCCCCCCCCCCACACACACAGTGGATAATTTTGGTTGACCCTCCCGATTAGAAAAACTTTTATTGTATTACTTTGTTGTAACTTATCACATTCTGCAGTAACCAAGTAGTTTGTTCACATATTTTACAACTGACTTAGCCCACACATAACCTAAATGGCCATTCGTGAGTTATTTCAGGGCCTCTACCAATATCAGTACCTCCCCGTGTTTTAATCATTCTTCTCACACTTTAATTTAAATGCACAATTTCACTCCAAAATGTGGGGGTGGGGTGGGTGGGGGTGGGGGGGTGCTCTGTTGGTAGTGGTGCAGGTTGCAAGCCGAGAGGTCCTCGGTTCGAATCCCACCTGCAGCAACCACCATGTTGTGTCCTTGGGCAAGACACTTCCCCCCCCCCCCCCCCCTGTTGCCCATGTGGGGACATGGTGGCGTTGTGCACTAAGGCGTACTGCACGTCAATGGTGCACCTGTCTTCAACCAATGCTAACCCTGCTTGTGTGGAGTTAGTATGTTGGGGAGCTGACAGTTGCTTGCCACTGCTCATGGTTCTCTCCGGATACTGCGGCTTCCTCCACCCGTAAAACTGTCGTGGTCATCATTAGCCATTGCGCAGAAATATGTGACCTTAAACACCAATAAATAAATAAATCTAAATACTTCAAAATGTGAATCTAGGCAAAGCGAAGTGGACAACAAAATGAGAGGAGCTACTACAGGTAAACAGAGCATCCCAGTTTGTATAGGATTGGAAGGTCTAAGATGATATTCCAATTTATGACAAAAATGGTCCACACTCCAGTCCTCCCAGCCTTTGAAACTATTGAAGATTAACCCTTTACCTAACGTAACGGCCAAAACCGGCCAGTGCTATTCTAAAAAATCGCCAATTAATTTTCATTATTTTTTTCATTTTTTGTCTCAAAAACATAGGTTATGACCCCTCGTTTGAACGAGCTCGACGAGCTTGTTCCAACGAGGGGTCGTAACCTATGTTTTTGAGACAAAATATGAAAAAAAATAGTTATTGAAGAATTATTTTTGCAAGTGTCGTCTGCTTTTCAGGTTAGGTAAAGGGTTAAAGGCTATAAGATAGTAAATAAACAAATTAGAACTCACTTCAGTATGAAATACCCATGAAAAACATAAATTTGTCCAGTTATAATAATATATAGCAGAATCATAAATTGATGGTACACCTTTCCTGCAGCATCCTCAAAATTAATTAAACTTTTACAATTTTAAAATTGAAGGCAATAAATGACACTTACAGAAAAATTAATAATACTTTCAGGTATAGCTTCATATATATATATTTACGTACATGTATGCCAGTTGTTATATCAAGATCAGTCACTGAGTTGTAAAGCCATATAATATTGTTTACATTCACACTTCTACGTAAAGAGGGATCTTTAAATTGTGAACGCCAGCACTTCCTTTATCCCTGCCCTATCCTAATACACTATTCTGACAAGGAGTTTACAGAATGAACTCCATATTATGTGTACTGTTTTGTCTGTGTCACATGCAGGAATTCAATTATTCGATTATTAGCTGTGAAAAATCGTTTATTGATAGGTATTATCGTGGTGGCTTTCTACAAGTATGGACAGAACTCAACCATGGCTAAAAGCACTGAAAAATCAATTTTCTCTGATCAGCTTTATATCAAAATCTTGGTTTATTAATTCTTCTGATAAACAGTAAATTAAAAATACCTGTAATTTATCCTCAATTTAACACTCACTTGACGAAATTCATCAATCACTGCCACAACATATTGACAGAAATCTGGTGGTATTGATTGCAGGAATTACGAAGCAATTATTTCCGTGTGAACTGTATGTATTTATTTTCCGCCATTATACCCATTGATAGTTGAGGAGAACTGTCACACAGGCAAGGACAACAAGATGGGACATGTCTCTTTTTCCCTCTCTCTGTCAAAGGACTTAATTTGACTTGCTCATATTGGCTTATACATTTTACTGATAAAGATAGGATACCTACTATTGTATCTAACAGTGGTTTCATATACTGCTGTTGCCTGTTTATTGATAAATGGAATTTTCTTTGTAACTTTTTTTCAATTAATTATTGATGAAGCCCAAGGGGCACTGTCATCTAATTATTAAACTCTCTTTAACTCTTTTTCCCTATGCACAGGGGGGGGGGGGGGTGTTATACTGGAATCACCCAGTCCATCTGTCCGTCTGTCCTAAGACATAATTTTGTCCAGAGATTTTCTCGGGACGTTTATGGACCAATCTGCGCAAAACAAAACTTGGTATGAATGTTCACCACCATGGGAACCTGTGCACCTGCAATTATAGTTCCAGTCGGATTATTTTTGCCAGAATTATGCCCCTTTCCATCTTGAAAAAGCAGACCTAGAATTTTGTCCGGAGGTTTTCTCCGATATTTATGGGTCGATTCCTTTGAAACCTTGTACGGACATTTACTACCATGGGAACCTTTGCACCTGTGATTATAGTTACAATCGGAATTTTTTTTGCCATAGTTATGCCCCTTTTCTTCTTATTTAATTATTTTTAGCTCATCTTGACAAGTCAAGCTGAGCTATTGCCATCACTTCTCGTTCATGGGCGCACATACATATGTACATACGTACATCCACAATTTCCTTTGGCACACCTTGCAGGTCGCATTTATGATCAGATTGCTTTGAAACTCGGCATGCTTGTTTGGGGTGACCTCTAGATGTGTGCTATCGATTTTCTTCAATTTCCGTCAAAAAATGTTGTCACGGCCAACGTTCTTAGAACTTCATTTAGTCAGACCTCAATATTTCCCTTTGGCACACCCTACAGGGCACATTTATTATCAGATTACTTTGAAACTTGGCATGTTTGTTTGAGGTGACCTCTAGATGGGAGCTATCGATTATCTTCCATTTCCGTCTTGTCAAAAAATGTTGCCGCTAACAACGATCTTTGAACTTAGTTTAGTCAGGCATCAATATACTTCTTTGGCATGCTGTACAGAGCACATTTTTGATCAGATCGGTTTGAAACTTGGTATGCTTGTTTGGAGTTACATTTAGATGGGAGCTATCGATTTTCTTCTATATCTGCCAATAAATGTTGCCGCTGGCAACGACCTTTGATGAACTTAGTGCAGTTATGCATCAAAATTTCCCCTTATCACACCCTGCAGGTCACATTTATTATTGGATCACTTTGAAATTTGGTATGCTTGTTTGGGGTGACCTCTAGATGGGAGCTATCGATTTTCTTCCATTTCCGTCAAAAAATGTTGCTGTTGGCAACGTTGTTAGAACTTAGTTTAGTCAGACCTCAATATTTCCCTTTGGCACATCCCACAGGGCACATTTATGATCGGATTGCTTAGAAATCTGGCATGCTTGTTTGGAGTGACCTCTAAATGGAAGCTATTGATTTTCTTCCATTTCCATCAAAAAATGCTGCCGCTGGCAATGACCTTTGAACTTAATTTAGTCAGGCATCAATTTATACCTTTGGCATGCCCTACAGGTCACATTTTTGATCAGATCAGTTTGAAACTTTGTATGCTTGTTTGGGGTTACCTCTGGATGGGAGCTATCGATTTTCTTCGATTTCCGTCAAAAAATGTTGCCACTGGCAATGACCTTCGATGAACTTGGTGCAGTTATGCATCAATATTTCGCTTTTGGCACACCCTGCAGTGCACAGTTTTGACCAGATCACTTGGTATGCTTGTTTTGGGTGAGATCTAGATGATAGCTATTGATTTTCTTCCATTTACGTCAAAAATAGTTGCCATTGGCAACAACCTCTGATGAACTTAGTAAAAGCTTAGTGCAGTTAAGCATCAATATTTCCCTTTGACACACCCTGCAGGTCACATTTATGATTGGATCGCTTGCAAACTTGGTGTGCTTGTGTGGGGTGACATCTATTTGGGATCTGTTGATTTTCTTCCATTTCTGTCAAAAAATGTTGCCGCTGACTTTTGAACTTAGTTTAGCCAGACCTCAATATTTCCCTTTAACACACCCTTCAGGGCACATTTATGATCGGATCACTTTGAAACTTGTGTGTTCTGGGTGACCTCTAGATGTGAGCTATTGCTTTTTTTTTCATTTCCATAAAAAATTATTGCCATTATCACCAGCCTTTGAACTTACTGCATTTGTGGATCAACTTATCCCTTTTGCACTCTCTGCAGGGTATATTTACGAATTTCCATAAAAAAAAAACAAAACATTGCCACAAGCAATGACCTACTTAGTGCATTTGTGCATTAACATCTTCCTTTGGCATGCCTCAGAGGGCACATTCATTATCAGGTTGTTTTGAAACTTTGCTTATGCAGGGTGACAAAGATAGGAGCTATTGATTTTCTTTTCATTTCCATCAAAAACTGTTGCTGTTAGCACCAATCTTTGAATTTATTGCATTTGTGCATCAACATTCTTCTTTGACATCATGGCCACATTTATCTTAGGATTGTTTTTGAACTTGGTGTGTTCATTAGGCAAGACATTTAGATAAGAGCTATTGATTAGCATTCATTTCTGTGAAAAAATTGCTGTTTTCAATAACCTCTGAACATACTGCATTTGTGTATCAACATTCTTCCTTTAGCCAGTCTTACAGTTTACATTTAAAAATGCATGGATTACTCTGACCAGTCCTGGAAATGAGACAGGTGCGAGTGCAATCGCTCCCATCAACACCCGTGTTTTCTGTTTTACGGGAGCTAAAAAATGCACTCGTCGAAACATATTGTGGAGCAATAATATACTGTGAGGGCAAAAAATGTGTGTTGTTTTGAGAAAGCAGCACTCTGCAGCCAGTGGTAAGTTACTGTCATAATTCAGCAATTCCTTATACATATAGCCCCTTGAACCCGATCGGCTGCTTTTCTGGCCAGGAACATGATACGTCAAAGGGTCATTAAATGTGTGGGGTAGAGCATTCAATATTTTCAACGTGCAGCCCAGAGGCTGCACGTTGAAAATATTGATTGGTCTACCCCAAATAATGAATATGGATTCTTCCAACCGCTGCCACTGACCTGCCATGGAAGCTACCACTAGAGTTCAAAGGGTTAAGGTTTCTAGTGTTTTGTGACAGCATTTCCTCGAAAATTCTTATACATTTTACGGGAGCAATTTATTCCCGTCTCTGAATTCACGGGAGTTTAAAACTGCACCCGTCAATTTTGTTCATTTCCAGCACTGACTCTGATGTTGTGCACACACAATGCTGTTATGTTGAAATTTAATCAAATAACATTGGTACCAAGGATCTTCAATTTTGGGATTTCATTTATAACTTACCAAGTTCAAGTTTGTCAATTTGAGCTACAGTGTCATTGACACTTTCATTTTTTCAACACATTTCAACAAAATCATGTCATGTGACCCTTCATTGGAATGAGCTCAAAGAGCTTGTTTCAATAAGCAGTCACATGATATGGTTTTTAAGTGAGATGATATGATATGGTTTTAAAGTTTTTGAACCAATTTTTTTTTCAATTGCGTAATTTGTAAATTTCATCGGCTAATGTGGCAGATTTGTTTGGTAAAGGTTTAACTTGTAAAGTTTGATTAATTTTGCAGGACAAAATATATCCAGGAATTGTTTTTTTATCATTTATTGGAGAGTGCATTTGTATATAAAATATTTCTGTTTTTAAATAAACATTAAACACATCCAAAAAATACAAGGTGTTTTAATCGCATTAAAGGAACTTTAGCCAAAATTTGTGCTTCCAGCACTCAACTATTTAAGCTGAAGGCAAATTTTCCAGCCTATTAGCAGCCTTGTTCAATCTGAGAAATATAGGAAATATATTTTGTTTGACAGAGCTGTTGTTTCAGCTCTTTGAGTGGATTTAAATAAAAAGAATATTCACACCATTGAATGGATACCACAATGATTTCTTGGGAGAGGAAGAAAAATAAGACAAAGGAAAACCACTTGCTCACTTGTCCATAAAATGTCAAATTTGGCTTGGAGTTTCACATGAACTGGCTGTCTGCCTGCCAGATGAGTAGATTTTCTAAAAAGTTTTTTATAAAAAGTTAAAAACTTGTTTTTACCTGCGTCGCCAGCGGCAGAGCAGGTCTAGTAACTGCTTGATTCCGTCAGTGTGTCACATCCGTCAGTCCATCACGTCCGTCAGTCCGTCGGAAACACTTTTTCCGTCAAGCTTTTCTTGGCTTCTATGAAAGGGAATGATTTTATATTTGGTCTGCTGCTTCATAATGATGAGTCATATCGTGTAAGCAATTTTCAGATCTGTCGTGCAGCCACTTCCTGTTTGCCGAAACTTTGAAATTTTACTGTACCCACTGAACATTGAAATTTTTCGTCAAACTTTTCTCGGCTTCTATGCAAGGAATTGATTTTATATTTCATCTGGAGCCTGATAAAGGTCAGTTGTATCGTGTATGCAATTTTCAGATCTGTCGTGCAGCCACTTCCTGTTTGCCGATTCAATTGCATGCATCGACGCAGGTCCAGACCCGGTATTGGTCTTGGCTTGTTAATTATTTGAATTGTTCTTTTTATTCACAAAAATCAATTTTGTTAGTAACTTATCCAAAATGTCCTGAGGTCCTTAGATCTTTGTTGTGTATAATCCCAGTGGGAACCCCGGGAAGTGAAGCAGTGCCTGTTCACTGCAGTAAACAGGCTGTTTTAGGCCTAAAAAAATTGAAAATCTGTTTCTCTGGCCCTCCCACACTGTCCTTTTGGCTGCCGCATGCTCTCTTTTTATAACCAATGTAAACTTTAAAAAAATAAAAATAAAATGGTTTATGTCTGATATTTTACCCAAGTTAAAAAAAATTGATAAATTTGTCCCTTGAGTGCAAGAAGGCTTTGCAATGCTTCAGCATTGCAAAGCCTTCTTGCTCTCAAGGGACGAAATACACCACCACCCATGCACATAAACCAAGAACAAGAACTTTTAATGGCAAAGAAATAATTACACAAAATAAAAAATAAAATAAAAAAAACGCTCACCCGCATGCAATTTTACAAATAATGGCCTGAGATACAGAAGATCTAATTTGTGTGGCCTTACTGGTAAAATAGGACACAGTCACCACTGTTTGGGAGGTGCAAACCCTCTCTAAAATGGGCAACATGGCTTAGTAATGTTCACCCTTGGTCTTGAGTTGAACTGTTGTGGTCATGATTAGCCATTGTGCAAAAATATGTGACCTTAACCCTTTACCCAACGTAGACGATATCAAAATTTATTATTTTAAATATCATTTTTTTAAATTTTTCAAAACATTTCAACAAAACCATATCATGTGACCCCTCGTTGGAACGAGCTCAACGAGCTCGTTCCATCGAGGGGTCACATGATATGGTTTTGTTGAAATTTTTTGAAAAAATTTGTTTTTCAACTACTGAATTTGCATATTACGTGGGCGGATGCGGACGATTCGTTGGGTAAAGGGTTAAACATCAATAAATAAATAAATAAATTGTGTAATAAGGCTAGTCGTACCAGAAGTCCACAGAGAAAGGCTTAACCCTTTACTCAATGTAGACAATATCAGAATTTATTATTTTAAATATAATTTTTTCAAATTTTTACAGAAAATTCAATAAAGCAATATCATGTGACCCTCATTGGAATGAGCTTGGCGTTCTCGTTCCAATGAGGGGTCACATGATATGGTTTTGTTGAAACTTTTTGAAAAATAATATTTTTTCAACAGCTAAAATTGTATTTTACACGGGTGGATGAGGCCAATTAGTTAGGTAAAGGGTTAACGGGACCTAAGTTAGTATTATCAGAGCTTATTTTACCTTAACTGGTAGAGTGCTAAATTATTTTTGGCCTTCACAACTTCAACAAAGGTCTTTGCCTTGTTACAATTTATGGGAGAGTGCCTATGGACACTCTCCCATAAATTGTAACAAGGCAAACCCTCACAGACTAAATAAAATCACTTCAAAGATAATACAAAGCACATCCACTGAATGTGAGCCTTCAAGCTGTGGTACCGGCACTTCAGAATAAAGCCCGAATATGGGCTTCCAGCACTCTACCAGTTAATGATAAAACTTTATTGTTTATTACATATGATTTCTTTCCCTGAATTACCCATCATCAAACTCGCCAGATATGGTTTCAAACTCTACTGAATATGATGACAATCCTGGCTGATTTATATTTATTTATTTATTTATTTTTTGATGTTTAAGGTCACATACTTATGCACAATGGCTAATCATGACCGTGACAGTTTTACAGGTGGAGGAAGCCGGAGTACCCGGAGAGAACCACCGAACAACGACGAGCAGCTGCCAGCTCCCAACATCGTAACTCCGCACTGCAGCACAGACAGGGTTAGATTGGTTGAAGACATGCGTACCATCGACGTGTAGTACGCCTTAGTACACAGCGTCATTGTGCCCCCACGCGGGCATTGGAGATGAAGTGTCTTGCCCAAGGACACAACGCAGTTGCCGCAGGTGGGATTCGAACCGAGGACCTCTCGGCTTGCAGCCTGCACCTCTACCTACTGAGCCACCGCACTCCCAATCCCGGCTGATATAAACCAAGCTCATAATGTACCCTTTGAAGTGTTACTAGGTGCATTAATTTTGTTTACATCGAAATCTCCCTGTGGAAGCCCCGGGAAGTGAAGCAGTGCTTATTTACTGGGGTAAACAAGCTCTGTTGTACTGGTAAAATAGGACCAAGTCACCAATACTTGGGGTTGTAGTCCTTTAAAATGTGCAGCATGACTATAAACGATTGACTAAACTTGGCTTTATGTCCATGTTGAGGTCACGATTAGCCATTGTGCAGATATATGTGACCTTAAACACCAATAAATAAATAATAATAAATCTTTCAAAATGTAAATCAGGACTCTCAGTAAAACAAGCTCTTTGGGGTGAAGGTCAGACCACCATCCGTCCTTTTGTTCATCCATACCAACAATTTCCCTTGTATCTCAGCCACTGCTACTATTTGAATGATATTTGGTGTTGTTACAGAGCATCTGTCCATCCACCTGTCCATTCGTACGTCCGTCCATCCGACTAATGAGGGGGCCGCATAATATGGTTTTGTTGAAATATTTTTTTTTAAATTAAAAAAAAATAATTAAAATAAATTTTGACATCTTGTGCATTTGGTACAGGGTCAAGTAACTCATTCAGGTCGAAGATAAAAATTGCAGTGAGAAAATGGTAATGTCAAAATTGGTAGTGACGAAAATAAGTGACAAAAAAGCCCCTAGCAAAGATAGTATAAAAAGACACCATCTGGGGAAAAAATCGGAACTCACTTTTTGCTAAGGAGCACACCCTGTTCATTGACATAATTTGTCAGATAAAGGAAAATGTGTACATTATTATGCCCCGACTTGAAGAGTCAAATGGGTATCTAGTGGAGACCTCCATCCATCTGTTTGTTTGTTTGTCCATCCATACCAACATTTTCCCTTGTTTCTCAGCCAATGCTACTCCAATTTTGAATGATATTTGGTGTTGTGAAAGAGCATCATGGAGGAACGATACCTGTGTAGCATGAGTTTCTTCCACACATTTTTTCAGAGTTGTGGCCCTTTTTCACTCTTTCGCCTTAGAAAATGTTTTGCAGTCGGGAGAGCAGCACTTTGGGATGCAGGCCTGTTTTTTTGCCCCCGACTTGAAAAGTCTAGGGGCATCTGGTGGAGACCTCCATCCATCTGTTCATCCATCCATCCGTCTATCTGTCCATCTGTCCATTCGAACGTCCGTCCATCCATCCAAAGAGGGGTCGCATGATTATTTATTTATTTATTTATTAGTGTTTAAGGTCACATACTTATGCACAATGGCTAATCGTGACCGTGACAGTTTTACGGGTGGAGGAAGCCGGAGTACCCAGAGAGAACCACTGAGCAACGACGAGCAGCTGTCAGCTCCCCAACATCGTAACTCTGAACTCTGCACCGCAGCACAGGCAGGGTTAGATTGGTTGAAGACATGCGCATCATTGACGTGCAGTACGCCTCAGTACACAGCGTCATCGTGCCCCCATGTAGGCAATCGGGGTGAAGTGTCTTGCCCAAGGACACAACGCGGTTGCCGCAGTTGGAATTCGAACCGAGGACCTCTCGGCTTGCAGCCTGCACCTCAACCAACTGAGTCACCGCGCCCCCTGGTTCGCATGATATGGTTTTGTTGAAATTTTTTTTTAAATTAAAGAAAATAATTAAAATAACAAATTTTGATATGTGCATTTGGTAAAGGGTAAAGTAACTCTTCAGGCCGAAGATAAAAATTGCAATGAGAAAAATGATAATGTCAAAATTGCGATGCAAGCCTCTTGTTTGTTTATTTATTTGGGAGAAATGACACTTTTAAGCATCTCAGTCATATTAAGTTGTACAGATTTACCAGTAGAGGAAGCCAGTGTACCCATAGGGAAACACTGAACAATGCTGAGTAACTGTTGCACTCTCTGATTTATCATCCTAGTACAAACAGAGTTAGCATTGGTTAAAGGCAAATAAACTGTGGGTGTACAGCGCGTCGACCATATATGTACAATATCCCATTGTAACCCTTACCTTCAACCAGTAAATTAGAGAGCCCAAAAGTTACTCACCAATGACCATTGCTCAGTGGTTGTCTCCAGGTACTCTGAGTCCCTCTACCTGTAAAATTGTCTGACATGATATGACTGATGCTGTTGGAAGTGCCGTTAAACCCTAATGAACAAATAAACATCCTTAAAACTATACACACTTGACCTTTTATGTATCAAATATGTAGATGGGTAGGAATGAGCCTTAACTGGTGGAGTGCTGAGTTTTTTTGGTTTTCAAAATTTTGTTCACATGTTATTGCCTTGTTATAATTTATGGGAGAGTGCCCATAGGCACTCTCCCATAAATTGTAACAGGGCAAATCCACTTAGACTAAATACTATAATATCAAAATTAATTGAAGCCCATCTACAGAAGATGAAGTCTTTAAGATGTTGTACCCACAATTCAGGATAAAGCCCAAAAATGGGCTTCCAGCACTCAACCAGTTAACAAAATGTGAGTATTGTAATAAATAATACATATTGTTTTAAAATATGAAATGTGGGCAAGGCAGCTAGCCACAAATTGTTTTCCTTAACTTGTAGAATGCTGGAAGCCCATATTTGGGTTTTATTCTGAAGTGCAGGTACCACTATGCAAAGACTTCATATTCAGTAGATGTATTTTGTATTATTTTTAAAGTGATAGCATTCAGCCTGTATTTATTATTATTTATTTATTGGTGTTTAAGGTCACATATTTTTGCACAATGGCTAACCATAACCGTGACATTTTTACAGGTGGAGGAAGCTGGAGTACCTGGAGAGAACAACTGAGCAACGGCGAGCAACTGTCAGCCCCCCAACATTCTAACTCCACACAAGCAGGTTTAGCATTGGTTGAAGACAGGTGCACCATCGACGTGCAGTACGCCTTAGTTCATGTCACCATGCCCCCCACGTGGGCAATGGGGGTGAAGTGTCTTGCCCATGGACACAACGCGGTTGCCGCAGGTGGGATTTGAACCGAGGACCTCTTGGCTTGCAGCCTGCACCTCTACCTACTGAGTCACCGCGCCCCATTCAGCCAGTAAGGATTTGCCTTATTATACTCTATGGGAGAGTGCCCATAGGCACTTTCCCATAGAGTATAACAAGACAAAGACGTGAGCAAATTCTGAAAATAATTTATCACTCTACCAGTTAACCCTTAAGGACCTTATTCCAAATTTGATCACTTTGACTTTGATCACTTTGACTTTGATCACTTTTTCTGCAACAGAACAGGTGCTGCGAAAGATTCTGCACTTGGGGTTGCGACATGCAACCCATAAGTGGATGGATGTCGATGTTTTGATTTCTCATATGCGTACTGCCCATAGTGGAATGGTGGCTGCTTGGCTGGTCTTCCTTCCTACTTCTTGTGTTTCCTCTGTTTCTTCTTTGGAGGTGGAGGAGGCGGTTCCTTGATTATTCACGATGGCGATGGAGGTTGCAGTATCATCCTTTCTTGCACTAGTGTGTATGCAAAAGTGACGTTAGCTTTTAGTTCTGCTAACTCTTTATCCAAGGACTCCTTTGATACTGCTGGCTCTTCTTCTTCAGTGCCCACGATCTGGTTTTTCAGTTCGTGGGCAAGCTTGCTTATTTCTCCGTCGTCTTCCGCCTCAGCGTGGAGGTTCAAGTTTGAGATGGAACTGGAGGTGGAGGCATTTGATGACTGGGTGGTGTCTGGTGCTGCTTTTTCCATCTGGATGGGGGAGTGGACTTCCATTTCCTCTTTCTTCTCTTTGCGGCTTTCTTCAGACTTTCTTCTCCAGGCCTCTAGGAGCTTGCCGTCCCAGCGCTTAGTGGATGGGCTTTTCTTCTTCCTCTTGCACTTGGCTTTTTCAGGGTCCTCTGGGTTGGACCAGAGCCTGATTGGGCTAAGGTACTACCATTCCCCAGAGAGGCCGATGGTCTGGCTGCTAGCTTCTTTTGTCTCCTTGTTGGAGCCATTCCAGGTGGTATTGGAAAGTCCAATATCACCTGGCAGGTATCACCAGAAACATGGTCCAGTTTCTGGTGTTAACCACATTCAGACTTGTTAGCATGTCAGATAGCTTCTCTGGTAGTTTCATTTTGCTGTGATTAGTGGTGCTAACGGAGAATCCAGTTGAGCATCCAAACAGATCGACAGATGATGAACGTACTGTAACTGCGAGATTCAACAGTATGATGATGAACAGAACAGGTGCCCCAACATCCTGATTCAGACATCCAAGACTTGCTACTCACTCGTCTAAAAACAACTACAAAGACACAGGATGTAGACTGTCAAAAGTTTAGCAAAAATATATTTATCCCTTAACCCTTTACCCAACGCAGACGATATCAAAATTTATTATTTTAAATATTATTTTTTAAAATTTTTCTAAATATTTCAACAAAACCATATCATGTGACCCCTCGTTGGAACGAGCTCGATGAGCTCGTTCCAACGAGGGGTCACAAGATATGGTTTTGTTGAAATGTTTTGAAAAATAATATGTTTTCAACTGCTGAATTTGCATTTTACGCGGGCGGATGTGGGCGATTCGTTAGGTAAAGGGTTAAATGACCGTTTATTCAAACAATAAAAGCCTTGGATAAATTTTTGCTTTATTCACCTAGTAGGGTGATAAATTTTCCCTGTAGGCTTAACACTGAAAGAATTTATTCCTATAGTAGAGACGGACTTGTTGACCTCTACCACATTCGTGTAGCATAATTAACAGTTCAATTGTTGTTTTCTTTAACCCTTTACCCAACGAATTGCTCGCATCCGCCTGCGTAATATGCAAATTCAGCAGCTGAAAAAATATTATTTTTCGAAAATTGTCAACAAAACCATATCATGTGACCCCTCTTTGGAACGAGCTCATCAAGCTCGTTCCAAAGAGTGGTCCCATGATATGGTTTTGCTGAAATTTTTTGAAAAAATTTAAAAAATGATATTTAAAATAATAAATTTTGAGATCGTCTGCATTGGGTAAAAGGTTAAACCTTTTTGAAAGTATTACACAATGCCAGTAGAAAACACTACACATTGTTCATTTAATAAAGTATTTTTGCAAGTTTAGCTCAAGTATGTTGGGGAATTATTTTTATACAGAAATTTATCACTGCGCCTTGTTTATTTTATGGCAATTTTGCTTGTTGATCAAATTGGACCAATGTTCTCCTCACTTCCTCCTGTGCTTTGTGGCAAGTAACAGCGTGATTTTTCCGTGACTGCCCTGTAAAAGATTTATGGGATAAGCAATATAAACGATAAGTGTTTTCAATTAATAAATTTATTCTACTCATAGAATTGAGAATAAAACCGACTCGCCAACAGCTTGTTGGTTTCATTCTTAATTCTACTCATAGAATAAATTTTTTATTGGTCCCTTACCGGCATTGCCGGAGGGGACTATAGGTTTGCACTCCGTCCATCCGTCAGTCTGTCAGTCTGTCCGTCTGTCAGTCTGTCAGTCTGTCAGTCACACTTTAGTTTTCCAGAGTTTTTTTGGAAACGCTTCAACAGAATGATTTCATTTTTGGTAAACTACTATAGAATGATGACTTACAGATCAAGTTTTAGTTTCATGCTGATTGCATTATTCTTGTGTGAGTTACGGCCCTTGGAAATATGGGAAAAAGCACCAAAATATCAGTTTTCCGGAGTTTTATTGGAAACGCTTCAATGGAATGATTTCATTTTCGGTAAACTACTATAGAACGATGACTTACAGCTCATGTTTGAGTTTCATGCTGATTGCATTATTCTTGTGTGAGTTATGGCCCTTGGAAATATGGAAAAACACCAAAATATCAGTTTTCCGGAGTTTTTTTGGAAACGCTTCAACGGAATGATTTCATTTTTGGTAAACTACTATAGAACAATGACTTACATAGAATAAATTTTTTACTAGTCCCTTACCGGCATCGCCGGAGAGGACTATAGGTTTGCACTCCGTCCATCCGTCAGTCTGTCCGTCTGTCCGTCTGTCAGTCTGTCAGTCACACTTTAGTTTTCCGGAGTTTTTTTGGAAACGCTTCAACAGAATGATTTCATTTTTGGTAAACTACTATAGAACAATGACTTACAGATCAAGTTCGAGTTTCATGGTGATTGCATTATTCTTGTGTGAGTTATGGCCCTTGGAAATATGGAAAAGCGCCAAAATTTCAGTTTTCCGGACTTTTTTTGGAAACGCTTCAAGGGAATGATTTCATTTTTCGTAACCTACTATAGAAGGATGACTTACAGATCAAGTTTGAGTTTCATGCTGATTGCCTTATTCTTGTGTGAGTTATTGCCCTTGGAAATATGGAAAAGTGCCAAAATATCAGTTTTCCGGACTTTTTCTGGAAACGCTTCAATGGAATGATTTCATTTTTGGTAACCTACTATAGAACGATGACTTACAGATCACGTTTCATTTACACTCTGTCCATCCATCTGTCAGTCTGTCAGTCAGTCTGTCGGTTGTACTTTAGTTTTCCAGACTTTTTTTGGAAATGCTTCAACGGAATGATTTCATTTTTGGTAACCTACTATAGAACGATCCATCCATCAGTCTGTCAGTCAGTCTGTCGGTTATACTTTAGTTTTCCAGACTTTTTTTGGAAATGCTTCATTGGAATGATTTCATTTTTGGTAACCTACTATAGAATGATGACTTACAGATCAAGTTTCATCTGTCCATCCGTCAGTTTGTCAGTCAGTCTGTCAGTCATACTTTAGTTTTCCGGACTTTTTTTGGAAATGCTTCAACCGAATGATTTAATTCTTGGTAACCTACTATAGAACGATGACTTACAGATCAAGTTTGAGTTTCATGCTGATTGCATTATTCTTGTGTGAGTTATGGCCCTTGGAAATATGGAAAAGCACCAAAATATCAGTTTTCCGGACTTTTTTTGGAAATGCTTCAACGGAATTCATGCTGATCACATCCAGGTTATAACAATTGTATAATTATTAATGCTCATTAGTCCGGTAGGGGACATTGTATTGCTTCAGCGATACAAGCGCTCTTGTTTGAAAACACTATACGTTTATTCTATATAAAAATCTACAGGACCTTAAGGGTTAAAAGAAGAGTTGAATTTTGTGACATTGACAGCGTGAAGTTTTTTTTTGTGGTAAATATTAAAGTATATAAAAGACTAAAAGTATTTACCAGGATTAACCCTTTACCCAACGAATCGCCCGCATCCACCCACGTAATATGCAAATTCAGCAGTTGAAAAAATATTATTTTTTGAAAAATTTCAACAAAACCATATCATGTGACCCCTCAGTGGTGATATTTAAAATAATAAATTTTGAGATCTGCGTTGGGTAAAGGGTTAAACACTTTGTATCAGGTTTCACACAAAAACATGAAACATTTCCCCTATTTTCTTATCAGCAAAACATACCCGGTAAAAAAGATCATTTGTTCCTCGTCAGGTCGTGACTGCCAATTATGTAGTCTAGAATTGAGTAGGAACTACTGCCTGGTCAGTTTGATGTTTACAGTGAAGGCATCCTGATACTTGGAATGTAAAGAATCTGCTTTAAGACCCTGTTTTTAGGCCTAAAAAAAGTTAAAAATCTGTTTCTCAGGCCTTCCCACATGGTCCTATTGACTGCCGCATGATCTTTTTATAACCACTGCAAACTTAAAAAAATAAAACTTGAATGGTTTATGGTTGATATTTTACCCAAGTTAATAAAATTGAGAAATTTGCTCCTTCAGTGCAACAAGGCGTTGCAATGCTTTAGCACTCAAGGGACAAAATACACCACCACCCATTCTATTCTGTAGATAATGAGGCCTAAAACACCAAACAAACCAAGAACATGAATTTTTGATGGCAAAGAAACAATTACAAAAATAAAAATAAAACACCGCCTGCCCACATGCAATTTTACAAAAAATGGCCTAATCGAGAAACAGAAGACCTACTTTGTGGGGCAGGGTTCCCGCACCTCCTTGAATTCCACGAAAGTCCTTGAATCTCAAAACACCCTCCCAAGGACCTGGAAACTCATTGAATATTGAAGGCCATCCTGGAAACTCCTAGAAATGGAGCCGGCTATGCATGGACAGTGTGCTATTTCAAAATACTGTACATCTGATGTCCATTCTTTTACCTTTTTACCTAGTAGCAGACGACACTTGTGAAAAAATTACTGTGCATTTGAACATTTTCATTTTTTCCAAAACATAGGTTGTGACCTCTTATTGGAACGAGCGTGATACGCTCGTTCCAATGAGAGTCATAACCTATGTTTCAGAAGCAAAAAATGAAAATATAAAAAGTTTGAACAGTGATTTTCATGGAAAGCGCTGGCCGTTTTTTTCTCGTTAACTTAGGTAAAGGGTGGAGTTATATTTTCTCTCTCTTGGATGCAAGTGGAAAATGTTTCCTGGGAAATCCTTGAATTTTGTCTGTTTTTCTCCTTGAAATTCCTGGAAAAAGCACAAAAAACCTCCTTGAAACTCCTCGAATTTGCTTAGAGGTTTGGTGCAGGAACCCTGTGGGGCCTTGTTGATATCATGTTATTTCAACCATTCGTTTTTGTTCCATTCAGGCCTGAAAATAAGCAGTCGGACCTTTGCAGAATGAGGTCCCCAGAGGGTGAATTTGACGATGCCATCCCATACTGTGGGCCAATTTATCCTGTGAGCACCTCTTTCTCTTTAGTTTTGAGACCCTGATTCAGATTTGAGGTTCACAGAGGGTAAATTTAGTGATGCTACCCTGCTGTGCAGGGTAGCATCACTAAATTCCCCCTCTGGGGACCTCATTTTGCAGATGACAGTCTGCTTATTTTCTGGCTTGGTTCCATTCATCACCCATTTTTGCCACTGCCATTTTGTCATTGCCAATTTTTTGCTTACACATTCGAAGTACACATTGAACACTGAAATTTACATTATGTTGAAATAATGATTTATTGCATCATTCTGCCTGCTACTGTAGAAAACATGTTAACTCCTGTCCCGAGTACCTTCCACTTCCCTTCAACTGTATATAATCAGCTGGTTCTTAATATTCCAGACCAATTGAAGAGTTTGAATTTTTTTCAAAATTGCAAGATAAAGAAAAATCAATATTGCCGCAAAGTTGGGGAAAGTGTAATGATTACCATAAATGTTTCCTGGTTCACAATACTTATGTATACTCAGAAAGAACTGTACAGTTATTTTCAAAACACATGTTTAGTAGGGCTCCCTAACTTTTTTTGCTTTTACCCGACATGTTAAGTCAGTAGTAGCCACGAAATGGACATTCAGATTTTATTATTTTTTCGATTTTTGCCTCCTAAACATAGATCATGACCCATCATTGGAATGAGCTCATCTAGACCCACAGCTGGGATCACAATATTTTCCGAGACAATGGGGCGAGAGTTAAGATTTTCCAACAGTGTTCCCTGATCATTGACTGTTGATACGAACTTGAAACCTAACTCAGTATACCAATATACTTCTTTAAAACACTAATAAATAAATAAATAATCTGAAATGTTCATTTATTATTATTATTTTAATGAATTACTTTCGTTTAACGAAAGTACATGTAATTCTTTGAAATAATAATAATGCACAGAATTTTTTTTGTGTAAATGACTACTTGATTGTTGAATACCAGGCCTTTAGATTGCTCTATTTCAGGCTTGGCAATTTCAGGAGAGTGATTTTTTAGCTCTCCTTACTGCCCTCCTGAAAGAATTAAGGAGAGCGAAAAATTGCCCTCCTAAATATTTTGGTCTGGGATGATTGAGATTACATGTATTATGCTCACATTAAATTTTTGTTGTAAAGCAAAAATGTAATTTAACTTCGAAGTCACATAACATCACGTAATTTCATTTTGAAAGTGGTTTGGTGGTAAAAGGTAATGGCTGCAACCATACCCAAACACAGTTGCAATCATTTGAAGCAAAATGGGTCACAGCAATATTTTTATACCACCCACTTGAAAAGTGGGCGGTATATAGCATTCATGGTGTCCGTACTTCCGTACTTACGTACGTCCGTACGTCCGTACGTCCGTGACGCTTTGGGGGTACACATCTGCTATCCGCTACTCCTCTTAAACCAGTGGATGGATTTCATTGAAACTTACAGGCATTCTTTTCTATACATTATAGATGTGCACCTCCTATTTTGCTTTCAGGTATTTTTATTTTTTACTCTTTCCCAAAGGGCGAAATGAACTTAGCCAAATTGTTGTGATGCTTTAGGGGGGTACACTCCTGCTATCCGCTACTCCTCTTATACCAGTGGGCGAATTTCATTGAAACTCTCAGACATTCTTTTATATACATTATAGATGTGCACCTTCTATTCTGCTTTCAGGTATTTTTATTTTTTCTATCCCATGTGGCAAAATGAACTTAGTACGTCCGTACGTCCACACATCCATTATGCTTTGAGGGGTACACACCTGCTATCCACTACTCCTCTTAAACCAATGGGCAGATTTCATTGAAACTTTCAGACATTCTTTTAAATACATTCTAGATGTGCACCTCCTATTTTACTTTCAGGTATTTTTTTTGTTTTCAGATATTTTCATTTTTAGGGTTTCCCATATTCCCATATTTAACAATGGGCTTTGTCAATTCAAGCTTGTGTGGGGGGGGGGGGGTGGAGGGGGGGGGGTTGACATTTGCTAATCGTGACCTCTTTTAAACTAGTGAATGGATTTCAGTGAAACCTTCAAACATTCTTTTACATACAGTGAAGATGTGTACCTTCTATTTTGTTTTCAGGTATTTTAATTTTTTTTTTGGGGGGGGGGGGGGGGGTTGTCAGTGTTTGTGCTCTCTACATTAAACACACTTTTACTGTTGTAAAATGTTTCTTGGTGGGAGTGGGTGGTATCATTTAGTGAGCAGTGCTCACAGTTTTTCTAGTTTTTTCTGTCAGTTTCAAGTTCAACAACTGACATCACAGTTTGAGGGGTAATTATTCAAGGTATATTGACACTATAATATACTACCATTACTACTATCCTGTCACTTGAAGCACTTGCACCAGGATGTGACTGTAGATTCAAGCAGACCTGTTGTCCAAGAAAGTCATACGCCTACCACTACCACCTTCAACCCCCCCTGGGGGGTTGAAGGTGGTAGTGGTAGGCATATGACTTTCTTGGACAACAGGTCTGGGTACACACACAGGTCTTGTCAAGTGTGTGTTCGGTTGTTGAGTGAGACATCTAGATGTCTAAGAGATTTCGCTTTACCTTTGTAAAGTTAATAAAATCACTGATGTAGTCTGTTGGTTTCAGTTTCAATGAGTTCCTTCAATTGGAAACTTAAAATGCTTTGTAAAGCTAATTGCTCTCCTAAGCTGATTGAGGAGAGCGATTTTTTGCCCTCCTGCATTTTTCAGAATGCCAGGCCTGCTATTTTGGGTACACCGTTTATTGAAAAGTTCAGTTTCAAAAGGATATTTGTCATATTCAAAGCTGTAGCTACTTTAATGCAGCTTTAGATGATTATCAAACTAATTTGCATGTGAGAAACACTTGAAATGACCCCATATGAAGGAAAATAAAGAGAGCGTCATTGCATGGCTTCTATTTTGGGCATACCCTTTATTGCTGTGAATTTGGGGTAATTTAAAGACCTGTTGAATACTCATTTGTATTTATTTATTTGTCTTTAACGATACTTTTGACAGGCAGGGTCACCTTGTGTCAGACAGTTTTATGGGTGGAGAAAGCTGGAGTACCTGGAGAGAACCACAGTGCAATGGCAAGCAACTGTCAGACTCCTCAACACACTCATTGCAAGCATCTGTCAGACTCCTCAACACACTAACTCCACACAACAGGGTTAGCATTGGTTCAAGACAAGTGCACAATTGATGAGCAGGATGCCTTAGTACACAGCGCCACTGTGCCCCCACTTGGGCAATTGGGATTAAGTGCCTTGACCAAGGACAAAATTCTGTTACCCATGGTGTGGATAGAACCATAGACCTTTCAGTGTAAAGTCTATTGCCGTAATCACTGAGCCACCATGCTCCTGCAGAATACTCATAGCCAGTCTTCTTTTCTAAATTAATGGCCTTCACAGAAAATGTCAGCGTTCAGGTGACCAACAGTTTTTACAACACACATTCAGACAACAGAAAGTTTTGACAGGGAACACTTCTCCCCACCATCCAAGCCACTAGTTTATTTTAAGGCCTGAGGTCATCAAGCTCATTGCAGCTTGGGAGCATGAGCTATGATTTTTAAATGGTAGATTGTGATTAGTACCAGATGGATACATCTATTTCCATCACATTATTATAAAGACTGAAAACTTGTTTTATTCTCTTCTCAAGTATATGATCTGTCATGTTAGAGAAACTTTTATGCAACATCAAAAGCAAGTGGCCTCAAATTTTGGCCTTGGTGTGTTAAAAAAATGAATCTAGTGGAGTATGCGGTATAGCCACGATTTGCACAAACTCAATTCTTATTATTTGCTTTTGTTTGTAAAAAAACATGACAACTCACTTTTTGTAATGCAAGTTGATAATTTTTTGTAAAAACAAGAAAGTAAGTTGTATTTACATAAAGACAACAAAATACTTGAAATGGTCAGACCTCACTTCACTGAAGAGTTACAAGATATACTGCATCAAAAAACTGCTATTCCAAGTTTAACACCCCAAATGTCAAAAGTATTTTATATAATGCATAAAAGTCCATGACTGCTGCCGTGACCCTCACCCTACTGAATGTGTTATTGAATGTTTTCATAAAAGCGATTTCTCTGTAGGAACCCCAGTAAATGAAGCAGTGCTTGTTTACTGTGATAAACAAGCTCCGTTTTACTGGAAAATCAGGGATCAAAATAAGTGGTATTGCATTGCATTTCGCTGTGCAAAAATCAACAAAAGCTATACAATCATTAAATATGCTAGCGAAATGCACTGCACATTCTCAAGTTCTTTTTCATGGTGGACAATGGGCATTTGTCCTAACTTGTAACTGCTTGTCTGGTAGAAACATGATGGTTCAATGGTGGTTCAATGACAAATCAGTTCATGGACCACCAGGTAGAATACCTGGTGGTCCATGAACTGCCGATTTGCCTCAAAGTTCTCAAGTATCCTTTCGAGTAAAAAAGTTAATTGGGGATAGAAGCCCACTCACATGATGGCAGAGTACCAAATCAGTATGTCTGTACCGTACATGCATGAACCGGTAATGCAATGAAGAAACCATTTGAAACTTTGAAAGCTACAGTAGTGAAGGAGTTGAAGATTCCACGGCTGTTGGTGCCAGGTGGCACTTACAGATCCAGGTAATGCTGTTACTGCAAGTTAATAGCAGCATTACACGACTGTATAAATTTCTTTGTTTTTTCTTCAAGTAGGCCTACCACTAATATACATGTAACTAAGTGTCAGATGCTTTCTGGGGAACAAAAGCGTCCATTATTGTATATTGAATTTGAAACATAAAAATGCTACACAATTTTAAAAAAAATGCTATGCAAATAAAAAACTTTATTTTGATCCCTGGGTAAAATAGGACCCAGTAACCAATGCCTAGGGTGAAAGGCCTATAAAATGGGATACATGGGTTTAAACGAATGGCTGAACTTGATTTTATATCCATATTGTGATAACAATTAGCCATTGTGCAGAAATATGTGACCTGAAACACCAATAAATAAATATAATTTTCTTCGTTTGAATTAGTGAATTAGAAGAAAATTAATTTCCCGTGTATCCAGTTTAGTCTCCATCGGTCGATGGAGTGTTAATAGTTGAGCAAAGAATGTCAGTGTTGCACGGAGTCCGTGCAACACTTCAGTTAACAAGTCATTCAGCTTTGGGTGACTGGCCGGCTAACACGTATTTTTTATTTTTTACATGGGCCACTGTAATGGCTGGAAGTGACCAATATCGGATTTTCATGACCCATTATTTCCGTACTTATGTTGTGTTATTTCGGAATTGTCTCGGACCTATGATCATTAAGTGAATGCAAACAACTTCGTCGTTATACAACTACTGAGCCGGTCAGCCGGTCACCCAAGTGCTCTTTTCCAAAATAAAATATTATTTTGAAATAGTGTTGTTGTGTGTTTTAGTGACGTGGAGACGTCACGGGTTTAGGGGGAAATAAATAAATAAATAAGTAAATAGGACCTGGTAACCAATGTCTGGGGCAGAAGGCCTTTAGAATGGGCAACATGGGTACAAGCGACTGGCTGAACTTTACTTTATGTCCATGTTACAGTCTTGATTAGCCATTGTGCAGAAGTATGTGACCTTGGTCACCAATAAATACTACTAAAATAGGACCAGGTTACTAATGCCTGGGGTAGAAGTTCTCTCTGGACTTGGTTTTATATCCACGTTGCGGTGACGATAAGCCATTGTGCAGAAATATGTGACCTTAAACTCTAAAAAATAAATAATTTATTCCAGAGTGGAATCATTTGGTTTTCCATTTAAAGGAAGAATTTAATTTTAATATTTTAGAAATAAATGTAGAAATTTTTGTGTGCAAGATCTAAGTGTCGAAGGGTTTAGATGGTCAAAAGAAGAGATTTAAATGTACTTTGCTCTTGCAATATTTATCCCATTGCCCACTCATCATAAACGGACTTGAGAGTGAACAATACTTTTAATAGCAAATCAAATAAGTTCTATCAATATAAAAACCTATAATTATGCTTTGACCTAGAGCAAGTAAATATTTTTTACATAAGTTAAACAAGCAAACCTTTATTTCACATGAGTAAAGTAATGTATAAAAGACAACTGGGTTTGTATCCAAGTGGACTGACATATTTTAAAATTGATTTATTGGCAAAGTGTGTGTGTTTGAATTTTATAGAATGGAACAATTTCCATTATGGATTGTATTTTTTCCGTTCCACTCTCACTGAATAAGACTTTGGTAAACTGATTTTTAACCCTACACATAACACAAACTTTGAACAACAGAATCAGTATTTTTCCCAAATGATTTAAATTCATTTTTTCCCTTCAAATCTACACCTTATGACACTCATTGGAATCAGCCCTCTGGGCTTATTCCAATGAGGGTCCTAAGCTATTATTTAATGGGAGCAGTACCCAAAAAAATGAATGATAATTTCAGTATATAGTGCAGTGCAGATTTGTCAAGTAAAAAGGTAACAAGAAAGTAATCATGACAAAATTACATGGTTAATCTTATTGTATGTGAATTCCGTCTGATCTTCACAAGGCTTTCAAAGTACTGGTACTATGTTGGTGCTCATACATTCCATCATACATTCCAAATATAGAACAGTACCTGGAAACTGATGAGGCCTGGTGTTTCATTGGCTAACATGTAAGGCCACCTGACTGAGACTTTGTGAGTTCAGATCCATCTAGTCCGTTTAGTTGTACAGTGGAGCCCACTTAATTGGATATCTCTTAATTGTATATCCCTGTTAATTGAATATAATTTTCAAACACAAAACCATTTACCATACCTTCAGTACAAATTTGATCTGTTAATTGCATATGGGTTGTAGAGTAAACTCCTGTTAATTGTGTATAAATTTTTTGATATGTTGAAAAAATTGCTGTGACACGCACCAAATTCCCCTTATTTATCAACCTTTTTGGCCACATACATCCAATACAGACATTTATTCTATTATATCTTGTTTGACAGAGCTCTAAGAGCTCTGTCAAACAAGATATAATAGAAAAAATGCTCAATTTACTTCCAGAACACAGGAAACTGACCAAATCCCTGTTAATTGTATTCTCCTGTTAAATGACTAATTTTCAGTGTCAAAATGGATATTCAGTTAAGAGGATTCTACTGTATTCTTGATCAAGACAGTTATTCCTTAACCTAATAAGACTTTGGGACAACACTTGTAAAGAAATTTCTGAAATAACTGAAAGTTTTCCATTTTTGTCACAACCCATAGCTTATAACAAGCTATTAATTGAGAATAGAATATGTTTTCATTTTGAGAATTCACTTTAAAAAATTTCCACAAGGCCTAAAAAAATAAAAAATCTGTTTCTCAGGCCCTCCCGCATGGTCCTTTTGGCTGCCGTATGCTCTCTTTTTATAACCAATTTAAACTTTAAAAAAATTAAAATTAAATGGTTTCTGTCTGATATTTTACCCAAGTTAAAAAAATTGCTGAATTTGTCCCTTGAGTGCAAGAAGGCTTTGCAATGCTTTAGCATTGCAAAGCCTTCTTGCACTCAAGGGATGAAATACACCACTACCCATGCTATTCTGTAGATTATGAGGCCTAAAACTTGAACCAAGAACATGAACTTTTGATGGCAAAGAAGTAATTACTGAAATAAAAAATAAAATAAAAAACCGCTCGCCCGCATGCAATTTCACAAATAATGGCCTGAGAAACAGAACATCTACTTTGTGTGGCCCAATCCTGTATAAATATTTTCACTAGTTCCTTGAGTCCTGTAACATGTAACCAACTAACACTGTGCATTTTTACAGGCTTGGACAGTGTATATTTTCATGTAGTGTGTGACAAGGCAGTTACCATTTTTATTACCTGCGTCGCCAGCGGCAGAGCAGGTCTAGTAACCGCTCGACTCTGTCCGTCCATCAGTCCATCCGAAACACTTTTTCCGTCAAGGTTTTCTTGGCTTCTATGAAAGGGAATGATTTTATATTTGGTCTGCTGCTTCATAATGATGAGTTGTATCGCGAAAACCATTTTCAGATCTGCCGTGCAGCCACTTCCTGTTTGCCGATACTTTGAAATTTCACTGTACCCACTGAACATTGAAATTTTTCGTCAAACGTTTCTCGGCTTCTATGCAAGGGATTGATTTTATATTTCATCTGGAACCTGATAATGATCAGTTGTATCGTGTATGCAATTTTCAAATCTGCCGTGCAGCCACTTTCTGTTTGCCGATTCAATTGCATGCAGCGACGAAGGTCCAGACCCGGTATTGGTCTTGGCTTGTTTAAAACCAAAAATTGCACAGGGTTAGTCACACATTCTGGTTATAAATAATTTTCATTTTTAACTGAGTAACTAACCATGTGTAGTGTACAGCTTTAATGTAAATCTTATCTATATCAACTCTTTACCCATTGTAATAATGAAACCCATCCAGTAATATTCACAAAAAAGCATTCATACTCGGCTTCTAACACCCCTCATTGGTTTTTATAGTGGATTCTAAAAAATGAAAACATATTCTGTTTTCAGTTAACCCTTTACCCAATGCAGACGATACCAAAATTTATTATTTGAAATATCATTTTTCTAAATTTTTCAAAAAATTTCAACAAATCCATATCATGTGACCCCTCGTTGGAACGAGCTCAAGGAGCTCGTTCCAACGAGGGGTCACATGATATGGTTTTGTTGAAATTTTTTGAAAAATAATATTTTTTCAACTGCTGAATTTGCATATTACGCGGGCGGATGCGTGCGATTCGTTGGGTAAAGGGTTAATAGCTTGTTTTATGACCCCTTGTTGGTGCAAAATCATAAGTTATGTTTTGGAGGCAAAAACGAAAAAGTAACAGTTTATCCTTTATTGCTCATGCAGGAGCTTGTTGGCACAGTATGTCATATGCCTAAACACACAGTGCCACTACATGTCAACACGAGCATTTAGGTGATGTGTCTTGCTCAAAGATGTAATTTAAAAGACTCAAAATTCGCTGAAGTTTGTGAGAATCCTCATTCTGTATTAGCACATGAATCATCAGAACCATTTATCATAATTCTGATTTCCTGTTGAAAACTCTGAGAAGTGCAGCAGTGCATGTATACTGTAGTAAACAAGCTTTGTTTTATTGGTGAAATAGGACCAATAAAATCAATGCTTGGGAATGGAAGCCCTCTAAAATGGGCAACATGGATATAAATGATTGCCTAAACTTGACTTTATCTCTATGTTGCGGTCATGATTAGCCATTGTACAGAAGTAAGTGACCTGAAACACCAATGAATGAATATGAACAGTCAACCACGACTGCCACAGGCAAACGTTGGGGAAAGAATGAGAGGCATCCCTCCTCTCATTGGTGGGAGTCCGGTAAGTAGTGAATTTTGCCCAGGATATTTCCAGTTTTATTTTTTGAAGGCTGAACTTGTTTTTACTGTATTCACGTTCTTCAGAACGTGAATAGTAACAAGTTATGCCTTCAAAAACTAAAACTATGGATAATTGGCCAAGCTGTTTCTGCGATGGTGCTACAGAGAATATTTATTTATTGTTGTTTAAGGTGTCAGTCAGTCTTGTAAGGGTCACCGTAACTTCCGTTTGGCGCAGTATGGAATAACTTTGTTAAGATTCGATTCAAGTCAATATCGATATCAGAGGCACGATTCGATTAAAAAAAATGTGTGATTTACAGATCCCTACTTAGCATGACTTTTTCTCCATGTTGCGGGCACGATTAGCCTTTGTGCAGAAATATGTGACCTTAAACACCAATAAATCAGTTCAGATTCTTGCCACATTTTAAGACCTAAATGGCATTAGGAGGCCTCATCAAATTAGAAATTTTAAGAACCTAATATTTTTAGCAGCAACAAGCAGCTCCATAAGCTGGTAGTGTATCTTAATGATGTCTGGTGCCATGTTCAATGCAGGTGTTGTTCAGAGTATAATGATGTCTGGTGCCATGTTCAATGCAGATGTTGTTCAGAGTATTTTTGTCAGAATTATTGCCCTTTATTGACTTGGAATTTGCTTCAGTTTTACCATCCGTCGCAGTTTAAGTGTAATCTCGCAAATTTTTCCAGGTAACATCTTCAGGTGTACCTTATTTCAAAATTTATTTACTTGTTGAAGCCAGAACCGCCCAGTTACTTTTCTGACATTAAAAAATATTCAGACTTGTTGTCAAGTGCAGTTGTTTCTTGTCAAGTGTTGTCTGCCTATACAGGCAGATGACAGTTGACCAAAAAAAGATTCTCAGATTAAACATCTCTTTTTTGTCACAAGAACCCAAACTGCCATTGTCACAGTAACTGCTGTACAGCATTGTTGACGTGTGTACTCAAGTGTACACTACTAATTGTAATGTGAGAGATTGTGATAGTTACTTTCTATATCTCAGTGGTTACTTTCCACAACCCAGTGATTCTCTCTAGGTCTTGCTGTGTCCCGCACTTGTCAGAGCAGTTTTGATAATGTATCATTTCATCAAATTTTATCCAAAAAGAGTTCAGATAGATATTGTAGCACCCATAATTGGATATTTCAATAACCCTGATAATTGCATATACCTTCCAAACTCCTAAGCATTTACCATACTGTCAATACAAACCTGACTGGTTATTCGTTGTAGGTTATAGAGTAAGCTCATATTAATAGAATAATATATTTTGTGATCTATCATAGAAGTACTATAAAAGCCATTAAGTTGTCCATGTATATTGGTCAATTCGATCTCAGTATGTCCAATGTAAGTATTTAAGGCCACACAAAATATACTAATTGATTCTCATGCAATTTTGTTTTTCACATCAGTGAGGGGGTGGGGAAGATTTTAGTTTCAAGTTTTATTTTTTTCTTGAGAGGCTTTTTACTGTCTTTTTACACCCAGAAAATATAGAAAGTGCTTAATTATACAAATAAACTCAGTTAATCTTAAAAATAAAACGGTTTTGCATCTTCAGTAATGCTTTTCAGATTTCAGTTTCAAAGTCACTTCCTAGTAAATATTAAAGCTCAAATTCTGAACAGCTCAATTTTGTAGTACAGTGGAGTCCACTTAATTGGATATCTCTTAATTGAATAACCATGTTTATTGAATATAATTTCTCAACACAAAACCATTTACCATACCTTCAGTACAAATTTGACCTGTTAATTGAATGTAGGTTTTTGAGTAAACTCCTGTTAATTGAATAAAAAATCTGGTAGTCTGTCGAGAAATTACCCTGACTCTCTGTAGTTTTCCCTTGTTTATAGACCTATTTAGCCTCAGTATATCCAATACAGGCATTTAATCGATTATATCCTGTTTGACAGAGCTCATGGAGCTCTGTCAAACAAGATATAATAGAATAAATGCAAAGTTTATCTCCAGAATACAGGAAAGTGATACAATCCCTGTTAATTGAATATTCCTATTAATTGAATAATTTTCATTGGCAAAGTAGCTATTCAATTAACAGGGTTCCACTGTAATATTAAAAGAAAGACACTGCAAAGCAATAAAAGGGATTAATGAAGGATTGTATGAGAATCAAAGGATTTTTTTTCCCCTAATCTATTATACTTTGCTCCATGAGCTCTGTCAAAGAAGATATAAGAGAATAAATGCTTGATCATCACTAGAATGCATGAAAATGACCAATTACTGTTAATTGAATATTTTTTACTGGCAGAGTGGCTAATCAATTTGCATGGCTTAATTCTCTGTGTTTTTATCATCGTTCTATTTTAAATAAGCACATGCTTTTGGAAAGGTGTACAAATTAAAATGAGAGAAGTGAATTTGAATTTTATTTTTCTAAGGCTGAGAAATATGAGCAGTCAAGGGACCGCGGTGGCTCAGTGGTAGACTGTTGGACTTCTATGTTAGAGGTCCTGAGTTCGATCTCCATTCGGGACGACCCGCATTGTGTCCTTGGGCAAGGCACTTTATCCTGGTTGCCCACGTGGGGGCATGATGATGCTGCATGTCGATGGTGCACATGGCTTCAACCGCTGTAACTCCACTTGGGCGGAGCTTGAACAGAGTTAGAATTTGAGGAGCTGACAGTTGCTCGTCTATGCTCGGTGGTTCTCTCCAGGTACTCCGGCTTCCTCCACCCGTAAAACTGTCACAGTCACGATTAGCCGTTATGCATAAGTATGTGACCTTAAACACCTATGAATAAATAAATATGAGCAGGCAAAAAAATGGTCACCTTATTTTCTTCAGCTTCTCCTGTTAGTGGATGCTGATATTCCTGCTTAAGACAGAATTGCTCTTGCCACTAAGATAAGAGTAAGCTGGGCACATTTAACCCTTTACCCAACAAATCGCCCACATCCGCCCGCGTAATATGCAAATTCAGCAGTTGAAAAATTATTTTTCAAAAAATTTCAACAAAACCATATCATGTGACCCCTCATTGGAACGAGCTCGTCGAGCTCGTTCCAACGATGGGTCACATGATATGGTTTTGTTGAATTGTTTGAAAAATTTGAAAAAATGATATTTAAAATAATAAATTTTGATATCGTCTGCGTTGGGTAAAGGGTTAATCAAATTTTCTCTTTGTAAATGGAATGCATTTTTTTTTACTGATTCCTTGAGTTAATTTAGATGAATGAATTATTTATTTATTTATTTATTTATTTATTTATTTATTTATTTAATGGGGTTTAATGACACTTTTGACAGCCAAGGCCACCTTGTGTTGGACAGTTTTATTATGTCTCCCCTTCCCAGAAGGGACACATATTGTTTTAGTGTATATTCTTCTTCACATAGTGACCTTCATGTGACCTTGACCTTTGACCTGAAGGTCAGATTTATGTGTTTTTTAAGGGAAACATCACACAAACTTTGTCCGGGCCATAACTTTTTTGTCTTTTGACCTACACCTTAGATACTTGGCATGTGGATGTATCACCATGAACCGGTGTGCAGTGTACCATAGTGACCTTCATGTGACCTTGACCTTTGACCTGAAAGTCAGATTTATGCGCTTTTTTTAAGGGAAACTCTGGACCAGAACTTTTTTGTATTTCGAGTCAGGCTTTAGATATTTGGCATGTGGATGTATCACCATGAGCCAGTGTGTAGCGTACCTTTGTGACCTTCATGTGACCTTGATCTTTGATCTGAAGGTCAGATTTGTGCTTTTTTCAAGGAAACTGTCCGGACCAAAACCTGTTTGTCTTTTGAGCCAGGCCTTAGATATTTGGCACGTGGATGTATAACCATGAGCCGGTGTGTTGTATACCATTGCGACCTTCATGTGACCTTGACCTCAAGGTCAAATTTATGTACTTCAAATAGGGAGTAATTGTCCAGACCAGAATTTTTTTGTTTTTTGACCTAGGACTTGGTTATTTGACATGTGGATGTGTCACCATGAGACCGCATGTCGTCTACCTCGATGACCTTCATGTGACCTTGACCTCTGACCTTAAGGTCAAATTTATGTACTTCAAATAGGGAATAATTATCCAGACCAGAACTTTTTTATTTTTTGACCTAGGACTTAGATATTTGACATGTGGATGTATCGCAATTAGACCACATGTCACATGTAATCATGACCTTCATGTGACCTTGACCTCAAGGTCAAATTTATGTACTTTAAATAGGGAGTAATTGTCCAGACCAGAATTTTTTTTTTTGACATGTGGATGTGTCACCATGAAACCGCATGTCAGCTACCTTGATGAACTACATGTGACCTTGACCTCTGACCTCAAGATCAAATTTATGTACTTCAAATAGGGAATAATTGTCCAGATCAAAACTTTTTTGTTTTTTGACCTAGGACTTGGATGATTGACATGTGGATGTATCATAAATGAGACCACATGTCATCATGACCTTCATGTGACCTTGACCTCAAGGTCAAATTTATGTACTTGTAAAAGGGAGTAATTGGATTTACTTATTTCTCTTTAGAGCTAGACCTTACATATCTGGTATGATTGTCAATATTTTTATCTATATATCATTTGTAGTGCATAAAATAGAAAGGAAGGGGAGACATATGTTTTAGTGTGCTAAAACACTTTCTAGTTGGTGGAGGAAGCCAGAGTACACAGAGAGAACCACTGAGCAGTGGTAAGCAACTGTCATACTCCCGGTGTACCAAATCCACACAAGCAGGGTTATCGTTGGTTGAAGAGAAGTGCACCATACGGCGTGTATTACACCTTAGTACACAGCATCACCATGACCCCCCCCCACACCCCCCCCCCCCCCCCCCCCACCCACCCCCCACACACACATTGCTGATCACCCAAAGACACAATGCAGTTAGCCCTGGTGGGGATCAAAGCAAGGACCAATCGGTTTGAAATCCAATTCCGTAACCATTGAGCCACCACGATCCCATTTAGATGAATTTTTCATCAAATGTAGCCATGGCTGCTTTGAAGCAGCCATGACTAGATTTGATGAAAAATATCTTGAAAATACTTAGTAGGTTGAGAGTTAAGGCAAATGATAGGCAAATGGAAAGATCTTTCTCCAGTTTGGAGAGCACTGCATCAATTGACAGAAATTATGTATATTGCTGAGGCGTCTCATGGATAAAGAAGGGAGCGCGGTGGCTCAGTAGGTAGAGGTGCAGGCTGCAAGCCGAGAGGTCCTCGGTTCGAATCTCACCTGCGGCAACCGCATTGTGTCTTTGGGCAAGACACTTCATCTCCATTGCCTGCGTGGGGGCACGATGATGCCGTGTACTAAGGCGTACTGCACGTCGATGGTATGCATGTCTTCAACCAGTCTAACCCTGCCTGTGCTGCAGTGCGGAGTAACGATGTTGGGGAGCTGGCAGCTGCTCGTCGTTGCTCGGTGGCTTCCTCCACCCGTAAAACTGTCACGGTCATGATTAGCCATTGTGCATAAATATGTGACCTTAAACATAAATAAATAAATGGATAAAGAACAAGTTTGGCATCGGTGGGTAGGTAAATATCGGAGTTCCACATATAGCAACTTACTTTGGCTAGACTTGTAGGTTATTCAGGACATAAGAGTGTTTGTTTCTATGTGACATTATAAAGATACCTGGGTATAGAATATTATCAAGTAATTAATGGCATGTGCTTGTCATTGAACTATCAGTAGGAGGTGAACATTTCAAGAGTGCTTAGAATTTTGGTACATATTGATTTTTTTGTTTAGTGTTTTGTTTGGCATTAGACTACTGTTGGGATATTAGACTCATTGACTTACCTTACATAGTACATTTACCTAATTACCCCTCCTACCCTTGAATTTTAGTTAACTCTTTTCCAGTGTTCGCACAGGACCAAAACTGACTGGTGCCATATTTTTAGCCCTGCTGGATATTTTAGTGCCAAACAAAGTGTTTTGGTTCCAGAATGATAATGGGAGGAGCAGGCCTGGCATTCTTTAGGAGTGCAGGAGTGCCGCACGCCTATCTCACGCCAAGAAAAAATTGAGGAGGGCAATTTTTTGCACCCCTTGATTTTCCGCACCTGTTTGGGACTGCCTTTAAAATCTATTACCATTTCGTCCCCTGAGTTCTAATGTGTTCTCTGTGCCTACTGGCACAGAGAACACATTGGAACTCAGGGGATGATTTGTCAATGTTGCATTGATTCGCATTAATTCATGACCCATTCTGTTTTGCATTTCGATACATTTGAGCGCAGAAGTCAGTCACATAAGAATTGAATGCAACATTTGTGTGTGCCAATTTTTCCACTATGTAGCTGAATGTAGTACAATTTTTCAGTCACAATATTAATACCTTGAAGTGAATATAACCAAAATAGCATACAAGTTTTTGCATTGAAACTTTCAGGTGCAATTGCACTCCTAAGCATTCTGAGGAGAGCAATTGTTTTGCACTCCTGGATTTTCTAGATTGCCAGGCCTGGAGGAGAGAGGGTGTACTTCGATGTCTGATCCAAATAAATTGAAAATGACTGGCCATTGTTTCAAGAGAGAACAGACAAATGGTAATGAAAAAAAAGTTCTCATGAAATCCTCGGTAGGCAAAAAGGGCCTATCTAATTAATAAGGCAAGAACATGTGCAAAAAATTTTCCATCAAAAATTATCACTCTTTAGTTTTCAAACAAACAAATAAAAGAAATAAAATAAAAACCTCCCTCCCTCATTGATTTGAAAAATTAATTGCTTGCAAATCAAATGTATTTTTTTATTTGGCCTAATAATCACAGCTGATTGACTGAACTTGTGTTGTGGTTATGGTATAGCCAAAGATGCTGAAAGTAACCTTCATCTGCACTAAACAGATCAGTGTCTATATCCTGCTTTGTCATTCCATTCAGATCTGTCAAAAACAAAATGCTTATCACATACACTACCTTATAATGCATATAATAAAAGAATATATACTGTTTTTGAGTTCTAGAATTTTCACTCCTGCTTTTCAATTGCTCATGAAACCTTATATTGGAGCTGACAGTTGCTCGTCGTTGCTCAGTGGTTCTCTTTGGGTAATCCAGCTTCCTCCACTCATAAAACTGTCACAGTCATGATTAGCAAGTGTGCATAAGTATGTGACCTTAAACACCTATAAATAAATAAATAAATAAATAAATTTGGCTTCAGTACATCCAACACAGACATTTAATCTATTATATCTTGTTTGACAGAGCTCATGGAGCTCTGTCAAACAAGATATAGAATAAATGCTAAGTTTATCTTTAGAATACAGAAAAGTGACACAAACCATGTTAATTGAATACCCCTGTTAATTGAATAATTTTCATTTGCAAAGTGGCTATTCAATTAACAGTGTTCCACTGTATCGGCTACACAGTTGACAGTACACTTACAAAATCAGAAAGCAAACTGTTTCATTGTTTTCCCTCTAATATCCTCTTTATATTTTCAGTTCACTTTGGTTTCATCAGGATCCACAGTTGGCCAAAATATGATGAACATGCAGTACAGAAATGAATTGTCTAAAGCTGTAACAACAACTTGGATGACAAGATCACAGAAACATTTATATGCATTGTTGTTAATTGGATGTCCATGGTTGAAAGACCGGTCTGGAGATATTCTAAAATTCCTAAAGTGTGATAAATATACTTATCCGGTACTATGTATTCTGAAATTCCTAAAGGGTGGTAGTAACCGTTATGGATAACACTTTTTGTAACCGTTATGGATAACATGCTGTTCCCAAACCAGCGACTGACACTGTTTTGGGTTTCTTATTCTTTTTCTTCTTTAAAACAACCAACAAACCATGGTTTCAGTATTACAGTGGAACCCTGTTAATTGAATAGCCACTTTGCCAATGAAAATTATTCAATTAACAGGAGTATTCAATCAACAGGGATTGTGCCACTTTCCTGTATTCTAGAGATAAACTTAGCATTTATTCTATTATATCTTGTTTGACAGAGCTCCATGAGCTCTGTCAAACAAGATATAATAGATTAAATGCCTATATTGGATGTACTGAAGTCAAATAGGTCTATAACCAAAGGAAAACTGGGGAGAGTCAGTGTAATTTCTTGACATGTTACAAGATTTTTTATTCAATTAACAGGAGTTTACTCTATAACCTATATTCAATTAACAGATCAGATTTGTACTGAAGGTATGGTAAATGGTTTTGTGTTGGGAAATTATATTCAATTAACAGGGATATACAATTAAGAGAGATCCAATTAAGTGGGCTCCACTGTACCATGAATATGCCCATGATTCTAAGCAAACACAGAGCAGAATTCTTGTTGTTATGCACAGTTCCTAGCCATCTTCCAGTTCGAGGTTCTCGGAGATAGCCACCCACTACCCTTCTGCCACTGTGCACATTCAAACCAAATAAGATTATTGGTTCTTGTTTCTGACTCTTGTGAATTCATAAGCAAATAAAGTTATAAAGCAAATCAAGTTATTCGTGTCACAAGGAATTTAAATCTCACATCGTCCCTGTGCGCCTTCGGTGTGCTGAAACTATTCATTCATCGGGTGGTAGTGATTTTTGTTTGTTGTCTACAGATGGATGGATGCAGGGCTTTTGATTGGTCTAATTTGGGGACACCTGATTCAAATAAAAAATGTCCCCAAAATATGAAGAAATTAGCAAATTTACATACTTATAGAATATAATACAGGGCTTTCTAAGACCTATTTTTCATGATGCAAAAAGTATTTCCCAACAAATATTCTCATTTTAGAATGTTACAACAGGCTGTTAGTTGCCATCTCCTAATTTGAGGAGACCTTTTACTGGCTTGAATTTAGGATGATATAAAGGCCTGGGATGGAAAAATGGATCAACAGAAGGATGGGTGCCCAGATGGTTGGATGGACAGACAAAAGACTGATCGCTACATCCCTAGATTTCATCTGGAGATAAAAATTTGATGGATGAAATTTTTTTATTTCTACACCAATGTGCACAGGGTGAAGTAATAATCCAACGCCCAAAATGTATAATACCTGATAAGGCCTAAAAAAGTTAAAAATTTGTTTCTCAGGCCCTCCTTCATGGTCCTTTTGGCTGCCGCATGCTCTCTTTTTTTTACCAATGCAAACTTTAAAAAAAAATTAAATGGTTTATGTCTGATATTTTATCCAAGTTAATAAAATTGATAAATTTGTCCCTTGAGCAGGGCTCGATTTAACTGGATTCACATAGCGATTTTTGAATCAGTTTTCAACTATAGCTAATCGATTTCACATGACAAAAACATATAAGTAATAGGAAATGGTAATCAAAATTTATCCAAGTTAGTAAACTGCTATTCAATTTTTAAAAATTAAATCGACTGCTGCCCTTGAGAGCAACAAAGCTTTGCAATGCTTTTTGTTTTTGATACAGTTTTGTACACTATTATTACATTTGCATGTAATTGTCCCAAGCCAAATGTAGTCAGCCAGAAACGTTGATACTGTTTTTTTCAGATATGAGCGATAACTACATTATAAAATTTCACATTGTTCAATCTGCTTGTTAAGTGGTTGTTGTGGTCAGAAAAAGTGGTAGGTGATATGAAGTCATTAGACTAACTGGTTTCAGTGGAGACGTGTATGGTTTTGACCCCTTTCCCATGTGAAGAAAGAATATCCTTCATAGACTGTAGTTATTTGTTAACCCTTTACCTAACGAATCAGCCACATCCATCCATGTAATATGGAAATTCAGCAGTTGAAAAAAATTTCAACAAAACCATATCATATGACCCACTCATTGGAACCATTCCATTGAGCTTGTTCCAATGAGGGTTACGTGATTTGGTTTTGTTGATGTTATTTGAAAAAAATGTGATATTTAAAGTAATAAATTTTTATGTCATCTGCATTGGGAAAAGGGTTAAGTATGACTCGATGTTTACTTTGACACAACTCTAAATCTCTAACAATACTATGGATGAGAGCAGCTATCTTCTGGGGCAGGATATTTAAAACTTTATTTGCAAGAATCATTACATGAATGAGATTCTCACAAAATTCTTCTCCTGATCCCCTCACCCAGTCCCTCCCAAACGGTACCATCCCAAAAGTTACACAGTCGGTTTGTCACACAGTCTAAATGACTATATAAACACCAACCTTGCACACCTAATATTGGTGTTAATAGTCTGTTCCATACTGATTTCATTCAGTGACTACTTTTATCATCAGGGGAATTAAAAAAAACGACAATTTAAATAGGTTTTCATGTTTATTTTTAATAAATATGGAACATTGCAGATTAATAAACTAAGAAGATAATAATGAAATGAAACAATTTAACAATACAACAAATTAACCTTACAATAATATTACATAAAAATCAGATAAATAAATATAGAAAACATACAATGAAAAGTTTTGAATAACTGACAAAAAATAAAATGAATAATTAATGAATGATCAAATGATAATTTTTTTTTTCCATGTTCAGGTTAACCCTTTACCTAATGCAGCGGCCAGAGGCGTCCCGAAAAAATACCCTTTACTAGCCTAGAATAATATTTTAGTGTGCCTCAATAAAACCATACAAATATGGATATCATTAGAATCGGCTCAACGAGCTGATTCTAGTGATATCCATATTTGTATGGTTTTATTGAAAAGGGGATCATAATTTGAGGTTAAAACTTAACATTTTAAAATAATTTTTAATAAACAACTTTTTTTAAAAACTTCTATTACAAAGTTTCCCACTTTTGAAAAAGTACATATTTGTGATGGGGAGACACCCCCCCCCCCCCCCCCTCTCACACACACACACACACACCCTCTCTCTCAGAATGTCCCTTTTGAAAAAATTGGCGCTCGCACCAGATGATTTCGACATCTGGGGGTCTGTGCCCCCCCCCCCCCCCCACCCCAACTCTAAAATGCTTCCTACGCCACTGTAAATACACAAAATAATAAATAATTATATACATTTTTGTTTAACATACTATCCAAGTTTCAACAAATGGCCGACACAATCAAGATAGTCCATAACACTTTTCTCATTACTTAATAACTGTTCTTTTAGTCTTATTAATCTATTGTCCATTTCTTTATAAACACGTTTCCTTTGAGGAGGGGCTGCACCCATCTCTACTTGTACAATTTTGGCTCTCTCAGCTACTTCTATTCTTCTTATTGTTTCAATAAACCTAAAGATATTTGGATGATTATGGGGTATAGACTTATTTATTCGGTGGTGAAAACCTTCTAAATTATTGTTTGTCCTTGGCCCAGTGGTTGTAAAGTGATTCCACATTGGAATGGGGAATCTGGCGTCATCATCCACCCATGTTGATACCATGTAATCATTAAACTGCGTTGTATTTTGGCCTTCAGGTGACAACTCCATAACTTCAAGCCACGCATCCTGGACTTTTTCAGTAGGTAAAAGGGGAAGAGCAGCTGCTCGCCTTACCCAATCTTGTGTTGCCTGATCTTCTTTATAGGCTGTAGCGAGGCCCAGATTCTGAATCTTTCTCCAGATGGCTTGGGTGTAATGGAAAAAGCACCCCTTAACTTCGGCGTGTGGAAACTCCCTCTCTGTGGCTTGTATTGCAGCAATTTCAAAATCAGTTTGCACCATTGAAGGTTGGAGTTGGCAGTTCAGTTTATCTTCCACAGCAGTCTTTAAACATCTAAATAATCTACAATATGTGTTGGCTTGTCGATTCGGAAGTAGTGCATATACTAGAGGGAATGTTGTAGATCCTTTTCTATAATGTAATATATACAGCTGGTTCCAAAGAGATGGGCATGCTGAAAATGTTCCATCCATATAAATTGCATTAGCTGCCTGAAGGGCACGGAGCTGTTTCTCTGTTGAAAATGCCAAAATTTTATCTGTGTCACCATCATTAATAAGAAGAAATGGATGGCCGTCGATAGTGTCGATCCAGGGTTCTTCCAGGTTTACCTCAGAAAGACTCAAATTTACTTCTTAAATAGGGAATATCAATTGTGTTTATTCTACAGAGAAGCCACTTCAAAAGAAAATGTTTATACTGGAAACAACAAATCAAATAAAACTTCAAATAATTATTATTAATAATAAAAAAACATAACATTTGTTTCATTAAATCATATCAAATCAAAGCACAAAGCCATTTAGGTGATAGTGTTTGTACAGAGTAAACAATGTATGAGTTTAGAATACTTTAAAAAAAATAAAACTGACTAATGATTACAGTAAAGTAAACAATTGATAGCTTTTAAAAAAATAACACAGCATTATCTGTTGAGGGGTAACAGGTTGTTAACACCCTTTTATTAATTTCAAAACTGTGAGACTAATGATACATTTGGACTGTGTGACAAATTGACTGTGTAACTTTTGGGAGTAAACCTCCCAAACACACACTTTATCCATGTCTCTGATAATGAGTTATCTTTTAACCCTTTATCCAATGAACACAATATCAAAATGTATTATTTTAAATACAGTAGAACCTGTCTTGAGAGACCGCCCTTTGGGCCACACAAAAGTGGTCTCTCAAGACAGGTGGTCTCTCATAACAGGTTTCAGATTTTCTCAAGTCAATGAATAACCAACCACAAAATTCAGAAATGGAGAAGAATGGATTTTTGTAATTACTTTGTAGTTCTTTTTTATGAAGTTTTTGTAACAAATTGAAATGGACTGTTATAAAAATTATAAAAATAAATTAGTGTTGAAAATCTTCATTGAAGATTTTCAACACTAATTTATTTTTAGAATTTTTATAACAGTCCATTTCAATTTGTTACAAAAAGATTTTCAACACAAATTTATTTTTATTCCTATCTGTCACATTTCAGGTATGTATGAAATTGTTTATTGAGCAATAATCCTAATCTTTTCACAGGGGTCTTATAAGAACATTTCAATCTGTAATGAGTTAGCAATTGAAACCCAATTAAGAGCTTTTAATACTTTTAATTATGTTAGTATAACCACAATGGATTTTCCAATTCCAGAACAGGTAAAAAGTTTTTGTCATGGTTTCAGTCTTCAAAGGGGCGGTCTCTCAAGACAGATCCATTATGGCATAAAAATACAAGTTGGTACCAGGTCACAGTGGTCTCTCAAGACAGGTGGTCTCTCAAGACAGGTGGTCTCTCAAGACAGTGGTCTCTCAAGACAGGTTTTACTGTATTGATTTTTCCAATTTTTCAAAATATTTCTACAAAACCCTATCAGGTGACCCCCTCATGGGAACGGGCCCAATGACCTTGTTCCAATGAGGGGGGCACATGATATGCTTTTGTTATAATTTTTTTTTTCAACGGCTTAATTTATATATTACATGGGTGGATGCAGCTGACTCGTTAGGAAAAGTTAAATTCTGCTGATGGTTTCATATCCTTCAGATAACTGTACTGATAGGACTCTTGAGGCTAGAGAATTGACCAAATGTCTAAATTACATTTGGTCATTGTAAACAAGTGAATTTCACTATTACTTAGAGAATAATTTTGCATGTCTTATAATCTTCAGTTCAAAATCTCTTTCAGTTTCCCAAATGCAGATGCTATTTTCCCACACAAAAAAGATCCTCAAGCCTCAACAAGATTCCATTTGACATCATATTCTGTTCAAGTGTGTCTGCATTATTTCATGGCATCAATCCATTCACCGATATCTCTATGTATCCTTATATATTGAATGTTAACTCTTTTCCTAACAACCATCATATTTGGCCAGCGAAAAAATCACCATTCAAATATTAGTATTTTTTCAATTCTGGCTTGAAAATAGCTCATGATCCCTCAATGGAATGAGCTCATTCCTCGATCCGCAAGTATACAGAAGAAGTCTCCTTGGTTACGAATCGAAATTAAGTATTTTTATTGTTTACTAATCATATATATTTCATTTTCAGGTTATTTTATTCAAATTTGTGGGGAGTTAGTTTAGTATAGTAACTGGGACAAAGTTAGGAGGTCTTAAATAAAACTGTGAGCGCTAAGTTGTCGAACGGTTCGTCGCGTTGCCTTTTGTCGCGTGTTTACAGTTTTCCCTGTCCGATCGCGTAATTTTGTCTTGATGATGGCGAGCAAGTCTGTTCAGACGGAGGTAAGTATGGAGGTAAATACGTGTAATATCGCGGTCCAGGTCAACGGTGCCAACGGGGTAAGTATTGGTGTGCAGACAGAGGTCACTGGGGGTGTCGGTCAGAGCCGGGTTGGTGGGGCCACCGATGGCGATATTGGGCTTGAAGTTTGTAAACAGTGTTCTATGATGTATGGGGACTGTCGCTCGGTGGGATATGGAGAGGTATGTGCAAACTGCCAGGAAATCCTCCGCCTACTTGAGACAATTGTTAAGTTTGAGGGGGAGATTGCTGAGCTGAAGGGAAAACTTGGTAGGGCGGGGCTGTCTGGAGTTACGCCTGTGAAAGTAGCTTTCCGAGAAGGATGGAAGGTTGTCGGTGGTTCCAAGAGGAAACATGGGGGTAGAATCTTTGATGTGAATGAGGTAGGTGATGAGGTGGGGGCTGCTAGAAAAGTACGTAGGACAGATGAGGGGGGCCCAGGCCGGAGCAATGCTGTAAAGCGTTTGGCGTGGACTATCAAAAGTGGTAGGGAAGGGGGGCCAGAGAAGCAGGTAGATAGGGGTGTAAAGTCCAAAGGCAGTGGGGAGTGCAGCACCAGAAACAGATTTGATATGCTCGATTCGGAAGAGACAGAGGGGGAGATGGAGGTAGTTGCAACAGATAGTAGCTTGGGGTCTAGGCCAGGAAAAAGGAGGAGGGATACGGGAGAAGACCAGGGGAGTAGTCCAGGTAGTTCAGGGCCTGGAAAGAGACGGAGGGACAAGGATAGGAGTAATCCTACGTCAAAGATACCGATACCGATATTGATTCCGAGTGGGGTTGTTGGAGAGGAAGAGGATGCTGTAAACAATAGGAGACTAGAGGAGATAAATAGGGCGAGGGCCAAAAGTAAGTTGGTGGTTGCGGGAAGTAGCATAGTTCGGGGGATCGACAAGGTTGTCTGTGGTCCGGACAGTAAAAATAGAACAGTTCTGTGCTTTCCGGGGGCTAAAGTGGAGGACCTGAGGGATAGAGTGGACGGTATTGTAGCTGGGTCGGGGCCTGATCCGGTAGTGGTATTACATGTGGGGTCCAATAACATCAGGGAGAGGAAATCAGTTCGTTTGGTGGACACACACAAGGACCTAATTAGTAAGCTACTTAGCAGGAATGCTCGGACCATCGTTTCAGGGGTGCTCCCCGTTATGGGTGGTGGGAATGAGAGGAACTCGCGGATTATGGCACTAAACGAGGAGCTGGAAGAGCACTGCAAAGACTTGGGAATACATTTCATTGACCACTGGGATTCATTCTGGGGACAAGGAGAGTTGTATGGGCGAGACGGATTGCATTTAAGTAGGATGGGTACAGACCTGTTGGGCCAAAAAATTTTACAGGTGACTGGGCCTTTTTTGGAGAAAAGGGGGGTAGGGGACCACAGCCGATAACCCAGAGGGGCACAAATGCTGGGAACATAGGAAGAACAACAAACATGCACAATACAGGGACATACCAGGGTTATAATAATGTGCCAGTGATGACAAAAAAACAAAGATTCATTAAGTTTGGGTACTGCAACATCCAGGGTCTGCACAAGAAAGTAAGCGAAATATCAACAATGATGGACGAAGGAGACTTCGATATAATGGGTCTAAGTGAGACGTGGATACGACGGGATGAGCGGGTTGATCAGATGAAGGGTTGCGTGTGGATAGGAGCTGGGCGAACTGAGGGTCAGAAACGGGGTGGGGGTGTTGGCATCTACGCTAAAGAGGAATTACAGCCCTCATTGATTACAGATCTCACAGAAGCAAGGACTCAGATTCCAGTATCCAACGAAATAGTATGGGCAAAAATCAAGTTAGGAAGCAGGAGTGTTGCCGTTGGTGTTGTATACTTAGCAGTGGAGGGAAGTAAGCCTGAGTGGAATGATTCAATATATACAACTCTTAGATCGAATATCACAGAGCTTGGAAGCAGAGGGTTCAGTATTGTCCTAATGGGGGACTTCAATGGGCACATCGGGGATAAGGAGGAGGGCATACAGGGAGGTGATAGGAAAATTAACACGAATGGGAGGAAGATGTTGGACCTATCAAAAGAGCTTGGTTTAAAGATCCTGAACAGGGATGCGAAATGTAAGGGTAAATGGACCTGGGAGAGGAACGATAAGAAAACAATAATTGATTATATACTCACTGACATTAGCGTATGGAGGGAGGTTATAGATGTAGAAATAGATGACGAGGGAAAAAATGACTTGGGTAGTGATCACAACCTGATAACAGTTAAGATTATGGGCAAAAAGACGAATAGAGACAGAAATACCTTCAAGGAAGTTTGGGGACTAAAACAAGGAACCGACTGGAAGCAGTTTCGGGAAAAACTAAAACCTAATCTTGAATGTATACCTAGGGATGCAAATGTCCAGAGTATTTCAGATGGCATAGTAAATAGCCTAACAGAGGCAGGGAGGGATTGTATAGGAAGGGTGAGGGTCCCAACGAGAGAACTTGGATACAGGGTTAACGAGGGACTGAAAAAGGCTATAAAAGAAAGGAAGGTAAAATGCGCTGCTTACAGAAGAAGTAGGAAGCTTAAAGGGGTGGATAACAATGACACGAGACTAATGAAAGGAGAATATGAACTGGCACGGAGAAAGGTGAATGAGATAAAGAATAATAATAGGAAGGAGCACAATTGCAGTCTTGCCAGAACAATAAAGAAAACGGGGGGTTCGAGCTCAAACGTATTTTGGAACTGGATAAATAAACGGGGGAAAAGTAGTGTGCAGAGTATCAAAGTGGATGGGGAAAGTACAGAAGATAAAGGCCGTATCGCTTCAGAGTTAGTCAAGCACTGGGAAAAGATAAACGATAGGCGATGGGGCAGTGGGTCCCCACCAAAAAGAAATACACTGGTGGAGGAGAACCTATCCAATCGTGTATGTAGCGAAATAACGGCAGAAGAAGTGCGGAACGTGGTCTCGAAATTAAAAAATGGTAAAGCGGGAGGGACTGATGAAATTCCGAACGAATTCCTCAAAAATGGAGGGGAGGCACTTATTGAAGTCCTGACAAACCTTTTCAACCTGGCTCTGCGAAAGCAAGAGGTCCCCAGAGAGTGGAGGGAAAGTAAGGTGTCGTTCATACACAAAAAGGGGGATAAGGAAGTTCTAGATAACTATAGGGGGATATCAGTTAGTAGTAACATCGGAAAAGTATTCTGTAAGGTCATATACGGTAGACTAGAGGAAGTTATTGAAGAGAAAGGTTTTTTAGGAGAAATTCAAAATGGTTTCAGGAAAGGACGAAGAGTCACTGATCACCTATTTACACTCACCCAACTGATAGAATCAACAAAGGCTGAAAAGAAAAAGGTGTTTCTGGCATTTCTAGATGTGAAAAAAGCGTACGACCGAGTGTGGAGGGAAGGTATGTGGCGAAAGCTCGAGGGCATCGGACTGGGGGGTGACTTTGTGGGAATCATGAAAGCACTGTATACAGATGTGCAAAGCCAACTCAGTCTAGGGAGTATCACTACAAAACGAGTCCCTATGGATATAGGCCTCAAGCAGGGGTGTATCTTTTCACCGATTTTGTTTGCATTGTATGTTAAAGATTTAGGGGACGAACTAATTCAGAGTGCGGAGGGGGTAAATGTTGGAGACATAAAGATACCAGGCTTATTCTTTGCGGACGACATGGTGTTAATGTCTAGAACTGAACAGGGGCTAGAGAAACTGCTGGAAATTGTTGGTAGATATGGGAACACTTGGCGGCTCGAACTAAATGAAAATAAAAGCAAGGTAATACCCGTTGGACGCAAGGTAGATATGACGAAGAGATGGAGAGTGGGGGAGTTCTCAATCCCCGAAGGGGAAAGCAAACAAATCACCGTAGGAGAAACGGGAGAGTATGAGTATCTAGGGGTAAGCATAAATATAACGGGAAGAGGGGTGTACAGAAATTACTCAGCCAAACTGATTCTGAAGGGGAAAAGAATTCTGAACCAACTAAAACTTTTAGGGAAAAATAGTTTCAATAAGGTCTTTGTGGGGAAAACACTGTGGGAGAGGGTGGGTTTACCAAGTATAACGTATGGCACGGACGTGATTCCATTAAACCAAACCGTTATTAAGAAGTTGGAAAGTACTCAGAATGATGCCGGCAGATGGATAACAGGGTCGAGTAATGCTGCAGCTTTGGAAGCAGTAAGGGGGGAGCTTGGGTGGATGAAAATCAAGGACAGGGTAGATTTGGGAAAACTGTGTTACTTTAACTACTTGAGAAACCTGCCTGACAACCGGTGGTGCAAATTGATGCTCGATACCATTTGGAATTCTAATATAGAAACGGGGTGGTCAAAACATGTGAGGGAACTAATGGACAATTACTCTATAGAGGTCACAAACATAGAAGTAGGAATGAAAGAAGGCAAACGGTTTGTCAAAGAGAGAGTCATGGAAGACTGCAATCGAAACTGGCGAGCAGGGGTTAGCGTGAAAAGATCACTGCAGGGGTTACAATATAAAGAAAAGCCAGCTTTTGAGAAGTACCTAGATGGCACCTTTGGAGGGTCACTGCTGTTCAAACTGAGATCAAGATCACTGGAGCTTCGGGGAAAAATTGGGAGAGATGGGGAAAAGGGATGCCAAATGTGCCACTCTGGAGTAGTGGAGACCCTGGAACATTTTCTCTTGGAATGCCCACAGTATATACCTCATAGAATAAAATTTACTGGAAGAATAATGCAGAAGTGGGGTGAAGAAACAAAGGATAGATGGCTGAAGGGGGACACGAGGGAGAGGGTAGGAATGCTTATTGAAGAAATTGAAAAAGAGGAAGTGAGGGACACTATTAAGCAGTTTATATCTGAATGCTGGGAGGAGAGGAGGGGAAGAGGGGGTGGGGAGCAGGGGGAATGATGGCCTTCTCTTATGAGGACCGCGACAAATCAGCGGCTGGCCAAAGAGTTATTATTATTGAGTGTGGCAAAAAATGAAAAAAATTAGTTAATCAAGAATTTTGTTTATAATGAAGATTATCTGTTACAGAATATCAATATGGTGTATACATCTTGAAATGACAATATGTCATGTCCAAAATTAGGTCACTGTGGCCATTACCTTATGCCTGTTCTGAGGTCATGATACTTCACTGAAATGAGCTCATGCTTGGTAGTACTGAAATGGTTAACCAGATAATCGGTTTGAAACTAGTTAGTTACCTAACCGATTAGAAAAACCACCAACTGGTTATCTGAAATATCGATAATGATCGTCATTCCGCATTTAAAACGTAGTAAATCTGCTGCTTCTCCTTTCTGAAAGACTACACATCAAAGCCGCGTTGTATATATTGAGAAATGATCGACTTTGGCATTCAGGACTTCATTAATGATCGGCAGTTTCCGTGAGTAATGAGTAATCGCAGAAACTATTTCGTAGTGTGTATACAAACAAACATTGTCGAGTACTCGACAACGTTCGTTTGTATACACACTACGGAATAGTTTTAGAATACTTCTTTCCAATTCCTATAGTTTTGATCCCATATTTGGTGAAATAATGGCCATGGACAACCAGATATTATCTTGTTTAGTTGGTTACGAACGAAAATGAGCCAACCGTTTCAGCCCTAATGCTTGGACACTGCAAGATTGGTAAGGGGGTTGAGGGAGGAGGGGGGAGGGGCTCAACCAACTTGGGAGGGCAACTTTGATGGGGGGGGGGGGGGGTCAATATTCTCCAATTGTATACACGTACAGTGGAACCTTGTTAATTGAATAGCCACTTGTCTGTGAAAATTATTCAAGTAATAGGAGTATTCAATTAACAGGGATTTGTCATTTTGTTGTATTCTTGAGATCACCTGATCATTTATTCTATTACATGTTGTTTGACAGAGCTCACAGAGCTCTGTCAAACAATAATAGATTAAATACCTGTAATGGATGTATAGAGGCAAAATAGGTCTGTAAACAAGAGGGAATTTGTTTATTGTGTGGTTAACTATTGGACATATTATAAAAAAATTTATTCAATTAATAGGAGTATACTCAATAACCCCTATGCAATTAACTGATAAAATTTGTGTTGAAGGTATGGTAAATGGCTTTCTGTTTGGAAATTATATTCAGTTAACAGGGTTATTCAGTTAAGTGATATTCAATTAAGTGAACTCCACTGTAATACCAAGACCCATAGATTACATTTGCAAGTCTTAATTCAACCTCAAAGGCGGCCAAGAATTGATTAGAATCACTTTCATGATAATTTGTTTACATACAGAAAAACCTCATGATGGCATGTTAAGAACACCTGTTCTGAGGTGGGAGAAGTCATCAAGTCGGTCCTCCCCCTCCTCTGACATCCCTGACTTAAGGGGCCTTAAGATATGTCTTATGTTTTAAATTATTTGGGAAGAAAAATGTCAAATGTCACGTGTTTGAAAAACGAATAATCAATGTTGATGTTATCTGGTAGAGTGCTAAATATAGATTATACCCATAGTAGCTTGGGGTACCAAATGTTCACCACTCGTGGTGAACATTTGGTACCCCAAGCTACTTTGGGTATATTTTATTTATACCATAATCGGCTGATTATTAAGAGTCCATATTATTTTTTTTCGATTTTACTGAGCACCAGACGAACATACGCGCAAATCTGTTTTGGTATACATGAGCATTGGTGGGCGGTACTTCCGCTGTCAATTTTATTGCCAAAACGAAATGAAAAAAGGAAACTGAGCCTTTTATGTTTTAATAACATAATAACATACTATTTCGAGTTATGCATGCTTTATTAACATGAGACAATGCATGTTTGTTAATTTTTGGCCATCTTATGAGGAAAACCCATTTAAAAACGTAATAAAAAATTGCCACTTCCATTTCACTCTTCGTGAGTCAACGTGCGATAAATTTAGACAAGTTTGCATTCAGGTCGACATCACCAAAGTTCAACGGGGATGTAGTTCTACTGTAGGTGTAAATTTTTTCTATTGAAATCCCATTGCTGGCGTGTTCATCACTGTTGGTGTGTAAAGCTAAAATTTATGTCATAGGCTTTTCATATATAGTAGAATTGGTAATCATGGTATAAATTAATTTTAGTCATCAAAATTTGTTTACATACCGTTGTTTGGGATAGTGTTCTTGGTATTGTTTATGGGAAACTGCTGAAAGGTACTGTCCCACAATTTGTAATAAAGCAAATCCTGCAAATCCTTACAGACAAAATTATTTCACTTTAAAAGTAATATGACACACATCCACTGAATATGAAACCTTTAAGTTGTGGAACCTGTACCTTTATATAAAGCTCAAATATGGGCTTCCAGCAATCTACCAGTTAGTGCTGCCGTGGTTAAGACTTTTTTCTGACCGGTTAACCAGCGTGTTTGACCGTGGTTAACCGTGGTTAACCGCATTTAAGGTACCTATATTTGTAGTGTGTTTTTGCTTCAACTGTAACTATTATATCGGGCAGGCCAATGTTATTTACATTGACCATAAATAATAATAAAGAAGTATTCTATTTAGTCATTGTTGTTCAATCGCCCATGTGTTTACATCAGTGCGTGTACCGGAAATCAACAGGTTTGTGGGGCCAATATGGATGAAACCATAAAAAATACAAAATCATCAAAATAACAACGAAAAAATAAGTAATAACACATTAAATGTTTGCCAGCAATACCTGGAGAGACGTATTTATTTATTCCATGAACTGATGTGTAATGTCCGGTTATAAATTACGCACACATGCACCAGGTAAAGTTAGTTTCAATAGCACCAACAATGCTTAAGTGGGACAACAATTTTAAAATAATTTGCGCTGTAACCTGCAGCGCATTTGTTGTATTTTTATTGTTTTTTCCAGAACGTTCTCTCATTCCGGAAAAACCAACTTAATCACAACAACTGCGCAGGTTACGGTGCAAATGGTGCTCTGATTCTGAAACTATGAAGTTTCAGTCAGAAACGCGTGTTGGATTTTCTTGACAGGGATGAAGACATTGGGGTGATAAACAAACAACGAAAAACAAATAAATGCGAGTATTTTTTAAATCTTTAATAATAATTTTCCTTTATTCTTTTATCTTATTCACCACGTGGTAACTCGTGAAAACTTACCTATTTCCGTTGCATCCCAAATGACTTATTCACGGGGGCGACTTATACATGGACATATATGGTGAGTATAGTGAATGTAAGGTTAACCTGTTAAAACATTTTCTTGACTGGTCAAAGTTTTAACCACAGGTTAACGTGTTATCCGGATAACCACGGCAGCACTACTACCAGTTAAGGTATCTGACCGTAAGGCTTAAGAGTGTCAGCCTTTTAACCCTTTACCCAACGCAGGCATTATCAAAATTTATTATCTTAAATATAATTGTTTTAAATTTTTCAAAAAATTTCAACAAAACCATATCATGTGACCCCTCATTGGAACGAGCTCAATGAGCTCGTTCCAATGAGTGGTCACATGATATGGTTTTGTTGAAATATTTTGAAAAATTTAATTTTTTCAACTGCTCAATTTGCATATTACGCGGGCGGATGCAGGCGATTCGTTAGGTAAAGGGTTAATGTTTTTGGACTAAATTTTCAGTTGGAACTTTGTTTCATTGTACACATCATGTCTGTGGTTTCAGGTGAACAAAGTTTTACTATGGTTGGAGAATGGTTTAAAAGTATTGACGCTTGTGAATTTTCTAGTCTTCCTACAGAGAGGTGTATATAAATCTATATACGAGAGATTTATTGGAATTAGATCAGTGTTTCCAAGACCACAGCTTATTAGACAGGTAAGTATTAGAGGATCTAAAGCAACTAATTTAACCCTTTACCTCACCTGAAAAGCAGACAACAGTTGCAAAAATAATTCTTGAATAACTAATTTTTTTCATTTTTTGTCTCAAAAACATAGGTTATGACCCCTTGTTGGAACGAGCTCGACGAGCTTGTTCCAACAACCTATGTTTTTGAGACAAAAAATGAAAAAATAATGAAAATTAATTGCCGATTTTTGAGAATAGCGCTGGCTGGTTTTGGCCATTACGTTAGGTAAAGGGTTAAGCCTTTCTGTGTTAAAGTTTACTTTTAGGACCTTGCATTATAACATGTCTGAATTTTTAACTTAACTTGACAAAGTCAAAATAAGCTATTGCCATCACCACGCATACGGAAGTCTATTAGTCTGTTAGTCTGTGAGTCTGTTCACATTTTCCTTTAGGACAGACTACACCCCGTAGTTCTTGTCCGATCGTTACAAAATTTCATATGCAGGTTTGGGTCATGTCTAGAGAATGCCCCTTTTTGGTCACGATCGGACAGCCGTGATGGCTGCCCGAGCCCAAAAACCTTTAGCACAGTCTACAGATTGTATTTATGAAGAGAATTCATTGTAACTTGGTAGAATGCCACTGTGTAATATCTAGATGAGAACATCCCCTTTTGGTCATGATCTGTTAACTGTGATGGCTGCCCAAGCCTGAAACCCAAAAACTTTTAGCACAGTCTGCAGGTCACATTTTATATGGAGGGATTTCATTGACATTTGTAACTTGGTGATGTCTCTGTATGATTTCTGGGTGAGAAGTTCCTCATTTGCTTGAGCCCAATATCCAAAAACCTTTAGCACAGTCTACAGGTTGGATTTATGGAGGGATTTCATTTTAACTTTGTAGGTTGACATCATATAATGTCTAGATGAGAACTTCCCCTTTTGGTCGCGATTGGTCAACTCTGACGACTACAGGGGCACGAAGCCCAAAAACCTTTAGCACACTCTACAGGTCATATTTATGAAGGGATTTCATTGTAACTTGGTAGGATGACTCCAGATAATGTCTAGATGAGAACGTCCCCTTTTGGTTGCAATCATTCAACCATGATGGCTGCCCAAGCCCAAAACCCAAAAACATTTAGCACAGTCTCTAGGTCGTATTTATGGAGGGATTTCATTGTAACTTGTTAGGTTGACTCCATATAATGTCTAGATGATAATGCACCATTTTGGTCGTGATTGGTCAACTGTGACAGCTACAGGGGCCTAAAGCCCGAAAACCTTTAGCACAGTCTACAGGTCATGTTTATGAGGGATTTCATTGTAACTTGGCAGGATGACTCCAGATAATGCCCAGATGAGAGCGTCACCTTTTGTTCATGATCATTCAACCATGACGGCTACCCGAGCCGAAAACCCGAGAAACTTTAGCAGACTATAGGTCGTATTTATGAAGGGATTTCATTGTGACTTGGTAGGATGACTCAGTATCAATTTCTAGATGAGGACATCCCCTTTTGGTTGTGATGGCTACACAGGCCTGAAGCACGAAAACCTTTAGCACAGTCTACAGGCCGTATTTATGAAGGGATTTCATTGTAACTTGATAGGATGACTCATTTTGGAATAATTTCACTAACTTGGTAACTTTCATTGCCATTCATTAACTGTGAGGGCACATACATTAACTGTAAGGGCCACATTAACCCACCCCTCAATTCTTTAGTAAGTCTATACCTCATATTTATTATTTTTATTGAAACATATCATGCAGGGAACAGAAATTAACATATTCCCAATTATCACAATTCTTGTCTTATTTCATAATCCTTTCATAAACATTGACCATTATCCTTTTCATCAAACACAACTCACAGACAAGTTAAGCTACAATGTCACTGATACTACATTTAATAGTAACCTCAGGAGCGTGGCGGCTCAGTGGTTAAAGAATTGGACCTCAAAGCAAAAGGTTCACAGTTTGATTCTTGTTTTTGTGTCCTTGGGCAAGGCACTTAATCCCGATTGCCAACATGGGGGTGCTGTGCACTGCACATTGATGGTACACTTGACTTCAACCAGTGCCTACCCTGCTTGTGTGGAGTTAGTATGTTGGGGAGTCTGCCAGTTGCTTGTCATTGATTGGTGGTTCTCTCCAGGTAATCCAACTTCCTCCACCTGTAAAACTGTCTGACACAAGGTGACCCTGGCTGTCAAAAGTGTTGTTAAACCCCAATATATAAATAAATAACTAGCAACCTAGGGTTGGCACGATTAGTAGATTACCTGACTGTCACCAAACACTGCCACCAACAGTTATTTTTATTTGCAGAATCATCGACAAATTACTGTGAACCCCACTCAATTAGATATCTTTTATGTGAGCAACCCCCTTTTACCCCCTCACAAATAAAATCGCCAGGGGAGAAGCTTGTTTGGCAAAAATAACACTTGAGCCGAAACTGATGATGATAATGGACCACCCTAAAAGTGGCGGCCGATTTATTAAAAGAATACAAAAATGGAAATTCTTATTTATGACTACCTGCGGCCATGTGATGCCCAGGTAGTAGGATGACACAATTTACAAAGATGGGATAGACTACCTGAAGCCATGTGATGCTGAGGTAGTCTAGAGAACCGGTTTTCCATTTTTGCCAAAAGTGGCGCAGATAACGCCTGCCTGTAATGCAGGGTCTAAAACTACAGAAAACTATGCTACAAGTACAACGAAGTGAATACAAAATATGAAAAAATGACAATAAAGGAAGTCCTGACTTTGTAGACCAGAAAGCTGTCAATAATACAGCGTAATTTTGTCGGAAGGCATCCTCTCGCCCGCCGCATAATGGTGATGGCACAAGTGTAATTCTGCAGAACATTTTGCACCATCCTGAGCGCAGTAACTGTCAAGAAACCTTAGGGGAATCCCCATGTTTGAAATGTAGATCTGAAATGTAGGCCATCATCATCCGGCGGCAGGCGAAAACAAATAAATGACAATTCTTCCCAGAAATCAAGAGCACCAAGCTATTGTCCATTGCCAGAATCCCAGCCTGTAATGCAGGGATAGGCATTATAGAGGCATTCTAAAGCCAGTCACAATGAAAGTTTGTTGTTGCTGTTGATCCCGGTCATGTAATACAGGGATGCTAACTGTTGTCCTTTATGAATTCGGTTGAGTGATATAGCCAGAGCAGTGGTAACTTGAGGCCTTCTCTTCCTGCGTCTGAAACCCACGGCTTGTCTTGTAAGTTGTCCAAATTGTGGCAAGCTCAGCAGTGCAATGGAAGCATGTCTAACTGGTACATTCAATAAAGTGGGGTGTAAGAAGAGAAAATGATGATAGATGGGACCATTTAGTAGAAGCCGATGGTTGACTAGCCACGCTCTGAAAAGAAGGAGTGAAAACCAGAGAAAAAAGACGGTGGCGTGAGGGGAGGTGGCGGGAAAGAGTTAACTAACTGTGCTTCTTGTCCCAAAGTTGGTAATTTCGAAGTGACGCCAACCTGTTGAATTGATGATTAGTTCCACCAATGGAATGGTTGGTAAGTATTCTGGGATTGCTCCATGAAACAAAGGGAATATAGTCTGTTTCTACAGAGTGTCTGACTCTGTAGAAATGATGGGAATTAGGCAAAGCAGATAAGAGAGTTAGAATTTAGAAATGTATTATCAAGATTGAAGGATAGTCGACTGGTCTGCTTGCCTTGAGAATAAATTAGCAGACCTGTCTTGTTGTACAGCTGTACCCGAAAACACTAAGCGTGTTCTCCCATAAAATAATTTATGCCTGGGGCCTAAATTGCATTTATGTGAGCAACCCCCTTTTACCCCCTCACAAATAAAATCGCCAGGGGAGAAGCTTGTTTGGCAAAAATAACACTTGAGCCGAAACTGATGATGATAATGGACCACCCTAAAAGTGGCGGCCGATTTATTAAAAGAATACAAAAATGGAAATTCTTATTTATGACTACCTGCGGCCATGTGATGCCCAGGTAGTAGGATGACACAATTTACAAAGATGGGATAGACTACCTGAAGCCATGTGATGCTGAGGTAGTCTAGAGAACCGGTTTTCCATTTTTGCCAAAAGTGGCGCAGATAACGCCATAGGCTGCCAGGTAGGAGATCTGGCAGCTCGCGCCACTCGAATCCCCGGGACCAAGCCCCCACCTCTTTCCCTTACATTGTGGGAACATTCCTTAAATAGAGCTTGAAAGCATCTGAAGACCATCGCCCGATCTGTCGAATTTGGGCATCGGTAGAACCATTTTGGGCCAAATAAGAAGCCCCACCGATTCTGAAGCTGTGCGTTTTGTAGAAGGAAGCGCTCAACCCACAAAATGTAAGGCAGCGGTGGAGCACGGCCGAAAAATGTGAACGGGTAACCGGTATGCCTGCCTGGGAGGTGAAATAGGAAATGGCCTGAGGACGGACTCTATTGTAATTGGCCAGAGCCACCACAGGGCATGGGAGAGGGGGAGGCTTGGGTGTTAAACGGAGGACGAAGGAGCTGCCCGGCGTACTATGTTTGTAATTCTGAAGTGTGACACAAACTCCTAAGTGGTCCCAATGAAAACAGGAGGAAGTGAGAGTTGAAGGACGATGTTGAGATGTCGAAGTAAATTCACTTACTCGCAATAAAGCAAAAAAGGCCAGCAGGAACATAGCTTTAAACAATATGGTATCATACCAAGACAGACTCACATGGTGCAGGGACGTGAGAAGTTTTTGCAGGATGTTTAGCGTTATGGGAAGGCGAATATCTGGAGCATGACTGAGATGTTTTACCCCGTGAAGAAGCTTACAAATGAGGAATGACTGAGAGGGATCTGGAAAACCATACATTTTGTGAGCATGACTAAGGCCGGATAAGTAGGTCAAAAGGGAATTGTACCTGAAACCCTGTTGATACAGCCATGAAATGAAAAGCCCAATCTCGAAAGGTGCTACCGGCAATGTTGGTGGGCAGAAGAAAGTGGCAAGGTAGAAGGAACGAAAACAGTGGAGAGCCCGAGCATATGTTTGGTGGGTAGATGGTGCCAAGGAGGCCTCTAAGAGTGTATGCATTATGTGAGGAAGACTGTGGGTAACAGATGGTCTGGGATAGGTGTAGGTTGTTTGTTGGTAGTGGGATAGCCGGCCAGAAATTCTTGGACCTGTAAACGAGACAAAGCATCGGCGTAAATGTTTGTCTTACCCGAGATGTGGCAAGCCTTAAATAAAATATTATATTTTAGAGAATATACAACTAGCTGACGAACCAGCCGCATTAATGTTGGATCTTTACAGGTTTGCTTGTTGATGACTGGAATGAGAGCCTCGTTATCGGTGTGAAAGAGGATGCAGTGGTTGGCCAGTAGAGGACCCCAAAGCCCGATCGACAGAATGATAGGGTATAGCTCCAGGGCCAAAATGTGTGCATTCTTGATTTCCGTAGGCCAGGCCCCGTAAGTCCAACGAGCACCAAAGATCGCCCCAAAACCCAGTGTTGAGGCTGCATCCGTATACAGGGAGATGGCTTGGTTGCTACACCACTGGTCATGCAAAAACATTGACGCCCCATTGAAATGTTCGAGAAAAAACAGCCAGGCTTGCAAATCTGCTCGTGCCGCTGAGTTGAGCCTAATGCGATGGTTGGGGCGGACTATGCGATTGGTTAAGTCAATCAGACGTCTGAGAAAAGGGCGGCCGGGAAGGACAACCGAACATGCAAAATTTAGAACCCCTATAAGACTCTGCAACTCATGGAGGGTGACCTTCTTCCTAATACGATATTTCCTCAGTAACGCCCGAGCCTGAGCAAGCTTTACTTGAGGGAGACGAGCTTCCATCTTCTCCGAGTCCAATGTAATGCCTAAAAACTCTAAACAGTGGGTAGGTAAGACAGTCTTGTCAGTAGCTAAGGGTACGCCTAAATCCGTACATAGTGCCTGAAAAATCCGCAAGGCACTGGCACATTCCTCCTTGGAATTGTGCACAAGAAAAAAAAAAAAAAATCATCCAGGAGGTGGACCACCGAAGCAGAAACCAAAGACTTTAAGATAATCTCAAGGGCTGAACTGAACTTTTCGAAAAGCTGGCAGGAAGAAGAACTACCCATGGGAAGGCATCGGTCGTAGTAAAATTTCCCCTCCCAAGTAAAGCCTAGCAAGTGAAAATCTTTGGGATGTATGAGGAGCAGGCGGAATGCATCTTTGATATCCACTTTGGCCATGAAACTGTTGCGGCCCCAATGTTGGAGATAAGTAATCGCATCGGAAACTGAAGCATAGACAACCCGAGAGTGTTCAGCAGTAATCCCATCATTCATGGAAGCCCCGGAGGGAAAGGACAAATGGTGAATAAGGCGAAAAGAGCCTGGAGACTTTTTAGGCACCAAACCCAGTGGAGAGATATGGAAAGGATGTAAGGGTGGAGAGGAAAAAGGCCCCGCTATTAGGCCCAGCTCTAATTCCCTGAGTAATTTGGCAGAAACAACCGAAGGGTGATCCCGGGCAGATTTTAAATTCTGTGGCTGTGGCTGAGGCGGGAGGTCACCGGAAAAACCTAGGTGAAAACCTTCCCGAAACCCTTGCCGAAGGAATGCGCGCTCAGACGGGGGAAGATTATGAAGGTACTTTTCCAGACGTTCCTGGTTTATGGGTGTTGGTAGTGAAAGACTTCCTGAATGGTTGCATGTCTGAGCCCGAAGGTGGGGTGGCTGCTGCTGAAGCTGTGGGGCCACTGGTGCGGCGTGACCAGCAAGAAGAGGCTGGATGGGGGCGCTGGCAAATATAACATTTGTGAGAGAACTGGCAGTTGTTGTGACAGCCGAGACCTTTGTGGAAGCGAAAACATTCCCCGGCGGGCACGCGAAAATTGTGGTTAGGGGTGTTGTTACCATTCCCTCGGTTGTTCCGAAACTGATGATTTCGAAAGGAAGATCTGAAAGTTGGGGCCCTTGGGGCAACTTGATCGATAAGCTCCCAGTGAATCATGTTCCAGGGGAGACGACAAGTCTCCCTGAGGGCCCGAAATTGCTCGTCGTAGCTAAACCAATCTGAACCCTTTTGCGCCAAATTCCGGATGTTTGCAATGTAACGCATGAGCTGAGGCGCTTCAGTGGGCCGTTTTTGAGTATATATGGCTACAAAAATATGAAAGGCTGTTAGCCAGGTATCTAAGTTGAGAGTGTTGCGCTGTGGTGGCTGACTGATGCAAAGTTCAGGGGCACCAGACGCCTGGGTTTCCACTGTGACGACAGAGAAGGAAGGCTTCTGTTTATTGAGCAGTTCAGACATGTGGATAAAGTGGTCATTCCAAATTTTCTCCTTCAGTGGTGCGGGAATAAAGGCATCCAATGGTGTGGCGAGTGAGTGGAAGATTGGCAATGAAGGATCGACCGGAACCTGAAGATCTGATGATGAAAGATGGTTGTTGAGTGTAGATAGGTCGTTACCTGCCGAGTTAGTATCCTGGAGAACTGGAGGAAGCATATTGTCTGGCATCGAGTGTAGCATCTCTGGATGAACTTCCGGTGGTGGAGGTGGAGATGTGCTAGTGTGAATCGGCAAGTTATGTACCCTGTGTGTCTGCTGGTCTTCTAATCGACTGACTGAGTGGGCTAACCGATTGATCGAATCCTGCAAGTGAGACAAGGTGACGGAGGCTTCAGCCTGTCTGGAATGTGTAGTAGGCGGTGGAGGTGTGCTGCAATGTGGCCTGCTGACGCTGAAGGTTGTTGACGTGGAAGGTCTGATGTCGGTGCGTGTGAGGGTCTCATCTGGCCGAGAACCTGGCGTCCGCAATGGGTCCAAAAGATGACTCAAAGGTACAGAAACGCGTGAACGGCTCCTCCTGGTGGGCATGGTGCCGCTTGAGCTGGTAGTGGTGAAAATGGACGGCTGTATGGCCACTGTAGGCGAAGTAGGTGTTGCATACTGGTGAGAGTCCTGCGCTGAGCCCCTCTGAAATGAAATGGGGTGTGTTGTGATTGTGCTGTTGTCAGGCTGCTGAATGGTGGTAGGCAGTGGTGCAGATGTTGGTGGGGAGGAAGCAGTAGATATCTGGAACTGTACTGTTGGGTCCGTGTGAGGCACAATGTGGTCGCCCCTCCCTTGTGATACTGCCAAAGCGTGTCGAAGGCTCTGTCTTAATGGCACACCATTTTGTTGTCTACCCTTTTTACGTTTTGTGGGAGCCATCTGTAACGAGAGTAAACAGGCATGAGGGATGTGGTGAGAAACAACAGACCAAGGAGTCGTATGATGCATGCAGTACCCAGAAGATGAGTGTCGTGGGGTGTAAATTGTAAATCAAGAAAGGTGAAATTGTAAATCAAGAAAAAACAAACGGGCACACAGCCCTCAACAAAACTGAACATTGTGCGTAATGGCAGCTAGAAAACCGGGCACGCAGCCCAATGTAAATGATTGGCTAAGATTTGTCGCCCATGCACAGATAAAAAACCGGGCACGAAGCCCAAAATTCTGAAGTACCACAGCGGGCCACGAAGGGACCGGAAGAATAAAACTGGGTAAAACGGACACTAAGTCCCCCGGGTGACCAAGGAACCAATGGAGATAATAATTGCACAAAGCACACACTACTAATGAAGGGGGCATGAAGAACATGCAGGGAAACGGGCACGGGGCCCAAAAATTGTGAATGTAACACCGCGGGCCATGAAGGAACCGGAAGAATAAAACTAGGTAAAAACGGACACTAAGTCCCGTACCGTGTGACCAAATAACCAATGGAGATAATCGCACCAAGCACACACTAAGTACGAATGGAGGGGGCATGAAAAACATGCAGGGAAAAAGAGAGAAAAAATTTTAAAATTTGGTTTTTCTATTGTTGTCAGTTAGTTATTGTTCGTGGTTTTTGTGTTCAAAGGTGCTGGTCGAACCAGGGGTATGCAAGATTGGATGCGGCCCGACGCAGTAAGCCGAAATTACGGAACAGTTTCAAGGAGTTGAAGCTGGCGTTTCCCGTGCATCAGTGCTGCACGAACACTGTAATAGAGACGGACGCTACCCTGGGGCGATAAATGCACTCCATCCCTAAGAAATAAAGGAGCTGGAGATTTGTTGAACCGTCGGTGTTTCCAAAATATAGCGTACTCAGGGAGGATGCATAAATTTTCTAAACGGGCATTGAATTCATCTAAGTTCGCCGTATATTGAGCATTGTTCCTCCAAAACTCCGAAAAAAGAACGACCAGCTTGACGTTGCAGGAGTGGTGCAAAAATGACCCAAAGTCGAAAACCTGACGAGCGATCTCGGCCGGGTCCCCTCCAGATGAATCAATGTCGTTACCGCCTAACTGTACCATGACAATGTCCGGGCAGAACAGATCAACAACTGGTTGCGAGCATTCATAAGCCTCGGGAACGGTCAACCCACCTATGCCTAAATATCTGACATCGCAATCTGGGACCCCCAGTGACGCTCGGTATTGGGGAAATCTCGAATCCATATGATCCCGAAAACGTCTGACAAAACTATGCCCAATGATAAGGATCTTCATAATTCGACTAATAACGATACTGCTTACGAAATCCGTGAATAAACGTCTTCAGGAACGAAATGAGAACACAAACGAAAGAGTTAACTAACTGTGCTTCTTGTCCCAAAGTTGGTAATTTTGAAGTGACGCCAACCTGTTGAATTGATGATTAGTTCCACCAATGGAATGGTTGGTAAGTATTCTGGGATTGCTCCATGAAACAAAGGGAATATAGTCTGTTTCTACAGAGTGTCTGACTCTGTAGAAATGATGGGAATTAGGCAAAGCAGATAAGAGAGTTAGAATTTAGAAATGTATTATCAAGATTGAAGGATAGTCGACTGGTCTGCTTGCCTTGAGAATAAATTAGCAGACCTGTCTTGTTGTACAGCTGTACCCGAAAACACTAAGCGTGTTCTCCCATAAAATAATTTATGCCTGGGGCCTAAATTGCATTTAATTGAATATCCCAGGTAATTGAATATAATTTCCAAATACGAAGCCATTTACAATACCTCCAGTACAAATTTGACTTGTTAATTCCATATAGGTTATTGAGTAACCTTTTGTTAATTGAATAAAAAATCTGGTAATTTGTCCAGAAATGTTGAGAAATATACCCTAACAATCACCAAATTCCCCTTATTTTTAACCTATTTGGCCTCAGTACATTATTCAATGCAGACATTTGATCTATTTTATCTTGTTTGACAAAGCTCCATGAGTTTTGTCAAACATGAAGTGATGGAATAAATACTTGGTTTATCTCTACAATACAGGAATGTGTCCAAATCCCTGTTAATTGAATATTCATGTTAATTGAATAATTTACACTGGCAAATTTGTTATACAATTAACTGGTGGGGGAAGATAAACTATGTTATTCCCCCCCACCCCCAACCCCCACATAGAAAACAATAATGTATAAAAAGTTGTCATTTCACTCTTTAAATCTCATTTTACATGCCCGTTGAAAAATGGGACTTATTTTGTGATTGGTCTGCCCATCCATCTTTCTGTCAGTCCATCCATAAACTTTTTTTTGTCTGTAAGTTTTCTCTGTCTTTTTAGTTTCAACCACTTTTTCCAAACTTGGCATGAATAATAACCACAATAGGAACCTGTGCACCTGCACTTTGGAGGCTCATCTCCTTTCAAAGTTATGTCCTGGTGGACTTGGAATTTTCACTGCTGTAAACTTTTTTTTTGTCTTTTGGTTTTCTCAGTCGTATTTTAATTGATCATCTCCAAGCTTGGCATGAATAATAACCACCGTAGGAACATGTTCACCTGTGCTTTGGCTCATCCGATTTATCCTTTCAAAGTTATGGCCAGGTGAACTTGGATTTTTCACTGCTCTCTGAAGAAAAATTGCTACAACTCTTAATAGCTCACTGGGCATATTTGGCCATACAGTAGAACCTGTCTTGAGAGACCGCCCTTTGGGCCACACAAAAGTGGTCTCTCAAGACAGGTGGTCTCTCATAACAGGTTTCAGGTTTTCTCAAGTCAATGAATAACCAACCACAAAATTCAGAAATGGAGAAGAATGGATTTTTGTAATTACTTTGTAGTTCTTTTTTATGAAGTTTTTGTAACAAATTGAAATGGACTGTTATAAAAATTATAAAAATAAATTAGTGTTGAAAATCTTCATTGAAGATTTTCAACACTAATTTATTTTTATAATTTTTATAACAGTCCATTTCAATTTGTTACAAAAAGATATTTTTATACTGTACCAATGACCCAGACATAGCTGGTGCTAACTCTTAAAAAACTAGGGCCAAACACAAATTTTGCCCCCCAATCCCCAAAATTTGCATCTAAAACCAAAAGAAATCATGTCCTGAAGGACCTCCATACTTTGCCCTTACTGCGCATGTGCAGTGTCAAGGACGTTCCGAAATTGGCGCCATTAATCATTCTTTGTTTGGCCCTTCATCAGTTAACATCTGACTGATCTTTGTGCTTGTAAATCTCAGTTTAAATGATGCCAGACACATAAATATTAGAGAAATGGTGATTCTAAGGAGGATATAGAAGGAGGAGAGGAAAAATGAGTGACAGAAAATTATCAGGGCTGTAACTTAAAATTTTTTAATGAAATTATGTTGTTAAGTTACCTATTTTCGAGGCAACAGCCTGTTGTGGTCATTCTTGTTATCAAGTTACACTGCTTGTTCAGTGTTTTCCTCTCTCCCTTTCCTTTAAGTCCCCTCTTGCTATTCTCCCATGCTTTTGGCATATTTTCTGTAATATTATTACTAAAATTTCTTGGGAGTTTTAGCTGGATAACAGAATGAATTCTGTTCTTTTCCCCATGTTTACGTCTTCACTTATGGGTGGTTAGGCGTAGTGTTCTGCATCTACCATCTGATGTTCTGCAGTTTCTTCCCTGGAAGTCTCTGTTTTGCATCAGATAGTGTATTATTGGTAACTGATTTCGGGCCAGGGTGCCTGGAGTCTTGTTCTGGTGTTTTTACACTTATTGTCTACATTTACTACAGCCCTCTGTGTGAGGGGGGATTTCTTGAAAATAATATCTTGATGTTAATTTAATCATAACTAGATACATTATTATTGTTCGTAAGTGTTGCATAAATTGTTTAAAATATTTTTAGAATTTTTGTCCACACTTAGGCTTGGGATCCATTGGGGCTCAACGTTACTTTTCAGAAACTTGGGCTGTTCTGAAAAAATATTTTTTCAAAATATTTTGATTTCAATTATTTTTTCTATGTTAATGGATCATGTTATTATGTATTTTGATTGTCAGGGGTTGGTGCGAGTACTGGGACTTTGTTTTCTTTTCACAATGAAAGGATATTGTTCAATTGTAATAAGAGGAAATCTTCCTCTGACTTTCATAATCATTGTATAATGTAGTCAGTGTACTCGCACTAACTCCTGTTCTGTATGTGTTAATTTCGATGACAACATGGGAAGCGTGTGTCACGGTATGTTAGTGGGGAATTGGCCATTCCGGTCCTTTTCCCACAGGGTCACTCTACTTTATCAATCTCTATTTCAGACGATCAAGAACAGGGTGATGTATCCGTGATGTCTTCCAAAAGTGTGCCTCCGTCGTCACAATTAATGAAGAGCTAGTGGAAAAGTGCTCATGTAAATACGTCAATTGCCTAAGAGGACCCTAGTAGGTTCGACGGCCTTTGACGTCCGCTAGCTCGCCCGGTGTAGCGTCCATTCATCGAATGGTTCGGCAGCCGGGTTCGTCCGTTGCGGTCTAGAAGGAGTTTTGGGTGATGCGAGCACTATAAATCAACCAATGCACACCCAGTGACGCCGGATTAGAGGAGAGAATGGAGGAAGCCTTTTAGTCCGGTTCCTAGCTCGTCCAGATCCATCCGGACTGCGAGCGAGAGAGGCCCCTCTCTTGTACAACAACATCTGGCCCCAGATGTTGTGGTACAAAATGTTTCGCATTCGGAGCATACGTCCGCCGCTCGGGACGCTCCGATATATAGTCAGTCCGGAGAGACTGTCAATAAGGCTTCCTCATCCTCATGGTAGCGCACACGACCGCTCTTGGCTACGTGACCTCGGATATCTAGTCAGCTTCGCCAATTGGAGAATCATCGGCGACCAGGTCACTCCATCCGGTAGCCAGGGACACGAGGCCTGCAGACTCCGGACGTTCGCATAAGAAAGTGTGCGGGAGTCAACGTACACGGAGCTTCCAGCGGCAAAGCATCGTAAGACCGCTACTGCACAGGCCTCGGTGACGGACGTGCTATCCCAAATAGCACAGCTTATCGCAGCATCCCAGCAACGACAGAATCTCTGTCGCATCATGTATTATCCGATGACGCTGGGTTGGGACGCTCCGCGGAAGCAGGTACGGACGTCCGAAAATTTCATCCGGTCTGACGGGATGCCGAAAGGGATTCGGAGGATTTCGAGCTTTCCCTTTTGGAACAACATAAGCTGGTGTGTATGTCATCTGACTTTATCTTCTAGAGGTTCTTTCGTCGGACCAGTATGCTGCGATGCCGGATAAGAAACTGATAGTGTTGGTGGACACAGAAATTTTTGGTTCGGTTCAGGGACATCGTCCCTCAGTTCCGACACAGTCCAATAATGTCACACAGACTTTTGAATTATTGAACGACGCTATATATATTATTATACGCTTGCTATTAACAAGCATGTCTGGTTTCTTGTTTGCAAAGTTACTGAGATGTCTTTCAAAAGTGTGCCTCTGTCGTCATAGTTAATGAAGAGCTAGCGGCAATAAGTGCTCATGGAATACGTCAATCGCCTAAGAGATCCCTAGTAGGATCGACGGAGTTGACATTCGCTAGCTCACCCGGTGTAGCGTCCATTCATCGAATGGTTCAGCAGTCGGGTTCGTCCGTTGCAGTCTAGGAAGGAGATTTGGGTGATGCGAGCACTATAATAGACTTTAGTTCACGCCCAGTGACGACGGATTAGAGGAGAGATTGGAGGAAGCCTGTTAGTCCGGTTCCTAGCTCGTCCAGGTCCGTCCGGGCTGCGAGCGAGAGAGGTCCCTCTCTCATACAACAACATATGGGACCGGATGTTGTGGTACAGACATTTCGCATTTGGAGCATATGTCCGTCGCTTGGGACGCTCCGTTATATTGACAGTTCGAGAGACTGTCGATAATGCTTCCTCATCCTCACAGCAGCGCACATGACCGCACATTGGCTACGTGACCTCGAGTATCCGGCCAGCTTCGTCATTCAGTGATTCCACGGCGAACAGGTCACGCCATCCGGTAGCCAAGGGACACGAGGCCTATACACTCTGTTCGCTCGCATAATAGAAGTATGCACGGGGTAACGAACACGGAGCTTCCAGCGGCAATGCATCGTAAGACCGCTTCTCCACAGGCCTCAGTGACGGACGTGCTATCCAAAATAGCACAGTTTATCGCAGCATCCCAGCAAACGACAGATTCTCAGTCGGATCAGGAATAATCCGACGGCGCTGTGTCGGTGCGCTCTGCTGTTGCATCAGGTTCGGACGACCGAACACTTTATAGGGTCCGACAGGATGGCGAAAGGGATTCGGATGATTTCGAGCTTTCCCTTTCGGAACAACAGAAGCTGCCATACATTTCTTCTGGCATTATCTTCCAGAGGTTGTTCCGTCGGACTACAGTGCTGCGATGCTGGATAAGAGACTTATAGCGTCATTGGACACAGAGTTTTGGATCGGTTCAGGGACATTGTCCCTGACTTACCGACACAGTCCAATAATGTCTTTAGAACATTCGAATTATTTAACGACGCTATATATAAGCTTGCTACCAAGCATGATAGTCTAGTTTCTTGTCCGCAATGCTCTATTCTGCCTTTTTTCAATTCTAGGAAATAATTTATATTGGCAGAACAGGGCATACCGAGAGTTCATATGCGTCTAGACGGCGGGGCTGAAGACTGGGAATTATCTTTTTCGTCGTCTATGTCAATTCCAACCACGATATTGGAAATGACAATGATGTCTAATAGACTTAACTTAGACGCTTTATCATACGTAGACCACCTTACTGAGGCGTTATCATTACGTCTTCAAGAGAAAGAATTCCAGGATATGATCCTCTATGTGATTTCTTTCAAGGGCAGTAGTTTTTCCACGTATAACTCCGCCCTTCAGTGGCAACCTGGAGTTGGTTAGACATGACGCAGCCCTAGCTACATCCACGCGCATAGATAGTAAGGTGAAGAACTCTCTCAGAGTCGCTTCGGTCTCGGAGAATCTTCTCTTCGACGGCAACTTTTCAGCAATCTATGAATTGCTCGATATACACGTTCTCTTGTCTATCAAGTGTAGCAAGAGATTCAGACTGGGGCAAACATTCGGTGGTTGACTCAGAGAGTGCCACTGCAGTTGCCGGATTCGAGTTTTATGATTATGACAGATGCCAGTCAAACAGGTTGGGGTACAATATTGATCCCAACGGATTCGAAGTGCCAGGGTCTTTGGGTTCCGCAGTTTCTAGGCAAGCACTTATCTTCCAGGAAATGATGTTATTTAGGCTTGCATTATGTCATTGGATGAACATTATTCAGAAACGCATGTCCAAATCCTGTCCGATAATACGACAGTAGTTGCGTATCTCCGGAACCAGGGAGGCACTCATTCGATTCCGTTATTCAATTTAACGGAAAGAATCCTTCTGTTTGTTATAGTACACCAAGTTCTGCTTTGGTCCGTCATATTCCGGGTCGTCTGATTGTATTAGCAGACTCCCTTTCACGTAAGGGTCGCTTGTTGCCGTCAGAATGGACTCTCAACAAACAAGTATTCAATCAGATTTGCTATCAATGGGAGCGCCCAATGATAATTTATTTGCGACACAACTCACTATTCAATTGCAGACGTATGTGTTTCCATGTCGGGATCCCTGAGCTTATGTTGTTAACGCTCTATTGATCTAATAGGACGGAATGATAGGATATGCGTATCCTCCAGCGCTGTTGATTCAGCAAGTATTGCTAAGATATATATCCACAATACAATTCTGTTGATAGCATCTCTGTCTTCACAGACACTGTGGGTAAATTTACTCAGGTGTCTTCTGTAGGACTTACCGCGAAAACTTCCTCCATGAGAGGATCTTCTTTCGCTGGGGAAATCGTGTCAACTTCATCACAACCCGCAAGGTCTCAACCTTCACGTATTCCGTTGTGTGGTCCTTCTTGCATGGCAAGCATGGCTATGGACGTGATTTCTTACTGTAGGAGAACCTCTTCTTCGCTATACTATGCGGCTAAAGTGGAGGCTCTTCCGTCGTTGGTGTAGGGATCATTATGTTGATATTTTTGATCCCTCCATACTAGACTTTGCTACTTTCTAGGATACTTGTTTGACAAGATCAACTGCAGCCTGTTACTATTAAGGTTATAGGTCTATGTTATCTCATACCTATGCACTCCATGATAGTTTACAATTGAGTCTTATGTCTCTTTATCTAAGTCAGTTAGAAACTTTTCGATAAGTAGACCTAGAATCCTTAGATTAAATTCCCATACGGAATTTAGCTTCGGTTCTTATTTAGCTAAGTAGTCATTTGAGCCTCTGGAAACAGTAGTTTTCAAATTCTGACCTTTTAAGACAGTAATTCTCTTAGTCTTCTCTTCTACTGAGGAGTCAGTGAGCTTCATGCACTATCGGCGGACGATTCTCACTTTTGTAGCTCGGAAACACTACTTCCTTTACTACTTAGGTTGGATTTTTGGTTAAGAGTCAGGCTCCTAATAATATCCGGAACCTATTGTTATTAAGGTCCTTCCGTCTTCGTACGGGCATAGGCCTTTACTCTGTCCGGTTAGAGTTTACGTATTTATAAACAGATATCAGTTTATTAGTAAGGACGTAAGCTTCTTCTGTCTTTGATGCCTAATAGAAGGACATTACGCTCCATTCTATTGCTAATGGATTCAATTAACTATCAGTACTGCTTATGGTATATCATTAACTCAGCAGTTTGTGCTTGAGATTTCGGCTCATGAAGTAAGAGCTCTTTCTACATCTTGGGCTTACATTAATAGTGTCGCTATTATAGATTTTATTAAGGCTGCACATTGGGCTCAGCCATCCACATTCATGAATTTTTATCTCAGAAATATTGAGTCCATTTCTGGAGGCCTCCATTGTTAGGTCTATTATCTTCTGCTCAGAATGTCATTCACTTAACAGTTGCTACTATAGCTAGGTAGGCTTTCTGTTCCGGCAGTGACTCCGTCCTGCTGCCCTCTTCGCTCTGGGCTATTTGACCCAGGGCAAGGAGAAGGGGGGGGGGGGGGGGGGGAGGGTGTTCCCTTGGGTCACCTGTTTTATTATGAAAACAAGGGGATACCTCCTCCGGAGTTAGTAATTCTGAGCTGTTACTGGGATGGTTTTTAAGTGATAAGTTTATGTTTTAAAAATTCATTCAGGTCATAGTTTTTAAAGTATAGCTTTTGGATATATCACGTGTCAAACGGGCGTTATTATACAATCCTCAGACACTTTTAAGGAGTATAAAGAGTCTCTATTCTCTAGACTAACTTTATTTTTTGGCTTACTTTAAAAATTATTAGTATAAGGATTATACTGGATATTAATAGAGTACATGGATGTTATGATGCTCAATTATGGAAGGTGTTGTGTCTTTCTAATTTATTATAAATAAGAAAGATACATGTAAGGCCTAATACTCCTTTTCCCCTCGAGGGGATGACTCTATTTTATTTAATTGAGCTTATTGGAATTTCCTCTATGTCCTAGGCCCTCCAGCCTTTTTACTATTCAGCTATGTCTGGGTAATTGGTACAGTATAAAAATGTTAAAAAATTTATAGTAATTTATATATTTTTTATACTTACCAATGACCCAGACGGGGATGGCCCTCCCAGGAGTTGGGAACTCATACCTCCCCGCTGAGTACATAGCGCTTACCAGGCACTGGTTATAAGAATGATTAATGGCGCCAATTTCGGGACGTCCTTGACACTGTGCATGCGCAGTGGAGGTGAAGTATGGAGGGCCATTCAGGACATATTTTCTTTGGTTTTAGATGCAAATTTTGGGGATTGGGGGGCAAAATTTGTGTTTGGCCCTATATTTTTTAAGAGTTAGCTTTGCTCGTGTTTTATCAAGGAGTTGATATGAGCATTTTCTGTTTTTAAAAGTATGAGTTATCTGTCCAAGAAACCTTTTTTTCTTTGAGAAAGAGATAAATAATAAAAAAACTTTAATGACATCTATTCACTCTGGCAGCTGAAGAGACATGAATCAAACTCACCACCTACACTTTCTTTGGATCACAGAACGCCAATAAATTATAAAAGGAAATTAACTTTTGAAAATAAAAATCTAGATGGGGTGGGGGAATCATCATGGGGGAGGGATAAAATAAGTTGTCTTCCCCCATGGGGGATAAACTAGGCAAAACCTGTTTATCAGGGTAATCAGAAGAGACACTATCGTAGGACACCAGTATTACAAAAATAAATGAACGTGGGTTATTTGTTTGATGCAAAAAGGGCATTGGTGAATGGAAAATGGGGCATTACATTAGGTGAAGAGTTAAAACCATATACTCCAGTAAACTTTGCAAGATGTCCAAGTCTGGAAATAAGCAATCTGCCTTTTGAAAAATGAGGTCTTCATAGGGTGAATTTGCTGATGCAAACCCATACAGAGGGCTAGAATTTCCCAGTTTATCCTCGGAGTACCTCTTTGTATTTAGGCCTGAGACCTTGATTGAGATTGAGGTTCACAGAGAGTATATTTAAATGAAATATATTTTTGCCACCAATTTCACCCTCTGGGGGCCTCATTCTGCAGATGACTGTCTGCTCATTTCCAGGCTTGAAGGTGTCTGTCTTTTGGTTTTTTGCACTGACTGTGTTTGTCGTGAAAGCAAAATGTTCAAATATTCACAACTTTTTTAATTATTATTTTTAATTATTATTATTATTTCAGGTCAGCTTTGAGTTCATGACCCGGGAATTACTTTGGCATGGATTTTCTGTAAGTTCCTAATATAGATTAAAAAGTCTTTGTATATGGTCTTCTGGATGTGAGAAAATATGTTTTGAAATTGTCTTTGATTTACTGTAACATTCAGTAACTGAACATTTTGAAGTTTGTGAATTAAAGAATTAGGCTGGGATAAAAAAAAAATACCCCCAATTATCATTCTTGCTCATCCTCTATTTGAGGAGATGTAAGGTACAATTTAGCCAGTCATTCAGATCTTTCTGTGCAGCCCTCAAACTGTGTTAACCTCTGTATTCTGTTCAGTCAGTATAACAGAAGTAGTCTCCAAATGCATTGGGCTCATCTACAGCAAGCCAGAAAATAAGCAGACTGACATCTGGAAAATGAGGTCCCTAGAGGGTGAATTTCGTAATGCTACCCTGCACAGCAGGGTAGCATCACTAAATTTACTCTCTGTGAACCTCAATCTGAATCAGGGTCTCAAAACTAAACAGAAGGAGGTACCCAGAGGATAAATTGGCCCACTGTATGGGATAGCATCATCAAATTCACCCTCTTGGGACCTCATTCTGCAAATGTCAGGCTGCTTATTTTCTGGCCTGATCTGCAGTACCAGATTCGTCAAGCTGAAGGATATCATCAGGAATAATAATTTCAATGCTTAGGCTTAATAAAATTAAAAATCTGTTTCTCAGGCCCTCCCGCATGGTCCTTTTGGCTGCCGCATGCTCTCTTTTTATAACCAATGCCAACTTGAAAAAATAAAAATTAAATAGTTTATGTCTGATATTTTACACAAGTTAATAAAATTGATAAATTTGCCCCTTGAGTGCAACAAGGCTTTGCAATGCTTTAGCATTGCAAAGCCTTGTTACGCCCAAGGGAAGAAAATACACCACCACCCTTGCTATTCTGTTGATTATGAGGCCTAAAAGATAAAATAAACCAAGAATATGAACTTCTGATGGCAAAGAAATAATTACAAAAATAAAATATAAAATAAAAAACTGCCCGCCCACATGCAATTTTACAAAATTTGGCCTGAGAAACAGAACATCTACTTTGTGTGGCCTTAAATATTTTTGGCAGAACTACCTAGTGGCTTCCCAATAATTAATGACAAGGGATAGAATTATCAACAATGGTAAATTTAACAGGCATCTTCTTTTCCTTATTTCACTGGGTACCGTGTTCTAATGGAATTGTGTTGTTGCTTGATTAAATTTGTTTCCACTTTTAAGAGGAAGGGACATAACTCATTTAAAAAACAAATAAATAAAAACCTCCATATAACTTATTCATTAATGTTATCTTGCCATGTTCAGAAGGTATTGGGAATCATGTTTTCACTTCTCACTCTTCAACTTCACTGTCACAATCCATATTTCAGTGATGAAGGATGCCTTGTAAATCCTCTGCAGTTGCTTAACCCTTTATCTAAAGAATCGGCCAAATCCACCCACATAATTTACAAACCGAGTTGTTAGGCCTAAAAAAATAAAAAATCTGTTTCTCAGGCCCTCCCGCATGGTCCTTTTGGCTGCCGCATGCTCTCTTTTTATAACCAATTTAAACTTAAAAAAAATAAAAATTAAATGGTTTATGTCTGATATTTTACCCAAGTTAAAAAAATTGATGAATTTGTCCCTTGAGTGCAAGAAGGCTTTGCAATGCTTTAGCATTGCAAAGTCTTCTTGCACTCAAGGGATGAAATACACCACCACCCTTGCTATTCTGTAGATTATGAGGCCTAAAACTTCAACCAAGAACATGAACTTTTGATGGCAAAAAAGTAATTACTGAAATAAAAAATAAAATAAAAAAACGCTCGCCCGCATGCAATTTCACAAATAATGGCCTGAAAAACAGAAGATCTATTTTGTGTGGCCTTAGAAAAAAAAACAAAAAAACTTTTCTACAAAACCATATCATGTGACACCTCAGTGGAACAAGCCCGTCATAAATGTCACACATATAAAATGAAAATAATGTTGCTTCAGTTCATACAGGAAATATATATTTTTAATTCTTTACCAATGGTACATGGAGAGGAGCTTATTACTTAAAGACTGTGGAAGTGGATTTTCTACCCAATTCATAGTTATAATATCCAAGAAAATGCAGATAATGCATGAGTGTCCTTTCGGTTTTTGAACCGCCAGTGAGTTGAAGGGTGAGTGGCACTAACATTTTTCCTCCTAACATTTTAAGATGGAGTCAGAAATGAGGGTTACTGAACATTACATGGTACAGTGGAACCCTGCTAATTGAATAGCCACTTTGCCAATGAAAATTATTCAATTAACAGGAATATTCAATTAACAAGGATTGTGTCACTTTTCTGTATTCTAGAGATAAACTTAGCATTTATTCTATTATATCTTGTGTGACAGAGCTCTAAGAGCTCTGTCAGACAAGATATAATAGATTAAATGCCTGTATTAGATGTACTGAGCCAAATAGGTCTATAAACAAAGGAAAACTGAGGAGAGTCTGGGTAATTTCTTGGCAGGTTACAAGATTTTTTATTCAATTAACAGGAGTTTACTCTTTAACCTATATTCAATTATCAGGTCAAATTTATACTGGAGGTATGGTAAATTGTTTTGTGTTGGGAAATTATATTCAATTAACAGGGTTATTCAGTTAACAATATCCCAATTAAGTGGGCTCCACTGTACATGGCAAGACAAGTCATACAAATAGTTTACACAAGTATTATTTGGGGTCATTATAGCTAGTTCAGTTTTCTTCCAACCATCCCAGTAATTGGTATGGCAGGAAACAAAATATTGGAATAAGAGTTTTAATCCTTAAGGCCCCAAAAGCCACAAACTGCACCTTTTATATTGCTCTGAAAAAATTGTCCCAAGTGTATTCTTCCTTGAGACCCAGACTGGTAGGATGAATTTATCTTTAAGAGAAAGTGTGTGTGTGTGGGGGGGCACATTGGCTCAGTTGGGAGAAGTGCAGGCTGCAAGCCGAGAGGTCCTCGGCTCGAATCCCACCTGCGGCAACCGCGTTGTGTCCTTGGGCAAGACACTTCACCCCCATTGCCCACGTGGGGGCACGGTGGCATTGTGTACTAAGGCGTACTGCACGTCGATGGTGCACCTGTCTTCAACCAATGCTAACCCTGGTTGTGTGGAGTTGGTATGTTGGGGAGCTGACAGTTGCTCGCCGTTGCTTGGTGGTTCTCTCCGGGTACTCCGGCGTCCTCCACCCATAAAACTGTCACCGTCATGATTAGCCATTGTGCAGAAATATGTGATCTTAAACACCAATAAATAAGAGAAAGTGGTGGCCAAGTGGAAAAGTGCACTGGTATCTCATTCCAGAGGTTCTGGGTTGGTTCCTCAGTCAGGGAAAGTTCTCGAGGTGTCTGAACACTCTCTGTCAGCCTCAATTATGGGGATGATGCTGTCACAGCATACCATCCTATCGGTTGGGTTGTAAAATGGCTTTCCTCTGTGCAGAGAGAGACACAGTCCGTGCAGGTTAAAGATCCTTTCGTAGTATTCGAGAAGTGTGAGCCTATGATGTTGCCGCTATCAAGGTCATCCCGCACCCCTGCGCCATTGGGCCAATGAGAGGCATTAATATAAGTTGCATAACTTATTCGCCAGTCCTTGTTAAAATACAAATAAGATTAAACATTTTTTATCTGGACAGTGTTTTTACATCATTGTTGGCCGCCTGTACAGGCAGCCAACAATAATGTAGAAACACGGTTAAATCATCTGCAGCCATGTATATTATATAGGGTAGTTATTAACAAAATTAATGTGAGGGATTAAGGATCAATCTTTTAAAATAAAACATTAAATACCGATAACATTTTGTTTATATTTCAGGAACTATTATTCTTCACACTACCACTTATAAATTTTCAAAGAATTAAAAATTTTGTTCTGAGAAAGCTGCCTTCAAAACTGAAAGGTGTTCAAGAAAGGGATAAAATCGACTATGAAGAATGTTCAGTTTGTGGAGCGTGGCCTACAGACCCACATGAGATAGGGTGCCACCATGTCTTTTGTTACTACTGTATTATGGTAAGGGTTTATTTAAAAGAGATTTATGAAAGTGAATAGTCTGTCTCAGATCTGGGTTCCACAAAGAAATGGGCTGCATTTTCCATTTGATATGTAGAGTAATTTTGGATGGGGAATCTCATGGTGCTTACTGATTATTTAAAAAAGGGCCCAAATTTACTTTTTAGGATCCTGGACCCTAATTTTGGGGTTATGACCCTCTGATGCTTATGGGATCTACATGAATGGCATTCCACCATTTGCTTACTGGTCAATATCAAAATAGTACTGTTAAAAAACTGTTGGCACCCTTCAAAACAAGGTTTTATTGATTTAGTGTATAACTATCAATAGCGAAGATTAAAACATTGTGAGAAACAATTATTTTTATAAAAAAAAATGTCTTAATAGGAAATTCAGCAATTAGAAGAGGTGGGAGGGAGGGGTGGGGGGAGGGGATTGAAGGCCAGTAGTATAGCAAGTTCATTTCGACCCTTTTCTTTTGGACTAGGCTCTGGACATAGGATGTTATATCATACCCCCGTAAATGATAAGTGTTAACTTACTGTCAAGTGGTTCTTATAGTAGCCCATGCGAGTAGCCATGTTGTGATGTCATTGTCATGGTCATGGGTGGTGAGAGTGCACATGTATATGTGCAGCATACATGATTTGTGAAATACCTATTTCTGTCATCAAGTTTGTTTGATGGAGGCTGGCATGTTGGATTTCTATGGTGGCACATGGCTTCCTTGTAGCCGAGTGACTTTTAGTGAAGTGGAGGTGGGTTCTAGGGACATGGATGATTGTATGGGAGTATATCTAATTTCTGAAAATGACCCAACATTGAAGATAATTACCAATGAAAGTGTCAATGACACTGTAGCTCAACTTGTCAAGACAAAGACATGTACATGTATAGTATGTGACACAGCAATGACAAACATCTAGGTAATGACCTGATAACAAAGGTACATATAAAGTATTGTAACGGTCTGTACATAAACACTGACCGTTGCCTGTAACAAATGTATAGGTAAAGTATTGTAAAGGTGGGTGACAGTCAGATGCTAAACTAGAAAAGAAATCTTTGAGTCCCAGAGTGGGTCTGACTGAACCCCAAAATATTTGTTCTCATAGCACAGTGATAACAAAGGCACCCCAAAACACACTCATTCCTGTCCCAAGGTGAAAACAAAGGTACCCAAGAAGTTTCGTGAAGATCAGTTCACAAATATGAGCTGTGTGGAAGTTGTGACAAAAAACTGATTGGACCTAATTTCGGTACAAAATGGCCACTGGCAGCCATCTTGAATTCTGGACCGCACCAGAAACACTCGTTCTCGTCCCAAGGTGATAACAAAGGTACCCAAGAAGTTTTGTGAAGATCGGTTCATAAATACAGCCTCTTGCCCGAGCCATATTGATATGTGCACTTACAGTGTATAAGTAGCACTGAATAAATCAAGTTCATCTAATTTGCATAATTTCTGCACGAGAAAAAAACCCGTACTATATGTGATGTATTCCATGTTACTAAACATTCATACAAAAATTTATTCAAATCAGAACTTTCATACAGAAGTTCTGTACAAAAGACTGATTGCACTAATTTTGGTACAAAATGGCTGCTGGTGGCCATCTTGAATTTCGGACCACACCCAAAAACACTCGTTCTCATCCCACGGTGATAACAAAGGTACCCAAGAAGTTTCGTAAAGATCGGTTCATAAATACGGCCTCTAGCCTGAGCCGTATAGAAGTTGTGTACAAAAAACTGATTAGACCCAATTTCGGTACAAAATGGCCACTGGCAGCCATCTTGAATTTTGGACTGCACCCAGAAACACTCGTTCTCGTCCCAAGGTGATAACAAAGGTACCCAAGACGTTTCGTGAAGATTGGTTCATAAATACAGACTCTAGCCCGAGCCGTATTGACATGTGTACTTACTGTGTGTAAGTAGCACTGAAAAAATCAAAGTTCATCTAATTTGCATAATTTCTGCACGAGAAAAAAACCCGTATTATATGTGATGTATCCCATGGTACTAAACATTCACACAAAAAATTATTCAAATCAGCGCTGTCATATGGAAGTTCTGTGCAAAAATCTGATTGCACCAAATTTTGTACAAAATGGCTGCCATCGGCCATCTTGAATTTCGGACCAGACCCCAAAACACTCGTTCTCGTCCCACGGTGATAACAAAGGTACCCAAGGAGTTTCATAAAGATCGGTTCATAAATACGGCCTCTAGCCCGAGCCGTATTGGCATTTGCACATACAGTGCTGAAAGTAACACCAAAAAACATCAAAGTTAGTCTAATTTGCATAATTTACACACGAGAAAAAAACCCGTATTATATGTGATGTATCCCATGGTACTAAACATTCATACAAAAAATTATTCAAATCATAGCTTTCATATGGAAGTTCTGTACAAAAAACAGATTTCTGCATCGTCGGTACAAAATGGCGGCTGGCAGCCATCTTGAATTTCAGACCGAACCCCAAAACACTCGTTCTCGTCCCACGGTCATAACAAAGGTACCCAAGAAGTTTCGTAAAGATCGGTTCATAAATACGGCCTCTAGCCCGAGCCGTATCCAATTGTTGACGGACAGACGGACGACGGGCCATGGCATAAGCTCAAATTTGGCTTCGCCAAAGTTGAGCTAAAAATGACCCAAACTCCTCCCAGAAACCTGTCATTTTGAATGTTATTCGATTGGTATGAGTAGAACATAGTATGAGTATCCTTGTATGAGTATGCTTGACTTCACGGGAGTACTTTATGGGCTCAAACATTGCTATCTATGGTCAAAGTCCTCATTTGTTTACCCATTCTGGACCATATCCTTGCTGTTTATATCAGTCCAAATCTGTTGTTCTAGGTCAGGATCCTTATTTCTACTGACACAAACACTTGTACCTATTCTTCTTCACTCCTAGGGTTATAGCAGTACTGTTCGATTTTTCGGGAATGGACACCTCTTAGAGAGGAGTTAATATATTTTTAGAATTTTCGACTGTTCTGCTTGCTCCCAACATTACTCCATCTACTCTTGTTCTTTGTCTCTGTGTTATCCCTTTACCCAACGAATCACCCGCATCCGCCCGCGTAATATGTAGATTCAGCACCTGAACTAAAATTATTTTTCGAAACATTTCAACACAACCATATCATGTGACCCCTCAATCATTGGAACGAGCTTGACGAGCTTGTTCCAAAGAGGGGTCACATGATATGGTTGTGTTGAAATATTTCGAAAAAAATAAAAAATGGTATTTAAATTAATAAATTTTGATATTGTTCGCGTTGGGTAAAGGGTTATAAGAATGACAACTCTAAGAGTTCAAGAGGATCATGGTCTGTTTTGTTCCTGTCTTGTTGCTTGAGGTGTTTAAGTTAACCAGCTGTTTCATTCAGTATGTGAAGTTTGTCAGAGACTTAACAGACCTGTAACTATCCACTTTAAGCAAGTCAATAACAGACTATCAGATCTCTGCTACCATATAATGCAGGTCCTCTACACAGCTGCTGAAAATCAGTCTGAATAGAAAGGATGATTAGTAGGTTTTTTCTTATTCTCCACGCTACTGGTTTCCCTCTGCTCCCCCCCCCCCCCCCCCCTCCCACAAATCAGATTGCTTCACCAGGTTTAAACAACCAATCTTATTGATCTGTTCACCTTGGCCCCAAACCCATTATCATCCTCCACAAACCCCTGAATGGGTTTGTTTGGTGTTTGTGATCCCTGTCAACTCCATACACAGCACAACACACGCAGTGCAGGAACAGGCCCAAACTGTTAATATGTGCCATTGTGCAAGTGCACAACACATGCAGCATATACAGGTATTGGCTCCTTTATCATCCCATAGTTTCTTGTTTCTAGTTCATATATGGCTCCTAGCTCCTATAATATTTAAGATGTGCTTTTGACAAGGACACAATACATGCATAACACAGGCAGCACACACAGGTATTGGGGACCACCCAGGCCCGCTGTTTGGGGTTAAGTGGGGACAACTCTTTGGGGATGAGTGGGGACCATTGGGGGAACTTATTAATAGGTAGTATGAGTGTGCATGCACAGTGCATGTCATCGAGGTGATTTTGTCATCCATTTTGTTCGATGAAGGCTGCCATCTTGGATTTCTAGGATGGTATGTGGAATGGAATTGAATGTATTCTTATGCTATTTGTTTTCCATTAGTGGTTCAGTAGTGCACCCAGTAACAATATCTCTGAGAGCAGTCCATCAAAAATACTGGTACCCACTAGTCACCAAGCATAGGTTCCACTTTACCCCTATGTGTCTCATGTGCTCACAAATGCCATCTGTGCATGTGCTGCATATGTGTTGTGTCCACATTCAACAGCAGTCCATTTTATTGTGATGTCATCAAAATGTAATGCCCATCAAAAATACTGATACCCAAGCATTGGTCCCCACTGATCCTGATAACGGTGATCTTGTGTGGTTCCCAAACACTTGTATGTGTGCATGTATTGAGAATGCCTTTCGCATAATGCTGGAAGCCATACTAGTATGGGAGTTAGGAGCAAAGTTGCTATAGGATGGTATGGGAGCCAAAACCTGTATGTGCTCTGCGCACAAGCACATAGACATATACTGACACTTTAGGCCTGTGCCAATTTGCTGTTTTTTGTGCTGTGCAAATAGCTCAGAGGGATCACAAATGTGTCCACTTTGGGCCTAAAAAAATAAAAAATCTGTTTCTCAGGCCCTCCTGCATGGTCCTTTTGGCTGCCGCATGCTCTCTTTTTATAACCAATTTAAACTTAACAAAAATTAAAATTAAATGGTTTATGTCTGATATTTTGCCCAAGTTGAAAAAATTTATGAATTTGTCCCTTGAGTGCAAGAAGGCTTTGCAATGCTTTAGCATTGCAAAGCCTTCTTGCACTCAAGGGATGAAATACACCACCACCCATGCTATTCTGTAGATTATGAGACCTAAAACTCGAACTAAGAACATGAACTTTTGATGGCAAAGAAGTAATTACTGAAATAAAAAATAAAATAAAAAACCGCTCGCCCGCATGCAATTTTACAAATAATGGCCTGAGAAACAGAAGATCTACTTTGTGTGGCTTTGTCAGAGGATGTATAGGAAGATGATGGACAGGCACTGAGGCAAATAGAACACACACCCACTACATTAGAATTCACTCAACTGCATGAACACTATGTGCCACTATAGAATTCCGACATGGCAGCCTCCATCAAACAAACTTAATGACAGAAACATGTATTACCCAAATAATTTGTGCCGTGCAAGCGCATGCACACTCATAACGTCCATGACAATGACATCACAACATGACTGCTCACATGGGCTTACATCAGAGTCATTTGAATGTAAATTGACACCCATCATGCATTGCAGTTTGATGTCACATCCTATGTCCAGAAGCCTAGTCCAGGAGAAAATGGTCATAATGAACATACTATACTACTAGCCCCCCCCCCCCCCCCCCCCCCCATTTGATTGATTAATACCCCTTTAAGTCCATTTTTTGTAAATATTAATTTCTGACATTTTTTAGCTCACCAACTTTAGTTGTGTGAGCTTATGGCTTGACTCGATCGGTCGGCATCAGCGTCGGCGTCAGCGTACATGTCCAATAATGTTAAAGCTTCTGTTTAGGTCACTTACTCGTCCTATTTCCATATCATGGCCTTTATAATGCTGCTATATGATGATTATAATCATTCTACAATGATTTAGCCCCTCATACCCTGCATTTTAAACATTTTTCTTGACATTTTTAGTTGTGTTTAGTTTTCTGTTTAGCTCAGAATTTCATGTTTAACGAAGTGTTTAGGTCAGCTGCTGTGCTCCTTCTCTTCCCATGGCACTTATATTCATCATACATGTTCCCCAGTATCATTGTTCCATGATTAACTTCTCATACCCTGCATTTTAAACATTTTTCTTGACATTTTTAGTTGAGTTTAGTTTTCTGTTTAGCTCGGAATTTCATGTTTAACTTAGTGTTTAGGTCAGTTGTTGTGCTCCTTCTCTTCCCAAGGCACTTATATTCATCATACATGTTCCTCAGTATCATTGTTCCATGATTAACCCCTCATACTCTGCATTTTAATAATTTTTCTTGACATTTTTAGTTGCATTTAGTTTTCTGTTTAGCTCGGAATTTCATGGTTAACTTAGTGTTTAGCTCACCTGCTGTGTTCCTTCTCTTCCCATGGCACTTATATTCATCATACATGTTCCTCAGTATCATTGTTCCATGATTGACCTCTCATACTCTGCATTTTGAACCATTTTCTTGACATTTTTAGTTGCGCTTAGTTTTCTGTTTAGCTCGGAATTTCATGTTTAACTAAGTGTTTAGGTCAGCTGCTGTGCTCCTTCTCTTCCCATGGCACTTATATTCATCATACCTGTTCCTCAGTATCATTGTTCCATGATTAATCCCTCATACCCTGCATTTTAAACATTTTTCTTGACATTTTTAGTTGCGTTTAGTTTTCTGTTTAGCGTGGAATTTCATGTTTAACTTAGTGTTTAGGTCAGCTGCTGTGCTCCTTCTCTTCCCATGGCACTTATATTCATCATACATGTTCCTCAGTATCATTGTTCCATGATTAACCCCTCATACTCTGCATTTTAATAGTTTTTCTTGACATTTTTAGTTCCGTTTAGTTTTCTGTTTAGCTCAGAATTTCATGGTTAACTTAGTGTTTAGCTCACCTGCCGTGTTCCTTCTCTTCCCATGGTACTTATATTCATCAAACATCTTCTTCATTATCATTCTACCATGATTTAACCCTTGTCCAGTGAATTTCTTAAAATTTTTCTTCCAATTTTGAACGTTTAGTTTTCTGTTTAGTTCCCACTTCGACATTTTCAGTGTTTTAAATTTTTTGTTTACATCGACTGCTAACACCCTTTTCATCCCATGGCCTTTATAATGCTTCCATATGGTGCTTATTATCATTCTACCACTATTAAACCCCCACCCAGTGTGTTTGAAATGTTTCTCTTGACATTATTTAGTTACGTTTACTTTTCTGTTTAGCTCAGAATTTCATGTTTAACTTAGTGTTTAGGTCATCTGCTGTGCTCCTTCTCTTCCTATTGCACTTATATTCATTGTACATGTTGCTTAGTATCATTGTTCCATGATTAACCCCTCATACTCTGCATTTTAAACATTTTTCTTGACATTTTTAGTTGCGTTTAGTTTTCTTTCGGGAACACCGGCAATAGTGTTACTTTTACCACTGATTGCTCCTTTCTTGCCAAGAATCAGATGCCAGAAACAACTCCACCTCCTATCTGTATCAGGACTCTTCTTTCTGCTGAGGGAGGTCGCCCTTTGCTATGTCCGATTCATGCAATTCGCATTTACCTCAGCCAGACACAGTTCTTCGGAAAAGATTATTTCTGGTCGACAGAAGATCTCTCCTCAATCCATTTCTCGATGGATTTGTCTTGATATTCACGTATCATATGCTTGTCTAGTGACTGATGATTGTATTACCAATCGCTTTTCTGCCCACGAATTGTCTGCCTCCGGAGCTCATACTTACTCGGTCAAGTTGTTGGATGTTATGGAGGCAGCCTTCTGGAGAAATGCTTCTACTTTCTCCACCTCCTATCTGTGTCAGTTGCAGAAGCAGTCTGAAGACCTTTTTTTCTTTGGGCCCTCTTTCTTCTGCTCAGGCTGTCATCAACCCTAGCCATTAGGGTTCTTGCAAGGTCAGTTCCAGCCCTGTTCTTGGGTACTACCCTTTATGTCTGTGTGTCACACAGGGCCATACTCCTCATCTCTCATTGTCATTTACTAATGGTTGTGATGCTATGGTTTTTATATGCCTTGGGAACTTTTCTTCTGTCCACGGTTCCAGCTCAGTCAGATTATGTGGGGGTTGGATATGTGATTCCCTCCATCCTATTGTCTATTCAGCCTGTAGTAAACAATTGTAAGGTAGGTTGATAAGAAATTTAAATTTTATAGTAAATTTCCTTTCTTATTATACCTACTGCAATTGTTTACTTGGAGGCCCTCCCGTCTTCTTATTCGGGTAAGAATCCTTCCTTCCAGCTGATCACATAACTCCAATGTTAGAATGACGCGTTGGTTATACGTCTGTGCACTGGTTCCAGAAGCTGTGGATTAGTACACAGAGAAGAGTGTCCCCTACTGGGTGTGCGCCAGTCGCATCCGACCCAGTTTTGGCTTTTTTTTTGTCTTGGTGCTTTTGCACCACATTTCTTTTCCAAATTGCTTTAGAAAGAAGAAAATAGAGAGTATTTTTCTGAGTTCGGAACTTCCACTGTAATCAAAGCCTGTTGTAAACAATTGGGGTAGTTATAATAAGAAAGGAAATTTACTATAAAATTTAAATATCTATTCTGTGCCATAGATGATGAAGTGACATTAAATACCAATAATAAATAAATAGATATATTAATTTAATCCTGTTATTAAGTCAGCTGTTCTATATGACAAATTTTGTTGAACAGGTGTTTGGCAGGGTACATGGCTGTATGTGCCCAGCTCCAATTTTATGAACCCTGAGCCAAGCCACAGACCCTGTGTACATGAAATTCTAACATGATGCATGGGCCCTGTGCCTTGCCAAACTCCTTTATACATGTAGCTAGGAGTAATTTATTATCTCTTATTTAACAAGCATCTGAGAGCTCTTTCAAACAAGATACAATAACATATATTCTAAATATACCAGGGAATGACCAGGCCTGTTGATGACTTATTTGTAGGAAATTAAGACTTCAGAGTGAAAAGAGGAAAGACCATACAAAGCATTTACAATCTGCTGCCTGGGAGTGGGGTGACCCAGTGGTTATGGATTTGGATTTCAAACCCAAAGTTTCATGCTTTGATCCCCGCCAGGGTAAAATGCATTGTCTCTGGGCAAGGCACTTAATCCTGATATTGCCCATGTGGGGGCTCGGTCGTGCTGTGCACTAAGGCATACTGCACGTCAGTGGTGCATTTGTCTTGAACCAGTGATAATCCTGCTTGTGTAGAGTTAGTACATTGGGGAATCTGCAGTTGCTTGCCATTGCTTGGTGGTTCTCTCCAGGTACTCCAGCTTCCCTCACCAATAAAACTGTCTGACCCGAGGTGACCCTGGCTGTCAAAAGTGTTTTTAACTGGTAGAGTGCTAAATCATTTTTAGCCGTCAAAATTTGTTGATATGTTTTTGCCTTGTTACAATTTATAGGAGAGTGCCTGTGGGCACTCTCCTATAAATTGTAACAAGGCAAATCCTAACAGACTAAATAATATCGCTTCAAAGATAATATGAAGCACAGCCACTGAATTTGAAGCCTTTAAGTTGCAATAACTGCACTTCAGGGTAAAGCCCAAATATGGGCTTCCAGCACTGTAACAGTTATTTCTCCCCCCCCCCCCCCCCCCCCACTACATGTGTAACATACGTGTGTCCCGGGTGAGATAGCAGGAAGAGACAGATGTATCCCACCCCACCCGCGTGACGTTATAAATTTATAACGTTATTATGACGTTCTGCAAATCGTATCAGTTTCTTGCTATCAACTAATTCATATTGACGTCATTGGAATGCAGTGTGATCAAAGTTCGATGCTCTAAAACTCTTCAACCCTCAAGCTGCCACCGTTCCTAATCAATTTCATGGTATATACCTTTGGTATATACATAACTTGTGCATGCTCTTTCCGATGGTGTCATCAGTTTCTCAAAACAACGAATACAAAATGAGTTGATTGAATCAGCACGTGACTCCCAATTACCTCTGGCTAACGTAATCGCAGCATGGTGGGGGGAGAAAAATCATCCTCGATGAGTCTGAAGGTGGGAATGGGGAAATCTCACCCTCAGGGCAAGATATTTGAACCAGACCCTCGGCAAACCTCGTGTCTGGTTCAAATATCTTGCCCCTCGGGTGAGATTTCCCTATCCCACCTCCAGACTCATCGGGGATCATAATAATCCCCATAAATAAATAAATACAATCTGCTGCTATCTCTGATATGTGTAGTTGTAATATTATGATAAATCTTATCTCAGCTAAACAGTTATACATGTATTTCTCTTTATTTCAGAGCAACTATAAGGCAGATCCAAATTATTCCTGTCCTAAATGTAGTTTGTCCATTGACTGTGCAGATAATGTTAAGCCAGTACTGAGGATTGTGAATAAGAATAAAAGTAACTGAATATTTAATCTGCAAGAGACTGTAGAAACAAGAGGGAAAAACTAGAGAAAATCAGGTCCATTAGGAAAATGGCTTATTCATCATCAAAGAATGTTGCATAGATGACCATTTGAAGCTTTGCACAGTTGTGTGCCTGACAAAGGGTTCCCACACCTCGAGGAGTTCATGGAAACTCTTTGAATTTGAAAAAAATAAATTCCAGGGTTCTTTAAACTCCTTGGATGTTGTCTAAATTTCTGTGAATCTCCTTTATTTTTTTTAACTATTCAATTCAATTAAGCCTTTACCTAATGAATCTGCTACATCTGCCTGTGTAAATTTACAAATTAAGCAGTTGAAAAAAAATATGTTTAAAAATTTTATTTTATTTTTTTTAAAATTTCAACAAAACCATATCATGTGACCCCTCATTGGAATGAGCTCATTGAGCTTGTTTCAATGAGGTGTCAAATCATATGGTTTTGTTGCATTCTTTTTTTTAATAATTTTTAAAATAATAAATTTTAATATTTTCTGCCTTGGATAACGGGTTTAAGCCTTTCACCACTAATGTCCTGAATGGTATTGAGTGTATTCAATGTTACCGATGTAATGAATGTGTTGAAAAATGTGTTAGGTAAACTGTGTGTGGAATACAGCCTACAGCAATACTGATCCTGTAAGAATGCATCTGACTGGACTTTATGAATCTGATTGACAGTGTGACACAAAACAAAAGTGAAGGTGATATTTTTCTTTAACCCTTTACCTAACATGAAAAGTAGACGACACTTGCAAAAATAAATTGAATAATTTTTTTCATTTTTTGTCTCAAAAACATAGGTTATGACCCCTCATTGGAATGAGCTCGACGAGCTCGTTCCAATGAGGGGTCATAACCTATGTTTATGAGACAAAAAGTGAAAAAATAATGAAAATTAATTGGCAATTTTTTAAAATAGCGCTGGCCGGTTTTGGCCGTTACGTTGGGTAAAGGGTTAAACATATCTATTCTTCATTCACTTGATTCAAGTTTAACCCTTTACCTAACATAAAAAGCAGACAACACTTGCAAACAAAATTCTTAAATAACTAATTTTTAGCTGCGATGAGCAGCTCTATATGTGGCAACGACAGTCTGTCTGTCGGTCAGTCTGTCCCAACGAGTTTAAAAAACACCATAGCTCCTAAAATACTTGATGGAATGACACCATACTTGGTATGCAAGTGTATCTTCATGATGTCTACACCCTCTCAATAGTGCATGTCATTTGGATAATCTCTGTCACATTTATGGACTTGTCACCAACAAGTTTTTTTGTCACCAACAAGTTTTTTTGTCACCAATGAGTTTTAAAACATCATTGGCATTGCACGAATCATCGCAGCTTTGGCACTGTGACAGTGCATCTTGTTTCCATTTTTTGTTGCAAAACCATACGTTATGACCCCTCTTTGGAACAAGCTTGATGAGCTCGTTCCAAAGAGGGGTCATAACCTATGTTTTTGAGACAAAATTTTTTTAAAATAATGAAAATTAATTGGTGATTTTTGTGAATAGCGCTGGCCGGTTTTGGCAATTACATTGGGTAAAGGGTTAATCGCAAAATAAATACAGAAAACAACTGAGGAAGAGTATGTGGGACAGGTATCCTCAGCCCTTGTTGGAGTTTTTTTTTGTGTATTTCACTTGTGAAATACTTGAAAAACTCCCAACTCAAGTCATTGATTCCTGATATTTATAAAAAGAAATTTAAAGTGAAATTTACCTGTCACAAATGATAATAGTATTCCAGTCCAGACAAATGGCATCTAGCCCCAAAATATTACGTTTTGTTGATTTTATCTTTTGTTATGTATTTTAATATTTTATTTTAAATTCATGCTGAAAGTTTTTATGTGATAAATGAAGATATGAATTTAAGAATAGTCAGTGGAATAAAATCAGTATTTTTCATCGATGTGTTGTTTATTATACCCAAACTCACTCAAGAAATTGGGGGACAGGGTATGCTGGATTACAGGTGTTTATCCTTCCATTTCCATTCACCCATCTATCTATAACCCGCTCTGTTGCATGTTGCACGGAGTTACACATATCATTTTCTCCAGAATTCCAGCCCTTACTTTGTCAAATTTTCAGTGATTTTGTCCAGACACAGCCTTATCTCTCAACTTGACACTTGTGGGAGTATCCCAGCACCTTGGGTGCAATATCTTGCTATTTCTTTGATCAGTGCTTTACCAATCACTGTTTGAAGAAGACGCTTCCAATCAAGCCTGGAAATAAGCAATCTGTCATTTGCAGAATGATGTTCCCAGAGGGAGAATTTGCTAATGCTATCCCATACAGTGGGCCAATTTATCCTCTGGGTACTTCTTTCTGCTCATGCCCAAGACCTTGATTCAGATTGAGGTGCACAGAGGGTAAATTTAGTGATGCTACCCTGCTGTGCAGGGTAGAATCACCAAATTCACCCTCTGGGGACCTCATTCTGCAGATGATAGCCTGCTTATTTCCAGGCTTGCTTCCAATACATTTACCATAATGGCTAAGCTTCTATTTTTTTTTCATTCTGTCAATAACTTCCGATGCCTTGTTGGAATGAATCTCATGAGGCTCATTCCAATGAGAGGCCTTAAACCATGTTTTGGTGTCACAACCAAAAAAATATATTACAAAATTTAATTAAAATTTTTTATAGACAGCTTGGGGCAAATGTGGAAGATTCTTAAGGTGAAGTGCAAACAGAAAACTTATCTTAAATGAATTGTGGTTGCTTCCTTTAGTGATGAACTGATAATCGGAACAGGTCGATTATGACAACTGGCAGTTAAAAACCTGCAGTTTCTGGTTATTCTATATTAACACTGACTATTAAAATCTCTTTGATATCTGGCCATTTCAAATTTCCCCATTAAAAATGTGTGTTGTGCATATCAGAATATTTAGGGATTTGCAGAGCCGAGATATTATGGAATTTACCATCTGTAATCGGTACGAGATCGCCACTATTCCTAGCTGATCGAAGTCCCCAGTCTTGAATCATGGTGCTGTACAATGTTGCATTGGATACATATATAAATAAAATGTGTTCAGTCTGTAGTACTTCATGATGGAAGCATCACAATACCATAAGAAATTAAAATTGGAGAAAAACTAAAAAACTCTCTTTTTTCAATGGTAGATGATTGTTACGCATCATGTAAGTAGCATAACTGTCACAAACACATTTTCAGTTTGTCAAGTTCATTTTTTACTTCAGTTAGCTCCCTTGATGCTTCTCTCCAACTGAACATTAAATAATATATTCTGATGTCGAGTGTGTGTCTGTAAACAATGCTCCATACAACTTCACAACACATTAACATCAAAGTTATTATTCAATTAAGACACAAAGTATGTGTGCTCAGTATCTTCCTGGTTAATACAGCCTAGTGTATTGTATTCTTACACAAAACCGTATGAACGCCATTTACTACAGTAACACACAATCACAAGAGAACAATATCGCGTGATTGTATCATTTTATAATGATCTTCCCCTACTCCAACTCCAAAAAATGCAAATACAGTGGAGCCCACTCAATTGGATATCTCTTAATTGTATATCCCTGTTAATTGAATATAATTTTCAAACACAAAACCATTTACCAAACCTTCAGTACAAATTTGATCTGTTAATTGCATATGGGTTGTAGAGTAAACTCCAGTTAATTGTATATAAATTTTTGTAATATGTTGAAAAAATTACTGTGACATGCACCAAATTCCCCTTATTTATCAACCTTTTTGGCCTCACTACATCCAATACAGACATTTATTCTATTATATAGCTATAATAGAATAAATGCTCAGTTTTACCTCCAGAACACAGGAAACTGACCAAATCCCTGTTAATTGTATACTCCTGTTAATTGAATAATTTTCACTGGCAAAATGGATATTCAATTAAGAGGATTCTACTGTACTATTTTGGCTAATATTGCCAGCACTAAACATGCACACTCTGAGAACTTCTGTGTTATTAAGCTTTTGTAATTGGTGATTTATCAACGAAAATTATGCAATATAACAGGCACTAACAGAATTTCTTCTGGGTCCTCTTTCAACAAGCAACATCGAAATCGGCATAAAGGGCATAATCAGCAGAGAAATAATCAGTAATCGGTTCACAGCAAGTTTTGATAATCGGTTTATCACTAGCTTCCTTTACACTTTATGCCAAAGTTTATGGGTTTCCCCTTCTCATTTACCACATAATCTTTTATTTGATCCTCCCAAACAATGCCTGTTGACGACTTTAAGGGGAAGGGATTCTTCACAATCAGAATATCTGACAGGTTTTGGGGAATTACACCCAAACTGTCCTCTAGCAATTTGACCTGAACCATCCTCTAGCAATTTGAAAACTGTCCTCCAGAAAAGGAGTGATTATTATGGATAACAGAGCAAAAATAACAGAACACAGATTGTTTATTTATTTTTTTAGCTTCAATTTATTATTTTGTAAATAAATATATATAAAAAAAACATGGAAATTTTAAATTTACTAAAATAGAAATGATCAGGACATTGAAAAATTAAAGTAATGACATGTTATGTCAGGCTGTTATGTGGGTTGTTTTTAGGTCACCTGACCTCCGTATATCTGTCCATACGGCTTGAACTTTACATTATCGACTTCTCCTCATAAACCACTGGGCTAAATTGAACCAAATTTTGATATGCATGGACATTATCATATGTCAATTCAAATTTGTTGAAATAAAGTTGCCACGCTCCATAGAGAGGGTGTGTGGAAAAATGCTCCAAAATCTTAACCCTTTGAACCCTGGTGGTATCTACCATGTCAATTCAAATGCAGCAGTTAGAAGAGTCCATATTCGTTATTTGGGGGTAGACCAATAAATATTTTCAATGTGCAGCCTTGGGACTGCACATCGTAAATATTGATTGGTCTACCCCACACATCCTCCTTAATGAAATTATGACTTATAATGTGCCTGGGCCGGAAAAGCAGACTCTCGTGTTCAAAAAATCTTCTTCTCATGAACCAGTGGGTACAATGACTTGATATGTGATATGGAGCTTCCTTTCTTGATGTAGAAACAAGTTTGTTCAAATCAAGTCACTCAGTTAATATTTTTGCTTCCTATGGGGGCCCGAATTTTAACTAAACGCAATATGGGGATAATCCTTAAAAATCATCTTCTTCAGACCCACCACTCAGAATATTTTGATATTTGGTATACAACATCTCTAGGGGCGTGGGGATGGGGTGGGTGATTCATCTTTGTTCAAATCAAGTCACTGGCTTAATATCTGGGCTTTCTTTTGGGGACCAAATTATGAGGAAAAGTGCATTAAGAGGAAAAGTCTTCTTCATCTGATCCACTCATGAAAATATTTTGATATTTGGTATGCAACATCTTAGGGTGGGGGGGGGGGGGGGGGGGCAGATTCAAGTTTGTTCAAATTGGGAGCCTGAGTTAATATTTGGGCTTTATATTGGAGCCTGAAGTGTAACTTAGTGCATTATGAGGAATATGTTTTAAAACTCTTCTTCATCAGATCCACCAGTGAAAATATGCATCATCTCTAGGGGTGGATCATCTCTAGGGGTGGAGGGGGTGAGCAGATTCAAGTTTGTTCAAATTGGGTCCCTGGATTAATATTTGTGCTACCTATTGTAACAAAAAGTTTACCTTAGTGCAATATGAGGAGATTTCTTTAAAAATCTTCTTCAGATCAGCCAGTCAGAATAATTTTTTTATATTTGGTATATAACGCCTCTAGTCTTGGGGGAACATATTTAAGTTTTTTCAATTCAAGTCCCTGGCTTAATATTTTGGTTCTCTTGACGGATGGGGGGTGGGGCAGGTTAGTTCAAGTTTGTTCAAATCCATCAATTGAAGGCAAATGTGCCGTCATCGTGTCCGACACCTTAATACACAGTGCCACTGTGCTCGCACGTAGGTAATCTGGATGAAGTGTCATGCCCAAGGACCCAATACAGATAATGCAGATCATGATCGAAAAATCGACCTTTCGACCTCATATCCTATTCTCTGAGCCACGGGTTCCCCGATTGAAGGTAGAAGAAATGATTTACTGTTTCTCCACTTTCTGCCCATAGAAGTTACATTGACTATTTATTGTCAGTGTAAAACTCGGAAAATCCATCCCCAAATCACCCGACTTCAGTCCCCAAGTTCTCGGTCCATATGACCCTGTCTGTTAAAAGTGTCTTTAGTCCCCAATAAACAAACGAACAATATTCTATCGCACATCCATACTAGTCCTCTTCCTGTACATGTTCTACCTATTTATCTGGCTTCTATTCTTCTAGAATCCTCGATTTATGCCCATTACAACCCCTATTTTGTTCATTCCTTGCATTGTTCGAATCATGATAAGACTTCCCATATGCATCTATTCCTCTGTTCCTGGACCCGTTCTACCAATATATCTGGCTAGGATTGTTCTAGAATCAGCGATTTATGCTCACTACAGTCCCTATTTTCTCCATTCAATGACCTGTTCGACCCATGTTGAGACTTCCCAGATGTGTCTATGTGATAATACATAACGTGGAACAATGTGTACTCGTCACAAATTAACCCAAATCAACTGGGGTGAGTGAATACGAACCTAATTGGGTTAATATTCACTCAACCCAGTTGATTTGGGTTGATTTTTAACCCAACTGATTTTAGATTGTGGTAGTCTTACCATCCGCTTCCACCATTTCTTCAACTATCTGCCGTTTGATCAACCTCCACCATACTTACCCAATACTAGAATCTTCCACTACTGATGGTTTGTACCATGGATACCACATTTCGCCTGATACTAAAGACTTCCATTTCTGATGCTTTGTAGCGCTACTGTAAGATTTGTAGTAGGGTTCATACAGAATTGAAATTCAAGGCCTTTTAAGGCTCTCTTAGGGCCAGATGTCTAAAATTTAGGGCATTGCAGATGACACCTTGTTGCACTCAAGGGATGAATCATTTGGGGGGGAAAAACAATTGTGACAATTATATATAGTTTTATTAATTTCTACTACAGGAGCAAAAACACTTTCTATCATTCCCAAAACAGCTGTTTTTGGCTGATTACATGGCGAGTCTATTAGTGGTAGTGTGTTGTTATCAGGGGTAGACTTTTGGAGAACAGCAATGTATGTGTCGATTTGAACGAATTTAATTTTCGGAATCCGTGGATATTACTTCATAACATACACAAACCCCTGCTTAATATTCGTTTTATTGACAGGCCCAACAAAGAAAATAGTTGCATTATTTCTGCAAATAATTTTATTATTTCTGCAATATGGACACCTGTTATGTGGGATAACAGGTGTCCGTATTGCAGAAATAATAAAATTTAAGGACTTTTCAAGGTAGTTTGCCATTTTCTAGGGCTTTTCAAGACAATTACATGTTTCAGGGTTTTTTAAGGCCAGGGTTGACAATTCAAGAACTTTTCAAGCGTGTATGAATCCTGTGTAGCTATCCCTCATCCTGTATCGGCTCTGCCCCCGGCCATATCTTTAACTCCATTCATCTAAAGCAGATGAAATGGTTTCGCGCGCCGGGACGCTGCGAGGCAAGTCCTTTTCGACCCTCTTTAGTTTAGTTTAAACATTATTTTATTTCATAAATAAATACAAGTGCACAAGATAAGAAATAACATGATTTAACAAGAGCTTGTGAAATCTGGATTCAGCAGCAAGCCGAAACTTATGTAAGCTGTTTCCAACTGGCAACACGCACAGTAAACTTTCATGGCATTTAATACACTTTTATCATCATGAAATTATTTTGAGAATAGTTGTAAAAGAAGGGGTGGTAAAGGACAGAGAATACCCAGGGTCAAGGCAGCTGTTTCCTTAAGTGTCGCGGAATGGGAGAGACAGTTGACGCTGCAATGAGCCTCTTTAACTGTATAAGATCTTTTGTAGCGACATGTCCAGGTGCGTTGAAGGCGGAAAAGGGTCGGGTACTAGGCAGATGTCCAGGATTAGATGATCTTGGGAGTTGTGGCTCGTCTTTTTGATGGTCGTTGGTCTAATCCCTCGGGTGAGGACCAGAGCGAGAGGGGGTCCTCTCAGCAAAGATGCTACATCTCCCCGAGGGTGCTGTGATAGTATTTTCAGGCAAGTAAAGTCTGCCACTCATAGGGTTGTTATCTTTTGGTTGTGGGCCATCATTGACAAGTATCGTCCTCAGGCGGTTGATGGTTATTGGAGTTAGTTCATTTTACTGGAATCTGAGTGTTTCGTCGGTTCGTGGAAAAAACAACAACAACAACGGCCCCTTTCGGGGCCGGGCAGAACGCGCTACCGGCGCTTACAAAAAGGGGTAAAAAAGGACACAAGACCAACGCTCGCCTCCCATGAAATGGGTGACTACTTCTAGGGATGGAGCGAAGGGTGTTCAGAGTCCATAGCGGTTACTGTATTCCATATCGATTAGAGTTTTTCCATAGCGGTTATTGGGGAGCTGGAGATCAAAGAGAAAGCACCCGTGTGTACCTGCTAATAAAGAAAAGGCAGAATTGGTGGGTTTTAAAATTAACAAAAATATGCAATTACAGCATTGTAGGTAATCGATCCCTGGGAGCAGCCCATAATGTTCCTATGGCTCTTTTATATGTTCCTAGATACTTGTTATTAATGATTAAGTGATTATGATAGCTAAATAGGTGAAGGCAGTCCATTCTAGTAAATGGTCTCAGCTGAACTGATTTCACTGCCTGTTTATTTACCTTCCCTGTGTTCCTGGTTACTTTCTATTAATGGTTAAGTGAAAATAGGTGAAGGCAGTCCATTCTAGTAAATGGTCTCAGCTGAACTGATTTACTGCCTTTTCATTCACCTTCCCTATGTTCTTATTTACCTGCTATTAATGGTTAAGTGATTATAATACCTAAATAGGCAAAGGCAGCCCATCTGGTAAATGGTCTCAGCTGAACTGATTTTACTGTCTGTTAATTCACCTTCCCTATGCTCCTAGTTACCTGTTATTAATGGTGCTTATTAGATTCGATGTGGGTCATCTTAGTTACGTATGGGATTAAGATTGGGGGAGGATAGCAGGCTTTTTCGCTAAAATGCCACACCCGGAGGTGTTCTTTCCTGCATTTTTCTCCCCGGTTTGATTTCTATTAGAGTGGAGATTGGCCATCCTAATAACGTATGTTTAGATCAAGATTCACTTTTAAATGCCCCACCCGAGGGTGTTCTTTTCCTGCTAGTCCCTCTGCGGTTTGGTTCCTATTTAAGTTGGTATGGGTCGACTTAGCAACGCAGAATGGGATCGAGGGAGGAGAGCAGGCTTTCACAATCAAATGCCACACCCGAGGGTTTTCTTTCCTGCTCTTATCTCGCGGTTAGATCTCAATCTCATTCCGCGCAGCCAAGACGACTTACACCAGTTGGATTCATATTTGAATTTGCCTTTTTAGTTACTTTGAATTGATTTTAATGGGATCGGTATAGAAGGAGGAGAGCATGCTTTCACAATCAAATGCCACACCCGTGGGTGTTCTTTCTTGTTCGTTCCTCCGCGGTTTGAATCCTACTTACAGAGTGGTTCGATTACATTGTGGCGTTTTAGGTTTTTGTCGGCTGGTGCAAATGTCTTGGAGTTCGGATATTAGGTGGCTGTCGGCGAGCCGGTCGTGGTTTTTCGCTGCTATGGATGCGAGGCGGTCCTCTGTGGTTGGAATTCCGGCTCTGTGTCTTGGAGTATTTTGATAGGTGTATCCCAGGAAGTACGGAGGGCGACCCTGAGCGCGTGGTTTTTGGACCTTTTGGGGTTTCCCCATATTGGTTTGATTTCAGCCGGTTAGGATTAGTGCCCCATACTCGAGTACTGGGCACACGAAAGTTTTGTATAGTTTAAGTGGAATTGTCTGATTGACTCTTCAGGATGTGCCTCGTTGCATTTTTAGCAAGTTGTCTATGCTGGCAATATCGTTGGTGTGTTTGTTGAAGGATAGGTTGTGGTCAGTGGTTATGCCAAGGAATTTCGCCTCTGTGCATTCAGGGAGGACTTTGTCCAGTAGTTTTAGGTCAATGTCCCGACTGCTTTTCTTACGGGTGAACGCGATTATTTGGGTTTTATTAGCGTTCAGCTTGATTCTCCATTTGGCACACCATTGCTCCAGGTCATCGAGAGCGCGTTGAAGAGGGTTTTTGAACTAGATTGGCGGTGTTATTAAGTCCCAGAGTCCCATTCATCTAAATCCGTGCTGGTCTTTATATTTTCTTGATCTAGAGCATGCTGGGATGTCATATATAAGTGACTTTTGTTGATTGTACCGAGATGTTCTGTGCTTGTGCGCGAGTAGATAATATGTAACAATGTGTACACATCACACACAGCATATGGGTACACGCTGGATGTGCCGGTATGTGCTAGTGCACAATATGTGCACAACACATGCACCACGTAAAAAAAAATATACTATAGAAGGGATTCGGTAATTGGGATTCCTAGCCAATTCTGTGAATTGAGATTTCGTGATTTGGCATTAACTATTGGGGAAAAAGAAGTGATCTAGTTTCCTTATTTTGTCCCAGTCTTCGTTGGGCATTTCACACCTTGGACTCCGAGATGTCAACAACTGAACTATGGAGCTTCCATTAGTAATACAAGAGACGCTGTTCAAAGTGAATGCTTCCTTTGCTACCACCTGGAATATCCAGGTGCGCAAGGGGTCAATTCACTTGACAGTGGATTTTGAGACAAAAACAGAACCGGCGTCCTTGGAGAGGTGTAGCACCTTTCGTTGGGGGATTTCCTCTCACACTAGTCACCCTCCAAGTGACTCGGATAAGCTGGATGAAGACCACCGAAGAAGTAAAGCCACCACCAAGAAGAGAAAGAAGGGATACTCCGCCAGACGACGCGATGCCCACCGAATGACGGAGTTTCTGGAGAAGAAGAAGTAGGAAGAGAATGAGGCAAGTGAGGGCGTCAATGAGTCGACACCTTCACCTCTGACGGACCCCTGTCCAGCCCGGTACCCCCTCGCAGGAGGAGGGTCCGGAGAACTACGGGTCGTCAGGTGACAGATCAATCTCTAACCCATCAGACTCTTCATCTGAAAAGAGGGAGGGGAAGATCTGTCTACGGTGCAGGAAGAAGTCCCGGATGACGTAACTTCCATCCCTCTATCTCGTGCTCCTCCGGGTTCTTCGAACCAGAACTGTGACCAGGAAGTGAGCAACACGGAATCCGTGGAGGTGTTCTTGGACCTAATGGGATTGCGGAAGAAGTGACACAACAACTACAGGGGAAATTCAACCAATACAAGCAGCTTGGAAATAACCCGGAAACAACCAAAAAATGGCAACTGGAGGACCTGCAACTTTTAAGAACAATATCACTCGCGGATAAAATAACTTCTTTACCATCAACATCAGCAAGAACGAGTCCAGACACCTAGTTCTCCAACGCCAACTACACCAACATCATCAATCTCTCCATCATGACCACCTCCTCCTCCGAAGAACCGCCGTAGACACAGACGCCTCTGAATGCCTTAACTCCTTCTTCCTTTGCCGCGCTCAGAAATGAAAGACGAAAGAAAAAGGAAAAAGAAAACTTAAATACGGCCATTGCTGAGGGTTGAAAGGGGCTTGCCCCACACCGTCGCTTCGGCGCGCAAAAACCATTCCATTCTTCGTGTTTGTCCTTTCAAGTTTAACCAGCGATGGATCAACACCACACCTGGACGAGTGGCGAAAGGCCCTCATTCATTTAAAGTGTCTGTTCTACACAAACGAACTATCCACGAACCTAAGTGTTTCCAATGCTTAACTGTGAAAAGATTTTTAAAAGGAGACAGTATTTAACCAGGCACGAGAAGGTTCACTCGCTAAAGAAACTACTTCATCCGCACAAAAGAGAAGAACCGAAGGTAAACCCACTGAAACATATGAAACTACCACAAATGTATCAACGACAGAATGTGAAACCAATCAGAAACCCGTGGATTCCAATACCTTTAACAGAGAAATTGGAGAATAAACAGCTGATGGAAACATTCTACCAGCAAAATACAACAATGGAGGTAAAACAGCCACACCGGCGTGTTCAAACAACGGAGGACCAAGAAGAGAAAAAAATACATCTTGGTCGAACTAACTTTGAAGAACTTTACAAGAACGACAGCATGCACTAAGTAGAGCCCCCAAAGGGTCCTACTAAACACCGAGAGTTACCGAGGTGAAGGACAATAAGTTAGTAAGAGTTGTTTAAAAGGTTTCAATATATCTCCAGATATATAATTTAGTCCTTTGAAGCAATATATGCGATATTACCGTTGATTTATTCGAGTAAATGCAATATATATAGACCGAGCCGTCGCCGAAAACTGCCCCTGGTAGTTAATAGGTAGCTTGGTAATTAAGAGGCTACCTCGGTGTCTAGATGAAGCTCATAAGTGCTAATTGGGTATCACAACACAGATCACTGTAATATTTGATAAAAATTAAACTCCCATCAACTTTTTTCCCGGCTTTAGACAGGCAAAACTTTTCAGTTCTGGCTGCTTTAAAAAAAAAAAAAATTTCACCCCCGCCGTTTTAGGTATAGTCAAACGTCCGTCAGTCGAAGTTTGATTTTTAGAATTGTCCGATGCGTTAAAAAGTAACATTTTCTTAATTCGTCGGTCCCGTTGGTCAGTCCTGGGTGCTGACCACGTCTCTTATCTTACGGCATCGTTGGTGAGTGAAAGATCACCACTTCCGAAAATACTATTCCTGGCGTCACGGTATTGGTCCATAACAATGTCTTCAAATCTGTCAGGCAATTCTGGCAATTTCAAAATTCTCCATTCATTTTCCAATTTTATAATATTATTCATACTCTCGCAGTTGTTATTTGTCCATAATTTTGGGGTGTCAGTATGTGTATTTCTGTTTCGAAAAATCGTCGATAGGTCAGTTGAAATTTATTCGTTTGGAACAGGGTCCTCAGTCGTTAGAAGCCCTACAGTACGTGGAGAGTGTATTATCACTAAATCACCCGCAGAGTGGAGATTCCACCCAAGCAATAATTGCAAATTTGTTGTAAAGCATAACAAGCACAGGCAAAGTTTCAACCAATGGACCTCCGGGTTAAACCCGGAGGTCCATTGGATGAAACATTGCTTGTGTTTTTTGTCCATATGTACAAAATTTGAAAGTTATAGTTTGGGTGATAACTCCACTCCGCGGGTGATTTAGTTACAATCCACTCTCCACGTACTGTATATCTGAATTGAAGATAATGTTGATCATGTTATTTACAGTTCCTTTGTTATGTGTCTTATGAAGATTGTGGAGCACATTCTCTTTCAAATGCCTGGTACATAATATGTATGATTGCGCGCATTCTCCTTCAAATGCCTGGTACATAATATGTGTGTTGAGTTTGGGAACAGGTTTTGCTTGCAATTGCTGACATCCACAAAGAGAACTAAATAGCAAATCATAATGTGATTAACGATTTGCACTGTCGCTTAAATACTAATTATCAAGCTACGTACTAAATACCGAGGGGAAGATTTTCAGCGAACACTATTACTTTAGCGCCCATATTTCTCATATATGGCATTAAAACCATGCACATACTGCTTGAATTTATCTGTATACTCATAATACACCATCCCATACCCTTTTCGCCCCATCCCCACCCATACTTTTCTTCACCTCGGTATCCCTTGGTGTTTAGTATGACCGGACCCAAACGAACTTGCCGCGGTGGACCTGGATCGAGACATGAGAGAGATCAGGAATCCCGAGCCATCAACGAGAACGATTCCTCAATATGACCAGATGTTACAGGCTAACGGATAATTTCTCAACAAAGCTTCACTAACATTTCTGATCAAGGTGCAGAAGCAATGGTGACAACGGCGAGAACGAAGAATGAACAGAACAAATCTGGATCGAAAAGAATAAAGGACAAACAGAACAAAAACTGAACTCCCTATAACGATGTTTAACACGATGTTAATTTTAATTCAATATGAAGTCGATAAAATTATAGAACTATGACAATATGACTAAAGTTCTTGTTTTTTCAGCAGAGAAGGAAAAACTGAATACCCTAAATAGTTTACTGCAAATCACGGAATCCCAGTTCATAGAATCGGCTAGGAATCCCAATAACGGAATCCCTTACTGTAGTCTATTTCTAAATTATTCCTTTTCATCGATTGTGCCTAAGTGCTACATGAGTTGTGCGCACACTGTGCACTGACACACAACCACATATCAGTGCATCCAGCATGTTCCCATGTTCTACATGTGTTGTGGGCAACTTGTGCACTAGCACACGGGCACTTCCCACCAAACGCCAGTCCCACGTTCCGTAGGATCCCACCCTTGTATCCGACTATGCTCCTAGAATCCTTTTTATCGTGTGCACCTATGAGCTGTATGAGTTGTTTGCATATTGTGCATTTTCACATACGCACATTTCAGCAAATCCAGCATGTGCCGCGTGTGTTGTGTTCACATTATTGCACATTTTATACTAGCACACAAGCACATCTCGGAGCAATCAACAGACAGTCTCTAATCTGTAAGGCATCTAGCATGCACCGCGTCAAGGACATGTAAAAACTGACACGGGTTGAGATGAATGGAGCGAAAGATATGCCCAAGGACAGAGTCGAGACAGGATGTGCGATACCAACATTGTACAGACCTTACAGTAGTGCTACAAGTTATTAGTTGTGGAATGCCCTTGTACTGGGCGAAGAAAGTAGTATCATCCATGCTACAAACCATCAGTAGTGGAAGGCTCGAACATTGGCTAAGTATAGTGGAAGCTGATAATATGGCAGATAGCTGGAGACATGGTGGAAGCTGATGGTAAGACTACTAGGAACAGTATAGGAGCTTAGAATTCCACTTTCGGAATCGCACTTACGAATCTTTTTACGGAATCCTATTACGAGAATCCCTTTTTGGAAAGCGTCGGTGGTTATAGAATTCCCTTTTTCCGAGATGAGGATAAGAATCGTATGTGTTGTGTGCACATTATGCGCTAGCACACAAGCAGATATAGGCACATCTAGCATGTGCCTATGTGCTGCATACGATGTATACGTGTTGTTACACATTTTGTACTATCATAAAGACACATCTGGGAAGTCGTTAGAATCCATCCCATTTGCGGAACCCACTTGTGGAATCCCTTTTACAGAATCCCAATGAGAGAATCTCTTTCTGAAGTACGCCTGTGGTTATAGAAGGCATTTTTTCCAATATGAGGATAAGAGTCGTGTGCATTGTTCACACGTTGTGCACTAACACGCAAGCACATATGGGAGACCCGGGCAAAGCGGATCGCCAGGGCAAAGCGGATCATCGGCATATCTTTTCAAGAACAGCGATTGGTTAAACGTTTTTCCGTCACATTCATAGCAGACGTCTCGCGCATGCTATTTTTTCCAGCAAGAGGTATGAAAGGAAACATCGACGCCATTAACGTCAAAACATATTTTTGTGAAAGGAAATTCTAATTTCTGAAAAGCCGTGTATTCATTATTTATTTTCTTATGTTTGTGACATTTGGGATGAATACCTATCGAATAATACAAGTAGGGACTTTGCTTCAATTGCACAATTTATGATTAAATGGAAATGCTAACGTTTCATGACACCTACCGTTCTACGCGATGAGCATTTCGGGCAAAGCGGATCAGTGATCCGCTTTGCCCTGTTGGTGATCCTCGTTGCCCTGTGTGCTCCCAGCGTAGCATTGAGTGTGCACTCGGCGTTTGCGTGTATTTGAGGGTGTGGGTGTGTTGGCCTGGGTTCAGAATATAAGGCACAGTTGCTTTTCTGTTTGTATATGTCTCCGTGTGTAGGCCAATGCTTTCCTGTAACTCTGCGGCGATTTTTTAATGTTTGTCAATCTCATGCTGGTGTTAAAATATGTGTGCGCTCATTCCCTACCCTATGTTTAAAAATTGGGTAGGCTGGAAGGTAGGTAAATATTTGATACATGTTTGTAAAACGTTCTGGAAAGGCTAGAGGCCTTGAACCCTCCAAAAATTTTACTTTGTGATCATTTCAGATGCGATAGAACAAGATGCTGAACTAGATTTACTTAAGATTGGGAATGTGGCCTATTTTTGCCCTTGTTGTCACCTTAAAAATTCCCGCGATGGACAGTGGGCCTACAGGTCTCTTCTCTTTCCAGGAGGTTTTTTTTACTAAAGTATGGCTACCCATAGAATAGGCGTACGGACCGTGAGGAACACCCCCGTCCTAACACACAGAAAGTCAGAAAGAATCTATTTTTTCGCGCAGTGGCACTTCTGTTTTCGGGCAAGTTTGGTTTGAACGAAAAGAAAAATGATAACCGCATGATCGAAAAAAAAATCGATTTTACAATGCAAATTTGGACCTTTGTCTGCCCGAATTGTTTTTTGAAAACAGCCCTAAAAATTGGCTTTTTCATGAATCGTGTGTGTGTGTGTGTGTGGGTGTTTCTTGGGGGTGGGGGTGGGGGGTGGGATGGGGGGAGAGGGAGGTGGGCTGAAATCGCACCGAAATAGATTTAGATCCCGAAAGTGACCGATTCCCCCCCCCCCCCCCCCAATTACAAGTTCAAAAAGACAGCTGATGGGTGGGGCTCTAAAATCGGTTTTAGGTCATCATCTAATATATAAATGCGAATGTCTGTATCTATATCTCTATCTATCTCTCTATCTACCTTTGTTCCGGGTGAACTCCTCCGTTTCTCCATTGATCGATCTCAAATTTTGTACACGGGGGTAATTCTTCCCTACGAGTAACATGGGATGGGTGCCGTGCCCGTGCGGGGTGACCCTGACCTTGAAATTGATGATCTTGACCTTTTATTTCGAAAACTGCTGGGCCGATCGGGCTAAAATTCCATATGTGCGGGTATACTGACCCACCGATCATTTTGATTTTATCGGGGTGACCTTGACTTTGAAATTGGTGACCTTGACCTTTTATTTCGAAAACGGCTGGGCCGATCGGGATAATATTTCATATGTGCGGGTATATTGACCCATCGATCATTTTGCCTTTATCGGAGTGACCTTGACTTTGAAATTGGTGACCTTGACCTTTTATTTCGAAAACGGTTGGGCCGATCGGGCTAAAATTTCATATGTGCGGGTATATTGACCCATCGATCATTTTGACTTTATCGGGTTGCGGGGTGACCTTGACCCTGATATTGGTGAGCTTGACCTTCCATCGATCATATCTGAGGGTATATTGATATAACCATCTTCTCCCGCCAGGTATTCACCCGCTAGTTATTTTATACTTTTAAAAATTTCTCTGGAGTTGTATCCCAGTTGCCTTCTTGGGGGTGGCGGGGAGGGGTGGGCACGGTGGCGCCGTGCATTAAGGTGTATTGCACATCGATGGTGCGCATGACTTCAAACGCTGCTCACTGGGCTGGCAGACCGAAGAGTTGGGCAGATGCTCGCTGCTGCTTTTTGTGGTTCTCTCAGGGTGCCCAAGCTTCCTCCTGCGGTAAATCTACTTGTCACAATGTGACGCTAGCTATTTTTATTGGTGTTTTACGACACTTCAACAGCCAGGGTCATATCGCGTCGGTGACAGGTTTACGGGAGGAGGAAGCCGGAGTACCAGGAGAGAACTACCGAGCAATGATGAGCACCTGTCAGCTCTCCAACATCACAACTCAAAACTGTACTACGCACTGCACAGCAGTACTACGCACTACACAACACAGACACTGTTAGATAGGTTGAAGACATGTGCACCTCGGCGTGCAGTTCGTCTCAGCACACAGCGTCATCGTGCCCCCACGTGGGCAATCGGGGTAAAGTGCCTTGCCCGAGGACACAACACGGGTAACTCTTGCTTTTGAAAGTGTCGTAAAACTCCAATGAATAACAATAAATATAATAAATTTAATAAATAGATCATTACTTGGGAGTTTTCTATAATGCCCAGTGGGTGGTGATATAGATCCAGGGCCAACGTCGAGGGATCTATTCCACAACATGGGGCACCAAACTGACAAAGAGAATGACTACTCGGAAATCTAATAATTATAATTATATTATACCGAAAACAGTTTGACAATTTCTGAAATGGGTCATTTTACCATTTACCTTGTTTTTAGCCGTCGTCATCCAGTTAAAAAACCTGTCATATTCGGGTCATTATATGCAGGCGAGTTGAGTAACTATCGACCTATATAAATATATATATATATACACTTCATCAAATATTTTATATAAATAACTTCGTCAAATTGCCGTCATGCTCGGAAGTTTACTTCCTTCTAAGCGGCTTTCATTTTTGACTAATTCTTATTCCGTTACGTTAAGTGCCGCACCAATGTGTATCGCGTCATGGGAACGTAAAATTTAGCGTCACACTGATCCTAATTGTTGAATGGGAATTATAAAATTGATCGACATGCGCGTACGTCTTACAGATCGATTTATTATTTGACAAGTGCCCGCCTAGCTCCTAATCGCGAACCCGTCTATAAAATCGCCGATAGCTTTGATGCAACCTTTTCGTATATCATTTTGGTTGTTTTTCAATAATTTCCATACATGATGAGGTTGGCCGATCTTAACCATATCAGCATTCCGATACTTGAGTGATTTTTTTACTTCTTATATCATCTTTGATTCGTCCCTCCCAGAATTCATTGACACATTTGTCAACTTTTTTCTTCCAAGCTGATTTTGCCATTGGATAAGTCAGGACATCAAATATGGATGGCATGTTGTATTTCCATAAAAGCCTCCTCACTTTAATGAACCAGCTTTCTGAGTTAAGACACTTAACAGATAGTTGCCTCATTGCCATTTCTTTTTCAATTGATGAATCTTGTCTGGCTATTCTTCCAAGTATTGCAGCATCTGTTTGTGAATTAATACCTCTAGTGGTGGTTGGCCAGATAATGCATATACCTCAGCTGTAGATGTTCTTTGGGGCAAAGATGGCAGCTGCTTCAATGTTTTCTTATGAAACATTTCTAATTTTTCCAATTCTATCTGATTGAAATGAGTGGCTTCTAATCCATGCAGCATTCTTGGCAATACAAAAGTCCTCCATAAATGCAGTGATACATGGGGACCAAGTCTGTTGTTTCCATATAAGCCAGCACCCAGTAATCCATAAAGGGTTTTTTGTCCTTTCGATATCCTCTCTTCTACATTTAGATTGGTGTTACAAGTTCTTTCAATGCCAACGTGAATTACAGCATTCGGTGTTGGTATTATATGACCTTCAAATGTGAGTGAGCAACATTTTGATGATTTCCCTTCATAACTGATGACAGCACTTTTACTTGCATTGATGCTGTATCTTTGAATATGAGAATAGTCTTCAACTTCATGGATCATTGCTTGAAGTTCAACAGGATTGTGACTCAATAAGGCTACATCGTCTACACAAGTAACATGAGGAATCTGAATACTTTCAATTTTTCCACCAGTAAATCTCTTCTCCAGACGCTGAAGCAGACCATCATTGAATCTTTTGTTGTGTTGTGCAGATAATACACCTCCTTGCCGAACCCCTTGGTTAATCTCGATTTCAGATGATAACTTTCCTGCCCATTTAACTTGTGATCTCATTCCATTATATAGATGTTGCATCATAAGCCACTCATGTCCCGTTATTCCATCTAAGTATAATTTTCTTAGACGCATACTATGCGACACTACATCAAATGCCTTTTGAGCGTCCAGAGTAGCAAGATGAAGGGGTGCTTTAATTTCTCTAGTTTCAGAGATGACTTCACTGATAACAAGTGCTGCATTCACAGAAGATGTACCAGCGGTGAATCCTTTCTGCAACCTTGACAGACTTTCATTAAGGATTGGCTCAGATCTTTGCACCAATATCTTCTCCATTATTTTCATTGTGATTGGGGTGACAGTGATTCCTCGATAATTTGTTGGTACATTTTTCTCTCTTTTTTGTAAACTGGAGTTATGATCCCAAGTTTTAGTATATCAGGAACTCGTGTTTCTTTAAAGCATAAGTTGATGATGTTTACAATGGAATTTACAAATTTTTCTCCTCCCATTTTCAGGTGTTCTGCTTGTAATCCTGTGATGTCTTCAACTTTTCCATTCTTTAATGAATCAATGATGTCAATAACATTCTTTGATGTGACTTTCTTTAATGGTTGATTTTACTGAGAACAGATTTCCACAATCTCGTGTATATCATACTCTACTTACATTCTGTGGTCCTCGCGAAACTTTTTTTCTTCAAGTGATGTCTTCAGGTAATGCAAGTTGTTGGAAAAAGAAAAGCCCATCCATTTCTAATGGCATCAGGATTGTTAAGACATTCACCAATCACAATAAGTTCCTCTGAGTTGATACAATTTTGTTTCCTTTGAGCTCTGGTGAGTTGGTAAAAGAGCTTTTCGTCATTCTCTTTTGCATCCATGATCTTTGACAATTGTTTCTGCTTCAATTTTGCTGCATGTATTCTCTGAGTCTTCTTCAATATCCTGGCAGTAGACTTTTTCATCCACAAAAGATGACCAGTTGGTCTACCAGCTTCCTTCCATTTCCAGAAGGCTTCTTTTGCTTTCTTGGATGCATTTTTTATGTCCTCAGTCCAAGTGATGGTCTGTTTCCCACTTTTGTTGTGATTCATTGATAACTTTTGGATTTAGGAATACTTTCATCAGCTGCACTTTTTAAGATTTCAGTTAACCCTTTACCTAACGAATCGCCCGCATCCGCCCACGTAATTTGCAAATTCAGCAGTTAAAAGAAATACATTTTTCAAAATATTTCATCAAAACCATATCATGTGACCCCTCATTGGAACGAGCTCATCGAGCTCGTTCCAATGAGGGGTCACATGATATGGTTTTGGTGAAATTTGTTTTTTAAATTTTAAAAAATAGTAATTAAAATAATAAATTTTGATATCGTCTGCGTTGGGTAAAGGGTTAAATGTAAAAGTTTATCTTTAGAGTTGGAGAAAGATTCGTCGTGAAGATTCTCACTGATATACTGTTGATAAATAAACCAATTACACTTTCTTCAGTTAGGTCTAACAGTTTGTTTAGGGCATTCTTCGTACTTTGTTACTTGCTGTTTGGTGTTGATCCAGGCAATTACAGGGACATGATCAGATTCAGGGGTTAGTGTGGCGAAGTGCAAGATTGCGAGCCGGCCCAGTGGGGGCAGAGGTGGTAACAGGGGTAGTAGGGGTAGTAGGACGGGAAAGAGGACAGGAAAGGACAGGAAGAGGCAGTTGGTGGTTGCAGGGAGTAGTATAGTGCGGGGGTTGGATAGGGTGGTGTGTGGGCCCGACAGTGTCAACAGGACCAATTTGTGCTTTCCGGGGGCTAGGGTGGAGGACCTAAGGGACAGAGTGGGTGGATTAGTAAAGGGGTCAGGCCCAGACCCAGTGGTTGTTGTACACGTGGGGACCAACAACATCAGGGAGAGAAAATCAGTTCAGCTTATTGAGACTTGCAAGGACTTAATAACTCAACTGAATGCCAAGAATGCACAGGTAGTGGTTTCGGGGCTTCTCCCAGTACTAGGTGGTGGGGGCGAGCGTAATTCGCGGATCATTGGGACCAACGAGGAATTGGGGGAGTATTGTAAGGAACTTGGGATACCCTTTGTAGACAATTGGGGATCGTTTTGGGGCAGAAATGACCTATATGGAAGGGATGGTCTCCATCTTAGCCCAAGGGGTACAGAGGTTTTAGGAAGAAATATGTTGCAAGTGGTGGAGCCTTTTTTGGTATAGGGAGGGGAGGGGAGGTCAGTGAAGGGGGGAATAATCACAGAAAATGTGGCACGAACCATAGGTGTAAAAAATGGGACAAGGGGGATAAGGAAAAGGGACCAAAAATCCAAATCAATAGGAATAGCTTCCCAAGGAAAGAACAGGTACACAAAGCAGGATATACAAACATACAGGGACTAGATAATAATGGGACCAATAGGCGGAAGCCAATGAACCTTGACACCCTGAAAGTGGGTTATAGCAACATCCAGGGTCTCCACCGGAAAGTAAGTGAAATTGCTACATTGATTGAGGCAGAGGAGTTTGACGTCATGGGCTTAAGCGAAACGTGGGTAAGACACGAGGAACGGGTAGACCAAGTAATGGGGTACGTATGGATAGGTGTAGGGCGAACGGAAGGCCAGAAAAAAAGGGGGAGGGGTAGGCATGTACATTAAAGAGGACTTAAAACCATCGCTGATCACAGACCTGGAAAACATCAGCACCCCGGCTGAGGTATCGAAAGAAATTGGATGGGTAAGGATCAGTCTGAAAAACAAAAGTATTGCCCTTGGGGTTGTGTATTGTGCGGTGGAGGGAAGCAAACCCGAATGGAATGATTCGATATACTCAACACTAAGGTCCAATATCACCGAATTACAAAATAAGGGGCTCGGTATAATTCTGATGGGTGACTTTAATGGCCACATAGGTAATGATGAAGAAGGCATAGAGGGTGGGGACAATAAAGTCAACAGGAATGGAAGGAAGCTGTTGAACTTCACAAACGAGCTCGGTCTGAAGATTCTGAACAGGGATGCGAGGTGTAAGGGGAAATGGACCTGGGAGAGGAACGACAGAAAATCAATAATCGACTACATCCTCACAGATATTAATTTATGGAGGGAGGTGATAGGGGTAGAAGTGGATGATGAGGGTAAAATGGAGGTGGATAGTGATCACAACTTGATTACAGTGACGATCAGGGCCAAAACTCTAGTAAAAAGCAAAGGAAGCTCTAAGGAGATTTGGGGACTCAAAAAAGATGCTGACTGGGCGAAGTTCAATGAAAAACTGAAACCAAAGCTTGCAACCGTACCCAAGAGGGGCAGTGTCCAGAAGATGGCCGACGTCATAGTTGCGAGCCTGGTGGAGGCAGGAAAGGAAAGTGTAGGAAAGATCAGGGTACCAACACGGGAACTTGGGTACAGAGTGAACGAAGAACTGAAAAGGGCCATAAAGGGAAGAAAAGCTAAATGTGCTGCATACAGGAGAAGTAGAAAACTTAAGAGGGCGGAAAGCAATGAGGCCACAGTTGCTAAGGAAGAATACCACCAAGCACGAAATAAAGTAAATAATATTGAAGACGATAATCGGAGAGTACGGAATAGCAGTCTTATTAGGACGATAAGAACGACAGGGGGGTCGAGTTCGAACGTATTTTGGAAATGGGTGAATAAATGTAACAAAGGAAGTAACCCACTGAGTATTAAAGTAGATGGCAGAGTTACAGACGAGCAAGATCAAGTCGCATCAGAACTAGTCAAGCACTGGGAAAAGGTAAACGATAAGCGATGGGGCATGGGGAGCCCACCAGAGTGTCCGAATCAGGTCGAGGAAAACCTATCGAGCTTCGTGTGCAGCGAAATTAAAACGGAAGAGGTGCGAAAGGTGATATCAAAATTAAGGGATGGAAAAGCGGGAGGAGTGGATGAAATTCCTAACGAGTTTATCAAAAAAGGGGGAGAGGAACTCGTGGAAAGCCTAACTGCCCTATTCAATCTGGCCATAGAAAATCAAGAAGTCCCAAAGGAGTGGAGAGAAAGTAAAGTGACATTTATTCACAAAAAGGGGGAAAAAGACGTTTTGGATAACTATCGAGGGATCTCTGTCAGTAGCAACATTGGAAAGGTTTTCTGTAAAGTCCTGTATGGGAGACTAGAGGAGGTGATTGAGGAGAAAGTGTTTTTTGGAGAAATCCAGAATGGCTTCAGGAAGGGAAGGAGAGTTACTGACCATCTTTTCACACTATCCCAAATGATAGAATCCGCAAAAGCAAAAAAGAAAAAGATGTTTATGGCCTTTTTGGATATCAAAAAGGCATACGATAGAGTATGGAGGGAAGGTGTGTGGCGCAAGCTGGAGGCTATGGGCTTAAGAGGCGAGTTTGTTGGGATTATGAAAGCATTATATAAAGATGTACAGAGTGAACTTAGCCTGGGAAACATTACAACGAAACGTGTGCCTATGGAGATAGGCCTAAAACAGGGGTGTATCCTTTCGCCGATCCTGTTTGCATTGTACATCAAAGGTTTAGGAGATGAACTCCTGCGTAGCGAGGAGGGGGTAGCAGTTGGGGACTTGAAGATCCCAGGGCTATTTTTTGCAGACGATATGGTTCTAGTGTCAGAAAGCGAAGAGGGGCTAACGAAAATGCTGGGAATTGTTGGGAAATATGGGAGCAAATGGAGACTCGAACTTAATAAAAGCAAGAGCAAAGTTATACCTGTGGGCCGCAAAGTGGACCCCACTCGAAGGTGGAAGGTGGATGAGTTCTGCATTCCGGAAGGGAGCAGCAAACTTCTCAGTGTGGGAGAGACAGGTGATTACGAGTATTTGGGGGGTAAATATAAACATTACAGGAAGAGGCATCTACCGGAACCACACACATAAATTGATTCTGAAGGGGAAGCGAATCCTCAACCAAATGAAACTTATAGGGAGAAACATTTTCAATAAGGTTTTCGTGAGGAAAACCATTTGGGAAATGGTGGGGCTGCCAAGTATAACATGCGGTACGGAAGTGGTACCCCTAAACCAGACGGCCGTAAAGAGCTTGGAAATCCTGCAGAACGATGCAGGCCGATGGATAACGGGGTCGAGTAATGCCGCAGCGCTAGAAGCAATCAGGGGTGAGCTTGGGTGGATGAGGATCAAGGACAGGATAGACCTGTTGAAGCTCGGTTATCTTAATTATTTGGTAAATCTCCCCGACAGCCGATGGTGTAAAGTAATGTTCCTGAGAATTTTCAACTCAAATATCAAAACGGGGTGGATGGTCCAAGTGAGGGAGCTAGTAGAGAACTACTCCTTGAAGATCTCGGACCCGGATGTTGGGACAAACCAGGGTAAAAAAATCGTCAGAGAAAGGTTCATGGAGGATTGTAACCGTAATTGGCGAGAGGGGGTCACATCAAAGAGGTCTTTGGGTGGCCTGCGTGATAAAGAGAAGCCAGGATTTGAAGAGTACCTTGATGGCACCTTTGGGGGGTCACTGTTGTTCAAGCTGAGGTCGCGCTCCCTAGAGCTGCGGGGAAAAATTGGGAAAGACGGTGAAAGGGAGTGCCAGATGTGTAACTTGGACATGGTGGAGACCCTGGAACACTTTATTCTAGAATGCCCAAAGTATCAGTCAAAAAGAATGAGATTCACTGGGAGTATATTGGGGAAGTGGGATGGGAGAATGAAGGACATGTGGTTAGGGGAGACTCAAAGGAGAAGGTTAATATGCTAATCGGAGAGATTGGGAAGAATGGGACAAGGGATATCATCAAGCAATTCGTCTCCGAGTGTTGGGAGGAGAGGAGAAGCGTGGGAATAGGGAGGCAGTTGGGAGTACAGGGGTAACCATGACCTTCTCGTCCGAGAACCGCGACAAATCAGCGGCTGGCCAAAGTGTTATTATTATTATTATTATTATGTGTTGTCATAATCCCGATCCATTATTTCTACATCAATGAGCTGCCATCTGTCTTCTTCAGTAATTAAAATGTAATCGATTTGAGAGAAGTCACGTTCGTTACAATGAAAAAATGTTGGTTTAGGGACATCAAAGGTTTTGAGCATCTTTCTTTCAACAAATTCATCCAGCAAAATATCTCTTCTGACATGGTTCCTTAACTTCAATGAAGCATTCCAGTCTCCACAAATAATGACTTGATGGGATTCTCTATATTTTGTGATGATCTCATCAGTTTCGGTGAGAACTGCCTTGTATTGTTGTAACCAATGCTAACCCTGCTTGTGTGGAGTTAGTATGCTTGTGTGGAGTTAGTATGTCGGGGAGCTGACAGTTGCTCGCCGTTTCTCGGTGGTTCTCTCCCGGTACTCCGGCTTTCTCCACCCGGAAAACTGTCGAGGTCATGATTAGCCATTGTGCAGAAATATGTCACCTTAAACACCAATAAATAAATAAATAAATAAATAAATAAATAAATAAATAAATAAATAAATAAATAAATAAATAAATAAATAATACTTTAATACCTCTTGATGGTATATATACATTGATAATACACAAGGGGTGTTTATTGCCGACTTCAATGACAATTACATTATTCGAACCATCTGGCAGAAGCTTGGAGTTGAAACACGTCTCATTTTTAAGGAGTATAGTAACACCACCATGTCCTCGTTGAACATTCATTGATTTCAACAATTCATATTCGTCATCTGTGGTTTTACTGAAGGGGTAGAATTTATCGCTGATCTTGTCGATGGATGAAAGTTCAAATTTGTGGAACCAGATTTCTTGTAAGCATAATATGTCTGACTTCTCCATGAGTGATTGTAGAAAGATGAAATTACTTTTGACATTTTTGATGTTGAATGAAGTGATGATGATGGAAGTAGGTGACCTAGGTATAGGTATATCATATTTCATATCCACCTCACTTCTGAGGCACGGCCTCCGCATAAAAAATGGTTGTCAGAATGGCTTTGTACTTCATCCACGACGGATTGTATTTCCCTCCTCAAATAAGTAGTATCCATTCACTTAACGTGTGTAGTTTCTATATCAGAGACTGTGTTGATATAAGAAAGGCTTACATTATTGACATGTGCAGATAGATTAGTCTTGTTATGGGATCCCGCTTCCAAATGTTGTTTTGTATCACTTACTGCTACAGGTATTTCGGGAGAACTGTGATTTTCCATCCGTTCACTTGTTATATGTAAGTCTGCACAGGTTGTCAGTATTTTACACATTCTTATACTTTCTTCTTCATCCAATACTTTACTACTACTGTGATCACCATCCTTTCTAATTATCTTAATTGTAACTTCAGCCCCAGGCAGGTTAGGTATGTGGACTCCATTCGTGTTAATATCCGTAATGAGAGCACTGGTACTTAAATTTCCATGTTGTGTTGTTGTTACTGGATTGAACTGTTATTACTCAAACTAGTCTTCTTTTTACTTTTCATCCGGGGTTTGTTCCTTCTCTTGGAGGATTTTGAATCACAAGAAACTGGATAACAAACAATTGGAACTTGATACATATTTGGGTGGTAGACTGGTATATATGGTTGATCAGATTTCATGTAATGTTGACTTTTTGGGGTTATGTTGAGGATAAGATGTTGGCTGATTAGGCATCATACATTGGTCACACAATCGTGTTCATGTACTGGTGATTGTTGTTACATTGAGTAGTATTAAATGCCATTTGTTGAATTTGACACAATTGTTCAATTTTCTGACCTTGAAACATTTCTTTCAATTTCATGTGATCTAATTCCATCTCGAGTTGCTTCTGCTTAACTGCCATTATCTCGTTTTGGAGAGTTGAGTTATTAGGACTACATAGATTGTGAATTTGTTGAAACCCATGAGGTGGGAAGATAAAAGGAGGGATGTTTTGCATAGAAGAGTGGATGATACCACCTGGCCAAGCCGATGATGCAGTAACTTTTGTTCTCAGGATTAGTAGGGGAGGGTGGGGTAAGTTGATCCCTGGGGTAAGACGAGCCACCACATTTTATTAGATTTATAAAACAGACTACAGTCAAAGTTCTTCACTTTGTAAGACAGTTAGAGTTATCTTTCTTCATGAAGTTGCAGGTTGAATGTTTTTCAAAAAAGACTTAGAAGTTTGAAGGACAAATGTAAAATTTCATCCCAAAAGTGAAAATCGCAAAAACAGGTAAATGAATTTATTATAGACACACTATAAGGATTGTCACCAAATGTGATTGTGATTTGAGATAGTTCATATGTCTGTTGTTTTCTTGCAAACTGCTACTCTTTCAAGGCATGTTTATATTTACTTTCCACTCTTGGTACAAAATGGAGGTCATACCGGGGCATGTTGAGCCCGTTAAAAGGGGTAAGTTGATCCAGGAAAGTGAAGTGGATCAACTTACCCCAAGTTCATATAATCTGTCAAAAAAATTGAATGATATCGGGTTTTATCTAACAATCATATAGATGTTGGCCTCAAAACCACGAGAAACGGTACGTATCACATAATGTGTTCCGATTCTGTATCATATAGACGTCTCATTCTAATTCCATATCATTTAGACGACTCGTTTCCGGGAGCGCTACGGGCTATCATAACAGGCCTGCAGATGGATACATTCTATGCGCGTTCCAGATATCGACCGAACATTATGTCCCAGAAATGTTAAAAAATAATTTAACTCTTTTACCTAACATGAAAAGCAGACGACACTTGCAAAAAAAAAATTCTTGAATAACTATTTTTTTCATTTTTTTGTCTAAAAAACATAGGTTATGACCACTCATTGGAACGAGCTCGACGAGCTCATTCCAACGAGGGGTCATAACCTATGTTTTTGAGACAAAGAATGAAAAAATAATGAAAAGTAATTGGCAATTTTTTTTCGGAATAGCATTGGCCGATTGTGTCCGTTACGTTGGGTAAAGGGTTAAGATTTAATCTATTTTTGTGACAGAATTGTTAGATAAATTAATTATCATGATAATGTGCATGTCCTGTGATTTGCATCAGATTCTCGGTGGTGTCCAGAATGGGATCTGAAATGGAATTCAGTGATGATGACATGCCAGAGTTGATGAGGTTAATGGAGATGAGTATGAGGGCATATTCCTTCAAAAAGTTTCAAGCCGCATAGGTTCTGAAGAGTCAGTTTTCGTTCCAACCCCCCGGGATGAGGCTGCGTTCCCGAGAGATGAGATTGTGCATAAACGTCCACAACCAAAAATTGCGGGAGGATCCGCTTGTCGAAGTTGCCACCTTCAGTTCAAATGTGATTTGGCAAAATGGCAACTGAATTGATAGTAGGCCTATGTGACCTTGAAACATAGGACACAGTGATATTCGGTTGTACATTCGCTGATATGCGGAAATATTTTATTCGCTGTTAAGTGTTTTATTTGAAAATTTCCATTTTAATTTTGAAACATCACGATTGATGACTGCCTTCTCTATGTGAAATAGAGTTCAATTTGTAGGACCTAACTGTGTGTTTTTGTTTCACTTTTATCGGTTGCCACCAATATTGATGATAATTTGATCATGAGAAAAGTTCTGGCAGGCCCGCCGGAAGATCAAAAGGGGGGTGGTCAGACAGGGGAGCTATTGGGGCAACCATCAAGATAAGTGCAATTTACTGAGAGCAGGGGGGGGGGGGCAAGTGCCCCCCCCCCCCATGCCCCCCACTCTGGTGGCCCTGAGTTGTGGGATCTGTTACCAACAAACAAACAATCTAGGAGTTGAATAATCTTTAATAAAACTACAGACTAACAGTAATATCAACGTCGTCGTGCAATGAAATTATTTTACTCGTTCTTTCAAGTTGAATCGCCCGTGGGAAGTGTTGGATCAATTTACCCCATAGTGTGGAACAACTTGCCCCTTACATGGGGTAAGTTGTTCCATTTTTTTTTTCATTTTTTTACCCGAGTCTTTTTATCAGTTGCAACCGTTCAGCTTTTCTGCCATGGCCACAAACGGCAAAACACATTTAGGTCAATAAATCCTCCTGTGAACCGAAATGAAATCACTGTTGATAATAAAAACATCGCGATTGTTTGTTATTATAATGACCCAAGCAAAATTGTTTCTGACACTGTATTTGAATTCTTTACGAGGAAATACAAACACTGCATTTTCCTCGGCGACTTTAATGCCAAACACCTGTACTTTGGCTGCAACAAAACTACCCCAAACGGCGAAGCCCTCCTTGAAATCAGAAAAAACATAACCTTCATGTGGTTATGAATGACAGCTCAGCAACTTATATCAGCAATAACCCTTTATTCTCATCCGAAATCCTTGATCTAATTATCGCTAGCGACTCCCTGATAAACCATATCGACGACCACTGGGTCGGCGACGATGACCTAGGCAGTGATCACCTCCCGGTCCAAGCCTCTCTGCAGCTTGGAAATGGCCCACTCAGGTACCCCCCCCCCCCCACTCTCCGCAGAAACTTCAGGAAAATTAATTGGAACCTCTACCGTGACATCATTGATGTCAAACTCCCCCCCCCCCCCCCCCCCCCCCCCCCCCCCCCATCCAATGCAGCGGAACTTGAAACCCAATGCGAGAGCATTGAGAAAATCATTAACTCAACCTTAAACGAAATATGCCCTAAAGAAGAAGTACGCCCCTGGAGAAACACCATCTCGGGCGAGACTCTGTTTGGAACATAATACAAAAACTATGGAGAAATGTTTGCTTTGTATTCTCCATAGTTTTTGTACTCATTTTAGTACGACCCTCGGATTTGTCGAAACTCGAATACGCAGTAATCTCGCGCCTTGACGATTGAACGCCATTTTGTTACACTGAGGACTGCAAATTTTAAAGAATGTCCTCAAGCGAATTCAGCACATAAGCAATGAATAGCGAGTCGGGGACAGAACTGTTTAGCTCTCCATGCGAAACCAATTCAGCGGGGAGTAACGAGACTTCGGAAAACACAGAGGTTACCGCAATAGAGGGCCCGAAAAATCAAAACCATTTTCAAAAACTAGAAATACCAGAATCGTCGACAACATCGAACACAAAGTCGAAGGTTACAAATGTTTATCATCACATTCTCCATCAGCGTTCCAGCTATAAAGCACGTCTAGGACAACACATAGAAGCCCAACTTTCCCCGGGAATTTGAATTTATAAAGACGAACTAGGCTGAATTGAAGAACGGGAGGGATCTATTTAGGGTCAGGGACAACCCGCCCAGGGACAACCCGTCCCAGGCCTATATTTGTGTCGGGTTGACCCATTTTTGGAGGCGGGTTGTCCCGATTTTTTCCTGATTTTTGAAGAAATATTTGTGGGGGATAGTAATATATAAAAAAGATTTTTACTAACTTTTTATTGAAAATGATCCAATTTTATCGAAAATGAATGCATTGCCTTAGATGTCCATATTATCAAAAGTGGCACAGAAGTATGTGATGTTTTTTTTTTCAAATACATTCTGCAATGTAGCTTTCCTATCGGCGTGTAGTTTTGTGATCTCATTGTCCATCCGGGCCGTGGACTACGTTTTTTTTTAACATTGTGTACTTCCGCACCTGTTCAGTGTCACAAGTGTCAGACATTTGGGCACTTGTCACACAAATGCAATGGGGAACAACGATGTGTGATATGCGGCTACAGACACATGGCGAAGGTGTGCAATACCTCAACTCTGATATGCCCCAATTGGGGAGGGGAATGGGGGGGGGGGGCAACGCCCCAGCAACTATCTGGGATGCAGCCACATCAAAAAAGTTAAAACAAGTTTACATGTTAAACAAACATGAAGCTCGAAATGTAGAACTCGTCCTCACCTTATTCCACGTGCACCCTAATGACTGGCTCTATTTTGTCCATTGTCATTTTGTCTGATAACTTTGACGCATGAAAAACCTCAGGTAGATTGTCCCAGTCGGTTTGGGGCAGGTTGTCCCATTCCCTCTACAAATGGATCCAGGATGTTTCATCCCAAAACCAGTTCGTCCCGGGTTGATTCGTCCAAAATACATCAGTGATCACCATCGTTGGATTCGATTTGTCCCAAAAAGTAAATTTGGGGATAAATGATTATACATGTATGATTATTTTAAAAATGAATTATTTGCGAAAATCAACAATTTGTGAGGGTCAATCAAGTGGAAAAATATCACTACAGAAGAAATAATTCAGATCCAACATATCTTCACAATCATGATTATGGTGCTACATAAGTAATGGAATTTTGTTTATTTTGAAATTCTTACCGCTGATATTCCTTAAATTCAGATTAAATATACACAAATTATACATCAAAATGACGGTTGGGATTTGTAGAACATGAAACACAAATGTAATCAACTCATCAGTTGACAGCAGGTCCCTCTGGTTCCTAGAAGTCTGCTATAGTATTCGTAGTTTCGTACCAGAACTGATAATATTTTGCGAGAACAACTCGTATCAAATGTGCTTCAGATATTCAATAACAAAGTTAGGCATTCAAAACACTTTCGAGTGAAGTGATAGGACTGCATTTTGGAAAAGGACAACACTGTCTGCATTTTTTATTGAAGATGGTTTCCATGTTCGACAGACATGCGAAAATCATTCGATACCACAAATTTCCATCGAAAAACAAAATCGTAATTCTAAGAAATTTCAACAGGTATCATGATATCTTGCATTGAATATGGCAACTGTGCAGTCTCTATATAATAATAGTATGCTGTATTAAGGCGATCTTTCTCGTTATTTGATTATAGACAGCATTGTATATTGATGCTTTTTCCATCCGATGACGTGGACCGAAAATTGAAAGTAAATTCATATGTAAACGAAAGCGAAGGTTTTGGAATTTACCCCCCTGCAGCTCTGTTGCTGTGTTTGAAGAATTTTGATACCCTAGCTTTGTTCTTGGATATGTAAAGCACATTTGGCCACAAGTTGTTCTCGTGAAATATTATTAAATTATCAGTTCTGGTATGAATACGGTAGCAGACTTCCTGGAACCAGTGGTGCCTCCAATCGACTCCATGAGTTGATTTACCATGTGTTTCGTGTTCTATACATCTCAACCTTCATTTTGATGTACATTTTGTGTATATTTAATTTGAATTTAAGGAATATCAGTCAGAGGTGAGAATTTTCAAAATAAACAAAATTCCATTACTTATATAGCACCTTAAGGTGCTATATAAGTAAGAGAAATTTGTTTATGTCGAAATTCCAACTTCCGATATTCTATAAATTCAAATTAAATATATACTTGTAAATTATACACCAAATGAAGGTTGTGATGCATAGAACTCGAAACGAGTAATCATAGGACACAAAAATATAGGCAGTCAATTCACCGAGTCCACAGCAGGCACCAGTGGTTTCTGGAAGTCTGCGACCATATTCGTACCAGAACTGACAATAAAATAATATTTCATGAGAACAACTCGTGGCCAAGTGTGCTTCAGATATCCAAGAACAAAGCTAGGAAATCAAAATTCTTCAAAACACAGCGACATAGGTGCGTGGGGATACATTCCAAAACTCTCGGCTTTGTTTTGTTTTTGGTTTGTTTACAATTCAACCAAAGATCATTGGAGCCGAAAAACATTGATCAGCAATGCTGTCTAAAATCAAATAATGAGAAAGATCGCTTTCTCGCTACTACACACTACTATTATATGGAGACTGTACAGTTGCCATATTATTTGCACGGTATCATGACACCTGTTCGAATTTCTAAGAATTACGTGATTGTTTTTGCGATGGAAATTTGTGGTATCACGTTCTATGCGCATGTCTGTTGTCTTAGGAAACCATCTTCAATAAAAATGCAGATGCTGTTGTTCTTTCCCCAAATGCACTCCTGTCGCTGCATCGTAAAGTGTTTTGAATGCCTAGCTTTCTTCTTGGATATCTGAAGCACACTTGGCCATGTGTGGTTCTCCTGCAGGGTATTTTTTGTTCAGATTTGCATCGCAATTTGCGAGTTGATATTGGTCATGTGTGAATCAGTCATCAAAAAAGATTCGCTCATCGCAAACCGAAACTTAATGAACTCATCATCAAGCATGCAGTGTTGTCGATTCTAAAATTCACAAAATATTAACTTCATAAATTAATTATAGTATGTAGAGTTGAGCGGTATTTAAATTTCAAGTTCGGTATCGTTTTTTAGAATCATTTACCTCGGTATCGGTACGGTATTCGGAGTCAACAACATACATGTACTCACTTCGATACCAATATCCGATGGTATTTTTGGTATACTGCCGAGCTATCATTCAGCGTTTTAAAGCAGGCAAAGCTGCCGATATGTCAAAATGTTGGAAGCAACACAGGCACTAACCATCAGTCATTTGATGTAACAAAAAAGCTGAGAGAAAATACCCTCCGGGTATTTTCTCTCAGCTTCTTTGTTACATAAAATGACAAGTGATGAATGCCATTGGACATACACAGTCCACTCCATGGACTCTTTTTGTCATGAATTATGCTTCATTAACTCAATTTTGGCGAGGCCAAATTTAAGGTATATTGTCATGGCCCGTCGTCCGTCTTTCGCGCCGTACACACAGCTCAGACTAGAGGCTGTATTTATGAACTGATCTTTACGAAACTTCTTGGGTACCTTTGTTATCACCGTGAGACGAGAACAAGTGCATTTGGGTCTGGTCTGAAATTCAAGACGGCCGCTGGCAGCCATTTTGTACAAAATTAGGTGCAGTCAGATTTTTGCGCAGAACTTCTATATGAAAGCTCTAATTTGAATAATTTTTTGTATGAATATTTAGTACCATGGGATACATCACATATAATACAGGTTTTTTTCTCGTACGTAAATTATGCAAATTCGAATAACTTTGATTTATTTAGTGTTACTTTCCGCACTGTAAGTTCAAATGCCAGTATGGCTCGGGCTAGAGGCTGTATTTATATTCAGAAACCAATCTTTATGAAACTTCTTGGGTACCTTTGTTATCACTGTGGGACGAGAACGAGTGTTTTTGGGTCCGGTCTGAAATTCAAGATGGCTGCTGACAGCCAGTTTGTACAAAATTAGGTGCAATCAGATTTTTGCGCAGAACTTCCATATGAAAGTTCTGATTTGAATAATTTTTTGTGTGAATGTTTAGTACCATAGGATACATCACATATAATACAAGTTTTTTTCTCATGCATAAATTATGCCAATTAGACTAACTTTGATCTATTTAATGTTACTTTCAGCACTGTAACTGCAAATACCAATATGGCTTGGGCTAGAGCCGTATTTATGAACCGATCTTTACAAAATTTCTTGGGTACCTTTGTTATCACCGTGGGATGAGAACGAGTGGTTTTGAGTGCGGTCCGAAATTCAAGATGGCCACCAGCAGCCATTTTGTACTTTAGTTAGTGCATTCAGTTTTTTGTACAGAACTTCTGTCTGAAAGTTCTGATTTGAATAAATTTTTGTTTGAATGTTTAGTAACATGGAATACATCACATATAATACAGGTTTTTTTCTCGTGCAAAAATTATGCAAATTAGATGAACTTTGATTTATTCAGTCCTACTTATACACAGTAAGTGCACATGTCAATACGGCTCGGGCTAGAGTCTGTATTTATGAACTGATCTTTACGAAACTACTTGGGTGCCTTTGTTATCACCTTGGGACGAGAACGAGTGTTTCTGGGTGCGGTCCAAAATTCGAGATGGCTGCCGGTGGCCATTTTGTACCGAAATAGGTCCAATCAGTTTTTTGTACACAACTTCAATATGGCTCAGACTAGAGGCTGTATTTATGAACCGATCTTTAAAAAACACCGTGGGGCGAGAACGAGTGTTTTGGGTGCAGTCCAAAATTCAATATGGCCTCCAGCAGCCATTTTGTATCAAAATTAGTGCAATCAGTTTTTTGTACAGAACTTCTGTGTGAAAGCTCTGATTTGAATAAATTTTTGTTGGAATGTTTAGTAACATGGAATACATCACATATAATACAGTTTTTTTTCTCGTGCAGAAATTATGCAAATTAGATGAACTTTGATTTATTCAGTACTACTTATACACTGTGAGTACACATGTCAATATGGCTAGGGCTGGAGGCTGTATTTATGAACCAATCTTCACAAAACTTATTAGGTACCTTTGTTATCACCTTGGGTTGAGAACAAGTGTTTTTGGGTGCAGTGCGAAATTCATGATGGCTGCCGGCGGCCATTTTGTACCAAAATTAGTGCAATCAGTTTTTTGTGCAGAACTTCTGTATGAAAGTTCTGATTTGAATAAATTTCTGTATGGATGTAAATTTAGTAACATGGAATGCATCACATATATTACAGGTTTTTTTCTTGAGCAGAAATTATGCAAATTATAGATGAACTTTGATTTATTCAGTGCTATTTATACACAGTGAGTTAATGTGTCAAATATGGCTCGGGCTAGAGGCTGTATTTATGAACCGATCTACACAAAACTTCTTGGGTACCTTTGTTATCACCTTGGGATGAGAACGAGTGTTTGTGGGTGCGGTCCAAAATTCAAGATGGCTGCCAAGTGGCCATTTTGTACCAAAATTAGGTCCAATCAGTTTTTTGTACACAACTTCTATACAGCTCGGACTAGAGGCCATATTTATGAACCCATCTTTACGAAACTTCTTGGGTACCTTTGTTATCACTGTAGGACGAGAACGAATGTTTTGGGTGCGGTCCAAAATTCAAGATGGCCACCATATTTGTTGTCGGCATCCTTAGCACATGACCTAACCATCTCATCCGTCTCTGCATGATTACTTCCACAACACAGGTGGCCTGGCTGAGGTCAAGGAGGTCTTTGTTGGAGATCTTGTTTGGCCAGAATATCTTGTATGACCCTCTAAAAATACCGAAACCGATACTGAACTTAAAATTCCAATACTGCCCATCTCTTACTTCTAAGATCCTACACATACCAGAGTGCTTTGGAGTTGAAAACATGGAACTCACAGTTCAATAGGGCGGCAACGATTAATCGTGATATGCCCAAACCACGATACACTGCTCACCAGGGATCAAAATAAGAGGTATCACATCGCATTTGACTATGCAAAAATCAGAAAAAGCTATACAATCATTAAATATGCATAGCGAAATGCGATGCACATTCTCAAGTTTTATATCATAGTGGACAATGGGCATTAGTCCTAACTTGTAACTGCTTGTCTAGTAGAAACATGATTGCTCAATGGCAAATCAGCAGTTCATGGACCACCAGGTAGAATACCTGGTGGTCCACGAACAGCCGATTTGCCTCAAAGTTCTCAAGCATCCACTCGAGTAAAAAAGTTAATTGGGGACAGAAACCCACTCACCTGAATACCAAATCAGTATGTCTGTACCGTACATGCATGTACCGGTAATGCAATGAAGAAACCACTTGAAACTTTGAAAGCTACAGTAGTAAAGGAGTTCAAGATTCCACGGCTGTTGGTGCCAGGCAGCACTTCAGAAATTTACAGATCCAGATAATGCTCCTACTGCAAGTTAATAGCAGCATTACACGACTGGATAAATTTCTTTGTGTTTTCTTCAAGTAGGCCTACCACTAATATACATGTAACTAAGTGTCAAATGCTTTCTGGGGATTAAAAGTGTTCATTATTATGCCCCGGAAAAATTTTTTGGGGGGTATATAGTCAAGGTCTCTGTCTGTCCATCCGTCCGTACGTACGAACATTTTGTATTATAAATCGAGCATCAGTTGTCGGGTTTTAATGTTCTTTGGTATGGTGATAGGGCAGCTTGGGGGAAAGGATGCCCTCGTACCTAGCATTTCGTCCATTCATGTTTGGTAGAGTTATGGCCCCTGTTTGTTTTTGGCCTCTGTTTCTGACTAAGGTGAATTGTACCATAGCCTATAGGGTTGTTTGGATGAACCAATTCTCTTGTTTTGGGGGTATGTTGTCGAGGTCTCCATCCATCCGCCCGTACTTCCCTTCGTCCGTCTGTACAAACATTTTGTATTATAACTTTAGCATCAGTTGTCGGATTTTAATGTTCTTTAGTATGGTGATAGGGCAGCTTGGGGGAACGGATGCCCACATACCTAGCGTTTCGTCCATTCATGTTTGGTAGAGTTATGGCCCCTGTTCATTTTTGGCCCCTGTTTCTGACTCAGGTAAATTGTACCATAGCCTATAGGGTTGTTTGGATGAACCAATTCTCTTCAAACATTCAGAAGCTATTCATTTACATGCAGGTCCGACATTGCTACCTTCGGGGGCATCATCACACGCGTTAGCGTTGCTCTTGTTGTATATTGAATTTGAAACATAAAAATGCTACACAGTTTTAAAAAAATGCTATACATTTTTTGAAAATGTTTAATATTTCGCTTTGCAAATAAAAAAATGTATTTTGATCCCTGCTGCTCACGATTCAATACGTAGCTTTGTTCACTGTGTACAATACAGTAAATATAAATAATATCGGGCAAAACAATTTCGTAGATTTTGAAAGCTGGTGCAGTTAAACTCTTTTTTTTGCAAGGTAACTATTTTATCAAGAAAACCATCCATAAAAAATATCCACAAAAATGTGTAGAGCACTCAACATTTCACCAACACAATGTTAGCTTCATTGGTTTTCTTTGCATACCAGCTCTGACAGTAATAAATATGCCCTTAACACAAGATTATTCAGTTAACCAAAGGTTGATGAATTCCCTCTAATTTGCTAAATATCTATTTGATTAATCCATTATGTCTTGTTTGACAGAGCTCACAGAGCTCTGTCCAACAAGATATAAGGGATTAAATTGTTTGAACATATTTTCTGAGAGGGTCATAAAATCAGAACTTGAAATAAATGAATGCCAATGGTCATCACTTTGAGAAGTAACATATTGTTTAAAGAGTACATTTAAAAATTTGTAATAAACGGAAGCTACTGGAAATGCATACTTGTTGCTCAAAGTATTTGATAGTTGTAGTTGCTGGTGATCAACTATTTATTTATTTATTTATTTATTGGTGAACCACCGAGCAACGACGAGCAGCTGCCAGCTCCCCAACATCGTAACTCCGCAGTGCAGCACAGGCAGGGTTAGATTGGTTGAATACATGCATACCATCGACGTGCAGTACGCCTTAGTACACGGCGTCATCGTGCCCCCACGAGGGCAATGGAGATGAAGTGTCTTGCCCAAGGACACAACGCGTTTGCCGCAGGTGGGATTCGAACTGAGATCCTCTCGGCTTGCAGCCTGCACCTTTACCTACCGAGCCACCGCGCTCCCTGGTGATCAACTGATGTTCGGCAATTGCATCTAAAATCGGCCGATTTTAAGTTTAAGTCATCGGTTGACTATTGGTAGAAGTGTGTTTGAACATCAGTTTGTGCCAATGGTTACATGGGACACAATGGGATCAAAATTGTTTGTATTTATGTTTGATTCATGATCTCATACAAGCAGTAACATGCTTAATAAGTGACTAAAATGATGGGCAGGAATCATGATTGGTCTGATCTCATTGCTTGGTTTGATCTTCCCCTTGATAGCTCCTCAAGACACACATGCCACGTGTGATAACTCTATGAAATACATCAACAGAAACAAGTTAACAGCACAGCATCTTTGATCCTTGATCACGGCATCTTTGATTATTGATCAAAGATGCCGTGCTGTTAACTTGTTTCTGCTGATGTCATATTTTTATTTTAATACACACAGTGACATGCTCTTGAGGTTAACGAACCAATCAACCTGCCAATACTGCAAAATTAACCATATTCTATGCTTTCTTGAACATACTACTCCGTTTGGTTGTGTCGATCTGGCATCGGCACTCACAATTGGCTGATTGAGCACTCAACTAATCGGCAAGCAGATGATGGGCATAAATCCTTATCGGTTAACCCTTTACCCAACGTAACGGCCAAAACTGGCCAGCGTTATTTTAAAAAATCGCCTATTAATTTCCAACGAGGAGTTATAACCTATGTTTTTGAGACAAAAATGAAAAAAGTAAGTTATTCAAGAATTTCTTTTGCAAGTGCCGTCTGCTTTTCATGTTAGGTAAAGGGTTAAACACTAGTATTTGCATGGTTTGAGAGATCATGTGTATCATGATATGTATAGTATCATGCAGGCTGAATTGTGATACATATCGTATCGTTAGGGAAGCATATCGTTGCAGCCCTACAGTTCATATAAATTATATCCAGTACATGTATGCTGACTGCTGAGTTTTGATACTTGCATATTTAATGTTTTTTTTTTTTTTTCAATTTTCAGTTCGTCTCTGTAACTGGTGTTCACTGTACAACCCTTAAAGCAGACGAAGCTGTGCTTTTGAACCGGTGTGAGGATGAATCCTGTGGATGTGATAATGTTCACTGTCCGTTTTGTGATGCTAGTCAGTTCAAGCCAACATGGTCATACAAGGTTCAAGCTCACATCGATCGCACTCACACAAGCTCTGCTGTTTGGTTCGAAGGTAAGTTTAAAGCTTCATTTTTATTAGTTCAACTTGACAGCATCTAGTACAGTGGATCCCACTTAATTGGATATCTCTTAATTGTATATCCCTGTTAAATGAATATAATTTTCAAACACAAAACCATTTACCATACCCTCAGTACAAATTTGATCTGTTAATTGCATATGGGTTGTAGATAAACTCCTGTTAATTGTATATAAATTTTTATAATATGTCGAAAAAATGACCGCGACACGTACCAAATTCCCTTTAATTATGAACCTTTTTGGCCTCACTTCATCCAATACAGGCATTTACTCTATTATATCTTGTTTGACAGAGCTCTCTGAGCTCTGTCAAACAAGATATAATAGAATAAATGCTCAGTTTACCTCCAGAACACAGGAAACTGACCAAATCCCTGTTAATTGTATACTCCTGTTAATTGAATAATTTTCACTGGCAAAATGGATATTCAATTAAGAGTATTCTACTGTATGAACTATTGGGATGGGTTCCATCTGTATGTACGTTTCTCTCTTGGTTCGCAGTTCCCCTAGCACACCTTACAGACTGCAGCTATCAATTGATCAATTCTAAATTATATATGTTGCTTTGGGGCAATGTCTAGATGGGAGGTATCAAATTTTTCTGAATTTTGTTGAAAAACATGGCCGTCAGTGACCATCTTAGGTTTGGCATATAAATTGTCAACAATTCCATTAGCGAACCCCAGGCCGCATCTCTCACCCAATCTTTTTCAAATATAATATGTAGCTTTGGTGTGATGTCCAGATGGGAGCTATCAAATATTACTGAATTCTGTTGAATAGTACTGAAATGGTTAATCGGATAATGTGTTTGAAACCAGTTAGCTATTTAACCGATTAGAAAAACTGTCAACCGGTTATCCGAAATATCGATAATGATCGTCATTCCACTTTTGAAATGTAGTAGATCTACTGCTTCTCCTTTGTGAAAGATTACACATCGAAGCTGCATTGTGTATATTGCGAAATAATCGACTTTGGCATTCAAGACTTCGTTAATGTTTGGCAATTTCCGCGAGTTTTCAAACTTTATTGCCATTTTCAGGACAGCTGCACAAATTGGAATTGCATTCAAGCGTGGCATTTATCATGAATATAGGTGACAAAATTACTTATGTATCATGTTTTAAACATTCATCTGTTTAGCAAATGCTATTTCCTTTATAGAACTGGAACTTATCACTTGTTTCGCATTTATAATGACAAATATGTTTATTTCTACATGTAATTTTGAAAGCTTGAACTCCAAAGCCAGCATCAAAATCACAGCTGACATTTGATGTAAATTTAGGGTAACAATGATCAATATGAGCGACTTTTACTTGGTAAAATCTTTATGGTCGACATGATTTTTTAGAGATGGTCAAGTTACCCTAAAAGCAAGTAGGGGGGGGGGGGGGGGTGGGGGTGCTAATTATGCAATAGACTTGAGGCAAAAATCATTTTTATCAAACTTGCTCAAACTTGGATTTCTTGAGATAATTTATGCAAATACATTATGCTCAAGAAATCAGTATACTGGTGTATTACACATGTGTGTTGCTCTGGAAAGAAAATCCCAGTGACACTGACTGGTGCCAAATACATCTTCCTATATGCAAATGCAATGTATTATTATGTGTGTACATTGAAAACCAAAACTGTTACCCCGACTCTTTCATGGAAACCGAAACCGGAACCAATATGGAATTTGAAAACCACCCATCTCTACTATTTTTTAGCCAAGGCAATTTGCCCCTGATTAACAAGGCTGTTCCCACAACTTATTTTGAAGCTTCTGATTGCACCAGAACTGAATGTCCACTTAGTAGCTTGTCAGAGAATGATCACAAATCTTATCTTTTCACATTCAATTTCAGATAACATGATAGTGAACTGCCACCATAAATGTCGTGTTGACCCAATGAATGAAAACAAATTTCTACGACATTTCCATTGCCCAATTTGTGAGCGAACAATTTTGAAGCGTGTTGCTTTTGCACAACATTTGGTATGCCATGCTGCTGTTTCGGTATGTGATATACATATAACTGTTCATATATTTTGTTTGTAATGAGTTGCTGGGTGTGGGGGTGGGGTGCAGACCTTTAGATGGGTGTAATTTGGAGATGTCGCAGACTAACAGTGCAGCCGGTGTGGATGGGTCATAATCCATGCGTGGACTGTGATGTCTATGTATGAGTTTACAAGTAATAAAAATCATCAGCGAAATTTTAATTAATGAAGCACCAGGTTATACCAGAGGCTTCATTAACCCTTTACCTAACGTAACCGCCAAAACTGGCCAGCGCTATTCTCAAAAATCACCAATTAATTTTCATTATTTTTTTCATTTTTTGTCTCAAAAACATAGGTTATGACCCCTCATTGGAACGAGCTCGTCGAGCTCGTTCCAACGAGGGGTCATAACCTATGTTTTTGAGACAAAAAATGAAAAAAATTAGTTCATCGAGAATTATTTTTGCAAGTGTCGTCTGCTTTTCAGGTTAGGTAAAGGGTTAATTAAACTTTTGATGATTATTCCCATAATTGAGAATCTAATATTATTGCATCCAGGCTTGTCATTTTGAGGCGGGTGATCTCCCCAGACCACAGTCGCTCGCCTGAGTTCAAAATTCTGTGGACGGTAAACGTCCGCCTAACCCCGATTTCTGCGACCCATTAATTCAGTCGAAGGCACCTCAAAATCGGCCGCCTCAAACAACAATATTTTTATACTGTACCAATGACCCAGACATAGCTGGTGCTAACTCTTAAAATATAGGGCCAAACACAAATTTTGCCCCCCAATCCCCAAAATTTGCATCTAAAACTAAAGAAAACATGTCCTGAAAGGCCCTCCACACCTCGCCCCCACTGCGCATGCGCAGTGTCCAGGACGTTCCGAAATTGGCGCCATTTATCATTCTAAGTTTGGCCCTTCATCAGTTAACATCTGACTGATCTTTGTGCTTTTAAATCTCAGTTTAATGATGCCAGACACATAAATATTAGTGAAATGGTGATTCTAAGGAGGATAGAAAAGGAGGAGAGGAAAAGAATGTGTGACAGAATATTATCAGGGCTGTAACTTAAAATTTTTTAATGAAATTATGTTAAGTTACCTATTTTCAAGGCAGCAGCCATTTTGTTGTCATTCTGATTATTTAGTTACACTGTTTTTTCAAGTGTTTTTCCTCTCTCCCTGTCCTTTAAGTTCCCCCTTGCTATTCTCCCATGCTTTTGGCATAGTTTCTGTAATTATTATTACTAAAATTTCTTGGGAGTTTTAGCTTAATAACAGAATGAATTCTGTTCTTTCCCCATGTTTACGTCTTCACCTACGGGTGGTTAGGCGTTGTGTTCTGCATCTACCATCTGATGTTCTGCAGTTTCTTCCCTGGAAGTCTCTGTTTTGCATCAGATGGTGTATTTTTGGTAACTGATTTCGGGCCTGGGTGCCTGGAGTCTTATTTTAGTGTTTTTACACTCATTGTTTACATTTACAACAGCCCTCTGTGTGAGGGGGGGATTTCTAAATAATAATATCTTTATGTTATTTTAATCATAACTAGATACATTATTATTGTTCGTAAGTGTTGAATAAATTGTTTAAAATATTTTTAAAATTTTTGTCCACACTTAGGCTTGGGATCCATTGGGGCTCAACGTTACTTTTCAGAAACTTGGGCTGTTCTGAAAAAATATTTTTTCAAAATATTTTGATTTCAATTATTTTTTCTATATTAATGGATCATATTATTATTATGTATTTGATTGCCAGGGGTTAGTGCGAGTACCAGGACTTGTTTTCTTTTCTCATTGAAAGGATATTGATCAATTGTTTTAGGAGGAAGTCTTCCTCTGACCTTATTATCATTCTATATGTGGTCAGTGTACTCGCATTAACTCCTGTTCTGTATCGTATGATTTCGTTGACAATATGGGAAGCGTATGTCACGGTATGTTGTTGGGGATTTGGACACTCCGGTCCTTTCCCCGCAGGGTCACTCTACTTTATCAATTTCTATTTCAGACGATCAAGATTAGGGTGATGTATCTGTGATGTCTTCCAACAGTGTGCCTCCGTCGTCACAATTAATGAAGGGCTAGCGGAAAAGTGCTCATGTAATACGCCAATTGCCTAAGAGGACCCTAGTAGGTTCGACGGCCTTTGACGTCCGCTAGCTCGCCCGGTGTAGCGTCCATTCACCGAATGGTTCGGCAGCCGGGTTCGTCCGTTGCGGTCTAGAAGGAATTTTGGGGTGATGCGAGCACTATAAAATTAACTTAATGCACACCCAGTGACGGCGGATCGGAGGGAGAACGGAGGAAGCCTTTTAGTCCGGTTCATAGCTCGTTCCGGTCCATCCGGACGGCAAGCGAGAGAGGCCCCTCTCTCGTTCAACAACATCTGGCCCCAGATGTTGTGGTACAAATGTGTTGTTAGCGGAGCATACGTCCGTCGCTCGGGACGCTCCGTTGTATAGGCAGTCCGCTGAGACTGCTAAGGCTTCCTCTTCTCATCAGCGCACACGACCGCACCTTGGCTGCGTGACCGCCGATATATTACCAGCTTCGCCGATCAAGGATTCTTCGGCGACCAGGTCACACCATCCGGCAGCCAGGGATTCGAGACCGATGGACTCCGGACGTTCGCATAGGAAGTATGCGGGAGCCATCTGATGCGGAGCTGCCCTCGGCGAAGCACCGATAGACTGCGCCTCCGCAGGTCTCGACGCCGGACATTCTTGTGCACATAGCACAGCTTATCGCAGCATCCCAGCAGCCGACAGAAACGGTGTCGGATCGAGAATTATCCGACAGCGCTGGGTCGGTAGCCGGGGACTCGAGGCCTGCAGACTCCGGACGTTCGCATAGGAAGTGTGCGGGAGTCAACGTACACGGAGCTTCCAGCGGCAATGCATCGTAAGTCCGCTACGGCACAGGCCTCGGGAACGGACGTGCTTTCCTTAATAGCACAGTTTATCGCAGCATCCCAGCATCAACTGAATCTGTCGCATATATTTTATCCGACGATGCTGGGTCGGGACGCTCCGCGGAAGCGGGTACGGACGTCCGAAAGTTTCATCCGGTCCGACGGGATACCGAAAGGGATTCGGTGGATTTCAAGCTTTCCCTTTCGGAACAACATATGCTGCGATGCCGGATAAGAAACTGATAGCGTCGGTGGACTTAGAAATTTTTGGTTCGGTTCAGGGACATCGTCCCTCAGTTCCGACATAATCCAATAATGTCACACAAACTTTCGAATTATTGAACGACGCTATATATATTATTATTTTATGCTTGCTATCCAAGCATTTCTGGTTTCTTGTTCGAAGAGTTATGGAGATGTCTTTCAAAAGTGTGCCTCTGTCGTCATAGTTAATGAAGAGTTAGCGGCAATAAGTGCTCATGGAATATGTCTATCGCTTACGGAATGACATTCGCTAGCTCACCCGGTGTAGCATACATTCATCGAATGGTTCGGCTGCCGGGTTCGTCCGTTGCGGTCTAGGAAGGAGATTTGGGTGATGCGAGCACTTTAATTACTTTAGTACTCACCCAGTGACGGCAGATTGAGGACAGATCGGAGGAAGCCAACAACATAGGGGACCGCATGTTGTGGTTCAGATATTTTACATTCGGAGCATATGTCCGTTGCTCGGGACGCTCCGTTATATTGACAGTCTGAGAGACTGTCTTTAATGCTTCCTCATCCTCACAGCAGGGCACACGACCGCACATTGGCTACGTGACCTCGAGTATCCGATCAGTTTCGGCATTCAGTGATTCCACAGCGAATAGGTCGCGCCATCCGGTAGCCAAGGGACACGAGGCCTATACACTCCGTTCGCTCGCATATTGGAAGTATGCACGGGGTAACGATCTCGGAGCTTCCTGCGGCAATGCATCGTAAGACCGCTGCTCCTCAGGCCTCGGTGACGGACGTGCTATCCGAGTTAGCACAGTTGTTTCGCAGCATCCCAGCAATTGACGGTTTCTCGGTCGAATCAGGAATTATCCGACGGCGCTGGGTCGGTGCGGTCCGCGGTTGCATCAAGCTACGGACGACCGAACGCTTTATAGGGTCCGACAGGATGGCGAAAGGGATTCGAAAGATTTCGAGTTTTCCCTTTAGTAGTATCGGAAGATGCCTTTCATATCTTCTGGCATTTCTTCCAGTGATTATTTTTCGGACTTCATTGCTGCGATCTTGGATAAGAGACTTATAGCGTCATTGGACTCGGATTTTTCGATCGGTACAGGGACTTTGTCCCTGACTTACCGACGCAGTCCAATATTGTCATTACAACATGTGTTTTATTTTTCGACGCTATATATTATATATATATATACAAGCCTGCTACTAAGCATGATAGTTTAGTTTCTTGTCCGCGTGGCTCATTTCTGCCATTTTATCTTTTTTACATATAGTTTATTTTGGCAGAGCAGGGCAAACCGAGAGTTCATATGCGTCTAGACGGTGTGATTAAAGACTGCATATATTCTTTTTCGCCGTTTATGTCTTTTCCAATTTCAATATTGGGAACGACATTATGTATAGTAGACTTAACTTAGACGCTTTATTATACGTAATCCGCCTTACTGAGGCGTTATCATTACGTCTTCAAGAAAAGATTTACGGGATATTATTCTCAATGTAATTTCTTTTGAGGGCAGTATTTTGTTCACGTATAACTCCGCCCTTCAGTGGCTGATTGGAGTGTTTAGACGTGATGCAGCCCTAGCTACATCCACGCGTGGATAGTAGGTTAAGAACTCTCTCAGAGTCGCTTCGTTCTCGGAGGAGCTTCTCTTCGACGGCAACTTTCCGGCAATCCATGAATTGCTTGGTTTATACATTCTCTTGTCTATCTACTGTTACAAGAGATTCAGACTGGGGCAAACATTCGGTGGTTGACTCAGAGAGTGCCGCCGCAGTTGCCGGACCCTAGTGTGGCTGTTATGACGGTTGCCAGTCAAACAGATTGGGATATATACTGATCCCTACGGATTCGAAGTGCCAGGGTCTTTGGGTTCCGCAGTCTTTTAGCTATCAGTTTAACTTCCGCGGAATAATGTTTTTTAGGCTTGCTTTATGTCATTGCATGAACATTATTCAGAAATGCATGCCCAAATTCCTGTCCTTTAATTCGACAGTAGTGGCGTATCTCCGGAACCAGGGAGGCACTCTTTCGTTTCCGTTATTCAATTTAATGGAAAGAATCCGTCTGTTGGTTATAGTACACCAAGTTCAGTTTTGGTCCGTCATATTCGGGGTCGTCTGATTGTTTTATCGCACTCCCGTTCTCTTACGGGTCGCTTGTTGCTGTCAGAATGGACTCTCAACAAACAAGTATTTAATCAGATTTGCTATCTATGGGAGCGCCCAATGATGTTTTATTATGACACAGCTTGCTAATCAATTGCAGACGTATGTGTTGGCTTGTCCAGATCTCTGAGCTAATACTGTTAACGCTCTATTGATCTATAGGACGCAATGATAGGATACGCGTATCCTCCGGCGCTGTTGTTTTAGCAGGTATTGCTAAGATAAACAACCACAATACATTTCTGTTGATAGCATCTCTATCTTCACAGAGATCATGAGTAATTTACTCTCTTGTCTACTGTGGATCTTAACGTGAAATCTTCCTCTATGTGAGGATCTTTTTTCACTGGGTAAATCGTGTCATCTTTATCACAACCAGCAAGGTCGCAACCTTCATGTATTCCGTTGTGTGGTCCGTATTGCATTGTAAGCACTGTACTGGACGAGCTTTGGACGCGATTTCTTACTATAGGAGATCCTCTTCTTCGCTATTCTATGCGACTAAAGTGGAGGCTCTTCCGTCGTGGTGTAGGGATCATTATGTTCATATGGTTGATCCCTCCATACTACGCATTGCTAGTTTTTAGTATACTTGTTTCACAAGATCTACTGCAGCCTGTTGTTATTTAGGTTATAGGTTTATGTTTCCTCATACCTATGCACTCTACGATAGTTTACTATTGAGTCTTTTGTCTCTTTATCTAAGTCAGTTAGTAACCTTTTGATATATAGACTTAGAATCTTTAGATTAAATTCCTATACGGATTTTAACTTCGGTTCTTATTTAGCTAAGTAATCATTTGAGCCTCTGGAAACAGTAGTTTTCAAATTCTGACCTTTTAGACAGTAATTCTGTTGGTTTCTCTTTTTCTGTAGAGTCAGTGAGTTTCATGCACTATCGATGGATGATTTTCACTTTCATAGTTTCGGAATCAATACTTCCGTTACTATTTAGGTTGGATTGTTGCATAAGAGTTAGGCTCCTATTATCCGGAACCTATTATTTTAAGGTCCTTCCGTCTTCGTATGGGCATAGGCCTTTACTCTTTCCGGGTACAGTTTATGTATTTATAAACAGATATCTGTTTATTACAAGGGCGTAAGCTTCTTCTGTCTTTGATGTCTAGTAGAAGGACGTTACGCTCCATTTTATTGTTAATCGATTCTATTAACTAGCGTACTGCTTATGGTATATCATTGGCTTAGCAGTTGTGCTTAAGATTTCGGCTCTTGAAGTAAGAGTTCTTCTACTTCTTGGGCTTACATTAATAGTGTTGCTATTATAGATTTTTGAAGGCTGCTCATTGCGCTCAGCCATCCATTCATGAATTTTATCTCAGAAATATCGAGTCCATTTCTGGAGGCCTCTATTGTTAGGTCTATTATCTACTGCTCAGAATGTCATTCACTTAACAGTTGCTACTATAGCTAGGTAGGCTGTCTGTTTCGGCAGTGTCTCCGTTCGGCTGCCCTCTTCGCTCTGGGCTATTTGACCCAGGGCAAGAAAAAGGGGGGGGGAGGGTGTTCCCTTGGGTCACCTGTTTTTACTATGAAAACAAGGGGATACCTCCTCCGGAGTTAGTAATTCTGAGCTGTTATTGGGATGGTTGTTTAGTGAGAAGTTTAAGTTTATAAAATTCATTCAAGTCTTAGTTTTTAAAGTATAGCTTTTGAATATTGCATATGTCAACGGACATGATTATGCAATTCTCACACACTTTTAGGAGTATAAGAGTCTCTATTCTCTAGACTTACTTTATTATTGGCTTACTTTAAAAATTATTAGTATAAGGATTATTGGATATTAATAGAGTACATGGATGTATGAAGCTCAATTTTTGGAAGGTGTTGTATCTTTCTAATTTATCATAAATAAGAAAGATACATGTAAGGCCTATTACTTCTTTTCCCTACAGGGGATGACTCTATTTTATTTTATTGAGCGTATTCCATTTTGCTCTATGTCCTTGGCCCTCCAGCCTTTTTACTATTCAGCTATGTCTGGGTCATTGGTACAGTATAAAAATGTTAAAAAATTTATAGTAATTTATATATTTTTTATACTTACCAATGACCCAGACGGGGATGGCCCTCCCAGGAGTTGGGAACTCTTGCCTCCCCGCTGAGTACATAGCGCTTACCAGGCACTGGTTATTAGAATGATAAATGGCGCCAATTTCGGAACGTCCTGGACACTGCGCATGCGCAGTGGGGGCGAGGTGTGGAGGGCCTTTCAGGACATGTTTTCTTTAGTTTTAGATGCAAATTTTGGGGATTGGGGGGCAAAATTTGTGTTTGGCCCTATATTTTAAGAGTTAGCACCAGCTATGTCTGGGTCATTGGTAAGTATAAAAAATATATAAATTACTATAAATTTTTTAACTTTCGTGGATTGAAGGAGGTACATGTAACAAAAGCGCAGTTTGTGAAGTTTGTAGTGTGTCGTCAACACAGTCACCCAGAGACAGAAAGTAACTTTCCAAATACACATTACATGATGACGTACATCATAATTACACAAGCCATGTTCAGTATGTGGAGAGTGTATTATCACTAAATCACCCGCAGAGTGGAGATTCCACCCAAGCAATAATTGCAAATTTATTGCAAAGCATAACAAGCACAGGCAAAGTTTCAACCAATGGACCTCCGGGTTAAACCCGGAGGTCCATTGGCTGAAACATTGCTTGTGTTTTTTGTCCATATGTATAAAATTTGAAAGTTATAGTTTGGTTCATAACTTCACTCCGTGGGTAATTTAGTTACAATGCATGCTCCACGTACTGTACCTTAAAATGATATTAGTTGTCTACCCAGCAGGCTGAAACAAAATGGCCCCCGCAAATCATAACTGACCCTCCTGGGGGCATTTTAGGTGAACCCAAGATGGCCCTCCTGTGGTGATTTGAGGGGAACCATAATGGCCCTCCTGCAATTTTCAAAATGACAAGCCTGTGCATCCGTGAAAATATTGCCCATCCATGGAAAGTGATCAGTCCACAGAGGGTGTACTGTACCCAGTCAGCTGAAGTTCATCCCCAGTGAAGGAAACAATTATACTGACTGTATGAAATGCTTCCCGGGCTGATTTGGTACATCATAATATCTTTTACCAGTTACCCTATGTAATCTTGTTCAACTGCTTTCATATCTAACTGCAGTATAACAGGTGTCCCAACATGCAGTCTCTGCGTATCCCTGGGTAAACTCGATAAATTGAAACACGGTTTGGAAGTAAATTCATGTATATTCAATCTGAAAAATTATTTTATTAACCCTTTACCCAACGCAGGCGATATCAAAATTTATTATTTTGAATATAATATTTTTATACTGTACCAATGACCCAGACATAGCTGGTGCTAACTCATAAAATATAGGGCCAAACACAAATTTTGCCCCCCAATCCCCAAAATTTGCATCTAAAACTAAAGAAAACATGTCCTGAAAGGCCCTCCACACTTCGCCCCTACTGCGCATGCGCAGTGTCAAGGACGTTCCGAAATTGGCGCCATTTATCATTCTAAGTTTGGCCCTTCATCAGTTAACATCTGACTGATCTTTGTGCTTTTAAATCTCAGTTTAAATGATGCCAGACACATAAATATTAGTGAAATGGTGATTCTAAGGAGGATAGAGAAGGAGGAGAGGAAAAGAATGTGTGACAGAATATTATCAGGGCTGTAACTTAAAATTTTTTAATGAAATTATGTTAAGTTACCTATTTTCAAGGCAGCAGCCATTTTGTTGTCATTCTGATTATTTAGTTACACTGTTTTTTCAAGTGTTTTCCTCTCTCCCTGTCCTTTAAGTTCCCCCTTGCTATTCTCCCATGCTTTTGGCATAGTTTCTGTAATTATTATTACTAAAATTTCTTGGGAGTTTTAGCTGAATAACAGAATGAATTCTGTTCTTTCCCCATGTTTACGTCTTCACCTACGGGTGGTTAGGCGTTGTGTTCTGCATCTACCATCTGATGTTCTGCAGTTTCTTCCCTGGAAGTCTCTGTTTTGCATCAGATAGTGTATTTTTGGTAACTGATTTCGGGCCTGGGTGCCTGGAGTCTTATTTTAGTGTTTTTACACTCATTGTTTACATTTACAACAGCCCTCTGTGTGAGGGGGGGATTTCTAAAAAATAATATCTTTATGTTATTTTAATCATAACTAGATACATTATTATTGTTCGTAAGTGTTGAATAAATTGTTTAAAATATTTTTAAAATTTTTGTCCACACTTAGGCTTGGGATCCATTGGGGCTCAACGTTACTTTTCAGAAACTTGGGCTGTTCTGAAAAAATATTTTTTCAAAATATTTTGATTTCAATTATTTTTTCTATATTAATGGATCATATTATTATTATGTATTTTGATTGCCAGGGGTTAGTGCGAGTACCAGGACTTGTTTTCTTTTCACATTGAAAGGATATTGATCAATTGTTTTAAGAGGAAGTCTTCCTCTGACTTTATTATCATTCTATATGTGGTCAGTGTACTCGCATTAACTCCTGTTCTGTATCGTATGATTTCGATGACAATATGGGAAGCGTATGTCACGGTATGTTGTTGGGGATTTGGACACTCCGGTCCTTTCCCCGCAGGGTCACTCTACTTTATCAATTTCTATTTCAGACGATCAAGATTAGGGTGATGTATCTGTGATGTCTTCCAACAGTGTGCCTCCGTCGTCACAATTAATGAAGGGCTAGCGGAAAAGTGCTCATGTAATACGCCAATTGCCTAAGAGGACCCTAGTAGGTTCGACGGCCTTTGACGTCCGCTAGCTCGCCCGGTGTAGCGTCTATTCACCGAATGGTTCGGCAGCCGGGTTCGTCCGTTGCGGTCTAGAAGGAATTTTGGGGTGATGCGAGCACTATAAAATTAACTTAATGCACACCCAGTGACGGCGGATCGGAGGGAGAACGGAGGAAGCCTTTTAGTCCGGTTCATAGCTCATTCCGGTCCATCCGGACGGCAAGCGAGAGAGGCCCCTCTCTCGTTCAACAACATCTGGCCCCAGATGTTGTGGTACAAAATGTGTCGCTAGCGGAGCATACGTCCGTCGCTCGGGACGCTCCGTTGTATAGGCAGTCCGCTGAGACTGCTAAGGCTTCCTCTTCTCGTCAGCGCACACGACCGCACCTTGGCTGCGTGACCGCCGATATATTACCAGCTTCGCTGATCAAGGATTCTTCGGCGACCAGGTCACACCATCCGGCAGCCAGGGATTCGAGACCGATGGACTCCGGACGTTCGCATAGGAAAGTATGCGGGAGCCATCTGATGCGGAGCTGCCCTCGGCGAAGCAGCGATAGACTGCGCCTCCGCAGGTCTCGACGCCGGACATTCTTGTGCACATAGCACAGCTTATCGCAGCATCCCAGCAGCCGACAGAAACGGTGTCGGATCGAGAATTATCCGACAGCGCTGGGTCGGTAGCCGGGGACTCGAGGCCTGCAGACTCCGGACGTTCGCATAGGAAGTGTGCGGGAGTCAACGTACACGGAGCTTCCGGCGGCAATGCATCGTAAGTCCGCTACTGCACAGGCCTCGGGAACGGATGTGCTTTCTTTAATAGCACAGTTTATCGCAGCATCCCAGCATCAACTGAATCTGTCGCATATATTTTATCCGACGATGCTGGGTCGGGACGCTCCGCGGAAGCGGGTACGGACGTCCGAAAGTTTCATCCGGTCCGACGGGATACCGAAAGGGATTCGGAGGATTTCAAGCTTTCCCTTTCGGAACAACATATGCTGCGATGCCGGATAAGAAACTGATAGCGTCGGTGGACTTAGAAATTTTGGGTTCGGTTCAGGGACATCGTCCCTCAGTTCCGACATAGTCCAATAATGTCACACAAACTTTCGAATTATTGAACGACGCTATATATATTATTATTTTATGCTTGCTATCCAAGCATTTCTGGTTTCTTGTTCGAAGAGTTATGGAGATGTCTTTCAAAAGTGTGCCTCTGTCGTCATAGTTAATGAAGAGTTAGCGGCAATAAGTGCTCATGGAATATGTCTATTGCTTACGGAGTGACATTCGCTAGCTCACCCGGTGTAGCGTACATTCATCGAATGGTTCGGCTGCCGGGTTCGTCCGTTGCGGTCTAGGAAGGAGATTTGGGTGATGCGAGCACTTTAATTACTTTAGTACTCACCCAGTGACGGCAGATTGAGGACAGATCGGAGGAAGCCTGTTAGTCCGGTTCCTGGCTTGTCCAGGTCCGTCTGGGCTGTGAGCGAGAAAGGTTCCTCTCTCGCCCAACAACATAGGGGACCGCATGTTGTGGTTCAGATATTTTACATTCGGAGCATATGTCCGTTGCTCGGGACGCTCCGTTATATTGACAGTCCGAGAGACTGTCTTTAATGCTTCCTCATCCTCACAGCAGGGCACACGACCGCACATTGGCTACGTGACCTCGAGTATCCGATCAGTTTCGGCATTCAGTGATTCCACGGCGAATAGGTCGCGCCATCCGGTAGCCAAGGGACACGAGGCCTATACACTCCGTTCGCTCGCATATTGGAAGTATGCACGGGGTAACGATCACGGAGCTTCCAGCGGCAATGCATCGTAAGACCGCTTCTCCTCAGGCCTCAGTGACGGACGTGCTATCCGAGTTAGCACAGTTGTTTCGCAGCATCCCAGCAATTGACAGTTTCTCGGTCGAATCAGGAATTATCCGACGGCGCTGGGTCGGTGCGGTCCGCGGTTGCATCAGCTACGGACGACCGAACGCTTTATAGGGTCCGACAGGATGGCGAAAGGGATTCGAAAGATTTCGAGTTTTCCCTTTAGTAGTATCGGAAGATGCCTTTCATATCTTCTGGCATTTCTTCCAGTGATTATTATTTCGGACTTCATTGCTGCGATCTTGGATAAGAGACTTATAGCGTCATTGGACTCGGATTTTTCGATCGGTACAGGGACATTGTCCCTGACTTACCGACGCAGTCCAATATTGTCATTACAACATGTGTTTTATTTTTCGACGCTATATATATTTATATATACAAGCCTGCTACTAAGCATGATAGTTTAGTTTCTTGTCCGCGTTGCTCATTTCTGCCATTTTATCTTTTTTACAAATAGTTTATTTTGGCAGAGCAGGGCATACCGAGAGTTCATATGCGTCTAGACGGTGTGATTAAAGACTGCATATATTCTTTTTCGCCGTTTATGTCTTTTCCAATTTCAATATTGGGAACGACATTATGTATAGTAGACTTAACTTAGACGCTTTATTATACGTAATCCGCCTTACTGAGGCGTTTTCATTACGTCTTCAAGAAAAGATTTACGGGATATTATTCTCAATGTAATTTCTTTTGAGGGCAGTAGTTTGTTCACGTATAACTCCGCCCTTCAGTGGCTGATTGGAGTTGGTTAGACGTGACGCAGCCCTAGCTACATCCATACGCGTGGATAGTAAGGTTAAGAACTCTCTCAGAGTCGCTTCGTTTTCGGAGGAGCTTCTCTTCGACGGCAACTTTCCGGCAATCCATGAATTGCTCGATTTATACGTTCTCTTGTCTATCTAGTGTTACAAGAGATTCAGACTGGGGCAAACATTCGGTGGTTGACTCAGAGAGTGCCGCCGCAGTTGCCGGACCCGAGTGTGGCTGTTATGACGGTTGCCAGTCAAACAGATTGGGATATATACTGATCCCTACGGATTCGAAGTGCCAGGGTCTTTGGGTTCCGCAGTCTTTTAGCTATCAGTTTAACTTCCGCGGAATAATGTTTTTTAGGCTTGCTTTATGTCATTGCATGAACATTATTCAGAAACGCATGCCCAAATTCCTGTCCTTTAATTCGACAGTAGTGGCGTATCTCCGGAACCAGGGAGGCACTCTTTCGTTTCCGTTATTCAATTTAATGGAAAGAATCCGTCTGTTGGTTATAGTACACCAAGTTCAGTTTTGGTCCGTCATATTCCGGGTCGTCTGATTGTTTTATCGGACTCCCGTTCTCTTACGGGTCGCTTGTTGCTGTCAGAATGGACTCTCAACAAACAAGTATTCAATCAGATTTGCTATCTATGGGAGCGCCCAATGATGATTTATTTATGACACAGCTTGCTAATCAATTGCAGACGTATGTGTTGGCTTGTCCAGATCTCTGAGCTAATAGTGTTAACGCTCTATTGATCTATAGGACGGAATGATAGGATACGCGTATCCTCCGGCGCTGTTGTTTTAGCAGGTATTGCTAAGATAAACAACCACAATACATTTCTGTTGATAGCATCTCTATCTTCACAGAGATCATGAGTAATTTACTCTCTTGTCTACTGTGGGTCTTAACGTGAAATCTTCCTCTATGTGAGGATCTTTTTTCACTGGGTAAATCGTGTCATCTTTATCACAACCAGCAAGGTCGCAACCTTCATGTATTCCGTTGTGTGGTCCGTATTACATTGTAAGCACTGTACTGGATGAGCTTTGGACGCGATTTCTTACTATAGGAGATCCTCTTCTTCGCTATTCTATGCGACTAAAGTAGAGGCTCTTCCGTCGTGGTGTAGGGATCATTATGTTCACATTGTTGATCCCTCCTTACTACTCATTGCTATTTTTTAGTATACTTGTTTCACAAGATCTACTGCAGCCTGTTATTATTTAGGTTATAGGTTTATGTTACCTCATACCTATGCACTCTACGATAGTTTACAATTGAGTCTTTTGTCTCTTTATCTAAGTCAGTTAGTAACTTTTTGATAAATAGACTTAGAATCTTTAGATTAAATTCCTGTACGGATTTTAACTTCGGTTCTTATTTAGCTAAGTAATCATTTGAGCCTCTGGAAACAGTAGTTTTCAAATTCTGACCTTTTAGACAGTAATTCTGTTGGTTTCTCTTTTACTGTAGAGTCAGTGAGTTTCATGCACTATCGATGGATGATTTTCACTTTCATAGTTTCGGAATCAATACTTCCGTTACTATTTAGGTTGGATTGTTGCATAAGAGTTAGGCTCCTATTATCCGGAACCTATTATTTTAAGGTCCTTCCGTCTTCGTATGGGCATAGGCCTTTACTCTTTCCGGGTACAGTTTATGTATTTATAAACAGATATCTGTTTATTACAAGGGCGTAAGCTTCTTCTGTCTTTGATGTCTAGTAGAAGGACGTTACGCTCCATTTTATTGTTAATGGATTCTATTAACTATCGGTACTGCTTATGGTATATCATTGACTTAGCAGTTGTGCTTAAGATTTCGGCTCATGAAGTAAGAGTTCTTCTACTTCTTGGGCTTACATTAATAGTGTCGCTATTATAGATTTTTGAAGGCCGCTCATTGCGCTCAGCCATCCACATTCATGAATTTTATCTTAGAAATATCGAGTCAATTTCTTGAGGCCTCTTTTGTTAGGTCTATTATCTACTGCTCAGAATGTCATTCACTTAACAGTTGCTACTATAGCTAGGTAGGCTGTCTGTTTCGGCAGTGTCTCCGTTCGGCTGCCCTCTTCGCTCTGGGCTATTTGACCCAGGGCAAGAAAAAGGGGGGGGGGGGGGGAGGGTGTTCCCTTGGGTCACCTGTTTTACTATGAAAACAAGGGGATACCTCCTCCGGAGTTAGTAATTCTGAGCTGTTATTGGGATGGTTGTTTAGTGAGAAGTTTAAGTTTATAAAATTCATTCAAGTCTTAGTTTTTAAAGTATAGCTTTTGAATATTGCATATGTCAACGGACATGATTATGCAATTCTCAGACACTTTTAGGAGTATAAGAGTCTCTATTCTCTAGACTTACTTTATTATTGGCTTACTTTAAAAATTATTAGTATAAGGATTATATTGGATATTAATAGAGTACATGGATGTATGAAGCTCAATTTTGGAAGGTGTTGTATCTTTCTAATTTATCATAAATAAGAAAGATACATGTAAGGCCTATTACTTCTTTTCCCTACAGGGGATGACTCTATTTTATTTTATTGAGCGTATTCCATTTTGCTCTATGTCCTTGGCCCTCCAGCCTTTTTACTATTCAGCTATGTCTGGGTCATTGGTACAGTATAAAAATGTTAAAAAATTTATAGTAATTTATATATTTTTTATACTTACCAATGACCCAGACGGGGATGGCCCTCCCAGGAGTTGGGAACTCTTGCCTCCCCGCTGAGTACATAGCGCTTACCAGGCACTGGTTATTAGAATGATAAATGGCGCCAATTTCGGAACGTCCTTGACACTGCGCATGCGCAGTAGGGGCGAAGTGTGGAGGGCCTTTCAGGACATGTTTTCTTTAGTTTTAGATGCAAATTTTGGGGATTGGGGGGCAAAATTTGTGTTTGGCCCTATATTTTATGAGTTAGCACCAGCTATGTCTGGGTCATTGGTAAGTATAAAAAATATATAAATTACTATAAATTTTTTAACTTTTTCAAAAAATTTCAACAAAACCATATGATGTGACCCCTCATTGGAACGAGCTCAATGAGCTCGTTCCAATGAGGGGTCACATGATATGGTTTTGTTGAAATATTTTGAAAAATTTAATTTTTTCAACTGTTCAATTTGCATATTTACGCGGGCGGATTCGGGCGATTCGTTAGGTAAAGGGTTAAGTCTAAAGAAATCCTCACGCTGGATAGAAAAAGGAATGGAAATCATATAAGATATCACAGAATTCTTTTCCTATTTCTTTTATTTAAAATGTGTTTAAGATTTATAAAAAATTTTGTGTTTGCTGTCAACAGTTTTTCTCAGTTAATTGTCTATCTTTTAATATTTAGGGTAAGGATCCAAAAGTTGTGGTTATGCCTAACACGAAGCTAATGACAGAAATTGAATTTCAAGGTATGTCAATTTGCCCAGTTGTTAACCCTTTACCCAATGAATCGTCCGCATCCGCCCCAGAATATTCAAATTCAGCAGTTGAAAAAATATTATTTTTCAAAACATTTCAACAAAACCATATCATGTGATCTCTTGTTCCATGATATGGTTTTGTTAAATTTTTTGGAAAATTTAAAAAAATCATATTTAAAATAATAAATTTTGACATCGTCTGCATTGGGTAAAGGGTTAACTTAATGAAGGAGTGTTCATTTCCATTAATCCAGTTTTTTTTTAACTCACCTGGCCGTGTAAACTATTGCCATCACTGTGCATCTCTCGTCCTTCGTCACCCGTAAACCTTTCACATTTTCATCTTCTTCTCTGGAACTACTGACCGGATGTGAACCAATTTTGGTAAGAATGGACTTTGGGAGGTTCTCTACAAACGATTCTCATTTTGTTCCCGGCGAATGAATGGCAGAGGCATTAAAAATCTACGCCTCTGAAACTACAAGGCCAAAGGTTTCGAAACTTCTTGGGGTACCTTTGTTATCACCTTGTGACAGGAACGAGTGTTTTTGGGTGCCTTTGTTATCACTGTGGTATGAGAACAAATATTTTTGGGTTCAGTCAGACCCACTCTGGGACTCAAAGATTTCTTTTCTAGTTTAGCATCTAACTGTCACCCACCTTTACAATACTTTACCTATATATTTGTTACAGGCTACGGTCAGCATTTATGTACAGACCATTACAATACTTTACATGTTCCTTTGTTATCAGGTCATTACCTAGATGTTTGTCATTGCTGTGTCACACACTATACATGTATTTGTCTTAAACAAGTTGAGCTACAGTGTCATTGACACTTTCATTTGTGTTTCTAGGTGAGAAAATCAGAGTTTGCAAATGTCAGTCTCTGAGTAATAAACGTCACATACACTGTCCATACTGTCAGGAGGTGTATGTTGTTGTTCAAACTCTAGTTGCTGCACATCTATGGAAATGTTGGGAGAGAAGAAATGTTATGAATGAAACTGGTGAAATTCAACCGCTCGATCCTAAAAATTTGGTTGGAAGAAGGAAACCTCAAAATAATAGTGCTAAAAATAAAGAAAATGTCTCCAAGTTGTTACCGTCTGATCCAGAACATATTGATATGCCTGAACCACCAGCAAATCTGAAACATCCCAGAGAAATTCATGGATTATTTGTAAGTACTTTATTACACTGTAACCTCTATCTCTTACAGAGAGGACCTTATAAGTTATGGGGGCTTTCAGTGGGCGGATATGGTGTTATATAAGGCGAAGTGAGATCAATATTAGGCGAGGCCGAAGGCCGAGCCTAATATTGATCCTGCTGAGCCTTATATCACACCATATCTGCCCACTGAAAGCCCCATAATGTATTTATTATGCCAGTTTTTTGAAAGAGACACAACCATAAGTGTACCCAGATTCCTAGCGCAAATGTTCTGTTATCATTATTGGAGAATTTCCCGGTTTTACGTCTTGTGAAGGTCACGCTAGTAGCAGGCGCTGAAACAACAGAGATTTTTATACTGTACCAATGACCCAGACATAGCTGGTGCTAACTCTTAAAATATAGGGCCAAACACAAATTTTGCCCCCCAATCCCCAAAATTTGCATCTAAAACTAAAGAAAACATGTCCTGAAAGGCCCTCCACACTTCGCCCCTACTGCGCATGCGCAGTGTCAAGGACGTTCCGAAATTGGCGCCATTTATCATTCTAAGTTTGGCCCTTCATCAGTTAACATCTGACTGATCTTTGTGCTTTTAAATCTCAGTTTAAATGATGCCAGACACATAAATATTAGTGAAATGGTGATTCTAAGGAGGATAGAAAAGGAGGAGAGGAAAAGAATGTGTGACAGAATATTATCAGGGCTGTAACTTAAAATTTTTTAATGAAATTATGTTAAGTTACCTATTTTCAAGGCAGCAGCCATTTTGTTGTCATTCTGATTATTTAGTTACACTGTTTTTTCAAGTGTTTTTCCTCTCTCCCTGTCCTTTAAGTTCCCCCTTGCTATTCTCCCATGCTTTTGGCATAGTTTCTGTAATTATTATTACTAAAATTTCTTGGGAGTTTTAGCTGTATAACAGAATGAATTCTGTTCTTTCCCCATGTTTACGTCTTCACCTACGGGTGGTTAGGCGTTGTGTTCTGCATCTACCATCTGATGTTCTGCAGTTTCTTCCCTGGAAGTCTCTGTTTTGCATCAGATGGTGTATTTTTGGTAACTGATTTCGGGCCTGGGTGCCTGGAGTCTTATTTTAGTGTTTTTACACTCATTGTTTACATTTACAACAGCCCTCTGTGTGAGGGGGGGATTTCTAAATAATAATATCTTTATGTTATTTTAATCATAACTAGATACATTATTATTGTTCGTAAGTGTTGAATAAATTGTTTAAAATATTTTTAAAATTTTTGTCCACACTTAGGCTTCGGATCCATTGGGGCTCAACGTTACTTTTCAGAAACTTGGGCTGTTCTGAAAAAATATTTTTTCAAAATATTTTGATTTCAATTATTTTTTCTATATTAATGGATCATATTATTATTATGTATTTTGATTGCCAGGGGTTAGTGCGAGTACCAGGACTTGTTTTCTTTTCACATTGAAAGGATATTGATCAATTGCTTTAAGAGGAAGTCTTCCTCTGACCTTATTATCATTCTATATGTGGTCAGTGTACTCGCATTAACTCCTGTTCTGTATCGTATGATTTCGATGACAATATGGGAAGCGTATGTCACGGTATGTTGTTGGGGATTTGGACACTCCGGTCCTTTCCCCGCAGGGTCACTCTACTTTATCAATTTCTATTTCAGACGATCAAGATTAGGGTGATGTATCTGTGATGTCTTCCAACAGTGTGCCTCCGTCGTCACAATTAATGAAGGGCTAGCGGAAAAGTGCTCATGTAATACGCCAATTGCCTAAGAGGACCCTAGTAGGTTCGACGGCCTTTGACGTCCGCTAGCTCGCCCGGTGTAGCGTCCATTCACCGAATGGTTCGGCAGCCGGGTTCGTCCGTTGCGGTCTAGAAGGAATTTTGGGGTGATGCGAGCACTATAAAATTAACTTAATGCACACCCAGTGACGGCGGATCGGAGGGAGAACGGAGGAAGCCTTTTAGTCCGGTTCATAGCTCGTTCCGGTCCATCCGGACGGCAAGCGAGAGAGGCCCCTCTCTCGTTCAACAACATCTGGCCCCAGATGTTGTGGTACAAATGTGTAGTTAGCGGAGCATACGTCCGTCGCTCGGGACGCTCTGTTGTATAGGCAGTCCGCTGAGACTGCTAAGGCTTCCTCTTCTCGTCAGCGCACACGACCGCACCTTGGCTGCGTGACCACCGATATATTACCAGCTTCGCCGATCAAGGATTCTTCGGCGACCAGGTCACACCATCCGGCAGCCAGGGATTCGAGACCGATGGACTCCGGACGTTCGCATAGGAAAAGTATGCGGGAGCCATCTGATGCGGAGCTGCCCTCGGCGAAGCAGCGATAGACTGCGCCTCCGCAGGTCTCGACGCCAGACATTCTTGTGCACATAGCACAGCTTATCGCAGCATCCCAGCAGCCGACAGAAACGGTGTCGGATCGAGATTTATCCGACAGCGCTGGGTCGGTAGCCGGGGACTCGAGGCCTGCAGACTCCGGACGTTCGCATAGGAAGTGTGCGGGAGTCAACGTACACGGAGCTTCCAGCGGCAATGCATCGTAAGTCCGCTACTGCACAGGCCTCGGGAACGGACGTGCTTTCCTTAATAGCACAGTTTATCGCAGCATCCCAGCATCAACTGAAACTGTCGCATATATTTTATCCGACGATGCTGGGACGGGACGCTCCGCGGAAGCGGGTACGGACGTCCGAAAGTTTCATCCGGTCCGATAGGATACCGAAAGGGATTCGGTGGATTTCAAGCTTTCCCTTTCGGAACAACATATGCTGCGATGCCGGATAAGAAACTGATAGCGTCGGTGGACTTAGAAATTTTTGGTTCGGTTCAGGGACATCGTCCCTCAGTTCCGACATAGTCCAATAATGTCACACAAACTTTCGAATTATTGAACGACGCTATATATATTATTATTTTATGCTTGCTATCCAAGCATTTCTGGTTTCTTGTTCGAAGAGTTATGGAGATGTCTTTCAAAAGTGTGCCTCTGTCGTCATAGTTAATGAAGAGTTAGCGGCAATAAGTGCTCATGGAATATGTCTATCGCTTACGGAGTGACATTCGCTAGCTCACCCGGTGTAGCGTACATTCATCGAATGGTTCGGCTGCCGGGTTCGTCCGTTGCGGTCTAGGAAGGAGATTTGGGTGATGCGAGCACTTTAATTACTTTAGTACTCACCCAGTGACGGCAGATTGAGGACAGATCGGAGGAAGCCAACAACATAGGGGACCGCATGTTGTGGTTCAGATATTTTACATTCGGAGCATATGTCCGTTGCTCGGGACGCTCCGTTATATTGACAGTCCGAGAGACTGTCTTTAATGCTTCCTCATCCTCACAGCAGGGCACACGACCGCACATTGGCTACGTGACCTCGAGTATCCGATCAGTTTCGGCATTCAGTGATTCCACAGCGAATAGGTCGCGCCATCCGGTAGCCAAGGGACACGAGGCCTATACACTCCGTTCGCTCGCATATTGGAAGTATGCACGGGGTAACGATCTCGGAGCTTCCTGCGGCAATGCATCGTTAGACCGCTGCTCCTCAGGCCTCAGTGACGGACGTGCTATCCGAGTTAGCACAGTTGTTTCGCAGCATCCCAGCAATTGACGGTTTCTCGGTCGAATCAGGAATTATCCGACGGCGCTGGGTCGGTGCGGTCCGCGGTTGCATCAAGCTACGGACGACCGAACGCTTTATAGGGTCCGACAGGATGGCGAAAGGGATTCGAAAGATTTCGAGTTTTCCCTTTAGTAGTATCGGAAGATGCCTTTCATATCTTCTGGCATTTCTTCCAGTGATTATTTTTCGGACTTCATTGCTGCGATCTTGGATAAGAGACTTATAGCGTCATTGGACTCGGATTTTTCGATCGGTACAGGGACTTTGTCCCTGACTTACCGACGCAGTCCAATATTGTCATTACAACATGTGTTTTATTTTTCGACGCTATATATTTATATATATATACAAGCCTGCTACTAAGCATGATAGTTTAGTTTCTTGTCCGCGTGGCTCATTTCTGCCATTTTATCTTTTTTACATATAGTTTATTTTGGCAGAGCAGGGCATACCGAGAGTTCATATGTGTCTAGACGGTGTGATTAAAGACTGCATATATTCTTTTCGCCGTTTATGTCTTTTCCAATTTCAATGTTGGGAACGACATTATGTATAGTAGACTTAACTTAGATGCTTTATTATACATAATCCGCCTTTCTGAGGCGTTATCATTACGTCTTCAAGAAAAGATTTACGGGATATTATTCTCAATGTAATTTCTTTTGAGGGCAGTAGTTTGTTCACGTATAACTCCGCCCTTCAGTGGCTGATTGGAGTTGGTTAGACGTGATGCAGCCCTAGCTACATCCACGCGTGGATAGTAGGTTAAGAACTCTCTCAGAGTCGCTTCGTTCTCGGAGGAGCTTCTCTTAGACGGCAACTTTCCGGCAATCCATGAATTGCTTGATTTATACATTCTCTTGTCTATCTAGTGTTACAAGAGATTCAGACTGGGGCAAACATTCGGTGGTTGACTCAGAGAGTGCCGCCGCAGTTGCCGGACCCGAGTGTGGCTGTTATGACGGTTGCCAGTCAAACAGATTGGGATATATACTGATCCCTACGGATTCGAAGTGCCAGGGTCTTTGAGTTCCGCAGTCTTTTAACTATCAGTTTAACTTCCGCGGAATAATGTTTTTTAGGCTTGCTTTATGTCATTGCATGAGCATTATTCAGAAACGCATGCCCAAATTCCTGTCCTTTAATTCGACAGTAGTGGCGTATCTCCGGAACCAGGGAGGCACTCTTTCGTTTCCGTTATTCAATTTAATGGAAAGAATCCGTCTGTTGGTTATACTACACCAAGTTCAGTTTTGGTCCGTCATATTCTGGGTCGTCTGATTGTTTTATCGCACTCCCGTTCTCTTACGGGTCGCTTGTTGCTGTCAGAATGGACTCTCAACAAACAAGTATTTAATCAGATTTGCTATCTATGGGAGCGCCCAATGATGTTTTATTTATGACACAGCTTGCTAATCAATTGCAGACGTATGTGTTGGCTTGTCCAGATCTCTGAGCTAATACTGTTAACGCTCTATTGATCTATAGGACGGAATGATAGGATACGCGTATCCTCCGGCGCTGTTGTTTTAGCAGGTATTGCTAAGATAAACAACCACAATACATTTCTGTTGATAGCATCTCTATCTTCACAGAGATCATGAGTAATTTACTCTCTTGTCTACTGTGGATCTTAACGTGAAATCTTCCTCTATGTGAGGATCTTTTTTCACTGGGTAAATCGTGTCATCTTTATCACAACCAGCAAGGTCGCAACCTTCATGTATTCCGTTGTGTGGTCCGTATTGCATTGTAAGCACTGTACTGGACGAGCTTTGGACGCGATTTCTTACTATAGGAGATCCTCTTCTTCGCTATTCTATGCGACTAAAGTGGAGGCTCTTCTGTCGTGGTGTAGGGATCATTATGTTCATATGGTTGATCCCTCCATACTACTCATTGCTATTTTTTAGTATACTTGTTTCACAAGATCTACTGCAGCCTGTTGTTATTTAGGTTATAGGTTTATGTTACCTCATACCTATGCACTCTACGATAGTTTACATTTGAGTCTTTTGTCTCTTTATCTAAGTCAGTTAGTAACTTTTTGATAAATAGACTTAGAATCTTTAGATTAAATTCCTATACGGATTTTAACTTCGGTTCTTATTTAGCTAAGTAATCATTTGAGCCTCTGGAAACAGTAGTTTTCAAATTCTGACCTTTTAGACAGTAATTCTGTTGGTTTCTCTTTTACTGTAGAGTCAGTGAGTTTCATGCACTATCGATGGATGATTTTCACTTTCATAGTTTCGGAATCAATACTTCCGTTACTATTTAGGTTGGATTGTTGCATAAGACTTAGGCTCCTATTATCCGGAACCTATTATTTTAAGGTCCTTCCGTCTTCGTATGGGCATAGACCTTTACTCTTTCCGGGTACAGTTTATGTATTTATAAACAGATATCTGTTTATTACAAGGGCGTAAGCTTCTTCTGTCTTTGATGTCTAGTAGAAGGACGTTACGCTCCATTTTATTGTTAATGGATTCTATTAACTAGCGTACTGCTTATGGTATATCATTGGCTTAGCAGTTGTGCTTAAGATTTCGGCTCATGAAGTAAGAGTTCTTCTACTTCTTGGGCTTACATTAATAGTGTTGCTATTATAGATTTTTGAAGGCTGCTCATTGCGCTCAGCCATCCATTCATGAATTTTATCTCAGAAATATCGAGTCCATTTCTGGAGGCCTCTATTGTTAGGTCTATTCTCTACTGCTCAGAATGTCATTCACTTAACAGTTGCTACTATAGCTAGGTAGGCTGTCTGTTTCGGCAGTGTCTCCGTTCGGCTGCCCTCTTCGCTCTGGGCTATTTGACCCAGGGCAAGAAAAAGGGGGGGGGGGGGGAGGGTGTTCCCTTGGGTCACCTGTTTTTTACTATGAAAACAAGGGGATACCTCCTCCGGAGTTAGTAATTCTGAGCTGTTATTGGGATGGTTGTTTAGTGAGAAGTTTAAGTTTTTAAAATTCATTCAAGTCTTAGTTTTTAAAGTATAGCTTTTGAATATTGCATATGTCAACGGACATGATTATGCAATTCTCACACACTTTTAGGAGTATAAGAGTCTCTATTCTCTAGACTTACTTTATTATTGGCTTACTTTAAAAATTATTAGTATAAGGATTATTGGATATTAATAGAGTACATGGATGTATGAAGCTCAATTTTTGGAAGGTGTTGTATCTTTCTAATTTATCATAAATAAGAAAGATACATGTAAGGCCTATTACTTCTTTTCCCTACAGGGGATGACTCTATTTTATTTTATTGAGCGTATTCCATTTTGCTCTATGTCCTTGGCCCTCCAGCCTTTTTACTATTCAGCTATGTCTGGGTCATTGGTACAGTATAAAAATGTTAAAAAATTTATAGTAATTTATATATTTTTTATACTTACCAATGACCCAGACGGGGATGGCCCTCCCAGGAGTTGGGAACTCTTGCCTCCCCGCTGAGTACATAGCGCTTACCAGGCACTGGTTATTAGAATGATAAATGGCGCCAATTTCGGAACGTCCTTGACACTGCGCATGCGCAGTAGGGGCGAAGTGTGGAGGGCCTTTCAGGACATGTTTTCTTTAGTTTTAGATGCAAATTTTGGGGATTGGGGGGCAAAATTTGTGTTTGGCCCTATATTTTAAGAGTTAGCACCAGCTATGTCTGGGTCATTGGTAAGTATAAAAAATATATAAATTACTATAAATTTTTTAACTTTTCTTCTCAATAAACAGGATTTATATTAACAATTCACAACTTTAATTCAGTGTTAAGTACTGGAAAAATAAAACAACTGGGGCAAATGGATTAATAATTCTTTCAAGAAGGTAAGTGGGAACAGTTTCATTCATCATTTGTTAATGGTGATATTAATGTTTCCGACTCGGCAGTTCGCAAAAACATGGGCATATTTCCAGTGAGTTTACGAAAAAAACATGCAAAATTATTTGTTGTTCGTATTATAGTTGTACGTTGCTCAACAGACACACACGCGAAATTATTTGTTGTTCGTGGAACACGCGAAATTAGGAAAAACATCGAAGTGAGTGTTGGATGTCAAAAAAACAAAATGTCGGAACTGACCATATATAGGTTCTATATACGGTCAGTTTGATGCTACACAGTTTCATATATGGTCACTAGATATTGAAGCTGATTGGTCAATAACAATTACTGGCATAATAATAGATTCTAAGGGGGCCTTAGATTCAAGGAACAGACTTGAGTTTGATTAAGGGTCATTCAAAGCCTTGAAACCTTGGAAAAGGTGTCAGGAGGCCTAGAAAAGCCTTGAATATTCACAAAATAAAATTGCTGGCGAAGCAACAATACACTAAGTCATAACTATATAGTTTTATATTCCAGAATTCGTGAAAGCATAGTTCTATCTTTCAGGAAAGTGGTCGGAAGGAGTAATGACCAAAGGTTCTAGTTAGGACCCTCCTTGGACGCTCAGGTAATTACCCCCTCCTCCCACTTCCCTTATAGGGAAGTGGGAGGATGGGGTAATGACCAGAGGTCCTAGTTTGGACTAATCAAAGTTGAGTCTTCAAAATCTTTGAATTTAGCTATCTCAGGGCCTTGAAAATCCTTGAATATAGCTATTACAGTCCATGAAAATCCTTGAATTTGGCTATCGCAGGGCCTTGAGTAATGCTGAAATATATCGAGAAACGGCAGGGCTTATATTTCGACGAGAATCCGAGAATCGATTCGCACAAAGATTCGCGCAATAAAACATACAAGAATCCATGCAGATTCTTGCTGCACCTCTGCTAGGATTCGCGTAAAAAGAATTGAGTCAATTTAACCCTTTATCTAAGACAGCGGAAACAAATTAACCGATAGAAGGCTGACATGACATGAAATATCCTGACAGTTTGTCAATAAAATTGCACAAATATGGCTGTCATTGGAAAAGGCTCATTGAGCCAGTTCTAACGACAGCCATATTTGTCAGATTTTTTTGGTAAATATTGTTTATTTAATTATTTTATCATTTGTTTATTATTTATTGTTTAAAAATTATCAAATTTAGTTTTAAAAATTAAAAAGGTGTGTTGAGTAAAAGGTTAACATGTGTTATCAGTATACAACATTGGTTCAACCATGGTGACGTCATGGGATCCTGGGACACTCATAGTAGGTATGGATTCTCGCAACCATTTTCACGAGAAACCAAATGGATTCTCACAAATTTAGACGAAATATAAGCCCTGAACGGCCTTGAATAGCTTTGTATTTTATCAGTACTTTCCTGCAGAAAAACTGATATATAAAAATATTGTTTGTTTCTCAGGTAATTTTTCCTTAATTTTATAATTTTGTGATGAGGGAGAGAGGTTTTTTTTTCTTCTCTCTTTTGCTCCATTAAACAGTACTGAACACATTTGGAATGTCTCATAAGCGTAACCCTCTGCTCTCATTGTCATGAGAAAATCATTGTTTTCAGTAGAAAAAAATTCCCTATCGCACTGCTTCAAGTTTAACCAACTGTATCTTGTTTGACACATCTCCATGAGCTCTGTTAACTCAAAGCTCTATCAAATAAGATATAATTTTCTAAAATTTCTGGGAGTGCAGTGGCTCATTTCAAAATGAAAAGTCCATGGTTCAATCCCCACCAGATGTTCGGTTTGGTTTCAGGAAAAACCTTGATTTCGGTTAAGTTGTTCTATGTGTTGAGAACATATAGTGAACAGCACTTTAGGCTCCTTAACCCATTACCCAACGCAGACGATATCAAAATTTATTATTTTAAATATCATTTTTTGAAATTTTTCAAAAATTTCAACAAAACCATATCATGTGACCCCTCGTTGGAACGAGCTCGACGAGCTCGTTCCAACGAGGGGTCACATGATATGGTTTTGTTGAAATTTTTTGAAAAATAATATTTTTTCAACTGCTGAATTTGCATATTATGTGGACGGATGCAGCCGATTCGTTGGGTAAAGGGTTAACTTGAAAATATCCACAATAGTTTGTATGAAACCACTCACCACAAAAAGCCATGTCTTCAAGTATCTGCAAGGGGTTCAGCCCAACATCCCCTTCATCATTGTTAGGGGTTATACAAGTGTCAGGATTTCACGGTAACGATCATTACTGGTAGCGTGTCGGTACCGTGGTCACAAAATGACAGAACTGAAATATAGTTACCCACCCAATCTGTCACTAAAGACATTGAAACATTTGTATTTTTATACTGTACCAATGACCCAGACATAGCTGGTGCTAACTCTTAAAATATAGGGCCAAACACAAATTTTGCCCCCCAATCCCCAAAATTTGCATCTAAAACTAAAGAAAACATGTCCTGAGAGGCCCTCCACACTTCGCCCCTACTGCGCATGCGCAGTGTCAAGGACGTTCCGAAATTGGCGCCATTTATCATTCTAAGTTTGGCCCTTCATCAGTTAACATCTGACTGATCTTTGTGCTTTTAAATCTCAGTTTAAATGATGCCAGACACATAAATATTAGTGAAATGGTGATTCTAAGGAGGATAGAAAAGGAGGAGAGGAAAAGAATGTGTGACAGAATATTATCAGGGCTGTAACTTAAAATTTTTTAATGAAATTATGTTAAGTTACCTATTTTCAAGGCAGCAGCCATTTTGTTGTCATTCTGATTATTTAGTTACACTGTTTTTACAAGTGTTTTTCCTCTCTCCCTGTCCTTTAAGTTCCCCCTTGCTATTCTCCCATGCTTTTGGCATAATTTCTGTAATTATTATTACTAAAATTTCTTGGGAGTTTAGCTGAATAACAGAATGAATTCTGTTCTTTCCCCATGTTTACGTCTTCACCTACGGGTGGTTAGGCGTTGTGTTCTGCATCTACCATCTGATGTTCTGCAGTTTCTTCCCTGGAAGTCTCTGTTTTGCATCAGATGGTGTATTTTTGGTAACTGATTTCGGGCCTGGGTGCCTGGAGTCTTATTTTAGTGTTTTTACACTCATTGTTTACATTTACAACAGCCCTCTGTGTGAGGGGGGGATTTCTAAATAATAATATCTTTATGTTATTTCAATCATAACTAGATACATTATTATTGTTCGTAAGTGTTGAATAAATTGTTTAAAATATTTTTAAAATTTTTGTCCACACTTAGGCTTGGGATCCATTGGGGCTCAACGTTACTTTTCAGAAACTTGGGCTGTTCTGAAAAAATATTTTTTCAAAATATTTTGATTTCAATTATTTTTTCTATATTAATGGATCATATTATTATTATGTATTTTGATTGCCAGGGGTTAGTGCGAGTACCAGGACTTGTTTTCTTTTCACATTGAAAGGATATTGATCAATTGTTTTAAGAGGAAGTCTTCCTCTGACCTTATTATCATTCTATATGTGGTCAGTGTACTCGCATTAACTCCGGTTCTGTATCGTATGATTTCGATGACAATATGGGAAGCGTATGTCACGGTATGTTGTTGGGGATTTGGACACTCCGGTCCTTTCCCCGCAGAGTCACTCTACTTTATCAATTTCTATTTCAGACGATCAAGATTAGGGTGATGTATCTGTGATGTCTTCCAACAGTGTGCCTCCGTCGTCACAATTAATGAAGGGCTAGCGGAAAAGTGCTCATGTAATACGCCAATTGCCTAAGAGGACCCTAGTAGGTTCGACGGCCTTTGACGTCCGCTAGCTCGCCCGGTGTAGCGTCCATTCACCGAATGGTTCGGCAGCCGGGTTCGTCCGTTGCGGTCTAGAAGGAATTTTGGGGTGATGCGAGCACTATAAAATTAACTTAATGCACACCCAGTGACGGCGGATCGGAGGGAGAACGGAGGAAGCCTTTTAGTCCGGTTCATAGCTCGTTCCGGTCCATCCGGACGGCAAGCGAGAGAGGCCCCTCTCTCGTTCAACAACATCTGGCCCCAGATGTTGTGGTACTAATGTGTCGTTAGCGGAGCATACGTCCGTCGCTCGGGACGCTCCGTTGTATAGGCAGTCCGCTGAGACTGCTAAGGCTTCCTCTTCTCGTCAGCGCACACGACCGCACCTTGGCTGCGTGACCGCCGATATATTACCAGCTTCGCCGATCAAGGATTCTTCGGCGACCAGGTCACACCATCCGGCAGCCAGGGATTCGAGACCGATGGACTCCGGACGTTCGCATAGGAAAAGTATGCGGGAGCCATCTGATGCGGAGCTGCCCTCGGCGAAGCAGCGATAGACTGCGCCTCCGCAGGTCTCGACGCCGGACATTCTTGTGCACATAGCACAGCTTATCGCAGCATCCCAGCAGCCGACAGAAACGGTGTCGGATCGAGAATTATCCGACAGCGCTGGGTCGGTAGCCGGGGACTCGAGGCCTGCAGACTCCGGACGTTCGCATAGGAAGTATGCGGGAGTCAACGTACACGGAGCTTCCAGCGGCAATGCATCGTAAGTCCGCTACTGCACAGGCCTCGGGAACGGACGTGCTTTCCTTAATAGCACAGTTTATCGCAGCATCCCAGCATCAACTGAATCTGTCGCATATATTTTATCCGATGATGCTGGGTCGGGACGCTCCGCGGAAGCGGGTACGGACGTCCGAAAGTTTCATCCGGTCCGACGGGATACCGAAAGGGATTCGGTGGATTTCAAGCTTTCCCTTTCGGAACAACATATGCTGCGATGCCGGATAAGAAACTGATAGCGTCGGTGGACTTAGAAATTTTTGGTTCGGTTCAGGGACATCGTCCCTCAGTTCCGACATAGTCCAATAATGTCACACAAACTTTCGAATTATTGAACGACGCTATATATATTATTATTTTATGCTTGCTATCCAAGCATTTCTGGTTTCTTGTTCGAAGAGTTATGGAGATGTCTTTCAAAAGTGTGCCTCTGTCGTCATAGTTAATGAAGAGTTAGCGGCAATAAGTGCTCATGGAATATGTCTATCGCTTACGGAGTGACATTCGCTAGCTCATCCGGTGTAGCGTACATTCATCGAATGGTTCGGCTGCCGGGTTCGTCCGTTGCGGTCTAGGAAGGAGATTTGGGTGATGCGAGCACTTTAATTACTTTAGTACTCACCCAGTGACGGCAGATTGAGGACAGATCGGAGGAAGCCAACAACATAGGGGACCGCATGTTGTGGTTCAGATATTTTACATTCGGAGCTTATGTCCGTTGCTCGGGACGCTCCGTTATATTGACAGTCCGAGAGACTGTCTTTAATGCTTCCTCATCCTCACAGCAGGGCACACGACCGCACATTGGCTACGTGACCTCGAGTATCCGATCAGTTTCGGCATTCAGTGATTCCACAGCGAATAGGTCGCGCCATCCGGTAGCCAAGGGACACGAGGCCTATACACTCCGTTCGCTCGCATATTGGAAGTATGCACGGGGTAACGATCTCGGAGCTTCCTGCGGCAATGCATCGTAAGACCGCTGCTCCTCAGGCCTCAGTGACGGACGTGCTATCCGAGTTAGCACAGTTGTTTCGCAGCATCCCAGCAATTGACGGTTTCTCGGTCGAATCAGGAATTATCCGACGGCGCTGGGTCGGTGCGGTCCGCGGTTGCATCAAGCTACGGACGACCGAACGCTTTATAGGGTCCGACAGGATGGCGAAAGGGATTCGAATGATTTCGAGTTTTCCCTTTAGTAGTATCGGAAGATGCCTTTCATATCTTCTGGCATTTCTTCCAGTGATTATTTTTCGGACTTCATTGCTGCGATCTTGGATAAGAGACTTATAGCGTCATTGGACTCGGATTTTTCGATCGGTACAGGGACTTTGTCCCTGACTTACCGACGCAGTCCAATATTGTCATTACAACATGTGTTTTATTTTTCGACGCTATATATTTATATATATACAAGACGGCTACTAAGCATGATAGTTTAGTTTCTTGTCCGCGTGGCTCATTTCTGCCATTTTATCTTTTTTTACATATAGTTTATTTTGGCAGAGCAGGGCATACCGAGAGTTCATATGCGTCTAGACGGTGTGATTAAAGACTGCATATATTCTTTTTCACCGTTTATGTCTTTTCCAATTTCAATGTTGGGAACGACATTATGTATATTAGACTTAACTTAGACGCTTTATTATACGTAATCCGCCTTACTGAGGCGTTATCATTACGTCTTCAAGAAAAGATTTACGGGATATTATTCTCAATGTAATTTCTTTTGAGGGCAGTAGTTTGTTCACGTATAACTCCACCCTTCAGTGGCTGATTGGAGTTGGTTAGACGTGAGGCAGCCCTAGCTACATCCACGCGTGGATAGTAGGTTAAGAACTCTCTCAGAGTCGCTTCGTTCTCGGAGGAGCTTCTCTTCGACGGCAACTTTCCGGCAATCCATGAATTGCTTGATTTATACATTCTCTTGTCTATCTAGTGTTACAAGAGATTCAGACTGGGGCAAACATTCGGTGGTTGACTCAGAGAGTGCCGCCGCAGTTGCCGGACCCGAGTGTGGCTGTTATGACGGTTGCCAGTCAAACAGATTGGGATATATACTGATCCCTACGGATTCGAAGTGCCAGGGTCTTTGGGTTCCGCAGTCTTTTAGCTATCAGTTAACTTCCGCGGAATAATGTTTTTTAGGCTTGCTTTATGTCATTGCATGAACATTATTCAGAAACGCATGCCCAAATTCCTGTCCTTTAATTCGACAGTAGTGGCGTATCTCCGGAACCAGGGAGGCACTCTTTCGTTTCCGTTATTCAATTTAATGGAAAGAATCCGTCTGTTGGTTATAGTACACCAAGTTCAGTTTTGATCCGTCATATTCTGGGTCGTCTGATTGTTTTATCGCACTCCCGTTCTCTTACGGGTCGCTTGTTGCTGTCAGAATGGACTCTCAACAAACAAGTATTCAATCAGATTTGCTATCTATGGGAGCGCCCAATGATGTTTTATTTTTGACACAGCTGGCTAATCAATTGCAGACGTATGTGTTGGCTTGTCCAGATCTCTGAGCTAATACTGTTAACGCTCTATTGATCTATAGGACGGAATGATAGGATACGCGTATCCTCCGGCGCTGTTGTTTTTAGCAGGTATTGCTAAGATAAACAACCACAATACATTTCTGTGGATAGCATCTCTATCTTCACAGAGATCATGAGTAATTTACTCTCTTGTCTACTGTGGATCTTAACGTGAAATCTTCCTCTATGTGAGGATCTTTTTTCACTGGGTAAATCGTGTCATCTTTATCACAACCAGCAAGGTCGCAACCTTCATGTATTCCGTTGTGTGGTCCGTATTGCATTGTAAGCACTGTACTGGACGAGCTTTGGACGCGATTTCTTACTATAGGAGATCCTCTTCTTCGCTATTCTATGCGACTAAAGTGGAGGCTCTTCCGTCGTGGTGTAGGGATCATTATGTTCATATGGTTGATCCCTCCATACTACTCATTGCTATTTTTTAGTATACTTGTTTCACAAGATCTACTGCAGCCTGTTGTTATTTAGGTTATAGGATAGGTTTATGTTACCTCATACCTATGCACTCTACGATAGTTTACAATTGAGTCTTTTGTCTCTTTATCTAAGTCAGTTAGTAACTTTTTGATAAATAGACTTAGAATCTTTAGATTAAATTCCTATACGGATTTTAACTTCAGGTTCTTATTTAGCTAAGTAATCATTTGAGCCTCTGGAAACAGTAGTTTTCAAATTCTGACCTTTTAGACAGTAATTCTGTTGGTTTCTCTTTTACTGTAGAGTCAGTGAGTTTCATGCACTATCGATGGATGATTTTCACTTTCATAGTTTCGGAATCAATACTTCCGTTACTATTTAGGTTGGATTGTTGCATAAGAGTTAGGCTCCTATTATCCGGAACCTATTATTTTAAGGTCCTTCCGTCTTCGTATGGGCATAGGCCTTTACTCTTTCCGGGTACAGTTTATGTATTTATAAACAGATATCTGTTTATTACAAGGGCGTAAGCTTCTTCTGTCTTTGATGTCTAGTAGAAGGACGTTACGCTCCATTTTATTGTTAATGGATTCTATTAACTAGCGTACTGCTTATGGTATATCATTGGCTTAGCAGTTGTGCTTAAGATTTCGGCTCATGAAGTAAGAGTTCTTCTACTTCTTGGGCTTACATTAATAGTGTTCTATTATAGATTTTTGAAGGCTGCTCATTGCGCTCAGCCATCCATTCATGAATTTTATCTCAGAAATATCGAGTCCATTTCTGGAGGCCTCTATTGTTAGGTCTATTATCTACTGCTCAGAATGTCATTCACTTAACAGTTGCTACTATAGCTAGGTAGGCTGTCTGTTTCGGCAGTGTCTCCGTTCGGCTGCCCTCTTCGCTCTGGGCTATTTGACCCAGGGCAAGAAAAAGGGGGGGGGGGGGGGAGGGTGTTCCCTTGGGTCACCTGTTTTTACTATGAAAACAAGGGGATACCTCCTCCGGAGTTAGTAATTCTGAGCTGTTATTGGGATGGTTGTTTAGTGAGAAGTTTAAGTTTATAAAATTCATTCAAGTCTTAGTTTTTAAAGTATAGCTTTTGAATATTGCATATGTCAACGGACATGATTATGCAATTCTCACACACTTTTAGGAGTATAAGAGTCTCTATTCTCTAGACTTACTTTATTTTTGGCTTACTTTAAAAATTATTAGTATAAGGATTATTGGATATTAATAGAGTACATGGATGTATGAAGCTCAATTTTTGGAAGGTGTTGTATCTTTCTAATTTATCATAAATAAGAGAGATACATGTAAGGCCTATTACTTCTTTTCCCTACAGGGGATGACTCTATTTTATTTTATTGAGCGTATTCCATTTTGCTCTATGTCCTTGGCCCTCCAGCCTTTTTACTATTCAGCTATGTCTGGGTCATTGGTACAGTATAAAAATGTTAAAAAATTTATAGTAATTTATATATTTTTTATACTTACCAATGACCCAGACGGGGATGGCCCTCCCAGGAGTTGGGAACTCTTGCCTCCCCGCTGAGTACATAGCGCTTACCAGGCACTGGTTATTAGAATGATAAATGGCGCCAATTTCGGAACGTCCTTGACACTGCGCATGCGCAGTAGGGGCGAAGTGTGGAGGGCCTCTCAGGACATGTTTTCTTTAGTTTTAGATGCAAATTTTGGGGATTGGGGGGCAAAATTTGTGTTTGGCCCTATATTTTAAGAGTTAGCACCAGCTATGTCTGGGTCATTGGTAAGTATAAAAAATATATAAATTACTATAAATTTTTTAACTTTTGAAAGAAATGCTCATTAGTAACGAGCTGTTCATTGGTTACCAATCATCATTGTAATAGCAATGAAATGCTGTTTACATCGAATACAGAAACAAGTTGAAGTGGGAAAAACATGTGTACCATTTGTCACACGTTGGACATTTCAACCAATAACATTCTCGGAATGAGTACAGTGCGGGACCCTTTTGCTGAAGTGAATGTGATTGGCTCGTTCTGTAAACACCTGTGTTCAATATATTGAAAACTGAAAATCAGTTTTTTGAACAAAGGTATCATGCCGCAGGTTTACTGATGTTATAATATTTAAAACAATAAATATATATAAAAAAATCAACATCTCAATAACCTCTATTATCTATCGTGCCGAGGTAATTCCCTTCACTCTGGAATGTTAATATAGGAGGCCGAAACATCCCGAGGCTGAAACGTCTCAAGGCCGAAACGCCCCAATACCATTTCGCATACAACTTACAAGTATATCATTGTATACAGGCAGTATTGTCTAGTAGGGAAACGGGTCTGAAACCTAAAAAGCTACGAATGATATAAAAGTTCCTCGATTTGGAAAAACTTCAAAGGTTCTCATAACTGCTCACAGACTGTACCTAAATTTCGTTCCGTACATCTTAAACCACGGTACCGATTTTTCGGTTCCGTTGTCGTCTGAAATCCTGATACTTGTTATCGAGGATCAGTTGCTAATCCCTTTGGGTAAGAAAAAACATAAAGTAAGGTAACAAATAAATAGAAGATATCTAGTGTTTTTGAGTGGGTACCGAAAATTATCTTATGAGTGACTGAGACAAATGCATTGATACACGGAAGTGATTTGATCGATACTCATAACAGGTAGCTGGTAGTGTCTTGCGATCTGATTCGGCTGGTGGGTTTCATGCATCAATTCAAGGTGAATACGTGCTGAATTATTGCTGGAAATGATCAGTATCCACTAAAAAAACACTAAATTTTCTTTTCATTGTACGTTTTTAGAACAAATTGATCATTTCCAAGCCAGAAAATAAGCAGCCTGACATCTGCAAAATGAGGTTCCCAGAGGGTGAATTTGTTGATGCTACCCTGCACAGCAGGGTAGCATCACTAAATTTACCCTCTGTGAACCTCAGTCTGAATCAAGGTCTCAAATCTAAACAGAAAGAGGTACCCAGAGGATACATTGGCCCACTGTATGGGATAGCATCAGCACATTCACCCTATGTGGACCTCATTCTGCAAATGACAGATTGCTTATTTTCAGGCTTCATCATTTTCAGTGATAATTTGACTCATATTCACCTTGAAGTGATGCTTTGAAAGCCACCATTTTGATTGATAGCGTGAAAGTGGAAATTTCTTTATCTTCATAGTGGGGAATACGATTTCTATCTTTCTGCAATTTTTTGGATAATCTGTCGTTTAGCATATAATAAATAAAGTTTGTCTACCTTATGTTGTGTTCACCTTGTCGCATTTCCTCCTTTATTGACTCATCTGGTGGATGAGTCAGTAAGTGACAAAATGTGGCAATGAGAACCTGATATATTTGCCCATTCCCTGGGTAGACTAAGTGACAAGAGTCCATAGCTACTAGACCAGTTCCCTCACAGAAAGTGAGGTTGATAATTTAGTGTACAAACAGATGAAAATTGTTTGGCAGGTATTTGCTGTGTTTTGTGATTTGATTAGCAACAAAAAACAAAACTGAACTGGAAAACTTAAAGAATGCCCAGCCACGTCTGAAAATAAGCACTCTGACATTTACTGAATGAGGTCCCCAAAGGGTGAATTTGGTGATGCTCGCCCATACAGTGGACCAATTTATTCTCTGGGTGCCTCTTTCTGTTTAGTTTTGAGACCCTGATTCAGATTGAGGTCCACAGAGGGTAAATTTAGTGAGGCTACCCTGCTGTGCAGGGTAGCCTCACTAAATTCACCCTCTGGGGACCTCATTTTGCAGATGACAGTCTGCTTATTTTCTGGCTTGTGCCCAGCTCTAGTTGAAAGACGCTTTGTCTTGTGAAACAATTTTCATATTTCATTGAAAAATGATATCATCCTCATTCCATTCTTCATCCTAATATTCCAATATATAATAAATTAGAAAAAAAATTCTGCTGTACAATTTTATAAGGTACGTTGTGAATGAATTATATTTTGATAAAATAAATATTTGAAAGTTGGTATTTGTATAAATGAATTATGTTTGATGCACTTGGATATTTTGGCCATAAGCCGTTTCGTTTTGTGATATAATTTTCATTTTCCATTGAAAAATTGTGATCACCATTCCAATTCCTGTCATTCCAGAGATCGTAGTATAATTTTTTGGGTTTGTCAACATGTGTGTCCAACTCACAATACCAGCGCACTGCAAAATATCTGGTGCAAAATGTTTTCCCACTACCTTATATGTCGGAACGATACGACTTATCTTGTCTTGATATTATGTGATCAAAAAAGGAGCACAGTGGTTGTGGCATTGGATTTCAAACTGAAAGGGGCGTGGTTCAGTCTCCGCTAGGGGTAACAGCATTGTGTCCTTGGGTAAGGCATTTAATCACAATTGCCCACTTAGGGGCCTGGTTGCACTGTGTAGTAAACCGTACTGCACGTTGATGTCTTCAACCAATGCTAAACCCGCTTGTGTGGAGAAAGTACACTTGGAAGTCTGAGAATTGGTTTCCTCTGCTTGGTGGTTCCCCTGGGTACACCGGCTTCCGCTAACCTTAAAACTGTCTGATGCATGGTGATCCTGGCTGTCGTGTCATGAAAACTAGTAAAATAAGCAAATAAATAAAGTAAGTAAGTTTGATATTGGAAACTATCAGTCTCCTCTAGGGCTGCATGATATTCAAAACTGAATACCGGTATCAGTATTCAAAACAATACCTGTTTAGATATATGAACACAAGTACCACAATTGAGACTCGAGGCATCACAGTCGGAACGAATTAGCATGCCTTGATGATGCGGTTCGAAACACCTTTCCCAACGCAGACGATATGAAAATGTATTATTTTCAAAATTAATTTATCAGATTTTCCCCAAAGATTTCAACAAAACTATATCATGTGAGCCCACATTGGAACGAGCTCAATGAGCTCATTCCAATGATGGGTCACATGATATAGTTTTGTTGAAATTTTTGAAAAATATTTTTTCAGCTGCTGAATTTGTATATTACGAGGGCACAAGCAGACGATTCCTTGGATAAAGAGATGATATTATTAACTCGGGGCTACAGTTAAAAAACTCAAGACATCTTGAAAATTAAATTGTGAGTAAATAAATAATGACGATAAACCGATATTTTTGTAATTACACCGGTATTCCATCGATATTGGTTTGAATACCAGTATATATTGGCTTATCGAAATACCGTGCAGCCCTAGTCTCCTCATTATTTCTTAAACTATGACTTTGCAACTCTTGCTTTGATAATTGAAAATGAAAATCCATGACGTCTATTTATATGTTTATGTCGGAAGCTTTAAGTGATAGATTCCTGGAATTCAGGTGATTGTCATGAGCTGACATCGTGCTTGACATACAGTACGTGGAGAGTGTATTATCACTAAATCACCCGCAGAGTGGAGATTCCACCCAAGCAATAATTGCAAATTTGTTGCAAAGCTTAACCAGCACAAGCAAAGTTTCAGCCAATGGACCTCCGGGTTAAACCCGGAGGTTCATTGGCTGAAACATTGCTTGTGTTTGTTGTCGATGTGTACACAATTTGAAAGTTTTAGCTTGGGTGATAACCCCACTCTGCGGGTGATTTAGTTACAATCCACTCTCCACGTACTGTATAGCAGTGAACTCTACCAAACAAAGTATTGTTTTTTTCAAGTTTCTGTCAGCCAGTCACACTTACACTTGTCTGGGAAAATGTTTTATTTCGTTTATGTCCTTTGTTTTTGTTTTAGTATCATCCTTCCATGGTAAGAAATTTGCATGACTTCCCCAAACCAGATAACTGTAAAAAGGAGGACTGCTGTAATGGAAAAATTCATTGTCCTTTATGTGCAGCCGTGCATTTCCTGCCAACCTATGCGGGAAGAGTGATGAAACATGCATTCTCTCACTGGCGAAGAAGAATTCCATTTGGAGGTAAGCAAGGCATAAAGTTCTGTTTCTGATCTTTATTTACCACTTAACCTGCTAAGTGGGAACGTGGTGGCTCAGTGGTTATGCATGGAACTTCAAACCATGAGGTCCATGGTTTGATCCCTGCCAGGGGTAACTGTGACAGTAAGCAAGTGTCAGGATTTCACGGTAACGATTGTTACCGGTAGCGTGTCGGTACCGTGGTCACAAAATGTCGGAACCGAAATATCGTTACCCACTCAATCTGTCACTAAAGACGTTGAAACATTTGTTGTTGAGAGAAATGCTCATAAGAGCTGCTCGTTGGTGAACAGTCATCACTGTGATAGAAACGAAATGCTGTTTACATCGAATACAGAAACAAGTTGAAGTGGGAAAAACACGTGTGTACTGTTTGCACACGTTAGACATTTCAACCAATAACATTCTCGGAATGAGTAAAGTGCGGGACCCTTTTGCTGAAGTGAATGTGATTGGCTCATTCTGTAAATATCTTGACGTTTTTTTCGTCAGTAACATTATCACAAGTAATTTCATTGTGCGTCTGAGAATTGTTTTAAGTATGATAAAATAACAAGCGCCTGTGTTCAATATATGTTGAAAACTGAAAAGCAGTTTTTTGAACAAAGGTATCATGCACAGGTTTACTGGCGTTATAATATCTAAAACAATAAATATATATTAAAAAATCAACATCCCAATAACCTCTGTTTGGTATCTCGTGCCGGGGGTAATTCCCTGCACTCTGGACTGTTAATATAGGAGGCCGAAACGTCCCAATATCATTTCACATATAACTTACAGGTATATCAATGTATGCAGGCAGTTTTATCTAGGAGGGAAATGTGTCTGAAATCTAAAAAGCTACAAATGATATAAAATTCCCTCGATTCGGAAAAAACTTCAAAAAGGTTCCCATAACTGCTCACAGACGGTACCTAAATTTCGTTACCGGCGGGTTCCGTGTCTCTTAAACCACGGAAACGATTTTTCAGTTCCGTTGACGTCTGAAATCCTGATACTTGAGTAAGGTGTTCATTTGTGCAAGTAGACTTTCTGGTTAATCAATTTCCTAAGACTCTTGACTTCGTCTTTCATTATAGTACATGAATTCACAATGAAAGACACTTTAACCCTTTGAGACTTTAATTATCCTGACGTTCAAACGTCACTGGGAATTCTGTTTCTTCAACGTTTTTCAAAATGCGGCGTCGAACATCGGAAAGTACAAATAACAAGATTTCTTATCAACCTACTCACAATTGTTTACTTCAGGCTTGCACTACAGTGGAAGTCCCTAACTCGGATAAAATACACGAAATTCGCACGCGACTCGAGAGAGAACAATTAAATATACATTATTGATATATAATATAAAAGAGAATGTTAAAAAACACTGTTCATGAGAATACAAAGGATACACTGATGCACAATGAATCAGGAATCATCAAACATCGAGCTGGAGAAACACTGATAAGCGTGCAAAAACATCTCGACACGAAGCGGATTATAAAAAGAATGAGTCTTTAGAGACGGTACATTCGCACTGGCAACGGAAGTCGTGGAGTTGTACTTGGGAGAGAGCGTCCCGTACTGGGTCTGCGCCGGTTGCACTCGACCCAGTTTTGGCTTATTTTTTTATTGGTGCTTTTGCACCACTTTTCTTTCCCAACTTGCTTGGGAAAGACAAAAATAGAGAGTATTTTATCCGAGTTAGGGACTTCCACTGTAGTGCAAGCCTGAAGTAAACAATTGTGGTAGGTATAATAAGAAAGGAAATTTACTATAAAATTTAGATATTTTTCACATTAGTGATTATCTGGTTGAGGGCTAGATTATTTTTGATGGTCTAAATTGTTAATCAAACCTTGTTTTATTACAAATTATTGGAGAGTGCCCACAGACACTCTCCAGTAATTTGTAATAAAACAAATTTATATGAACAAAATATTATTTGTGTTTGACTGAATATGAAATATTTTCAAGGAAAGTGCTGGCTTTTGCTCTGGTATCCTCATTTTGAAAGCCCTGGTAGTGGCTTCTAGCACTCAACCAGTTAAGAAGTCTTCGCAGCAGGATTATATTTGTATTTTAGGCTGCGATAACATTTGGCTCAACGGTTGTCACTGAGTACTCACTATTCAGGAGAAAATAGGAATTGAGGTTAAAACTTTAAAAAAACAAAAAATAATTACAAAACAAATGGCCGCAAAGTATCAAGACGTTTTATTTCGTACTTCATGTGACATACAAAAGTATCAAGGCGCTGTTTGATTTCGTATGTCATAAGACGTACAAAAGTATCAAAGGGTTAAACTGACTGAAAGTCCTAGTATATGTTATGTAGTTTAAAATTGAGCCAGTAAGATACATACCCCTTTACCTAACAAATTGGCTGCTTTTGCTGGCGTAATTTACAAATTAAGCAGTTGAAAAAATTTTTTTTTTTAACAAATTTCAACAAAACCATATCATTGGTTGGCACATTGAACTTCAAATCATGAGGTCCACGGTTGAATCACCACCAGAGGTAACTGCGTTGTGTCCTTGGTCAATGTACTTGATTCTGACTGTCCATGTAGGGGTACAGTGGTGCACATCGCTGGTTCACCTGTTTTCAACCATTGCTAACCCTGCTTGTGTGGAGTTAGTAAGAGGGGAGTCTGAGAGTTGTTCACAATTCGTCATTGGTTCTCTCTGGGTACTCCAGCTTCCTCAACCCACAAAAACTGTCTGACATGAGGTGACCCTGATCGTCAAAAGTGTCCTTAAACTCAATAAATAAATAACCTGCTGAGTATTGTAAAACTATATTTCAACAAATCTGGTCATGGCTGCTGTGAAGCAGCCATGACTGGATTTGATGAAAAATTCATTAAAATGTGTAACAAAAATGCACTGGTCAAATGGTTATTCCAGTTTGCAGGGGGAATTTTTGTTAAATGTCCGCATATTTTACACATTTTTAGTGGCAAGGGATTTCCTGACATGGGCAGAGCTATCTGCCAGCAGCATACAAGGAATTGAATACAGATTATGTGGATTTGATATGACTATGGTTCAATCTGAGTGTGAAATTCATGCGAGAATCAGAATTGATTCTCGCAATTGAATCTTGCAAGAAAACAATGAAAATCAATTTCGAGTCTAGCAAAATATTCATTTGATTCCCATCATAGATTTCTGAAAGTGCCTTTAACCCTTTACCCAACGAATCGCCTGCATCAGCCCACGTAATATGCAAATTCAGCAGTTGAAAAAATATTATTTTTCAAAAAATTTCAACATAACCATATCATGTGACCCCCTCGTTGGAACGAGCTCGTTCCAACGAGGGGTCACATGATATGGTTTTGTTGAAATTTTTTGAAAAATTTAAAAAAATGATATTTAAAATAATAAATTTTGATATCGTCTGCTTTGGGTAAAGGGTTAAAGTCCCGGAGAATTCTACTTATTAAGGCCCCGCCGACTTTCAGTGGAAGCCCAAAAGTAATCGCCCTGTCCATCTGTCTGTCAGTCCATCCATCTGTCTGTCTGTCAACATATTCTGTGTCATATGAAAACTCAAGTTTCCTTTGATCAATTCTCATAATATTTATATACAATGTTTAAATTGATCAAACGAAACTCCCTTTCATTTTTGAAGGTTTTCTGTATTTTCTTTCGAGCTATGGGACTTGGAATCCTCAAAATATTGGCAATTTTTTACATGTCATACTCAAGTTTCCTTTGACCAACTCTTATAATATTTCTACACAATATTGAAATTGATCAAACAAAGCTCCCATTGATGGTTTTCAATGTGTTCTGTGTTTTCTTTCCAGAGTTATAGGACTTGAATCTTCAAAAAATTGGCAATTTTTTACGTATTGTATGCTTTCACCAAATCTCTTGAAATTTTGTATCAATACTACAATCGGTAAAGGCAACACCCCTTACAATTTTTACGATTTTCAGGATTGGCATTCTGGGGTTATGGGACTTTAATCACAAAAAAATGCCCCGGCACATCCGAACAAATGTGTCAGGATGAGCAGCATTCTTTCCAATGAAGCCTGTGTATGCTGTAGTAATAAGCATGCACTGACAGAGTCCTATCATGGCTGACCTCGTTTCAAAATAATAAGAAAAACGTGCTGTCTGAGTGAGCTGCTGAGCAAGGGCATAAAAGTCACAGATAATAATGGCAAGTCATCAGTTCCCAAAGTAATTGAAGTCAGTGGCTGTAGTAACAAGCAATGGGTGGGAAGAACACATGTACACTCCACCTGGGATGGCATGCTTATTACTACGGCCTACACAGGCTTCATTGGAAAGAATGCTGCTCATCTTGACACATTCGTTTGGATGAGCTGAGCAAGCCAGAAAATAAGCAGACTGCCATCTGCAAAATGAGGTCCCCACAGGGTGAATTTAGTGATGCTACCCTGCACAGCAGGGTAGCATCACTAAATTTACCCTCTGTGAACCTCAATCTGAATCAGGGTCTCAAAACTAAATAGAAAGAGGTACCCATAGGATAAATTGGCCCACTGTATGGGATAGCATCATCAAATTCACCCTCTGTTGACCTCATTCTGCAAATTCAGACTACTTATTTTCAGGCCTGGAGCTGAGGCATTCCGTTTCCATTTTGCCTGTTTGTCCTCCTTAATAAGCATGCACTGTTCAAAGCAAATAACTCACTTCAATGATACAGACCATAAAATAGGAAGAAAGAAATAACAACAAAGAATAACTGTACTACTTATTTAACCCTTTACCGAACATGAAAAGCAGACGACACTTGCAAAAATAATTCTTGAATAACTAATTTTTTTCATTTTTTGTCTCAAAAACATAGGTTATGACCCTCGTTGGAACGAGCTCGACGAGCTCGTTCCAACGAGGGGTCATAACCTATGTTTTTGAGACAAAAAATGAAAAAAATAATGAAAATTAATTGGCGATTTTTGAGAATAGCGCTGGCCGGTTTTGGCCGTTATGTTAGGTAAAGGGTTAATACAGATACAGTTGTACATTGAGAGAATGACAAAAATATTGAAACTATTTCTTCTCTTCCATCAGTAAACTGGGACCAAACCTCCCATCGAACGGGTCTGCAATAAAAATAGTAAAAATGTGGCAGAAGACACAGCTCCCTTGGTTCTATGAACCTTAAATTGGTTGACATCAATTCCAGAATCCCTCAGGACATTACATATCCAGCTGAATATCAGACATTAGAAACGGCTGTAAATGTCTTACATGGAATAAAAAGTTTAGAACTTTTTCTGATTGGTTTTGTTCTTTTTAGATAATGTTTCAGAACAGTATAAACACACAAGGGTGGATTGTGAAATTTTCTCAGTTTTATTGGCCGTTGATATCTTTTAATTTTGGTAGTTTTGAGGAGTGAATTGATACAAAAAACAGCCGATTGGTCCTGAAAAGTCAAGTGATTGATATCTAATGACGCAAGTGTCTGAACACAAGCGGATGTAACCGTAGTAACAAGACATAAAGCTTTCCTGTAAGATGTTCTAGACTTGAGGTGTCGAGAGGGTGTACAGAAGATAAATATTGTAAAACCCGAGAAGCATATAAAAATAAAAATATGTATATCGTGGAAGTGGTGGGTTGGTATTAAATGCCCCCTTCATAAACCGTGATAATAAAGGGGAATCACATAGGTCACAATCCAATAACCACAGAATCTGTACAAGCATGGCCATATGAGCATTTAAAACAGAATAGGAATGGCCAGAACTGGTCAAGTCAGTCAAGTATTCTATGAGATCCAATACAGAAGGCTTTATGATATTTTTTCTGGTATTGACGACAACAAAGGACCCATCTTTGCCAAGCATGTTCATATTGTTTGTTGGTACTTTGCCTCCAGGAGGCTGAAATATGTGAGGCTGCTGTATTTGAAAAGCCTTTACCACTCCTGATACATTGCGGGCGGCTTAACTCAACTGTCTTGCCAATGGGTGTGTTTTTTTAGCTTTTTGGTAGCCGTAGCAGTTTTTTGCGGGATGAAATCAGAACCGGTTTGGATGCTAGTCATCTTTGCAAGAGTGGATACCAAATTGAGGGCCAAAATGGCACAATGACTATGGCCCTTCTTACCTTGTCTCGGAGGATTTTCATTATGCACCTGGAAATCAATCTGAAAGGACAAAAAATATAAGGACTGAAAGAATGCCAATTCAAGCAGAAAGCATCACAAAATATTGAATCGGGATCAGACTGCCAAGAAACAAATTTGGAAAGTTGTGTATTAAGTCTAGTGGTAATAGATCAATGTTGGGCTGAAAAAAGACAGTTGTCAGTTTTGCAAACACTTTGTTGTTCAATTGCCATTCTAAAGAGTAAAGACATATTAAAATTTTTAGACAGACGATCAGCCTGTATGGTTGTTTTACCTGGAATATGTGTTGCTGATAATAGGATGTGTTTGTTATCACTCCAATACAAAATGTCCTTAGTAATACTGAAAAGTTGACTGGACGTACCACCCTGTTTGTTGAGGTAACAGTGGAAGTATTGTCAGATTTAATACAAATGTGACAGTGATGTGCATTTGAACAGAGACTTTTCAAGCCAAAGAAAACTGCCAATAATTTGAGATTATTGAAGTGAAATGTGGACTCATGTAGAAACCATTTACCATTAGTCTCAGATTGGCCAAAATGAAATTGAATCATCAAAAATAACAATATTTTTATACTGTACCAATGACCCAGACATAGCTGGTGCTAACTCTTAAAATATAGGGCCAAACACAAATTTTGCCCCCCATTCCCCAAAATTTGCATCTAAAACTAAAGAAAACATGTCCTGAAAGGCCCTCCACACCTCGCCCCCACTGCGCATGCGCAGTGTCAAGGACGTTCCGAAATTGGCGCCATTTATCATTCTAAGTTTGGCCCTTCATCAGTTAACATCTGACTGATCTTTGTGCTTTTAAATCTCAGTTTAAATGATGCCAGACACATAAATATTAGTGAAATGTTGATTCTAAGGAGGATAGAAAAGGAGGAGAGGAAAAGAATGTGTGACAGAATATTATCAGGGCTGTAACTTAAAATTTTTTAATGAAATTATGTTAAGTTACCTATTTTCAAGGCAGCAGCCATTTTGTTGTCATTCTGATTATTTAGTTACACTGTTTTTTCAAGTGTTTTTCCTCTCTCCCTGTCCTTTAAGTTCCCCCTTGCTATTCTCCCATGCTTTTGGCATAGTTTCTGTAATTATTATTACTAAAATTTCTTGGGAGTTTTAGCTTAATAACAGAATGAATTCTGTTCTTTCCCCATGTTTACGTCTTCTCCTACGGGTGGTTAGGCGTTGTGTTCTGCATCTACCATCTGATGTTCTGCAGTTTCTTCCCTGGAAGTCTCTGTTTTGCATCAGATGGTGTATTTTTGGTAACTGATTTCGGGCCTGGGTGCCTGGAGTCTTATTTTAGTGTTTTTACACTCATTGTTTACATTTACAACAGCCCTCTGTGTGAGGGGGGGATTTCTAAATAATAATATCTTTATGTTATTTTAATCATAACTAGATACATTATTATTGTCCGTAAGTGTTGAATAAATTGTTTAAAATATTTTTAAAATTTTTGTCCACACTTAGGCTTGGGATCCATTGGGGCTCAACGTTACTTTTCAGAAACTTGGGCTGTTCTGAAAAAATATTTTTTCAAAATATTTTGATTTCAATTATTTTTTCTATATTAATGGATCATATTATTATTATGTATTTTGATTGCCAGGGGTTAGTGCGAGTACCAGGACTTGTTTTCTTTTCACATTGAAAGGATATTGATCAATTGTTTAAGAGGAAGTCTTCCTCTGACCTTATTATCATTCTATATGTGGTCAGTGTACTCGCATTAACTCCTGTTCTGTATCGTATGATTTCGATGACAATATGGGAAGCGTATGTCACGGTATGTTGTTGGGGATTTGGACACTCCGGTCCTTTCCCCGCAGGGTCACTCTACTTTATCAATTTCTATTTCAGACGATCAAGATTAGGGTGATGTATCTGTGATGTCTTCCAACAGTGTGCCTCCGTCGTCACAATTAATGAAGGGCTAGCGGAAAAGTGCTCATGTAATACGCCAATTGCCTAAGAGGACCCTAGTAGGTTCGACGGCCTTTGACGTCCGCTAGCTCGCCCGGTGTAGCGTCCATTCACCGAATGGTTCGGCAGCCGGGTTCGTCCGTTGCGGTCTAGAAGGAATTTTGGGGTGATGCGAGCACTATAAAATTAACTTAATGCACACCCAGTGACGGCGGATCGGAGGGAGAACGGAGGAAGCCTTTTAGTCCGGTTCATAGCTCGTTCCGGTCCATCCGGACGGCAAGCGAGAGAGGCCCCTCTCTCGTTCAACAACATCTGGCCCCAGATGTTGTGGTACAATGTGTCGTTAGCGGAGCATACGTCCGTCGCTCGGGACGCTCCGTTGTATAGGCAGTCCGCTGAGACTGCTAAGGCTTCCTCTTCTCGTCAGCGCACACGACCGCACCTTGGCTGCGTGACCGCCGATATATTACCAGCTTCGCCGATCAAGGATTCTTCGGCGACCAGGTCACACCATCCGGCAGCCAGGGATTCGAGACCGATGGACTCCGGACGTTCGCATAGGAAGTATGCGGGAGCCATCTGATGCGGAGCTGCCCTCGGCGAAGCACCGATAGACTGCGCCTCCGCAGGTCTCGACGCCGGACATTCTTGTGCACATAGCACAGCTTATCGCAGCATCCCAGCAGCCGACAGAAACGGTGTCGGATCGAGAATTATCCGACAGCGCTGGGTCGGTAGCCGGGGACTCGAGGCCTGCAAACTCCGGACGTTCGCATAGGAAGTGTGCGGGAGTCAACGTACACGGAGCTTCCAGCGGCAATGCATCGTAAGTCCGCTACTGCACAGGCCTCGGGAACGGACGTGCTTTCCTTAATAGCACAGTTTATCGCAGCATCCCAGCATCAACTGAATCTGTCGCATATATTTTATCCGACGATGCTGGGCCGGGACGCTCCGCGGAAGCGGGTACGGACGTCCGAAAGTTTCATCCGGTCCGACGAGATACCGAAAGGGATTCGGTGGATTTCAAGCTTTCCCTTTCGGAACAACATATGCTGCGATGCCGGATAAGAAACTGATAGCGTCGGTGGACTTAGAAATTTTTGGTTCGGTTCAGGGACATCGTCCCTCAGTTCCGACATAGTCCAATAATGTCACACAAACTTTCGAATTATTGAACGACGCTATATATATTATTATTTTATGCTTGCTATCCAAGCATTTCTGGTTTCTTGTTCGAAGTGTTATGGAGATGTCTTTCAAAAGTGTGCCTCTGTCGTCATAGTTAATGAAGAGTTAGCGGCAATAAGTGCTCATGGAATATGTCTATCGCTTACGGAGTGACATTCGCTAGCTCACCCGGTGTAGCGTACATTCATCGAATGGTTCGGCTGCCGGGTTCGTCCGTTGCGGTCTAGGAAGGAGATTTGGGTGATGCGAGCACTTTAATTACTTTAGTACTCACCCAGTGACGGCAGATTGAGGATAGATCGGAGGAAGCCAACAACATAGGGGACCGCATGTTGTGGTTCAGATATTTTACATTCGGAGCATATGTCCGTTGCTCGGGACGCTCCGTTATATTGACAGTCCGAGAGACTGTCTTTAATGCTTCCTCATCCTCACAGCAGGGCACACGACCGCACATTGGCTACGTGACCTCAAGTATCCGATCAGTTTCGGCATTCAGTGATTCCACAGCGAATAGGTCGCGCCATCCGGTAGCCAAGGGACACGAGGCCTATACACCCCGTTCGCTCGCATATTGGAAGTATGCACGGGGTAACGATCTCGGAGCTTCCTGCGGCAATGCATCGTAAGACCGCTGCTCCTCAGGCCTCAGTGACGGACGTGCTATCCGAGTTAGCACAGTTGTTTCGCAGCATCCCAGCAATTGACGGTTTCTCGGTCGAATCAGGAATTATCCGACGGCGCTGGGTCGGTGCGGTCCGCGGTTGCATCAAGCTACGGACGACCGAACGCTTTATAGGGTCCGACAGGATGGCGAAAGGGATTCGAAAGATTTCGAGTTTTCCCTTTAGTAGTATCGGAAGATGCCTTTCATATCTTCTGGCATTTCTTCCAGTGATTATTTTTCGGACTTCATTGCTGCGATCTTGGATAAGAGACTTATAGCGTCATTGGACTCGGATTTTTCGATCGGTACAGGGACTTTGTCTCTGACTTACCGACGCAGTCCAATATTGTCATTACAACATGTGTTTTATTTTTCGACGCTATATATTATATATATATATATACAAGCCTGCTACTAAGCATGATAGTTTAGTTTCTTGTCCGCGTGGCTCATTTCTGCCATTTTATCTTTTTTACATATAGTTTATTTTGGCAGAGCAGGGCATACCGAGAGTTCATATGCGTCTAGACGGTGTGATTAAAGACTGCATATATTCTTTTTCGCCGTTTATGTCTTTTCCAATTTCAATGTTGGGAACGACATTATGTATAGTAGACTTAACTTAGACGCTTTATTATACGTAATCCACCTTACTGAGGCGTTATCATTACGTCTTCAAGAAAAGATTTACGGGATATTATTCTCAATGTAATTTCTTTTGAGGGCAGTAGTTTGTTCACGTATAACTCCGCCCTTCAGTGGCTGATTGGAGTTGGTTAGACGTGATGCAGCCCTAGCTACATCCACGCGTGGATAGTAGGTTAAGAACTCTCTCAGAGTCGCTTCGTTCTCGGAGGAGCTTCTCTTCGACGGCAACTTTCCGGCAATCCATGAATTGCTTGATTTATACATTCTCTTGTCTATCTAGTGTTACAAGAGATTCAGACTGGGGCAAACATTCGGTGGTTGACTCAGAGAGTGCCGCCGCAGTTGCCGGACCCTAGTGTGGCTGTTATGACGGTTGCCAGTCAAACAGATTGGGATATATACTGATCCCTACGGATTCTAAGTGCCAGGGTCTTTGGGTTCCGCAGTCTTTTAGCTATCAGTTTAACTTCCGCGGAATAATGTTTTTTAGGCTTGCTTTATGTCATTGCATGAACATTATTCAGAAACGCATGCCCAAATTCCTGTCCTTTAATTCGACAGTAGTGGCGTATCTCCGGAACCAGGGAGGCACTCTTTCGTTTCCGTTATTCAATTTAATGGAAAGAATCCGTCTGTTGGTTATAGTACACCAAGTTCAGTTTTGGTCCGTCATATTCTGGGTCGTCTGATTGTTTTATCGCACTCCCGTTCTCTTACGGGTCGCTTGTTGCTGTCAGAATGGACTCTCAACAAACAAGTATTTAATCAGATTTGCTATCTATGGGAGCGCCCAATGATGTTTTATTTATGACACAGCTTGCTAATCAATTGCAGACGTATGTGTTGGCTTGTCCAGATCTCTGAGCTAATACTGTTAACGCTCTATTGATCTATAGGACGGAATGATAGGATACGCGTATCCTCCGGCGCTGTTGTTTTAGCAGGTATTGCTAAGATAAACAACCACAATACATTTCTGTTGATAGCATCTCTATCTTCACAGAGATCATGAGTAATTTACTCTCTTGTCTACTGTGGATCTTTACGTGAAATCTTCCTCTATGTGAGGATCTTTTTTCACTGGGTAATCGTGTCATCTTTATCACAACCAGCAAGGTCGCAACCTTCATGTATTCCGTTGTGTGGTCCGTATTGCATTGTAAGCACTGTACTGGACGAGCTTTGGACGCGATTTCTTACTATAGGAGATCCTCTTCTTCGCTATTCTATGCGACTAAAGTGGAGGCTCTTCCGTTGTGGTGTAGGGATCATTATGTTCATATGGTTGATCCCTCCATACTACGCATTGCTAGTTTTTGGTATACTTGTTTCACAAGATCTACTGCAGCCTGTTGTTATTTAGGTTATAGGTTATGTTACCTCATACCTATGCACTCTACGATAGTTTACTATTGAGTCTTTTGTCTCTTTATCTAAGTCAGTTAGTAACTTTTTGATAAATAGACTTAGAATCTTTAGATTAATTTCCTATACGGATTTTAACTTCGGTTCTTATTTAGCTAAGTAATCATTTGAGCCTCTGGAAACAGTAGTTTTCAAATTCTGACCTTTTAGACAGTAATTCTGTTGGTTTCTCTTTTACTGTAGAGTCAGTGAGTTTCATGCACTATCGATGGATGATTTTCACTTTCATAGTTTCGGAATCAATACTTCCGTTACTATTTAGGTTGGATTGTTGCATAAGAGTTAGGCTCCTATTATCCGGAACCTATTATTTTAAGGTCCTTCCGTCTTCGTATGGGCATAGGCCTTTACTCTTTCCGGGTACAGTTTATGTATTTATAAACAGATATCTGTTTATTACAAGGGCGTAAGCTTCTTCTGTCTTTGATGTCTAGTAGAAGGACGTTACGCTCCATTTTATTGTTAATGAATTCTATTAACTAGCGTACTGCTTATGGTATATCATTGGCTTAGCAGTTGTGCTTAAGATTTCGGCTCATGAAGTAAGAGTTCTTCTACTTCTTGGGCTTACATTAATAGTGTTGCTATTATAGATTTTTGAAGGCTGCTCATTGCGCTCAGCCATCCATTCATGATTTTTATCTCAGAAATATCGAGTCCATTTCTGAAGGCCTCTATTGTTAGGTCTATTATCTACTGCTCAGAATGTCATTCACTTAACAGTTGCTACTATAGCTAGGTAGGCTGTCTGTTTCGGCAGTGTCTCCGTTCGGCTGCCCTCTTCGCTCTGGGCTATTTGACCCAGGGCAAGAAAAAGGGGGGGGGGGGAGGGTGTTCCCTTGGGTCACCTGTTTTTACTATGAAAACAAGGGGATACCTCCTCCGGAGTTAGTAATTCTGAGCTGTTATTGGGATGGTTGTTTAGTGAGAAGTTTAAGTTTATAAAATTCATTCAAGTCTTAGTTTTTAAAGTATAGCTTTTGAATATTGCATTTGTCAACGGACATGATTATGCAATTCTCACACACTTTTAAGAGTATAAGAGTCTCTATTCTCTAGACTTACTTTATTATTGGCTTACTTTAAAAATTATTAGTATAAGGATTATTGGATATTATTAGAGTACATGGATGTATGAAGCTCAATTTTTGGAAGGTGTTGTATCTTTCTAATTTATCATAAATAAGAAAGATACATGTAAGGCCTATTACTTCTTTTCCCTACAGGGGATGACTCTATTTTATTTTATTGAGCGTATTCCATTTTGCTCTATGTCCTTGGCCCTCCAGCCTTTTTACTATTCAGCTATGTCTGGGTCATTGGTACAGTATAAAAATGTTAAAAAATTTATAGTAATTTATATATTTTTATACTTACCAATGACCCAGACGGGGATGGCCCTCCCAGGAGTTGGGAACTCTTGCCTCCCCGCTGAGTACATAGCGCTTACCAGGCACTGGTTATTAGAATGATAAATGGCGCCAATTTCGGAACGTCCTTGACACTGCGCATGCGCAGTGGGGGCGAGGTGTGGAGGGCCTTTCAGGACATGTTTTCTTTAGTTTTAGATGCAAATTTTGGGGATTGGGGGGCAAAATTTGTGTTTGGCCCTATATTTTAAGAGTTAGCACCAGCTATGTCTGGGTCATTGGTAAGTATAAAAAATATATAAATTACTATAAATTTTTTAACTTTCAGGGCGTCAATGTTGAAATACAGTAGAATCCTCTTAATTGAATATCCATTTAGCGAGTGAAAATTATTCAATTAACAGGAGTATACAATTAACAGGGATTTGGTCAGTTTCCTGTGTTCTGGAGGTAAACTGAGCATTTATTCTGTTATATCTTATTTGACAGAGCTCATAGAGCTCTGTCAAACAAGATATAATAGAATAAATGCCTGTATTGGATGTAGTGAGGCCAAAAAGGTTGATAAATAAGGGGAATTTGGTGCATGTCACAGTAATTTTTTCGACATATTACAAAAATTTATATACGATTAACAGGAGTTTACTCTACAACCCATATGCAATTAACAGATCAGATTTGTACTGAAGGTATGGTAAATGGTAAATTCACTGTCAACCAGTTCATTAGCGAGTTCCAAGACTTCCTAGGAAGCATTACTGCACTGCCAGGAAAATTCATCATTGGAGGTGATTTCAATTTCCATATGGAGAAGAAAAATTCCAGTGATTCTTTTAAACTACGTGATCTTATCAATTAAATGAATTTATGCCAACATGTTCGTGGCACTACCCATAAAGATGGCCACACATTAGATCTGCTGATCACCAGAGAATCCGAGGCTGATCTTGTTAAAAATATATGAATTGTTGATCCTGCAATCTCTGACCATTTTAGGATTATCTTCAATTTGGCACTTCCTCGACCCTCCCCTGTCCGGAAGAAAGTCACATACCACAAGTACCGAAGTATTGACCTTGCAAAGTTTGCGGATGCTATTGCTTCGTCTCCCATCGCTAAAATTTACGAGATGCAAACTGTTGACAGCATTGAATACATCCTCACTGGCTCACTTCAAGAGGTTATTGACAAGTTTGCACCTAAGCAAACATGCACTTTTAGCTTATGCCCTTGCTCACAGTGGTTCAGTGATGAGATTAGGTGCGCAAAAGATTTACGACGCAAACTAGAGCAACAGTGGCGGCAAACAAGACTATGGTCAACAAGCTGGTCAACAAACTGGTCAAATCTTCGAAACAGAAATACTTTTTGGACTTATTGTCAGCTAATGTTAATTCCCCTAATGCGCTGTCTGTCGTTTTTGAGAAGCTTCTGTATCATCAAAAGACGATGTACTCTCAGAGCATTCATCATCCAAAGACCTAGCGAATAGATTTTCTTCTATCTTTTCTGAAAAAATTGAAACTATCAGAGCTTTGCTTGATACAAGCTCACAATCCGATCTTCGACAGATGGCCGACATGCCATGAACCTGTGTTAAAGCTGTTGCAGAGTTGTCCCAATTCAAACCTTTGGCTACAACAGATATCCAGAGGTTAATATCCAAGGCACCAACCATCTAAGCAATGCATGCTAGATATCATTCCAACTTGGTTGTTAAAAGCATCTCTTTCGGAGTTAACTACACCGATCTTGAAACTGGTCAATGCCTCCCTCCACTCTGGCATCTTTCTGACAAGCATGAAACACTCTTTAGTAAAACCTCTTCTCAAAAAGCCAACACTTGACCCAGAGGTTCTGAAAAACGACCGACCGATCTCTAATCTTCCATTCCTATCAAATTTTATTGAGCGTGCGGTGGCTTCTCTGCTGAATTTTCATTTGGCAGCCCACAGCCTAGCCGAAGTTAACCAATCTGCATACAGATGTAATTGCAGTACAGAAACGGTGCTTCTAAGGGTCCAAAATGATATCCTCCTATCCACGGACAGGCACAACCTAACATGTCTTGTTTGTTGGATTTAAGCGCCGCTTTTGACACCATAGACCATAACATACTTATTGAAAGACTGGCAGTGAGAATAGGCCTTACTGACCGAGCACTTAATTGGTTTTCGTCATACCTTAATGGTCGCACACAGAGTGTCCTTATTGGCAGTGAGTCATCAGACAAGGTCACACTATGTTTTGGCGTCCCTCAAGGATCGGTGTTGGGTCCACTACTGTACACTGTCTATGTCTTACCTCTCGGTGACATTATCCAAAGCTATGTCCTTGACTTTCATTTTTACACAGATGACACACAGCTGTATATTAGTTTTACTCATGCCTTTGAGTCTGAACCATGCAGTATAAAGATTGAACTTTGTATTTCAGACATCAAGGCATGGATGACTAAAAACTTTCTTAAATTGAACGATGACAAGACAGAAGAAATATATAGGTCTACCTCATCAGCTTTCAAAAATATCCAAACTGTCCCTCAATATTGGAGGTTCTGCGATAAAACCCAGTAGCTGTGTTTGAAACTTCGGTTATTTCATGGATGAAAATTTGGCCGCTGATGAACATATCAAACATGTCTCTCGCAGGGCATTTTTTCATCTTAGAAATATTAGCAAAATTTGATCCTTCATTGATACGCAGACGTCACAACAGCTTGTCCACGCCTTTGATACCAGTCGCCTCGACTACCGCAACTCTCTTCTGATTGGCTCTAATACATCTATTCTTGAAAAGCTACAACACATCCAAAATTGTGCTGCACGGGTCATAACCAGAACTCAAAAGTACTGCCATATAACACCAGTACTCTCTGAGTTACACTGGCTACCCGTTAAGCAAAGAATTCAATTTAAAATTGTCCTTTTGGTGTTTAAGTGTATCTCGGGATCTGCACCATCCTACCTGCCCAGTCTGCTTACCATCCACTAACCACCGAGGTCTCTTAGGTCATCAGGTCAACTCAATCTGGTTCAGCCCGTATCTAAACTTACTAGTGCTGGTGATAGGGCCTTTGCGGTTGCTGGCCCAAGGCTTTGGAATTTTCTTCCAATCGACATGAAAAATAGTAAATCATTTGAATCCTTCAAGTCTGGTACTAAAACCTACCTTTTTCGAAAGGCATTTCCTTCAGTGGTTTTTTAATTTTGGTCATAAACTGACATTACCAGATGCGTGGGTGTGACTGAGTCAATGAGGATTGCCTTGTTACTTGTCAAGTTACACTCACATACTTGTTTTGGTAAAGTTGTAGTTTGTTTTTTTTATTTTGTTTTAATTCAATACCCTTTTTCTTTTAGGTTCTGTCGCTTATCGGCACGATATAGCCTCGGTTGCTGATGTGGTGCTGGGCACTAATAAATGATAATAGTGATCCATGTATCAATGTATCTGTGAGAGAATGTATGTGTATGTGTGTATATGTATATATGCAATTATTGTACAGCCATTGAGCACCGTGTGTGGATTCTAGGAGCACCGTGTGTGGATTCTAGGCATAAAAATTATTATTATTATTATTATTATTATTATTATTATTATTATTATTATTATTATTATTATTATTATTATTATTATTAAATGCTTCAATATAAGTTAACATTAACTCTTGACCAGACAGTTTTTACAGATTGTGAAGATTTTTAATACACTATTTATCATTTTTACTTAGTTAGTCTAAAGAAAAATTCTGACCTGTTTTGCTACAAATGAATGCAGTCAACCAATGGTCAACAAAGTTTTGGTGAGGGTGATAAGCCTGAAGGTATTATATGGGATACTGTTAGTGAGCTGATCAGGATGAACACTCCCCCACCCCGACCCCCACCCCCCACCTTGACCCCCCCCCCCCCCCCATTCCTCCTCCTTGTTTTTTGTATGTAGCTTCCTGATGGGTACCTCCACATCAAGTTTTAATTTCATTCCAATCCTTTCGCTTATTGAAGAGTGATTGCCCAACTTGGAATTTTCACTTATTAGCTGTGGTTATAGGTCCTCATCTATCATACAAACCGCTGTTGTGGGAAATGTGGATGGAAAACAACACTTTTCAATGTAAATATCTCTTGTACAGTAGAACCTGCCTTGAGAGACCGTCCTTTGGGCCACACGAAAGTGGTCTCTCATAACAGGTTTCAGGTTTTCTCAAGTCATTGAATAACCAACCATAAAATTCAGAAGGTTGAACGAGATGGTTTGACGTGCCGAAGGCGTGCAGGGACGATATGGGGGACAAGCCCCTTTCGACCCTCAGTGACTGTAAATGATTTCATATGTCTAGGCATGTCAAAGGAGGAAAAGGAAGGAGGGAAGAGGTTTAGCCCTTTCTGCCCTTCTTGCCGCTCTTCTTTTTGGGTGGAGGTTGGCTTGGTGATGGGGATGGTGAAGCTGGTGGTGGTGGTGGTGTAGAGGTGCTCGCGTTAAGTTTTTCTCGGTACTCTCTGCATTTTAACCATTCTGTTCTTGCCAGCTCTAATTCTCTAATTAATTCCTCATAAGGGTTCAGTGGTTGTTCCGCTCCCGGGCTTTCCGGTAGTGAAGGAAGGGGGGAGTGAGGGGTGGGAGGCGGTGAATTAGCAACTTCCAGTTCCTCCTCAGTCTCCACTGGATGTTCCTCATCCAACTGTACCGGCTCAGGAGCCGGCAGTTGATTGGGTGTACCAGTGGGACTAGGAGGGGAACTGGCGGCTGCCTCCAGAGCCTCCACCCCCTCACTCAACTCTTTCTTCCTATTTCGGAAGGCCTCCAAGTGCCGGGCGTCCCTGCACTTGGTCGATGGGCTCTTCTTCTTGTGCTGTCTCTTTTCAGGGCCTCCGTGCCCCTTCAGGTGAGGACCAGTGGGAGAGGGGATCCTCTCTCCAAAGGTACTACCTCTTCCCGAAGAGGTTGGTGTTGTTGTTGGCTTCTCAATTTCAAACTCCACACTCAAGCCTATTTCCTGGATAGTCCAGGAGACAGGGCATGAGGTGCCCAGAGCTGAAATGGCTTTCACTAGTCTGTCTGGTAGTTCCATGGCTATCTAGGTGATGTTCACGCTTTGAAGTCAGATTCAGAAATGGAGAAGAATGGATTTTTGTAATTACTTTGTAGATGTTCTTTTTTATGAAGTTTTTGTAACAAATTGAAAGGGACTGTTATAAAAATAAATTAGTGTTGAAAATCTTCATTGAAGATTTTCAACACAAATTTATTTTTATAATCCTATCTGTCACATTTCAGGTATGTATGAAATTGTTTATTAAGCAATAATCCTAATTTTTTCACAGGGGTCTTATAAAAACATCTCAATCTTTAATGAGTTATGTAATTGAATAGCAATTGGAACCCAATTAAGAGCTTTTAATACTTTTAATTATGTTAATATAACCACAATGGATTTTCCAATTCGAGAACAGGTAAAAAGTTTTTGTCATGGTTTCAGTCTTCAAATGTGCGGTCTCTCAAGACAGGTCCATTATGGCATAAAAGGTGACCGGACGTTTCGGCCACGGACGTTTTGGCCACAGACGTTTCGGCCCGAACGTTTTGGCCACAGACGTTTCGGCCTAGGACGTTTTGGCCACGGACGTTTCGGCCAATTGGAGATATTTCTCACAATATATGAGATATTTTTCTATTATTATTTTTAATTTTTTTTACTTTATTTTTTTTATTTATTTTATTTATTTATTTTTTTTTTCTTTTGAATGTTCATTTTTTTTATTTAAAACATGAAAAGATTTTTCATAGGGATAGTTATAATCATTAACTATTATGTTTTTATAGTAATATTCCTTCAACCTACTTGTCAGCTTTCTACATTTTATGTGTGTTTCCATAACTATTTAGCTTCAGCTTTTGATTATTAGCAGAATATTTCATTTAGGCTTCCTCTTTTGTCAGGGAGTGTTTTTACAGCAATTGGACTGGAGTTTTTGAGATCAATGAATTTTTAGGTCTCCTTGTGTTTTTGTAGTTAGAGCAATTGACAAGAAATTGTCCTTTTCTTTATACCTGCCTTATGTGGCTTCAAAGAGGGTTTGGTTTTTTATATAAATACTCCATGTTATCATACTCTCCTCATCATCACTTGGTAATCCAGGTGTACAGACGAATACGCGAAAGCTCCTAATTAGCAACCACACTAATTAGTGGAGATGGGTTTCCTGCCTTCGCAAATCAAAGAAACATTGATGGGATTGAATGCCAGCTCTCAAATTAACTGGTCTGTCCAAGTTAATGGGGGCCACGTTCAAATCTCCATCAAATTTAACCAAGAACCCTCCTCAGGTAGTTGTAGTACCTTTCGCGGGGCTTCCCGCACTGGTCCACATCCGGGGAAGGATCTGAGACACACCACCACGTCCAACAAGGAAAGTGGAACTGAAAAGGGCCAGAAGAAGAAGAGGAAGAAGACTCCATCAACCAGACGCCGGGACGCCAGGCGTATGGAAGCTTGGCTGAAACGGAGAAGAACGGCAGAGAACCAGGAGAAGGATCAAGTGGCTACTGTCAAACCACCACCACCACATTCGTCTCCCTTGCCAACCTGTACCTCTTCACCCAAGAGGTCGGAAGGCACGGAGGTGGACATGGAGGTGGAAGGGGAGAGGTAGTCGCTCAATCCGAACCTGGATCTCCCATCCGCTCGGATCTATCCAGCCTCAGCTCCTCTCTCAACACCACGGACAACGACTCGGACTCTGATAGCGACTCGGAATGGGGTGACTTTATCGACAACATGGATCAAAATTGCATCGCAGCCCACGGCAGCCTCAAACTTGATTTCACAGGAACCATGGACCAGTATATGCAATTCGTCCTAACAAAATTGGACAACGAATGCCAAAAGATAGCTCTGGAGCAACGCACATACCATCAACTTGAGGCCATGAAAATTCGCACCCCGGAATTCCAGGAATTCCTGAAAGAACTCAATTAAATCCCAAAAACGCTTTCCTCCTGTTCCACTGCCAGACAAGCCAAATTCTCACACAGTTACTGAGGGTCGAAAGGGGCTTGTTCCCCATACTGTCCCTGCGCGCCTTCGGTGCACGAAACCATTCCATTCCTCTCCTCATAGCCTCTGGTGTGCTAGGAGTCCTAACATGGAAATCATTACAACAAAAAGAGATGGGAAAAAACTATGCGTTGAGGGACATATGTACACTGTGAAGCCAAGATCAGACAAGTATAAATCTGTAACATGGCGCTGTGTGAAACGTGACCCCCCTATCAACTGTACAGCTATCTTGAAAACAAATGACAATTATGAATGTCCAGTTTTGACGAAGGAGCATTCTCATTTATCTGACGAAATAGAAGTAGATATTTCTAAATGCAGACAGAACATGAAAGAGATGGCTAGTAAAACAAATGATAAGCCCAACCAGATTTTCACGACAATGCTTTCAACAGTATCTGATGAAGTGAAAGCCTGTCTTCCAAATGCAGATGTAAATAAACGTGTGCTGCGGAGAGTCCGAGCTCTTCATCGACCCAAAGATCCACAAACTCTACAGGAACTTGAAATAACTGGTGAGTGGAGCATGACTACAGGTGACCAGCCTGTTCCATTTTTGTTCAGTGACAATGGTCCTACTGCTGATGAGAGGGTTATTATTTTTGCCACTGAAAAACATTTACAGCAGCTAGCAAGCTGTGATACTTGGTGCATGGATGGAACATTTTCAGTTGCCCCAAATATTTTATATCAGTTGTATGTCATACATGGTCGTGTAGATAATGTGTTTTTGCCTTTAGTTTATGCTTTGCTCCAAAGAAAGACCCAAACAAGTTATGAGAGTCTGTTCAACAAATTAGCAGAGGCTGACTGTGATCCTACAACTGTCATTATAGATTTTGAAAGAAGTGTTAAGCTTTCTGTTCATTCTGTCTTTGGTGCTCATGTTAATATTCAGTATTGTTTTTATCATCTCTCCCAGTCAGTTTGGAGAAAAATTCAGTTACTTGGGCTTGCAAATTTATATGAGACTGAAAATGATTTTCGTCTTTATTGTGGACAGATAGATGCTTTAGCATTCCTGCCTGTTTCCAAAGTTCAGGAAGGAATGGATTATTTGAAAGAGACAATGCCAGAGGAAGCAGAACCTCTTGTTGAGTACTTTGACAGCACCTATGTTAGTGGCCAACTCCGCCAGAGGCCAGCAAGAGAGGTTAATGGCATACAAACTGTAAGGTTAAGACGAGTGTGTGGTTGTAAAACAATTGCTGAATTTCTACGTGGTGTAAGTTACAATCTGCGTGGTGGTCAACCGAATATGTAATCTTGAATACAATGAAATGTGACATAATGAACTAAGAAAAATATATTTTTCTCTTATTATAAATGTAGCATAACAAACTGAGAGAACCTGATTTTTGATTGGTCAAATTCAACTAATTTTTTCCTGATTATCAAAAGCTATGAATTCTGTCGGTAAATAGAGTGTCAAGTAGTAACGAAGAAGGCGGATCTTCTTTCCAGATTATACCTTATGCCCCTCACTTGAATGAGCTCCTTGATCTTGTTTAAGTGTTGGTTAAAAGGTATCATTTGGATAGAAGACTCCCCAGGCATCAACAACCATGAATTCTGTCTGTAAATAGAGTGTCAAGTAGTAACGAAGAAGACGGATCTTCTTTCCAGATTATATCTTATGCCCCTCACTTGAATGAGCTCCTTGAGCTTGTTTAAGTGTTGGTTAAAAGGCATCATTTGGATAGAAGACACCCCAGGCATCAACAGCCATGAATTCTGTCTGTAAATGTCAAATAATGAAGAAATGGATAGAAGATTCACCCGTCAGTAAAAAATATAACTTGTTTTCTTCAAATACAATAAAAAATAATACATGTAGTGGACATAAGTGAATATTCTCCAAAATTGTGCTTACTTGTGCTATGTATTATAATTGTTTCATTACTTGTTTTTGTTATATTTTTATGATAACGTTCAATAAATATAAAAAATGGAAATGGTTTTTCTTCATTCCTAAATCACTTCCCCCTCTCCAACTCTTCCAGAGAAAACAAGAAAAAAAAATGTCAAAAAGTACCCTCAAATATATTTTGGCCGAAACGTCCACCCTGTCCAATATTTCTGTCCGAAACGTCCGTGGCCGAAACGTCCGTGGCCGAAACGTCCGGGCCGAAACATCCGTGGCCGAAACGTCCTACATTCGGCATAAAAATACAAGTTGGTACCAGGTCACAGTGGTCTCTCAAGACAGGTGGTCTCCCATAGCAGGTCCATTACAGAGTAAAACCAATCGGTGCCTGGCAGATGTGGTCTCTCAAGACAGGTTTTACTGTATATAATATAATAATGAGAAAAATACCTTGGACATTGGAACCCAAAACAGATATTTGGAACATAATTTCACTGGTCTGTCAAGAAAGGTGGTCTCACAAGGAAGGTTTTACTGTACTGTATACTGTTCTAATTGCAAACCACTTCAAATACTGGCTCCCATCACTTTGCACCTAGATTTTGGCTCCTCATAATGAGATAACACTTTGAAGTAGCAGTGGTGTCTAGTAAAGTCTTGGCTGTCTGTACTGGCAGCCAAGACTTTACTAGAAACCACTGCCAAGGACCTTGGCCCAAGGTACTGTAACTTCCGTCAGCAACACACCTAAAAGTTTGTATGTTGAAACGTGTTCTTCATGTTCATATAACATAAGAAACTTACCAAAATTGAAACTAGACCAGTAAGATTTATACTCTTGTAAATATGTAAATACGAGATTTTTTTTTTTACTATGGAAAACATACCGCTTTCACTCATGAGGCTTTAACAGTACGCGCAAATTTTAAATGATTTATATAAATTATTTGAGAATTGTTTCTTGAAGTAGATCGGTAGAATCAAAACTGATTCTTGTGAATTGGGACAACTTTTAAGGTATTTAGTTATGCAAATAGACTTTCTTGTCAATCATGTTCCTAAGCTTTTGACTTCTCCTCTAGTAGCAGTACATGAATTCACAATGAAAGACACTTTAAACTGACTGAAAGATGTGGCATATTAGGGACCTGTGAATTGCCGATTTTGATTGAATCGAATATTGAATTGAATTGGAGAAAACAAATTGAATTTTTGAATTGAATTTCAAATCGAACTTCAAACCGAATCACAGTTAATGGATACATCATCAAAAGAAAAGTTTTTCTAAAATAATACCCCGAATTATTAAAAGACACACAGTTATGTAGCGTGCATATTTTTATACTGTACCAATGACCCAGACATAGCTGCTGGTGCTAACTCTTAAAATATAGGGCCAAACACAAATTTTGCCCCCCAATCCCCAAACTTTGCATCTAAAATCAAAGAAAACATGTCCTGAAAGGCCCTCCACACTTCGCCCCCACTGCGCATGCGCAGTGTCAAGGACGTTCCGAAATTGGCGCCATTAATCATTCTAAGTTTGGCCCTTCATCAGTTAACATCTGACTGATCTTTGTGCTTATAAATCTCAGTTTAAATGATGCCAGACACATAAATATTAGTGAAATGGTGATTCTAAGGAGGATAGAGAAGGAGGAGAGGAAAAAAATGTGTGACAGAATATTATCAGGGCTGTAACTTAAATTTTTTTAATGAAATTATGTTAAGTTACCTATTTTCGAGGCAGCAGCCATTTTGTTGTCATTCTGATTATTTAGTTACACTGTTTTTTAAGTGTTTTCCTCTCTCCCTGTCCTTTAAGTCCCCCCTTGCTATTCTCCCATGCTTTTGGCATAGTTTTTGTAATTATTATTACTAAATTTTCTTGGGAGTTTTAGCTGAATAACAGAATGAATTCTGTTCTTTCCCCATGTTTACGTCTTCACCTACGGGTGGTTAGGCGTTGTGTTCTGCATCTACCATCTGATGTTCTGCAGTTTCTTCCCTGGAAGTCTCTGTTTTGCATCAGATAGTGTATTTTTGGTAACTGATTTCGGGCCTGGGTGCCTGGAGTCTTATTTTAGTGTTTTTACACTCATTGTTTACATTTTCAACAGCCCTCTGTGTGAGGGGGGGATTTCTAAAAAATAATATCTTGATGTTATTTTAATTATAACTAGATACATTATTATTGTTCGTAAGTGTTGAATAAATTGTTTAAAATATTTTTAAAAATTTTTGTCCACACTTAGGCTTGGGATCAATTGGGGCTCAACGTTACTTTTCAGAAACTTGGGCTGTTCTGAAAAAATATTTTTTCAAAATATTTTGATTTCAATTATTTTTTCTATATTAATGGATCATATTATTATTATGTATTTTGATTGCCAGGGGTTAGTGCGAGTACCAGGACTTGTTTTCTTTTCACATTGAAAGGATATTGATCATTTGTTTTAAGAGGAAGTCTTCCTCTGACTTTATTATCATTCTATATGTGGTCAGTGTACTCGCATTAACTCCTGTTCTGTATCGTATGATTTCGATGACAATATGGGAAGCGTATGTCACGGTATGTTATTGGGGATTTGGACACTCCAGTCCTTTCCCCGCAGGGTCACTCTACTTTATCAATTTCTATTTCAGACGATCAAGATTAGGGTGATGTATCCGTGATGTCTTCCAACAGTGTGCCTCCATCGTCACAATTAATGAAGGGCTAGCGGAAAAGTGCTCATGTAAATACGCCAATTGCCTAAGAGGACCCTAGTAGGTTCGACGGCCTTTGACGTCCGCTAGCTCGCCCGGTGTAGCGTCCATTCACCGAATGGTTCGGCAGCCGGGTTCGTCCGTTGCGGTCTAGAAGGAATTTTGGGGTGATGCGAGCACTATAAATTAACTTAATGCACACCCAGTGACGGCGGATCGGAGGGAGAACGGAGGAAGCCTTTTAGTCCGGTTCATAGCTCGTTCCGGTCCATCCGGACGGCAAGCGAGAGAGGCCCCTCTCTCGTTCAACAACATCTGGCCCCAGATGTTGTGGTACAAAATGTGTCGCAAGCGGAGCATACGTCCGTCGCTCGGGACGCTCCGTTGTATAGGCAGTCCGCGGAGACTGCTAAGGCTTCCTCTTCTCGTCAGCGCACACGACCGCACCTTGGCTGCGTGACCGCCGATATATTACCAGCTTCGCCGATCAAGGATTCTTCGGCGACCAGGTCACACCATCCGGTAGCCAGGGACACGAGGCCTGCAGACTCCGGACGTTCGCATAGGAAGTGTGCAGGAGTCAACGTACACGGAGCTTCCGGCGGCAATGCATCGTAAGACCGCTACTGCACAGGCCTCGGGAACGGACGTGCTTTCCTTAATAGCACAGTTTATCGCAGCATCCCAGCATCAACTGAATCTGTCGCATATATTTTATCCGACGATGCTGGGTCGGGACGCTCCGCGGAAGCGGGTACGGACGTCCGAAAGTTTCATCCGGTCCGACGGGATACCGAAAGGGATTCGGAGGATTTCAAGCTTTCCCTTTCGGAACAACATATGCTGTTGTGTATGTCATCTGACTTGGTCTTCTACAGCTTCTTTCGTCGGACCAGAATGCTGCGATGCCGGATAAGAAACTGATAGCGTCGGTGGACTTAGAAATTTTTTGGTTCGGTTCAGGGACATCGTCCCTCAGTTCCGACATAGTCCAATAATGTCACACAAACTTTCGAATTATTGAACGACGCTATATATATTATTATTTTATGCTTGCTAACCAAGCATTTCTGGTTTCTTGTTCGAAGAGTTATGGAGATGTCTTTCAAAAGTGTGCCTCTGTCGTCATAGTTAATGAAGAGCTAGCGGCAATAAGTGCTCATGGAATATGTCTATTGCCTACGGAGTGACATTCGCTAGCTCACCCGGTGTAGCGTACATTCATCGAATGGTTCGGCTGCCGGGTTCGTCCGTTGCGGTCTAGGAAGGAGATTTGGGTGATGCGAGCACTTTAATTACTTTAGTACTCACCCAGTGACGGCAGATTGAGGACAGATCGGAGGAAGCCTGTTAGTCCGGTTCCTGGCTTGTCCAGGTCCGTCCGGGCTGTGAGTGAGAGAGGTCCCTCTCTCGTCCAACAACATAGGGGACCGCATGTTGTGGTTCAGATATTTTACATTCGGAGCATATGTCCGTCGGTCGGGACGCTCCGTTATATTGACAGTCCGAGAGACTGTCCTTGATGCTTCCTCATCCTCACAGCAGGGCACACGACCGCACATTGGCTACGTGACCTCGAGTATCCGATCAGTTTCGGCATTCAGTGATTCCACGGCGAATAGGTCACGCCATCCGGTAGCCAAGGGACACGAGGCCTATACACTCTGTTCGCTCGCATATTGGTAGTATGCACGGGGTAACGATCACGGAGCTTCCAGCGGCAATGCATCGTAAGACCGCTTCTCCTCAGGCCTCAGTGACGGACGTGCTATCCGAGTTAGCACAGTTGTTTCGCAGCATCCCAGCAATTGACTGTTTCTCGGTCGAATCAGGAATTATCCGACGGCGCTGGGTCGGTGCGGTCCGCGGTTGCATCAGGTACGGACGACCGAACGCTTTATAGGGTCCGACAGGATGGCGAAAGGGATTCGAAAGATTTCGAGTTTTCCCTTTAGTAGTATCGGAAGATGCCTTTCATATCTTCTGGCATTATCTTCCAGTGATTGTTATTTTGGACTTCATTGCTGCGATCTTGGATAAGAGACTTATAGCGTCATTGGACTCGGATTTTTCGATCGGTTCAGGGACATTGTCCCTGACTTACCGACGCAGTCCAATATTGTCATTACAACATGTGTTTTATTTTTCGACGCTATATATATATATATACAAGCCTGCTACCAAGCATGATAGTTTAGTTTCTTGTCCGCGTTGCTCATTTCTGCCATTTTATCATTTATACGAATAGTTTATTTTGGCAGAGCAGGGCATACCGAGAGTTCATATGCGTCTAGACGGTGTGATTAAAGACTGCATATATTCTTTTTCGCCGTTTATGTCTTTTCCAATTTCAATGTTGGGAACGACATGATGTATAGTAGACTTAACTTAGACGCTTTATCATACGTAATCCGCCTTACTGAGGCGTTATCATTACGTCTTCAAGAAAAGATTTACGGGATATTATTCTCAATGTAATTTCTTTTGAGGGCAGTGGTTTGTTCACGTATAACTCCGCCCTTCAGTGGCTGATTGGAGTTGGTTAGACGTGACGCAGCCCTAGCTACATCCACACGCGTGGATAGTAAGGTTAAGAACTCTCTCAGAGTCGCTTCGTTCTCGGAGGAGCTTCTCTTCGACGGCAACTTTTCGGCAATCCACGAATTGCTCGATTTACACGTTCTCTTGTCTATCTAGTGTTACAAGAGATTCAGACTGGGGCAAACATTCGGTGGTTGACACAGAGAGTGCCACCGCAGTTGCTGGACCCGAGTGTGGCTGTTATGACGGTTGCCAGTCAAACAGATTGGGATATAATACTGATCCCTACGGATTCGAAGTGCCAGGGTCTTTGGGTTCCGCAGTCTCTTAGCAATCAGTTTTCTTCCGCGGAATAATGTTTTTTAGGCTTGCTTTATGTCATTGCATGAACATTATTCAGAAACGCATGCCCAAATTCCTGTCCTTTAATTCGACAGTAGTGGCGTATCTCTGGAACCAGAGAGGCACTCTTTCGTTTCCGTTATTCAATTTAATGGAAAGAATCCGTCTGTTGGTTATAGTACACCAAGTTCAGTTTTGGTCCGTCATATTCCGGGTCGTCTGATTGTTTTATCGGACTCCCGTTCTCTTACGGGTCGCTTGTTGCTGTCAGAATCGACTCTCAACAAACAAGTATTCAATCAGATTTGCTATCTATGGGAGCGCCCAATGATGATTTATTTATGACACAGCTTGCTAATCAATTGCAGACGTATGTGTTGGCTTGTCCAGATCTCTGAGCTAATGTTGTTAACGCTCTATTGATCTATAGGACGGATTGATAGGATACGCGTATCCTCCGGCGCTGTTGTTTCAGCAGGTATTGCTAAGATAAACAACCACAATACATTTCTGTTGATAGCATTTCTATCTTCACAGAGATCATGGGTAATTTACTCTCTTGTCTACTGTGGGTCTTAACGTGAAATCTTCCTCTATGTGAGGATCTTTTTTCACTGGGTAAATCGTGTCATCTTTATCACAACCCGCAAGGTCGCAACCTTCATGTATTCCGTTGTGTGGTCCGTATTGCATTGTAAGCACTGTACTGGACGAGCTTTGGACGCGATTTCTTACTATAGGAGATCCTCTTCTTCGCTATTCTATGCGGCTAAAGTAGAGGCTCTTCCGTCGTGGTGTAGGGATCATTATGTTCATATTGTGGATCCCTCCATACTACTCATTGCTATTTTTTAGTATACTTGTTTCACAAGATCTACTGCAGCCTGTTATTATTTAGGTTATAGGTTTATGTTACCTCATACCTATGCACTCTACGATAGTTTACAATTGAGTCTTTTGTCTCTTTATCTAAGTCAGTTAGTAACTTTTTGATAAATAGACTTAGAATCTTTAGATTAAATTCCTATATGGATTTTAACTTCGGTTCTTATTTAGCTAAGTAATCATTTGAGCCTCTGGAAACAGTAGTTTTCAAATTCTGACCTTTTAGACAGTAATTCTGTTGGTTTCTCTTTTACTGTAGAGTCAGTGAGTTTCATGCACTATCGATGGATGATTTTCACTTTCGTAGTTTCGGAATCACTACTTCCGTTACTATTTAGGTTGGATTGTTGCATAAGAGTTAGGCTCCTATTATCCGGAACCTATTATTTTAAGGTCCTTCCGTCTTCGTATGGGCATAGGCCTTTACTCTTTCCGGGTACAGTTTATGTATTTATAAACAGATATCTGTTTATTACTATGGGCGTAAACTTCTTCTGTCTTTGATGTCTAGTAGAAGGACGTTACGCTCCATTTTATTGTTAATAGATTCTATTAACTATCGGTACTGCTTATGGTATATCATTGACTTAGCAGTTGTGCTTAAGATTTCGGCTCATGAAGTAAGAGTTCTTCTACTTCTTGGGCTTACATTAATAGTGTCGCTATTATAGATTTTTGAAGGCTGCTCATTGCGCTCAGCCATCCACATTCATGAATTTTATCTCAGAAATATCGAGTCCATTTCTGGAGGCCTCTATTGTTAGGTCTATTATCTACTGCTCAGAATGTCATTCACTTAACAGTTGCTACTATAGCTAGGTAGGCTGTCTGTTTCGGCAGTGTCTCCATTCGGCTGCCCTCTTCGCTCTGGGCTATTTGACCCAGGGCAAGAAAAGGGGGGGGGGGGGAGGGTGTTCCCTTGGGTCACCTGTTTTACTATGAAAACAAGGGGATACCTCCTCCGGAGTTAGTAATTCTGAGCTGTTATTGGGATGGTTGTTTAGTGAGAAGTTTAGGTTTTTAAAATTCATTCAAGTCTTAGTTTTTAAAGTATAGCTTTTGAATATTGCATATGTCAACGGACATGATTATGCAATCCTCAGACACTTTTAGGAGTATAAGAGTCTCTATTCTCTAGACTTACTTTATTTATTGGCTTACTTTAAAAATTATTAGTATAAGGATTATATTGGATATTAATAGAGTACATGGATGTATGAAGCTCAATTTTGGAAGCTGTTGTATCTTTCTAATTTATCATAAATAAGAAAGATACATGTACGGCCTATTACTTCTTTTTCCCTACAGGGGATGACTCTATTTTATTTTATTGAGCATATTCCATTTTGCTCTATGTCCTTGGCCCTCCAGCCTTTTTACTATTCAGCTATGTCTGGGTCATTGGTACAGTATAAAAATGTTAAAAAATTTATAGTAATTTATATATTTTTTATACTTACCAATGACCCAGACGGGGATGGCCCTCCCAGGAGTTGGGAACTCTTGCCTCCCCGCTGAGTACATAGCGCTTACCAGGCACTGGTTATTAGAATGATTAATGGCGCCAATTTCGGAACGTCCTTGACACTGCGCATGCGCAGTGGGGGCGAAGTGTGGAGGGCCTTTCAGGACATGTTTTCTTTGATTTTAGATGCAAATTTTAGGGATTGGGGGGCAAAATTTGTGTTTGGCCCTATATTTTAAGAGTTAGCACCAGCAGCTATGTCTGGGTCATTGGTAAGTATAAAAAATATATAAATTACTATAAATTTTTTAACTTTTCGCTGGGTTCTCAGTTCCGAATGCCAGCCCCAATACCTGGGAAATCTACAGCACAGACCCGAGAATGAAGCGTGACACTGTTTGTGTATTGAACTTAAGTTTTCTGAATTGAAACTTTGTAGGATTTCGTTAGCCCTTCCATGCCTGAAATTTTCCAGTCCTGATTCCTGACAAACCATTTTCAACAAATCACTGTAGCTCTCAGCTAGTTCTGGAGGACCCCCCCCCCCCCCCCCCCCCCACTCTTCATTTTCAACAGCAAGATCTTCACCCGCTTCAAAGCTCAAACTCCTCTTCATTTTCAGAATTACTAGTATCACTATTCACTACCTCCTCCAACATCAACACCCTCTTCACTGCCGTCACCAGTCTCTGGTGACGGCAGTGAAGAGGATGTTGATGTTGGAGGCGGTAGAGAGGATAATGGGAGTGATTCTAAAAATAAAGACGAGATTGAAGCGGGTTTGGGTTTTCATACTTCTCTCAGGAAAATAACTTTTCCTTTTGGAGATGGGAGATTTCCAATGAAATGTGCTCATTATCATTAAAATAAATGTGCCATGTTACCCTCGTAAAATTGCTTGATACTATCCAGGAAATTTCCTGGTTCCCGGTTCTGAGAGTAATTTCATTCCTATTCCCGGTTCCTAAAAAAACAGGGAATATATTAAACCCTATTTCAAACCACTAGAAAACACCCTTTTTGACGGGGTACTTTAAACAATACTTATATTTGGTCACAGAGTTTAAACAGTACTTATATTTGGTCAGTGTCTTCATAGAGATCTACGAATTGCCGATTTTGATCGAATCGAATTGGAGAAAACAAATCAAACTTCAAATTGAATCACAGTTAATGAATAGATCGTCAAAAGAAAAGGGTTTTTTTTCTAAAATAATACCTCCGATTATTAAAAGACACACAGTTATGTGGAGTACATTTTTTGCCTCACCACTTCCCACGCTATAAACTGAGATATAAACCAATACACTAGCTATTGATTGAAACTATTCAAATTGTTGACTTTGTAGCTTCGAAACTGCAGCAATAAACATTTTTAACCCTTTGAGACTTTAATTATTCTTGACGTTCAACCGTCACTGGGAATTCAGTTTCTTCAACGTTTTTCAAAATGCGACGTCAAACGTCGGAAAGTACCAATAACAAGATATTTTTCACATTAGTGATTATCTGATTGAGGGCTAGATTATTTTTGGTGGTCTGAATTTTTATTCAAAACTTGTTTTATTACAAATTATTGGAGAATGCCAAAAACAAATTTATATAAGGCCACACAAAGTAGATCTTCTGTTTCTCGGGCCATTATTTGTAAAATTGCATGCGGGTGAGCGTTTTTTTTATTTTATTTTTTATTTCAGTAATTACTTCTTTGCCACCAAAAGTTCATGTTCTTGGTTCAAGTTTTAGGCCTCATAATCTACAGAATAGCATGGGTGATGGTGTATTTCATCCCTTGAGTACAAGAAGGCTTTGCAATGCTAAAGCATTGCAAAGCCTTCTTGCACTCAAGGGACAAATTCATCAGTTTTTTTAACTTGGGTAAAATATCAGACATGAACCATTAAATTTTTATTTTTTTTAAGTTTAAATTGGTTATAAAAAGAGAGCATGCGGCAGCCAAAAGGTCCATGCGGGAGTGCCTGAGAAACAGATTTTTAATTTTTTTAGGTCTAAACAAAATATTATTTGTGTTTGACTGAATATGAAATATAAACAAGGAGAATGTTGGATTTTGCTCTGGTATCATTTTTTGAAAGCCCTGACAGTGACTTCTAGCACTCAACCAGTTAAGAAGTCTTGACAACAGGATTATATTAGTATTATAAGCTGCGATAAGATTTGGCTCAATGGCTATCACTGAGCACTATTCGGGAGAAAATAGGAATTTGAGGTTAGAACTTTAAAAAAAAACGAAAAATAATAACAAAACAAATGACTACAAAGTATCAGCATGCTAATTGTATAAACATGTAATTTAGCTCAGTTCCAAAGCTTTCGGGCATTGCCCTTCTTCAGTGGATTAATGACACAGTTTTACATCCTATCTGTTTTGCGTCCTTTCTACTAAACACAAGATATTTACAGTATTGACGTTAGTTGGAAAACGTCATATGTGAAGCGTCATTTCTTACCACGATACATTTGACGTTGCTTCAGTCCTGTTTATTTTTGCATTGAAGCCCCTGTCGCTGTCTGTCCCTAATCGCGTTATCCACTTATTTTCTTTTATGAGGCGCAAACTTTTTCCTCCCGATACACACTCCATGATGGCGACGCGCATGTCTGTGATTGAATGACCGTTGCTATTGAAATGCCGGAAGACCGGTTTATCGCAGTGTAGCCTAGCGTCACGCAAATGTTCTGTAATTCTTTCTTGTAGTTGTCTAGATGTTTCCCCTACATACACGGCGTTTTTACATTTCTGGCAGTCCAACGTATAAATCAGATTCCTGTTTTTACAGTTCACACTCTTGAGAACATTAAATTCTCTACCTTCTGCTGATTTAATACTACCTCTGACGAGAATGTTACACACATTACATTGACGATTACAGTTTTTGACCGGGGTTGACATAACATTTGCAGTCTTTCTGTGTCCAAGCAGGTCTCCCAGATTTTTAGCTCTTCTGAATGCGAATAAGGATGTAAAACTGTGTCATTAATCCACTGAAGAAGGGCAATGCCCGAAAGCTTTGGAACTGAGCTAAATTACATGTTTATACAATTAACTGTGAGTCCCTACCTGGACTATATTGAATATCAACGTGCTGTTTGATTTCGTGAGTAATAACACGTATAAAAGTATCAAACAGTTAAACAAACCTGACTGATACTGCTGATACCTCACTTTTATCACACTTTTTCTTGGAAAAAACTTCCTTTCAAATCGGATCGACACCATTCAATCATGTAGCCATTTGTTGGTATTTTTAAATGTGGAATGACTAAAATGAAACTATAATTCAATGCCAAATGGAGTCAACCAGATGGTAAACTAAAACCTGCTCTACTTCTGTTTATACAATAATCAGGGGTATTCTTTTAGAAAACCGTTGGTTTTGAAGATGTTTCCAGTAACTCTGATCAATCAGAACAATACTCAATATAAAATAATGTGATCATGTTGTGGAACAAATCTTTTATTGAAGTTGAACAGCTGAATAACTTTTCAAAGTTTGAAACTGTTGTACAGTTGTAGCTACATCGCTACAAACATTGTTACATGGTAACAGTGTTTGTAGTGATATAGCTACAACTGTTGTACAGTTGTAGCTACATCGTTACAAACCCTGTTACCGCTACAAGCAAGCCAGAAAGTAAGCAGACTGACATCTGCAAAATGAGATCCCCAGAGAGTGAATTTAGCGATGCTATCCTGCACAGCAGGGTAGCATCATGAAATTTACCCTCTGTGAACCTCAATCTTAATCGGGGTCTCAAAACTAAACAGAAAGAGGTACCCAGTGGATAAATTGGCCCACTGTATGGGATAGCATCATCAAATTCACCCTCTGGGGACATCATTTTGCAAATGTCAGACTGCTTATTTTCAGGCCTGGCTACAAGTCAGTTATGTTTCTCTTCAGAACAATACTCAATATAAAATAATGTCATCAGTTACAATCTGCAAACACTCATGGTTATGGCCAAATTATATTCGAAAATATTCAAATTTCCGATTTCGAATTGAATCGAATATTGACTTTCAAATCAAATTTTAACAGGAGCTTATGGCATATGTTACATAATCTAAAACTGAGTCTGTAAGATACATAATTAACCCCCTACCTGACAAATTGGCCACATTTGCTTGTTTAACCCCCTCCACACTGATGTCAAAGTATCTAAATTTCAGGCAGAAAAAATTTCCCATAATGCAACTAGAAATTTAAGCAATTCAATCTCGTTTGACAGAGCTCATTGAGCTCTGTCAAACAAGATTGAAATGGTTAAATTTCTAGATGCATTATGGGGAAAAACAGCTTCCTGAAGTTTTGGTATTTTGACATCAGCGTGAAGGGGGTTAATTCACAAAATGAGCAGTTGGAAAAAATATGTATTTTTATACTGTACCAATGACCCAGACTTAGCTGGTGCTAACTCCACAAAAACCAGGGCCAAACACAAATTTTGCCCCCCAATCCCCAAAATTTGCATCCAAAACAAAAAGAAATCATGTCCTAAAGGACCTCCATAGTACGACTCTACTGCGCATGCGCAGTGACGCAGTCGTCCCGAAATTGGCGCCAAATATCATTCTCTGTTTGGCCCTTCATCAGTCAACATCTCACTGATCTTTGTGCTTGTAAATCTCAGTTTAAAGGATGCCAGACACGTAATTCTTGGAGAAAATGTGATTCTAAGGAGGATAGAAGGAGGAGAGGAAAAAAGAAGTGGCAAAAAATAATCAGGGCTGTACTTAAAATTTTTTGTTAAAATTATGTTAAGTTGCCTATTTTCGAGGCAAACGCCTCTTGTTGTCATTCTTGCTAATTGTTGCACTGCTTATTCAGTGTTTCCTCTCCCCTAACCTTCTAAGTCCCCCCTTGCAATTCTCCCATGCTTTTGGCATATTTTTGAGAAGTTTCATTTCTAAAATTTCCCTGGGAGAGTTGCTTGGTTACAGAATGTTTTCTGTTATTTTCCCCATAGTTACGTTTTCACCCATGGGTGTATAACGTTTGTGTTCTGCATCTTCCATCTGATGTTCTGCAGATTCTCCCCTGGGAGTCTCTGTTTTGCATCAGATAGAGTGTAATTGAGGACTGATTCCGGGCCAGTTTTTTCAGTGCCTGGAGTCATGTTTTCTTCTGTGTTTACACTGTTTGTTTTCATTGGCAACAGCCTTTTTTGAGGGGGGCTGTTTGCCTTTGAGGTAGTTTATCTCATTATAAGATACATTTATATTATCCGAAAGTGTCTCATTAATTATTTTATATAATTTTAAAATTTTTGACCACACTTTGCCATCGGATCCATCGGGGCTCAACGTTACTTTTCAGCAACTTGGGCTTCTCTGAAAAAATATTTTTTCAAAATTATTTTGTTTTGCAATTGTTTTTTCATTTATTAATGGATCATGTTATTATGTATCTTTGTGTCAGGGGTTTTTGCGAGTAACTAGGACTTATTGTTGTTCCTTCACAATGAAAGGAACTTGTTCAAATTGTAATAGGAAGAAATCTTCCTCTGACTTTCATGATTATTGCATAAATTGTAGTCAGTGTTCTCGCATTAATCCCTGTCCTGTATGTGAACATTGGGATGAGAAACATTGGAAACGTGTGTCACGATATGTTGTTTCTGGAGAAAGAGCGATGCCGGCTCTTTCTCCACAAGGTCACTCTACTCTCTCAGTTTCTATTTCAGAGGAACCAGAACAGGGTGATGTTTCCATGTTATCTTCTTCAAGTGTGCGTCCGTCGTCACAATTAAATACAGAGCTAGCGGCAAAAGTGCTCATGGAGATTAGACAAATGTCGTCCGCTAGCTCGCCCGGTGTAGCGTCCATTCACCGAATGGTTCGGCAGCCGGGTTCGTCCGAGGCGGTCCAAGAGGAAATTTTGGGTGATGCGAGCACTATAAAAATAATAGATGCACACCCAGTGACGGCGGATAGTGAACGAGAACGGAGGAAGCCTTTTAGTCCGGTTCCTAGCTCGTCCAGGTCCAGCCGGGCCGCGAGCGAGAGAGGCCCCTCTCTCGTACAACAACATCTGGGACCAGATGTTGTGGTACAAAATGTGTCTTTAGCGGAGCATACGTCCGTCGCTCGGGACGCTCCGTTGTATAAGCAGTCCGCAGAGACTGTTAAGGCTTCCTCTTCTCGCCGGCGCACACGACCGCACCTTGGCTGCGTGACCTCCGATATCTTGCCAGCTTCGCCGAGGAAGGATTATTCGGCGACCAGGTCACACCATCCGGCAGCCAGGGACTCGAGACCGATGGACTCCGGACGTTCGCATAGGAAAAGTATGCGGGAGCCATCTGATGCGGAGCTGCCCTCGGCAAAGCAGCGAAAGACCGCTCCTCCGCAGGTCTCGACGTCGGACATTCTAGTGCAGATAGCACAGCTTATCGCAGCATCCCAGCAGCCGACAGAGACGGTGTCGGATCGAGAATTATCCGATGGCGCTGGGTCGGTACGCTCCGCCGAAGCATCGGGGGCGGACGACCGGGAACATCGGGAGGTCCGACCGGATGGTGAAAGGGATACGGATGAATTGGAGCTATCCCTTTCGGAACAACACAAAGCTGCCGTAGACTTCATCCGGCACTTTCTTCCTCAAGTTGTTCCGTCGGGCCAGACTGCTGCGCTTCCGGACTGGAGAATTATAGCGTCATTGGACTCTGATTTTTTCGAGCGGTTCAGGGACATCGCTCCCGAGTTTCCGTCGCAGTCCAATAATGTTGCAAGAACATTTGAATTATTGAACGACGCTATTTTTAAACTTGCTTCCAGGACAGGGAAAGCAGGCTTCTTGTCCGCAAATACTCTCAACCTGCCTTTCATTAATGCAAGGAATAAATTCGACACGGCAGGTCAGGGTATACCGAGAGTTCCTCTGCGTATGGACGACGAGGCGGAAGACTTAGAGCTATCATTACCGTCGTCAGCTTCTATTCCAACCGCAGTGTTGGAAACAGCTATTGCGTCTAACAGAGCCAATTTAGATGCCTTATCTTACGCAGATCACCTTACGAAGGCGTTATCACTGCGTCTTCAAGGGGAAGAGTTTCAGGATATACAATCCTCCTTAAGACTTCTTTCAAGGGCAGTAGCTTATTCCACGTGTAACTCCGCCCTTTCAGTGGCTAATCTGGAGTTGGTTAGACGTGACGCAGCCCTGTCTACATCCACACTAGTGGATTCTAAGGTGAAGAACTCTCTTAGAGTCGCTTCGGTCTCAGGAGATCTTCTCTTTGACGGCAAGCTTTCCGCTATTTATGATAATATTAAAAAGAAAGCTAGTGATTCTCTGTTGTTTAGATCCGCTCCTAAAAGGTCGGATTCAGCAGACACGAATAAGGCGGGCACTTCTGGGTCTTATCCGCCCAAGAGAGGTTCCTATAGAGGTTCCGGTGCGTCCTCTAGCTCTTATTCGAGAGACCGTCAGGATAGCGACTCTCGTTCGGGACGTCCTTCAGGCCGGGACAATCGGTCGGACGCCCCGAGGTCGACGAGGCGAGGTGCGGGTCGTGGAAGACGTGGTTTCTCCTACCGCAGGCCTCGCAGATCCAGGAGGTGATGGCTCAAACCTCTATCGCGTTCCGGTTGGCGGAAGGTTGTCGAGTTTTTCTCAAGAGTGGGCGTCGATTACGGACGACCCTTGGGTGAGAGGAGTGACTTCGGAAGGTCTAAAGATATCCTTCAAACGAAAGCCTCCATTAACTCGAAGTCCAAAGTGGACTCATCTTCCGTCAAACCCTCAGAAAAGAGACGCTCTGCTATCAGAGGTGCAGTCTCTTTTAATGAAGAACGCGGTAGAGGTCGTAGAAAACCAGGAATCGCTGGGATTCTACAGCCATCTGTTTCTGGTTCCGAAACCAGACGGCTCGTTCCGTCCAGTCATAGATTTGAGCTGGATAAACAAGCTGATCATCGCTCCGAAGTTTTATATGGAGACGATTCGATCGGTCAGAGCGAGTATTCGGGTGAACGATTATGCAACGAGCATAGATCTCAAAGATGCGTACTTTCACGTCATGGTACATCCGACATTCCGAAAGTATCTACGCTTCGCAGTCCTAGGAGTGGTGTATCAGTTCCGGGCCATGTGCTTCGGATTGAATCTAGCACCCTGGGCTTTCACTCGAGTAATGAACTCGGTAATGATTTACTTCCGAGCTCATTCGTCTGCGGTAACGTCGGCCTACCTGGACGACATTCTTCAGAGGTACGGCAACGAGTTAACGCTTCAGAACGATGTTCAGAATCTTCTTCTATTGCTCCGACGTCTCGGTTTCATAGTAAACGAGGAGAAGTCGGATCTGGTGCCGTCCAAGTCATTCACTCATCTGGGAATGAGCTTCGAGACGCACAACAATCTCGTTCGTCTGCCGTTAACCAGAGCGAAATTAGTCAGTTGTTACGCTCGCTATTGTCTAAATACAGACAAAGTCACAGCGAGAGAATTTATGAGACTGATAGGTCTGTGCGGAGCCGCTGCGGATCTCATTCCGATGGGACGGCTACGCACACGGCCTCTTCAAATTTTCTTGACTCAGAATTGGAGTGTGAAAATTCATTCGCTCGATGTAGACGTTCTCTTGTCAGATCAAGTGAAACAAGAGATTCAGACTTGGGCAAACATTCAGTGGTTAACTCAAGGAGTTCCGCTGCAGTTGCCGGATCCGAGTTTTACCATTATGACGGATGCCAGTCAAACAGGTTGGGGTGCATCATTAATCCCAACGGATTCGAGATGCCAGGGTCTTTGGGATCCGCAATTCCTGTGCAAGCACATAAACATCAAGGAAATGATGTCAATTTGGCTTGCGTTACGTCACTGGATGGACATTATTCACGATGCTCATGTCCAAATCCTATCCGACAATACGACAGTAGTGGCGTATATACGGAATCAGGGAGGCACTCATTCAGTTCCGTTGTTCAATCTAACGGAAAGAATCCTTCTGTTTGCGTTGGAACATCACGTTCTTCTTTCGGTCCGTCACATACCGGGTCGTCTGAATGTGCTAGCAGACTCCCTTTCTCGAAAGGGTCGCTTGTTGCCGTCGGAGTGGACTCTCAACAAACAAGTATTCAATCAGATTTGCTACCAATGGGAACGGCCAATGATAGACTTATTTGCGACACATCTCAACAATCAGTTGCAGACGTATGTGTCCCCGTGTCCGGATCCAAGAGCATTTGCTGTAGACGCTCTATCGATCCCTTGGGACGGAATGATAGGATATGCGTATCCTCCAGCGCCGTTAATTCAACAAGTATTGCTAAAGATAAAACAATCTCAATGCAAGATTCTGTTGGTAGCATCTCTGTCGCCACAGAGACCGTGGATAAATCTACTCAGGTGTCTGTTGTGGGACCTACCGCGGAAGCTCCCTCCACGAGAGGATCTTCTTTGGCAGGGGAAATCGCGCCAACTGCATCACAACCCGCAAGGTCTCAACCTTCACGTTTTTCCGTTGTGCGGTCCTTCTTGCATGGCAAGCACTTTACAGGACGAGCAGTGGACGCGATTTCTAACTGTAGGAGGACCTCCTCTTCGCTAAACTATGCGGCTAAGTGGAAGGTTTTCCGTCGTTGGTGTAGGGATCATTCTGTTGATATATTTGATCCCTCTATACCAGACATTGCTAACTTTCTAGTATACTTGTTTGACGAAATCAAACTGCAACCGGTTACTATAAAGGGTTATAGATCTATGTTATCTGATACCTATGCACATCATGATAGTTTACAAATTGGATCTAATGTCTCTTTATCGAAATTGGTTAGAAACTTTTCGATAAATAGACCTAGAACTCTTAGATTAATTCCTAAGTGGAATTTAGCTTGGGTTCTCCTTAAATTGAAGGAAAAGCCATTTGAACCTCTTGGGACAGTAGATTTCAAATTCTTATCTTATAAGACAGCTTTTCTCTTAGCTTTCTCTTCTGCCAGAAGAGTCAGTGAGCTTCATGCACTATCGGTGGATGATTCTCATTATCGTAGTGTTGGGAACACTATCACCTTCACTACTAACGTCGTTTTTTTAGCTAAGAATCAGGCTCCTAATAAATATCCGGAACCTATTGTTATTAAGGCTCTTCCGTCTTCAGACGGGCGTAGGCCTTTACTCTGTCCTGTTAGAGCACTACGTATCTATAAACAGAGATCTCAGTTCATCAGAAAGGGACGGAAACGTTTCTTTCTGTCTTTGATGCCTAATAGAAAGGACATTTCAGTCCATTCTATTGCTAGATGGATTCAGTTAACTATCCGTACTGCGTATGAAGATTTATCTTCTTCTCAGCAGTCTGTGCTTAAGATTTCTGCTCATGAAGTAAGAGCTCTTTCTACTTCCTGGGCTTATGCTAATAGTGTTGCTATTACAGATTTAATGAAGGCTGCTTATTGGTCTCAGCCATCCACATTTACTAATTTTTATCTCAGAAATATTGAGTCCATTTCTGGAGACCTGCATTGTTTAGGTCCGTTATCTGTTGCTCAGAATGTCGTCCACTAAACAGTTGCAACTATAGTTATGCAGGCTTTCTGTTCCGGCAGTGACTCCGTCCGGCTGCCCTCTTCGCTCTGGGCTATTTGACCCAGGGCAAGGGGAAGGGGGGGGGCGGGTGTTCCCTTAGGTCACCTGCTTTATAGTGAAAAGCAAGGGAATGCCTCCTCCAAGACAGTATTTCTGAGTCGCTTCCGGGATGGTTTTAAAGTGTAATATTAATGTTTAATTTCATTCATGTCTTATTTTTAAAGTGTAGCTCGGTGTGAAGCATTTGTATATGTCAAGTGTCAAACGGGCTTTAATATACAATACTCGGACACTTTTAAATGATTATAAAGAGTCTCAATTCTCTGGACTACTTTATTTATTGGCTTGTTTTAATAATAATTAGTATAAAGGTTATACTGGATATTAATAGAGAACATGAATGTTATTGTGCTCAATTATTAAGGGTAGTGTATCTTTCTAATTTAAATATTAAATAAGAAAGATACATGTAAAGCCTAATACTCCTTTTCTCCTTAAGGGGTTATCTCTTTATTTTATAATTGAGCTTATTGGATTTTCCTCTATGTCCTAGGCCCTCCAGCCTGTTTACTATTCAGCTAAGTCTGGGTCATTGGTACAGTATAAAAATGTTAAAAAATTTATAGTAATTTATATATTTTTTATACTTACCAATGACCCAGACGGGGATGGCCCTCCCTGAGTTGGGAACTCTTGCCTCCCCGCTGAGTACATAGCGCTGACCAGGCACTGCCAGTAAGAATGATATTTGGCGCCAATTTCGGGACGACTGCGTCACTGCGCATGCGCAGTAGAGTCGTACTATGGAGGTCCTTTAGGACATGATTTCTTTTTGTTTTGGATGCAAATTTTGGGGATTGGGGGGCAAAATTTGTGTTTGGCCCTGGTTTTTGTGGAGTTAGCACCAGCTAAGTCTGGGTCATTGGTAAGTATAAAAAATATATAAATTACTATAAATTTTTTAACTTTCCACCAAAAACCATATCATGTGACCCATGTCTGGCCCATTCCAGAGATGGGCCACAGGATATGGCTTTGTCAAAATTGGTTTTAATTTTTTTTTATGTTTTTGAGCAAGAATTTATTGCAAATAACCCTATTGATACACATTCTCGCTGCTGTCAGCTTTTCAGCTTTAGAGGCAAACAATAGATAGACAAACTAATTGCTTACCCAGCTTGAGTAAGCTTGTTTTTAGAGATGTCTCATGGTCAAGCATTTGAAATAAGCAGACAGTCATTGCAGAATGAGGCCTCAGAGAGTGAATTGAGTGATAATACCCAGCATCACTAAATTTACACTCTGTGAACCTCAATCTGAATCAAGGTCTCACTCCTAAAGCAAAAGTGGTACCCAGAGGATAAATCACACACTGTTATGGGATAGCATCAGCAAATCCCCCCCCCCCCTCCCCCCTCCCCCGGGACCTCATTCTGCTAATGACAGATTGCTTATTTGCATGTGGCTTTGAATTGATTGTCAAGTATATTTTTCAGAGTATTCTATTCTAGTGTGCTATTGTTCTCATGAGTTGGAGAAACACAAAGCGACTAAAAATATTAAATGTCATTATCACTGTCCAGTATGTGGAAGCACAAGGAGAAGAAGAATTAATTTTATGCATCATTTGTTGGTCTGTGGACATTCTGGAAATAGTCATCTTGCAGCTTCTCCAGAACTGAATGTTCTTTACTGGACTCATGTTGAAAAACAGAAAGAAAAACTCAAACTTTTCCATGACCTAGATGATAGCTTGAGTGGTACAAATACTGAGCCATCAGAAAACATCAATGACTCTACTTGCATCACTAAAACTGAAAACAATCAAGAAGACATTGGAAGCTCTGTCATTGATGATTCTATTGATGATCTTGAGTGTCCTGTATCAATAGAAACAGAGTCTGCAGATTCGTTGGTTGGTGAAACTTCACTCAGTGTAATTAAGATGGAACCTCCTGAAACAAAGCCCAAATTACAGGTAAATTTATAGAAAATATTACATGTATAAAATCGTAATTTATTGACTTTATTATGCCCCCAGTAGGGGCATCCAACAGTCCATCTGTCAGCCCATCTGTCCGCCTGTCTGTCCAACTTTATTTGTCCGTCCAGTGCCATAACTCTATATTGCTTTGATGGATTTCCATGAAACTTTACCCGGGGGCGCGGTGGCTCAGTAGGTAGAGGTGCAGGCTGCAAGCCGAGGGGTCCTCGGTTCGAATCCCACCTGCGCCAACCGCGTTGTGTCCTTGCGCAAGACACTTCACCCCCATTGCCCACTTGGGGGCACGGTGACGTTGTGTACTACGGCGTACTGCACGTCAATGGTGCACGTGTCTTCAACCAATGCTAACTCTGCTTGTGTGGAATTAGTATGTTGGGGAGCTGACAGTTGCTCGCCATTGCTCGGTGGTTCTCTCTCCGGGTACTCCGGCTTCCTCCACCCATAAAACTGTCGAGGTCATGATTAGCCATTGTGCAGAAATATGTGACCTTAAACACCAATAAATAAATAAATAAATATGAAACTTTACCCAAGGTTAAAGACCAGTGGAAGGTCTTTTGCACAGCAACAATGTGCTCGAGTGACAAAGGTCAGGGTCACAGGAATGGTAAAACCTAATTCTCTCACAGACTGTATTTGTCCATCCAGAGCTATAATTTTATAATGCTTGGCTGACAAAATCGTCGTCTGCTTACACACTTTCGTCATTTACAATCCGTGTGTGCAGGAATTCATTGTTGAAAAGGTTGATCTATATCTGTTAACCCTTTATCCAGGAAACTTTTTTCTTGAAAAAATAAACTACATTCCACTTCATGGGGAAATATTTTATCTCTATTTTCCAATAAAACCATTCAGATATTGCTGTCAAAAGAACTTGCACATTACAGTACAAGTCAGAATGAGTTGTAACATAACTGCAATAAACAAAGTATACTGCTGCTTGTGCACTGGTAAGACGAGGAACTGACATCATTTTCTGGAAAGCTTTCTTTGAGAGCTTTCCATAAAATGATGTCAGCTTCTGCTCTTATCAGTGTAGGAAGAGAAAGATACATAGTTTATAGTGGTTACCCTACAAAGCATTTTGACTTTAAGTGTATGCCAATTCAGGTGACATCCATATGTGTATGGTTCTGTAGAGAGAGTTCCAACATGTTAATGGCTTAATCTCCTTATTATGTCCCCGACCTCCGAAGGAGGATTCAGGGGTATCTAGTGGAGACCTCCATCCATCCATCTGCCTGTCCATCCACCTGTCCGTACAATTGTTTTGGACTTTAATTTTAAATCCAGTGGTCAGATTTGGATCTCCTTTGGTATGTTGATAGACTGGCATAGGGGAACGAATATGAACAAGGAACAGATTCTGTTCAATTATTTTTCCCAGAGTTATGGCCCTTTTTCAATATTTCGACTTAGAAAATATTTCTCGACTTCTGTATTGCATTCACTGCATTTTGGATTTGAAAACCACATATCTGATCAAATCATATATTTTTATACTGTACCAATGACCCAGACTTAGCTGGTGCTAATCTCCATAATTCAGGGCCAAACACAAATTTTGCCCCCCCCAATCCCCAAAATTTGCATCAGAAACCGAAAAATACATGTCCTATATGGCCCTCCATACATCGACTCCTCTGCGCATGCGCAGTGTCGAGGAGGTCCCGAAATTGGCGCCAATTATCGTTCTTAATTTGGCCCTCAAAACAGTCACACTTCTCTGTTATTTGTGCTTTCAAATCTCAGTTTTTATGATGCCAGACACATATTCATGAGTGAAATGGTGGAAATAAAGAGGATACATTAGGAGGAGAGGAAAATATTTAGTGCAAGAAAATGTTCAGGGCTGTAACTTAAAATTATTTTATGAAATTATTTCTAGTTGCCTTTTTTCAAGGCATAGCCCTGATGTTGTCATTCTTGCTATGAAGTACCATTGTTTGATCAGTGTTTCCTCTCTACCTTCCTTATTCCCCCCTAGCTATTCTCCCATGTTTTGGCTTAATTTTGTGTAATGTTTATTACTAAAATTTCTTGGGAGTTTTGGCTTCGTAACAGATTTATTTCTGTTTTTTCCCCATGTTTACGTCCTCACCCTAGGGGTGTTTAGGCGTTTTGGTCTGCATCTACCATCTGATGTTCTACAGTTTCTTCTGTGGAAGCCTCTGTTTTGCATCAGATAGTGTTTTAATTGGTGACTGATTTCGGGCCATGTTGTTTCAGTGCCTGGAGTCATGTTTCCGGTTTGTTGACACTTTTGCTTAGGTTGACAACAGTTACTGCTGATAGTGATTTTTTTGTCTTCTGCATCTCTTATTCATAGTAAGATACATTATTATTGTCCGTAAGTGTCTCATTAATTTTTTCAAAATGAATTTAAATTTTTGTCCACACTTAGGCTTTTTTGGGATCCATTGGGCTCAGGGTTCCCTTTGGGAACTTGGGCTCTTCTGAAAAATTTTTTTTTTTTTTAAATTTTTTCTTTTCAAATCATTATTTATTAATGAATATAATGGATTGTTGTATTATGTATCTTTATTTTCAAGGATTAGTGCGAGTACTTTGATTGTTTACATTTCAACTATGAATGATTATTGTTCAAATTGTAATAGGAGGAAGTCTTCCTATGATTCTCATGATCTCTGTATTAATTGTTCTCTCTGTACTCGCACTGATCTTTGTTCTGTGTGTTTCAAATGGGATGAAAAACGTTGGAAACGTGTGTCACGGTATGTTGTTCCTGGAGAAAGATCCATTCCGGTTCTTTCTCCTCAGAGTCACTCTAGTGTTTCACTCTCTTTTTCAGAGGAACAAGAACAGGGTGATGTTTCCGTGATGTCGTCCAGAAGTGTGCCTCCGTCGTCACATACAAGTGAAGAGCTAGCGGCAAAAGTGCTCATGGAGATTCGTCAATTCCCTGAAAGGAACCCGAAGGGGTTGACGTCCGCTAGCTCGACCGGGGTTGCGTCCATTCACCGAATGGGGCAGCACTCTGGTTCATCCGTTGCGGTCCAGCAGAGAGAGTCGGGTGTTGCGAGCACTATAAAACATCCACGTGCACACCCAGTGATGACGGAAAGGAGGATGGATCGGAGGAAGCCTGACAGTCCGGTGTTTAGCTTGTCTAGTTCGACACGGGCTGCAAGCGAGAGAGGTCCCTCTCTCAGACAACAGCATATGGGACCAGATGTTGTAGTCCGTAGTGTTACGCAGTCGGAGCATACGTCCGCTGCTCGGGATGCTCCGGTATATAGGCAGTCCGCCGAGGCTACCTATAAGGCTTCCATATCCTCTCAGCAGCACACTCGACCGCACCTTGGCTATGTGACCAGTGAATTACAGTCAGCTTCGCCGACCAGGGATTCCTCGGCGATCAGGTCACGCCATTCGGTAGCCAGGGATTCGAGGCCTTCTTCATCCGGACGTTCGCATAAAAGATGTATGCAGAATGCAACGTCCAGGGAACTTCCGGCGGCTAAATCCAGTAAGACCGCCGCTCCCCAGGCCTCTGTAACGGATGTGCTATCACAGATAGCAAAGTTAATCGCAGCATCCCAGCAACCGTCAGAACCTCTGTCGGAACATGAAATGTCAGAAGATGCTGGGTCGGTAGGTTCCGCCGCTGGATCCGGTGCGGACGACCGAGATTTACATGATTTACATGAGGTCCGGCAGGATGGCGAAAGGGATTCTGATGAATTAGATATTTCCCTTTCGGAACAACATAAAATAGCCGTAGAATTCATCCGGTATTATCTTCCAGAAGTTGTTCCGCCAGACCAAAATGCTGCGCAGCCGGATAGGAGGGTGATAGCACCACTGGACACCGAGTTTTTTAATCGGTTTAGGGACATTGTCCCGGAATTTCCGTCACAATCCAAGAATGTCTCTCGGATTTTTGAGTTATTGAATGACGCTATTGATAAACTTGCCAACAAGACGGGCAGGTCAGCCTTCCTACCAGCATCTGCTCTACAGCTGCCGTTTATTAATCAAAGGAACAAGTTTGATACGGCAGGTCAGGGCATCCAGAGAGTTCCTCTGCGTTTAGACGACCAGGCTGAAGACCTTGATATATCCATGCCGTCGTCTATGTCACTTCCGTCGTCTACGATGGAAACGATGATATCGTCTAACAGAGCTAGTTTAGACGCTCTTTCCTACGCAGATCACCTTACTAGAGCGTTGTCATTACGCTTTGAAGGACCTGAATTTCAAGACGTACAAACGTCTTTAAGCGTTCTGTCCAGGGCCATAGCGTTTTCCACTTATAACTCCGCCCTTTCAGTGGCAAATCTGGAGTTAGCTCGACGTGATGCGGCCTTGGCTACTTCCACACGCGTGGACAGTAAGGTGAAAAACTCTCTTAGAGTCGCTCCGGTCTCTGGAGAGTTTCTCTTCAGTGGCAAGCTTTCTGATATATATGATAAATTAACAAAGAAAGCTTCGGACTCTCTGTTGTTTAAGTCTGCTTCCAAGAAATCGGAACCAGCAGACAGGAGTAGGCCAGGCACTTCCGGGACGAGTTCGTCCAGGGGAAGTTCCTATAGAGGTTCCTATGCGTCCTCTAGGTCTTACTCTAGAGACCGGCAGAGTAGCGACTCGACTAGGGGCCGTTATGCTGGCCGAAATAACCGGTCAGACGCCCCTAGGCCGACGGGGCGAGGTGCGGGTCACGGAGGACGTGGTTTCTCCTACCGCAAGCCTCGCGGATCCAGGAAGTGATGGTCTAGACCTCTGTTGCGTTCCGGTGGGCGGAAGACTGTCGAGTTTCTCAAGCAACTGGGAATCAATTACGGAGGACCCTTGGGTTCTAGGGGTTATTTCAGAAGGACTAAAACTGTCCTTCAAAGGCAAGCCTCCGTTAACTCGAAGTCCAAGATGGACTCAGCTTCCGTCAAATTGTCAGAAAAGAACGGCACTTCTATCAGAAGTACAGTCTCTTTTAACGAAGAACGCGATAGAGGTCGTAGAAAACCAGGAATCTCCAGGTTTCTACAGCCATCTTTTTCTGGTTCCGAAGCCAGACGGCTCGTTCCGTCCAGTGATCGACTTAAGCTGGATAAACAAGCTGATCGTGGCTCCAAAGTTTTATATGGAGACCATTCGATCGGTCAGAGCGAGCATTCGAGTGAACGACTATGCTGCGAGCATAGACCTCAAGGATGCATACTTTCACATCATGGTACATCCGGCGTTCAGTAAGTAGCTTCGCTTCGCTGTCCTAGGTGTTGTTTATCAGTTCCGAGCGATGTGCTTTGGTCTGAATCTAGCGCCCTGGGCATTCACTCGAGTAATGAACTCGGTAATGACTCATTTCCGAGCTCATTCGTCTGCGGTAACGTCGGCTTACCTGGACGATATTCTTCAGAGATACGGCAACGAGTTAACGCTTCAGAACGACATGCACAATCTGCTTCTATTGCTCCGACGTCTCGGTTTCATAGTAAACGAAGAGAAGTCGGATCTGGTGCCGTCCAAGTCATTTACCCACCTGGGAATGAGCTTCGAGATGCACAACAATCTCGTTTGTCTGCCGTTAACCAGAGCGAAATTAGTCAGTTGTTATGCTCGCTATTGTCTTCACTCAGACAAAGTGTCAGCGAGGGAATTCATGAGACTAATACGCACTCGTCCTCTCCAGGTCTATCTGACTCAGAATTGGAGAGTGAAAATTCATTCGCTCGAAACGGACATACTCTTGTCAAGCCAAGTGAAACAAGAGATTCAGACTTGGGCAGACATACAGTGGTTAACTCAGGGAGTTCCACTGCAGTTGCCAGATCCGAGCTTTACGATTATGACGGATGTCAGCCAAACAGGCTGGGGCGCGACACTGAGCCCATCGGATTTGAAGTGCCAGGGTCTTTGGGATCCGCAGTTTCTGAGCAAGCACATCAACATCAAAGAGATGATGGCGATTTGGCTTGCTCTACGTCATTGGATAGACGTGATTCAGAATGCACATGTGCAAATTATGTCCGACAATACAACAGTAGTTGCGTATATTCAGAACCAAGGCGGCACTCATTCCATTCCGTTGCTCAATCTAACGGAAAGAATTCTTCTGTTTGTACTAGAACATCAGATTCTTCTCTCCGTCCGTCATATTCCGGGTCGTCTGAACGTCTTGGCAGACTCCCTTTCACGGAGGGGTCGCCTGTTGCCGTCAGAATGGACTCTCAACAAGCAAGTATTCAATCAGATTTGCTACCAATGGGAACGGCCAATGATAGATTTATTTGCGACACATCTCAACAATCAGTTGCAGACGTATGTGTCACCTTGTCCGGATCCTCGAGCGTTTGCAGTAGATGCTCTCTCGATCTCTTGGGACGGAATGATAGGATATGCGTATCCTCCAGTGCCGTTGATTCAGCAGATATTGCTCAAGATAAAACAATCGCAATGCAGGATTCTGTTGGTAGCATCTCTGTCTCCATAGAGACCGTGGATAAATCTACTCAGGTGTCTGTTGTGGGACATGCCGAGGAAGCTTCCTCAACGGGAAGATCTTCTTTCGCAAGGGAAATCGCGCATCCTCCATCACAATCCGCAAGGTCTAAACCTTCACGTATTTCCATTGTGCGGTCCTTCTTGCACGGAAAACATTTTACAGGACGAGCAGTGGACGCGATTTCTAACTGCAGGAGGACCTCCTCTTCGCTAAACTATGCTGCTAAGTGGAGGGTCTTTTGTCAGTGGTGTGAGGATCATTCAGTAGATATTTATGATCCCTCCATTCCAGACATAGCAAACTTTCTAGTATACTTGTTTGATGAGATTAATCTGCAGCCTATCACCATTAAGGGTTATAGGTCTATGCTATCTGATACATATGCACATCATGATAGCTTGATGATTGGAACTAATGTCTCTTTATCAAAGTTAGTTAGAAATTTTTCGATAAATAGACCTAGAACCCTTAGATTAATTCCGAAGTGGAATTTGGCCTGGGTTCTTCTTAAGCTAAAAGAAGCGCCTTTTGAGCCTCTTGACACAGTTGACTTCAAATTCTTAACATATAAGACAGCTTTTCTCTTAGCTTTCTCTTCTGCTAGAAGAGTTAGTGAGCTTCATGCACTATCTGTGGAGGATTCTCACTACCGTAGTGTCGGTAATACTATTACCTTTACCACTAATGTTGGATTTTTGGCTAAGAATCAGGCTCCTAATAAGTATCCTGAACCTATTATTATTAAGGCCCTTCCATCATCTGATGGGCGTAGGCCTCTACTGTGTCCTGTTAGAGCAATACGTATTTACAGACGTAGATCTGAGTTCATCAGAAAGGGACGTAAGCGTTTCTTTCTGTCTTTGATGCCTAATAGAAAGGATATTATGGTTAATTCTATTGCTAGATGGATTCAATTAACTATTCGAACTGCTTATGAAAAATTATCTTCTTCTCAGCAGTCGGCACTCAAGATCTCAGCCCATGAAGTAAGAGCTCTTTCTACTTCTTGGGCCTATGCTAATTGTATTGCTATTACTGATCTAATGAAGGCTGCATATTGGTCTCAACCTTCCACATTCACTAATTTTTATCTCAGAAATATTGAGTCCATTTCTGGAGACCTCCATTGTTTAGGTCCGTTATTAGTTGCTCAGAATATCGTCCACTAATCAGTTGCAACTATAGTTATGTAGGCTTTCTGTTCCGGCAGTGACTCTGTCCTGCTGCCCTCTTCGCTCTGGGGTATTTGACCCAGGGCAAGGGGAAGGGGGGGGGGGGGGGGGGGGGGAGGCGGGTGTTCCCTTAGGTCACCTGCTTTATAGTGAAAAGCAAGGGAATACCTCCCCCAGAGTCAGTAATTCTGAGTCGGTACCGGGATGGTTTTAAAGTGTAAAGATAATGTTTAATCATCCATGTAATATTTTTAAAGTGTAGCTCGGTGTGAAGCATTTGTATATGTCATGTGTCAAACGAGCGTTAATATACAATCCTCGGACACTTTTAATGAATATAAAGAGTCTCATTTCTCTGGACTTCCTTTCTTTATTGGCTTACCTTTAAAAATATTAGTATAAAGGGTTATACTGGATGTTAATAGAGATCATTGATTATTATGCTCAATTACTGATCGGTGTTGTGTCTTTCTTCTTTATTATAAATAGGAAAGATACATGTAAAGCCTATCTCTTCTTTTCTCCTGGAGAGGATATTCTATTATACATAATTGAGCTTATTGGATTTTCCTTTATGTCCTAGGCCCTCCAGCCTATTTACTATTCAGCTAAGTCTGGGTCATTGGTACAGTATAAAAATGTTAAAAAATTTATAGTAATTTATATATTTTTTATACTTACCAATGACCCAGACGGGGATGGCCCTCCCAGGAGTTGGGAACTCATACCTCCCCGCTGAGTACATAACGCTTACCAGGCACTGGTTGTAAGAATGATAATTGGCACCAATTTCGGGACCTCCTCGACACTGCGCATGCGCAGAGGAGTCGATGTATGGAGGGCCATATAGGACATGTATTTTTCGGTTTCTGATGCAAATTTTGGGGATTGGGGGGGCAAAATTTGTGTTTGGCCCTGAATTATGGAGATTAGCACCAGCTAAGTCTGGGTCATTGGTAAGTATAAAAAATATATAAATTACTATAAATTTTTTAACTTTTAGGAGCTACTTGTGGTTGAGTAGACAATGCCTACTTTCGATTTTAGTCAAGCTGGCCATTTCAATATAGCCGCCATGGTGTTATGACACCATCGGGGGCATCTGCCACGCTTCACATTGCTCTTGTCGAAATAAGGTTAATACAGCTTTTGTCTGCTAAATTCAGATGTATTTTATTAAATTCAAAAGTGAGCATGAAATTCAACACAAATTTTCATTTCTGTGTTATTGGCCATTTGGCCATAGGTAGTCTTGTCTTATAACAAGTATGTGTTGAATCTGCTATTGTCAAAAGTACATCGTGTGTCAGGTTCCCCAATACAAATTGCTGCAACAGTAGGCAGTATATGCAGGGATTCATCTGTACTCTTTGAGAAAGGGTCTGGGACCCATACCATTGCAGAAATTTATGTCATGGGACGATATTCAAAACTGAATACCGGTATCGGTATTCAAAATAATACTGCGGTATACCGGTATATCGAAAACTGTTCAGAAAAGTTCATAAGAACCACAATGGAGGCTTGAGGCATCACAGTCGAAACGAATTAGCTTGCCTTGATGATGCAGTTCGAAAAACCTTTACCCAAGGCAGACGATATCAAAATATTTTTTAAAAAAGTTTATCAGATTTTCCCCCAAAAATTCTGCAAAACCATATCATGTGACCCCTAATTGGAACGAGCTCAACGTTCCAATGAGGGGTCACATGATATAGTTTTGTTGAAATTTTTGAAAATTATTTTTTTCAACTGCTGAAATTGTATATTACGTGAGTACATGCAGACGGTTCCTTTGGTAAAGGGATAATATTATTCATTCGGGGGCTACAGTTAAAAATCTCAAGACACCTTGAAAATTAAATTGTGAAGAAATAAATAATGACGTTAAACCGATATTTTTGTAATTGCACCGGTATTCAATCGATATTGGTTTGAATACTGGTATATATCGGTTTATTGATATACCGTGCAGCCCTACATGGGGGCCCATTTGGAAATTAGTTTTGGAGGGGAAGAAACATACTCTTTGAGAAAGGGTCTGGGACCCATATCATTGCATCAATTTGTGTCACAGGGGCCCCATTTGGAAATTAGTTTTGGAGGGGAAGAAATACAATTTTTGTATTTGAATTGAACATAAAAACTGAAACCTACAGTCAGGCCAGAAAATAAGCAGTCTGACATTTGCAGAATGAGGTCCCCAGAGGGTGAATTTGATGATGCTATCCCATACAGTGGACCAATTTATCCTCTGGGTACCTCCTCCTGTTTAGTTTTGAGACCCCGATTCAGATTGAGGTTCACAGATGGTAAATTTAGTGATGCTACCCTGCTGTGCAGGGTAGCATCACTAAATTCACCCTCTGGGAACCTCATTTTGCAGATGTCAGTCTGCTTATTTTCTGGCTTGCCTACAGTTGAAACTACAAGTCCTGTCACAATTAACAAAGAAAATGCTTGTCAGTTAATGTGTTCCTTACTGTAGAAGAATGAAGTAGTCCGAAATACACGAGTGTATGCACTGTACAATGCAAAATATAATGTGCTGTTAGCACTCCCGAAACATTCAACTTTCAGTTTCAAATTGCTGGTACAGTGGAACCCTGTTAATTGAATAGCCACTTTCCAATGAAAATTATTCAATTAACAGGAGTATTCAATTAACAGGGATGGTGTCACTTTCCTGTATACTAGAGATAAACATAGCATTTATTCTATTATATCTTGTTTGACAGAGCTCCCTGAGCTCTGTCAAACAAGATATAATAGATTAAATGCCTGTATTGGATGTTCTGAGGCCAAATAGGTCTATAAACAACGGAAGACTGGGGAAAGTCAGGGTAATTTCTTGACTGGTTACAAGATTTTTTATTCAATTAACAGAAGTTTACTGTATAACCTATATTCAGTTAACAGGTCAAATTTGTACTGGAGGTATGGTAAATGGTTTTGTGTTGGGAAATTATATTCAATTAACAGGGATATACAGTTAAGAGATATCCAGTTAAGTGGGCACCACTGTATACTTACTTGTAACTCAAGTACGCTGCAAACTGTGTTTTCATTGGCCGAACCTCATCCCAGGAATTGTCAGTCTGGGAGGAGTTTCAAGCACTATATCATCTGTTTTGTCTGATTGCCAATTGGGGATGACAGACATGATAGAATACATTGACTTTTTTTATACAGCCAGTCATATGAGCAGGCCGTATCATGGTATGGCAATGTCCGTCTGTTTGTCCAGCCATCCTTTAGCTTTTGTTTGTCCATGCGCTAACTTGAAAACTATAGATCCAACAGTTATTATCTTCTTATGGTTGTATAGTCATGACTAGAGGATGGTTCCTTTCGATAACCAGTATTCTGGAATATCCAAGATGGCCGCCATGGCCGCCATCTTGGAGTTTTAAGGACTTTTGATTGTCCATTTGATAATCCAACAGATACTGTTTTTTATGGTTGATTAGTCATGCCTAGAGGATGGTTCCTTTCGATAACCAGCATCATTGTCCGTCCGTCCATCCATTTGTCTGTCCATCCATCCGTCTGTTAACTATTGTTTGTCCACGTGATAACTTGAAAACAATACATCCAACAGATACTGTTTTTTATGGTTGATTAGTCATGACTAGAGGATGGTTCCTTTCAATAACCAACATCAATGTCCATCCATCCATCTATCCTCTCGTCTGTTAACTTTTATTTGTCCAAGCTATAACTTGAAAACAATACATCCAACAGATACTGTTTTTTTATGGTTGATTAGTCATGATTAGAGGATGGTTCCTTTTGAAAACCAGCATTCTGGCATGTCCAATATGGCCACCATGGCAACAATCTGGGAGTTTTGGTGACTTTTGAAGCTACGCAATAACTTGAAAACAATATATTCAACTTTAATGGGTCATAATCCAGGAGTGTACAATTATTTTTGAAGGAATTATTCGCCTTTTGTTCATCTAAAAATTTCTTCACAAGCGCAATTTCTTCATAGGCAGCCGTATATTGATTCACCGCCTGGCGGTGCACCTGTTCTCCAATGTTTTTTCGACTTCAACTTCGATATTTTGATCCAATACCGTTTCTTACGATACACTGGTACTTTTAAAACAATATTGGTATTCATCCGGTATCATTCTCAGTACTGGTAATTACCAGTTTACCGTGCTGCCTTGTAATTAGTAATCCACTCTCTTCAGTCTGTATATGGAGTTGAGTTTTAACATCTATTTACGTTATTACATGATGCACAATGCCAAATGCATCACAGTAGTGTTTTGGAATGATGTTAATGATCCCTATTTACTAGTATAGAATTGTACAAAGTTGGGCATGCTGTTTTTCTACAGGAATTGAGTTACGAACAATACAGTCACATGATTTCAAGTTTCAACTGTACTAAACAACTGCATGTATTCTTAAGTAATTTTTAGAACAAAGCATCACATGGAATCATGTCCACCTTGCTCTCTATAGTCTCTATTACAGTACAAGTCAAAGTAAGTTGTAGGATAACCTCTATAAACTATGTATCTTTCTCTTCCTACAATGATAAGACCAGAAGCTGACATAAAATGCTGATCAGTGCAGGAGCAGCAGTATAGTTTATTGCAGTTATGCTACAACTTATTTTGACGTGTACTGTATTCTGCTCTTATACTATTAAAGAAGAACTTGTTATTTGCCTTTGAATTCAGACACCTTCTGAGCTTTGTGAGGTAAGCAATTTAAATTTTAATGAACCTTTGGTGTGCTGAACTGGATGGTCGTAAGGCCTCGGAAAACCGATAGTTTCCGAGATCTTACGACCACCTAGTTCAAGACGCAATTGTGTATTAGAATTTTTATTAGGGGTGGGCAGTACTGAGATTGGGAAATTTTGGGTTGGGAATTGGGAAGAGTCATGCCCAAATGCCATTGGGAAAGGGGCCCATATTTGCCCCCTGTAGACACCCAAAAGAATCCCTGATATGAGCATGTGCTTTTTTTTACGATTTGTATGTTACTATTTGTAGAACATTACAAGCTCTCAAAAGGTGTTTGTGTGAGTTGAGTCTGTATATTCGTTTCTAGAAATGAAAGTGAAAATTAAAACACATCCTAAAAATATAATTATTAACCCTTGATCTTACAGAAAGAGCAGACGACACTTTCGAACAAAATTCATGATTTTTTTTTCATTTTTTGCATTAAAAACATAGCTTATGACCCCCTCATTGAAAGGAGCTCAAGAAGAGCGTTCCAGTGGGGGGGATGGTCATAAGCTATTTTTTGTGTTTTGTGACTATGAATGAAAAATGAATGATGACTTTTGTGAATAGTGCTGCCCAGTTTTGGCTGTAACTCTGGGTAAAGGGTTAAATTATGAAACCACATTGTTCAATTTTCTGTGCTATCTAGTTAACCCTTTACCAATTGCAGTCGATATCAAAATTTATTCTCTTAAATATCATTTTTAAATTGGAATGAGCTTGACGGGCGGGCGGAAAGTTGACAAAAAAGAATTTTATGAAATCCAAATCCCTCCAGGATTCGATTTTTTTCAGATAATCGAGATGGTTTTGAATCAGATCGAATCAGTGACAAGATTCGAAATCAACAAACCTTTGCCAAACCCAACCATATTGAAGCTGAGTTCATGTGGGAGATGGCCATTACTGGTACAACAGCAGTTGTATTGTAACAAGTGGGAAGAGGATTCGATTCAAGATTTTATTTGCTTTCAAACCATTTGCCTGATTTGATTTGAAATTCGATTTAAGTGAAAAATTGTGATTCGCCAGACTCTTTTATGGCCCTCATTGTACAGTTAAATCTAGAAGTCCTGTCACGAACTGTGCACTTATCTAGGCCTAATTGCATGTGAGAATTGCACACAGTTACCATATCGAATGGCAACCAAAGCACGGCAGGTTCTCCTGGTTACTCATTGCAAACACAGGCAATGTTTCTGCCAATGGACCTCTGGGTTACCCGGAGGTCCATTGGCTGAAACATTGCTTGTGCATAGACCATATGTACAAAATGCGATAACCTTACTATGGTCATAGTGTGTTGATTAATGCGCAAATCGACGTTCTATTTGTGCGCATTTCATGACAGGACTTCTAGTTTTAACTTTATTGAGCTCATTTAACCCTTTACGTAACGGCCAAACCGGCCACAGCTATTCACAAAAATCAGCATTCAGTTTTCATTATTTTTTCATTTTTTGTTTCAAAAACATAGCTTATGAACCCTCATTGGAACGAGCATGTCATAAGCTATGGTTTTGACGCAAAAAATGAAAAATATTAGGCATTCAGGATTTTTGTTTGCAAGTGTCGTCTGCCTTTCATGTTAGGTAAAGGGTTAATTAGAAGTGACAATAATTAATTGAATTCCACTGTACAGCAAAGATTGCCTATTGAAACAAATTAGGCATTGCGTTGCAGTTTAACAAAACATTGTTCAAGATATCAGCGAGAATGCCTCTTTTTCAAATTTCATGTGTACCAAAGAATCAAGAAACAATGATGAAGTTATTTACAATGACATATTGGGAGTTCAAACCCACTTTGCCATTCTTTGTAGAATTTGAGTGATGCAATTATGTGATGAATAATCAAAAAATTGAGTATTCTGTGTGTTCTGTACTTATCTCGCATATCCTTGGTTAACCCCTCAGTGACAAATAGGAGCAAAATGGAGGCGAGTGGAAAATCGCTGACCTCAAATAAAGTTTGCGAGAGTGAAAACTGTGAGGAGAGTGAATTTGATTGAGTTTTGATTTCAATGTTTTACTTCAGCTGACAAGCGTCCTTCAAAACGAATGTATGAATACCACTGAACACGGATGGAAATTTTGAGGGTGAAAATATATGTAACCCACTAAAATTAGTTCTGGATTTTAAATGGCAGATTATTAAAATTGTGGAAAATTCCAAATTGAGCACATTAATTCGTGTCACTGGTGAATTGAGGTGACAGGTGTCACGTGTATCAAAGAAAAAAAGGAACGGGGCAACATTCCGCATATCTTTGATAAAAAAATACGGAAGTATTAAAACGTTTCTCAGATCTCAGAATGGCCACCACTTTTTTTTATCTGAACATGCATGTTCATTTCGTGGCGGGAGTAAGCTCTGGATGAGTTCTCAATGTACAACCCTCTTACTGTTAGCGTGTCGTGTGTGGATGTATAAGCGAACTACTGTGTGTCATCTTCATAACGACGGAAGGTAATTGTTTGGAATTGTACTTTAAACACATCAAATTGTGAGTGATTAAAAATTTCACAACATCAAAACTTAATTGAATGTTAATGTTGACACAACTCAAAAGGATAAAAACACACCCAAGAATAGAGGCGAGCGGCTATTCGGGCACCTTGGACAATTTTTGCGTGAACAATGGTGCGCGAGAGCGATTGCGTGCCTTTCCCATGCGTCACTGACCCTTTACCTAACATGAAAAGCAGACAACACTTGCAAAAAAAATTCTTAAATAACTAATTTTTTTATTTTTTGTCTCAAAAACTTAGGTTATGACCCCTCATTGGAATAAGCTCAATGAGCTCGTACCAACGAGGGGTCATAACCAATGTTTTTGAGACAAAAAATGAAAAAGTAATGAAAATTAATTGGTGATTTTTGAGAATAGCACTGGCCAGTTTTGGCTGTTACATTGGTTAAAGGGTTAACTAGCATTCTCATTATAGGGTCTGTTGATGGCCTACTGGTGTGCATGGTTTAGAATAGTTTCGCTGGGCAGTTGGTGCTGAAGGAAACTCTCTCTCGCGAGTGTTTGAACCCCCGCAATGCCATGGAAAACATTATTCAGGAGTTTGCATTTCGGCATATTTCAGGAATTTTTTTTTTTTCAATTTTTATTTTTTCAGATTTATAACCACATTTCTGCATTGATATCTCATGAAATTATAGATGCCTTGAATAAAGATGGTTTGGTAAACAAAACACTTGATTTAATTTCCTCAAAGAATAATGTAACATGGTCATGGTCACCTGGAACACTTAGAGCTGTGCACACATTTTCTGGTACTCTAAGAAACATGGCAAAAGCACAGGAGGACTTATTTCAGGCAAGTGTATCATTTAGTTTTGTTTATCCGACAGCTATAGCACAATTTATTTGTGTACTGGGTGGTATACCATATATACATAGCATGATCGGTATCATCCAGATAGCAATCTACCATACTGAGAGGATCTCAAATTACTGAAATTTTGGTATTGAAAAATATTACTGCCATTAGGCCACACAAAGTAGATCTTCTGTTTCTCAGGCCATTATTTGTAAAATTGCATGCGGACGAGCAGTATTTTATTTTATTTTTTTTTTCAGTAATTACTTCTTTGCCATCAAAAGCTTATGTTCTTGGTTCAAGTTTTAGGCCTCATAATCTACAGAATAGCATAGGTGGTGGTGTATTTCATCCCTTGAGCGCAAGAAGGCTTTGCAATGCTAAAGCATTGCAAAGCCTTCTTGCACTCAAGGGACAAATTCATCAATTTTTTTAACTTGGGTAAAATATCAGACATAAACCATTTAATTTTTATTTTTTTTAAGTTTAAATTGGTTTTAAAAAGAGAGCATGCGGCAACCAAAAGGACCATGTGTGAGGGCCTGAGAAACAGATTTTTTATTTTTTTAAGCCTTAGCTAAAAATTTCCAGACAGCAAATCATTAATCCAAAATGACTGACAGGAAGAGCTTGTGGATTACTTATTTCCACAGGTCCTGTCATTGAGCATTTGATGTAATTAAATGCTGAGAGAAAATACCCAGTTATTTGTGGCAGTGCCTGTGCTATTATGCCCCGACCTCCGAATTAGGATTCGGGGGGTATCTAGTGAAGACCTCTGTCCATCCATCTGTTGTACGTACAACATTTTGGATTGCAATTTCAAAGCCATCGGTTGGATTTGGATCTCCTTGGTATACTGATAGACCCGCATGGGTGAACAGATATACATGAGGAACAGGTTCCGTCCAATAATTTTTCCCAGAGATATGGCCTTTTTTTACTCTTTCGACTTAGATACCACAATATCTTTAAGTCTACTTCGAACACGACTACGGGTCAGGGGCAGTGGCCCACACTTTGCGTAAGCCTTGTTTTAGTGTTTTTGACATATAATACATTCCTTCAGGGCTGAATTTAATAGGATTCACAACATATTTTGCAAGACATTTTTCCAGTTTTGCAATTCAGCATATATCAGTCCAAGATCTTTTGCTAATCAAAGAATTTGTCTGACTTTTGCGAGACAACTTTTTATTGGTGCACTCGGTACACATCACTCCACTCTGAACCCATTAGAAGTCCTGAGAATTAGTGATGGCATGTGACAATGAACCCATCAGAAGTCCTGAGAATTAGTGATGACATGTGACAATGAACCCATCAGAAGTCCTGAGAATTAGTGATGGCATGTGACAATGAACCCATCAGAAGTCCTGAGAATTAGTGATGGCATGTGATAATGAACCCATCAGAAGTCCTGAGAATTAGTGATGGCATGTGACAATGAACCCATCAGAAGTCCTCAGAATTAGTGATGGCATGTGACAATGAACCCATCAGAAGTCCTCAGAATTAGTGATGGCATGTGACAATGAACCCATCAGAAGTCCTCAGAATTAGTGATGGCATGTGACAATGAACCCATCAGAAGTCCTGAGAATTAGTAGTGATGGCATGTGACAATGAACCCATCAGAAATCCTGAGAATTAGTGATGGCATGTGACAATGAACCCATCAGAAGTCCTGAGAATTAGTGATGGCATGTGATAATGAACCCATCAGGAGTCCTCAGAATTAGTGTTGGCATATGATAAGCCCATCATGATATCAATGTCATCAGTATCAATGGGGGAGAAGTGTCTGCGGAATGGTAGACTTTGTCATTGTTTTACTTTTACTTCCTTCTGCCATGTCTTATCATCATGAGTTGTTAGATGAATGCAGGCCTGAATATAAGCAGTCTGACATTTGCAGAATTAGGTCCCCAGAGGGTGAATTTGATGATGCTACCCCATACAGTGGGCCAAGTTATCCTCTGGGTACCCCTTTTTGTTCAGTTTTGAAACCCTGATTCAGAATGACGTTCAGAGGGTAAATTTAGTGATGCTACCTTGCTAAATTCACCCTCTGGGGACCTCATTTTGCAGATGACAGTCTGCTTATTTTCACATTGGAGTGGCTGACCACAGCTTGCCACTGCTGGGTGGTTCCCTTTAGGTACACTGTCATCTTCCTCCACCCCTAAAACTGTCTTGACATGAGTTTGCCCTGGCTTTTGAAAATGTCTTTAATCCCCATTAAATGAATAATTACCCAATGCACAGAACATAAAAATTTGTTGTTTTCAATATTTTCATTAATTTTTTCAAAACATTTTGACAAAACCATATCATATGAGCTTCCTCATTGATGAGCTCGTTCTAGTGTGGGGTTACAAGATTTGCTTAATAATAATAATACATCGTTTTTATATAACGTAAAATCTCAAGGTTGTGCTCAAAAACGCTTTACATGGAAAATAAATACATATATGAGATCTCGACTAAAAGCACTGAAGTAAGCAAAAACTGATCAATTTAGGTAGCTGAAATCTTCAAGGCCTCTCTGAAGAGACGGGACTTGAGTTTTGTTTTGAAGTCATCTAAGCTTATGGAAGCCTGGATATGCGCTGGCAATGAGTTCCATTGTCGTGAACCTACAAAGGAAAAAGCCCTGGTATTCACCAAGGTGGAAAGGGAAAAAGGAACAAGAAGCTTGAGCTGTTTGGACGAGTGGAGATTCCATTTTGATGATTGAACAGTCAAAAGGTCCTGAAGATATTGTGGAGACGATCCATTAATGCACTTGACTGGTAGAGTGCTGGAAGCCCATATTTGGGCTTTACTCTAAAGTCTGATACTCAACTTAAAGTTCTCATACTCAGTGAAGGTGTGTCATATTACCTTTGAAGTGAAATTATTTAGTCCGTATGGATTTACATTGTTAAAATTTATTGGAGAGTGCCAAAAGGAACTCCCCCATAAATTTTGATAATGCAAAGGATACAAACAAATTTTGACGACAAAAAATAATTTAGCACTCTACCAGTTAAAAGCCAACATCAAAACTTTGAAAGTTATACATTGTTGAACAGGGAGGCAATGTAGCTTATGAAGCAAGGGGGTTGTGAACATTTTTCATAAAAAATTTCATTGAAAATTTTTGAAAAATAATTTTTTTCAACTGCTCAATTTATAAATAATGTGGGAGGATCTGGTCATTCATTGGATAAAGGATTAATGTTTTATCCTCAGATATTAATGTTTCTATTTATTTTTCAGAAACTACAGAACACAGCAGAAGATTTGGCAGAAAGAATAAAAATAGAAGCAGATCTTTGCATGACGGATGGTAAGAATATTTGGTTAGCAGTGCTTTCTTTGTGTGCTATAAACTTTTCTCAGAGTCAAGCCAGAAAATAAGCAGACTGTCATCAGCGAAATGAGGTCCCCCAGTGGGTGAATTTAGTGATGCTACCCTGCACAGCAGGGTAGCATCACTAAATTTACCCTCTGTGAACCTCCATCTGAATCATGGTCTCAAAACTAAACAGAAAGAGGTACCCAGAGGATAAATTGGCAAACTGTATGGGATAACATCATCAAATTCACCCTCTTTGGACCTCATTCTGCAAATGTCAGACTGCTTATTTTCAGGCCTGCCCAGAGTGCTGACAAAATATGTCATTACCCATGCCGATGATTGTCAAGGCATTGGCTGGGCTTTCACAAACTTCTGTGAGTAGGTACCTGTGTGTATATTTGTGTGTTTATGATTGCATTCTAGTTCTGCAGTTTCCCTCACCAAACTCGGTACAGGTATACTGCCTGGTAAGGCCTAAACAGCTATTATTTTGAAGAGTGGGGAGATCAATGGTTATAAAATTCCTAATAATACATTTTTGACTTTGACCACTACTTGTTTTGGCTAAAGCCATCCTATATTAACCCTTTACCCAATGCAGATGATATCAAAATTTATTATTTTAAATATAATTTTTAAAAATTTTTCAAAAAATTTCAACAAAACCATACCATGTGACCCCTCATTGAAACGAGCTAATTGAGCTTGTTCCAAAGAGGGGTCACATGATATGGTTTTGTTGAAATATATTTTGAAAAATTAAATTTTTCTCAACTGCTCAATTTGCATATTACTCGGGCGGATGCGGGCGATTCATTAGGTAAATCAGATTCATTAGGTAGGCTCATGTAAAATTGTTTTGTCACAATTTATTGGAGAGTGGCAACAAAATCAATTATTTATGAACAAAAGTTTGCTAAACTATGGCTTCCCTTGTTGGTTACAAAAGAATCTTTGAAAAAAATACTCATGTTACAAATCACCTTTGAAAAATAATTTAGCACTCCACCAGTTAACATGATACAAAAGGACTTTGGAATATTCAAGATGAAGGACACAAAATTTGTGTGATTGCATTGTGTCCAGAAAACGGCAACATCTTTTCTCACCAGTCTTTGAACATGTATGTTACCAAGTAGGACTGCAATGATTAATCGTGGAATGAATGCATAGCGATTCATTCTCTAACAATACATATCATGATATGCTTGCACTGTATCATGATACACATGAACCAAATATTTCATGAATATTTTGTTACTGACAATTCTAAAATGTGAACATCAATGACTACTGACATCTATTATATGAAGTTTCCTTTTGAAATCAGCTTTATAGAATTTTGAATTCACATTGTTTTTGAGGAAGCATTTGCATTGAATAGCACAAACCACTAACCTAATTCTTAAATCTTTTTATCATATGACTCGTCCGTTTTGTTCACTTTAAAACATTTGATATTTTGTTTTCATATTAATCAGTGATAAATAAAGCCTTCCATCAATTTCATTGGTCAATTTCAAAACTAGACAATTTGATTGGCTGAACAAAATACAACTGGGCCACATTTTCATAATTTGCATAATTAGAGTTGGGAGCTTTCATTGGTCAATTTCAAAACTGGACAATTTGTTTGGCTAAACAAAATACAACGGGGTCACATTTGCATAATTTCAGTTAGGGAGAATTTACGTTATCTGTCTTATTTAGGGTGGGTTATATTGTATAAATCTTATACCTAACGTCTGCATCTCAAGTTAGGTGATGGGTTAAAATGTCATACTAAGTGGCTAATGTGTGCGTGTGTGTGTCATATGATAAATAGAATATGAAATGAGTGTGTTTCTTATATAATATTTATGAAACTTGTCCGAATTTTCCGTTTGGGCTCGCCAGAGGCTCGCCCAAATTGAAAATTCTTAGACTGGTTTCATAAATATTATATCAGAAAAACACTCATTCAATATCCTCTACATATAGCACTATGAGGAAACAAATAAAAAATTCCAAGACAATCGAAGAGTGTGTCATAATGTTTTGCAGTCAAAAAGTTAGAGAAATCTGAATTCATTGAAAGGAATTTACTTGATCCCGATTGTATGATGCTTGTTATTTGACTAATGTGTGGGTGGATGTCAGACTTTTCCTTCCACTCACCAGTCCAGAAAAATGTGGGGTCACAAGACGCAATTCTACTGTTATGGACCACTGGGTTACCCATAACTACAGAATTGCTTCTGGAATCCTCACATTTCTACTGGACTAGCAAGAATAAGTAATAGAAAGATCCAACCATGCAGTGGCAAGTAGCAAATCACTCTTTGTGAAGTTTTGGTGATTGTGGTGTTGACACTCACAGTCAAAATGGAGGCAAGTGGAAAATCGCTCACCTCAAATAAAGTTTGCAACAGTGAAAACTGAGGAGAGTTAATTTGATTGAGTGTTGATCTCAATGTTTAACTTCAACTGACAAGCGTCCTTCGAAACAAATGTATGAATACAACTGAACACGGATGGAAATTTTGACGGTGAAAATATATGTAACCCACTAAAATTAGTTCTGGATTTTAAATGTCAGATTATTAAAATCGTGGAAAATGGATGTGTAAATTCCAAATCGGGCACATTAATTCCTGTCACTGGTGAATTGGAGCGACAGGTGTCGTGTATAAAAGAAAACAAGAAACGGGGCAGCATTCCTCATGTCTTTGATAAAAAAAATACGGAAGTATTAAAAGGTTTCTCAGATATCAGAATGGCCACCGTTTTTTTTATCTGAGCATGCGTGTTCGTTTTGTGGTGGGAGTAAGCCCTGGGCGAGTTGTCGATGTACAACCCTCTTACTGTTAGCAAGTCGTGTGTGGATGTGAAAATGAACTGCTGTGTGTCCTGTTCATAAAGGAAATTGTTTGGAATTGTACTTTAAATGCATCAAATTGTGAGTGATTCTTAAAAATTTCCCAACATCAAAACTTAATTGAATGTTTCTGTTGACGCAACTCAAATGGATGAAAACATACCCAAGAATAGAGGCGAGCAATTATTCGTGTACCTTGGACACTTTTTGCATGAGCAATGGTGCACCTTTCTCATGCATCACTGCACTCGATTAGTGGTAGCGTATTGTGATACATATGGTAACGTGGGGATAGTATCGTGATACGAATCGTATTGTGAGAAAATGTAGCGTTGCAGCCTTTTAACAAGCTCTCAAGCCACCAGTCAAATTCTGTAAAGAATTTGATACTGTTATAGCCAGGAACCAGTTTAGCCATTAAATAGTCTATCTCCTATGTTCAGTTTCAATCATCAGGAATATTTCGGTAGAATCTACAAAATACCATAAACATACATTTTCTTTGAATCAGTGCAAGAAATGTTTCTCATTCAGGACTTGGTTTTGCCAAATCTTTAATAAATTTTCCACTACTATTAACCCTTTACCCAACGTAACAGCCAAAACTGGCCAGTGCTATTCTCAAAAATTGCCAATTAGTCTTCATTATTTTTTCATTTTTTGTCTAAAAACATAGTTTATGACCCCTCGTTGGAATGAGCTCATTGAGCTCATTCCAAGGAAGGGTCATAACCTATGTATTTTTATACTGTACCAATAACCCTGACATAGCTGGTGCTAACTCTTAAAAATATAGGGCCAAACACAAATTTTGCCCCCCAATCCCCAAAATTTGCATCTAAAACCAAAGAAATCATGTCCTGAATGACCCTCCATACTTCACCTCTACTGCGCATGCGCAGTGTCAAGGACGTCCCGAAATTGGCGCCATTAATCATTCTTTGTTTTGCCCTTCATCAGTTAACATCTGACTGATCTTTGTGCTTGTAAATCTCAGTTTAAATGATGCCAGACACATAAATATTAGTGAAATGGTGATTCTAAGGAGGATATAGAAGGAGGAGAGGAAAAATGAGTGACAGAAAATAATCAGGGCTGTAACTTAAAATTTTTTAATGAAATTATGTTAAGTTACCTATTTTCGAGGCAACAGCCTGTTGTGGTCATTCTTGTTATTAAGTTACACTGCTTGTTCAGTGTTTTCCTCTCTCCCTTTCCTTTAAGTCCCCTCTTGCTATTCTCCCGTGCTTTTGGCATATTTTCTGTAATATTATTACTAAAATTTCTTGGGAGTTTTAGCTGGATAACAGAATGAATTCTGTTCTTTTCCCCATGTTTACGTCTTCACCTATGGGTGGTTAGGCGTAGTGTTCTGCATCTACCATCTGATGTTCTGCAGTTTCTTCCCTGAAAGTCTCTGTTTTGCATCAGATAGTGTATTATTGGTAACTGGTTGGTATCGGGCCAGGGTGCCTGGAGTCTTGATCTGGTGTTTTTACACTTATTGTTTACATTTCCAACAGCCCTCTGTGTGAGGGGGGATTTCTTGAAAATAATATCTTGATGTTAATTTATTCATAACTAGATACATTATTATTGTTCGTAAGTGTTGCATAAATTGTTTAAAATATTTTTAGAATTTTTGTCCACACTTAGGCTTGGGATCCATTGGGGCTCAACGTTACTTTTCAGAAACTTGGGCTGTTCTGAAAAAATATTTTTTCAAAATTTTTTTGATTCAATTATTTTTTCTATGTTAATGGATCTTGTTATTATGTATTTTGATTGTCAGGGGTTGGTGCGAGTACTAGGACTTTGTTTTCTTTTCACATTGAAAGGATATTGTTCAATTGTAATAAGAGGAAATCTTCCTCTGACTTTCATAATCATTGTATAATGTAGTCAGTGTACTCGCACTAACTCCTGTTCTGTATGTGTTAATTTCGATGACAACATGGGAAGCGTGTGTCACGGTATGTTAGTGGGGAATTGGCCATTCCGGTCCTTTCCCCGCAGGGTCACTCTACTTTATCAAGCTCTATTTCAGACGATCATGATCAGGGTGATGTATCCGTGATGTCTTCCAAAAGTGTGCCTCCGTCGTCACAATTAATGAAGAGCTAGCAGAAAAGTGCTCATGTAATACGTCAATTGCCTAAGAGGACCCTAGTAGGTTCGATGGCCTTTGACGTCCGCTAGCTTGCCCGGTGTAGCGTCCATTCATCGAATGGTTCGGCAGCCGGGTTCATCCGTTGCGGTCTAGAAAGGAGTTTTGGGTGATGCGAGCACTATAAAATAACCAAGTGCACACCCAGTGACGGCGGATTAGAGGGGAGAACGGAGGAAGCCTTTTAGTCCGGTTCATAGCTCGTCCAGGCCCATCCGGGCTGCGAGCGAGAGAGGCCCCTCTCTCGTACATCAACATCTGGCCCCAGATGTTGTGGTACAAAATGTCTTGCATTCGGAGCATACGTCCGCCGCTCGGGGCGCTCCGTTATATAGACAGTCCGGAGAGACTGTCAATAAGGCTTCCTCATTCTCATGGCAGCGCACACGACCGCACCTTGGCTACGTGACCTCCGATATCCAGTCAACTTCGCCAATCAGAGAATCCTCGGCGACCAGGTCACGCCATCCGATAGCCAGGGACTCGAGGCCTGGAGACTCAGGACGTTCGCATAAGAAAGTATGCGGGAGTCAACGTACACAGAGCTTCCAGTGGCAAAGCATCGTAAGACCGCTTCTGCACAGGCCTCGGTGACGGACATGCTATCCCAAATAGCACAACTTATCGCAGCATCCCAGCAACGACAGAATCTCTGTCGCATAATGTAATATCCGACGACGCTGGGTCGGGACGCTCTGCGGAAGCATCAGGTGCGGACGTCCGAAAATTTCATATGGTCCGACGGGATCCCGAAAGGGTTTCGGAGGTTTTCGAGCTTTCCCTTTCGGAACAACATAAGCTGCTGTATGTGTCATCCGACTTCATCTTCTAGAGGTTCTTCGTCGGACCAGAATGCTGCGATACCGGATAAGAAACTGATAGCGTCGGTGGACTTAGAAATTTTTGGTTCGGTTCAGGGACATCGTCCCTCAGTTCCGACACAGTCCAATAATGTCTTAGATACTTTCGATTTATTGAACGACGCTATATATATTTTTTATATGCTTGCTATTTACAAGCATGTCTGGTTTCTTGTTCACAAAATTACTGAGATGTCTTTCAAAAGTGTGCCTCTGTCGTCATAGTTAATGAAGAGCTAGCGGCAATTAGTGCTCATGGATTACGTCAATCGCCTAAGAGGTCCCTAGTAGGATCGACGGAGTTGACATTCGCTAGCTCACCCGGTGTAGCGTCCATTCATCGAATGGTTCGGCAGTCGGGTTCGTCCGTTGTGGTCTAGGAAGGAAATTTGGGTGATGCGAGCACTATAATAGACTTTAGTACTCACCCAGTGACGACGGATTAGAGGAGAGATCGGAGGAAGCCTGTTAGTCCGGTTCCTAGCTCGTCCGGTCCGTTCGGGCGGCGAGCGAGAGAGGTCCCTCTCTCGTGCAACAACATATGGGACCGGATGTTGTGGTACAGACATTTCACATTCGGAGCGTATGTCCGCCGCTCGGGACGCTCCGTTATATAGACAGTCCGAGTGACTGTCGATAATGCTTCCTCATCCTCACAGCAGCGCACACGACCGCACATTGGCTACATGACCTCGAGTATCCGGCCAGCTTCGTCATTCAGTGATTCCATGGCGAACAGGTCACGCCATCCGGTAGCCAAGGGACACGAGGCCTGCATACTCCAGTCGCTCGCATAATAGAAGTATGCACGGGGTAACGAACACGGAGCTTCCAGCGGCAATGCATCGTAAGACCGCTTCTCCACAGGCCTCAGTGACGGACGTGCCATCCAAAATAGCACAGCTTATCGTAGCATCCCAGCAAACGACTGATTCTCGGTCGGATCAGGAATAATCTGACGGCGCTGGGTCGGTGCGCTCCGCTGTTGCATCAGGTACGGACGACCGAACACTTCATAGGGTCCGACAGGATGGCGAAAGGGATTCGGACAATTTCGAGCTTTCCCTTTCGGAACAACAGAAGCTGCCATACATTTCCTCCGGCATTATCTTCCAGAGGTTGTTCCGTCGGACTACATTGCTGCGATGCTGGATAAGAGACTAATAGCGTCATTGGACATGGAGTTTTGGATCGGTTCAGAGACATTGTCCCTGAGTTGCCGACGCAGTCCAATAATGTCTTTAGAACATTCGAATTATTGAACGACGCTATATATAAGCTTGCTATCAACATGCTAGTCTAGTTTCTTCTCCGCAATGCTCTATTCTGCCTTTCGTAAATTCTAGGAAATAATTTTTTATTGGCAGAACTGGGCTTACTGAGAGTTCCTTTGCATCTAAGACGGCGAGGCTGAAGACTGGGAATAATCTTTTTCGCCGTCTATGTCAATTCCAACCACGATGTTGGAAACGACAATGATGTATAATAGACTTAACTTAGACGCTTTTTCATATGTACACCACCTTACTGAGATGTTATCATTACGTCTTCAAGAGAAAGAATTCCAGGATATGATCCTCAATGAGATTTCTTTCAGGGGCAGTAGTTTTTCCACGTATAACTCTGCCCTTCAGTGGCAACCTGGAGTTGGTTAGACGTGACGCAGCCCTAGCTACAACCACGCGCGTGGATAGTAAGGTGAAGAACGCTCTCAGAGTCGCTTCGGTCTCGGAGAAGCTTCTCTTCGACGGCAACTTTTCAGCAATCTTGAATTGCTCGATATACACGTTCTCTTGTCTATCAAGTGTAACAAGAGATTCAGACGTAGGCAAACATTCGGTGGTTGACTCAGAGAGTTCCACTGTAGTTGCCGGATCCGAGTTTTTCAATTATGACGGATGCCAGTCAAACAGGTTGGGACACAATTTTGATCCCAACGGATTCGAAGTGCCAGGGTCTTTGGGTTCCGCAGTTTTTAGGCAAGGTATAACTTCCAAGGAAGAATATTATGTTGGCTTGCACTACGTCATTGGATGAAGTTTATTCAGAAACGCATGTTCAATCCTGTCCGATAATACGACAGTAGTTGCGTATATCCGGAACCAGGGAGGCACTCATTCGGTTCCGTTATTGATTTTAACGGAAAGAATCCTTCTGTTTGTTATAGAACACCAAGTTCTGTTTCGGTTCGTCATATTCTCGGTCGTCGGATCGTATTAGCAGACTCCCTTTCACGTAAGGGTCGTTTGTTGCCGTCGGAATGGACTCGCAACAAACAGGTATTCAGTCAGATTTGCTATCAATGGGAGCGCCCAGTGATAAAATTATTTGGGACACTACTCTCTAATCAATTGTAGACGTATGTGTCACCATGTCCGGATCCCCAAGCATTTGTAGTTAACGCTCCATCGATCTAGTAGGACGCGATGATAGGATATGCGTATCCTCCAGCGCTGTTGATTCAGCAAGTATTGCTAGAATTATTCATTCACAATACAATTCTGTTGGTAGCATTTACTTAGATGTCTGCTGTGGGACTTACCGCGGAAACTTCCTCCACGAAAGGATCTTTTTTCGCTGGGGAAATCGTGTCAACTCTATCACAACCCACAAGGTCTCAACCTTCACGTATTCCGTTGTGCGGTCCTTCTTGCATGGCAAGCATTGTACAGGACGAGTAGTGGACGCGATTCCTAACTGTAGAAGGACCTCCTCTTCGCTATACTATGCGGCTAAAGTGGAGGGTCTTCCGTCATTGGTGTAGGGATCTTTATGTTGATATTTTTGATCCCTCCATACCAGACATTGCAAACTTTCTAGTATACTTGTTTAACGAGATCATCTGCAGCCAGTTACTTTCAAAGGTTATAGGTCTATGTTATCTGATACCTATGCACACCATGATAGTTTACAATTGAGCCTAATGTCTCTTTATCTAAGTTAGTTTGAAACTTTTCGATAAGAGACCTAGAATCGTTAGATTAATTCCTATTCGGAATTTAGCTTGGGTTCTTATTAACTAAAGCAACCATTTGAACCCCTTGAGACAGTAGTTTCAAATTCTGGCCTTATAAGACAGCAATTCTCTTAGTCTTCTCTTCTGTTGAAGAGTCAGTGAGCTTCATGCACTATCGGTGGACGATTCTCACTTTCGTAGTATCGGAAACTCTATTACCTTTACTACTAATGTTGTATATTTAGTTAAGAATCAGGCTCCTAATGATATCCGGAACCTATTGTTTTTAATGTCCTTCTGTCTTCGAGCGGGCATAGGCCTTTACTCTGTCCGGATAGACCTTTATGTATTTATTAACAGATCTCAGTTTATCAGTAGGACGTAAAGCTTCTTCTGACTCTGATGCCTAATAGAAAGGTCATTACGGTCCATTCTATTACTTAATGCTTTCAGTTAACTATCGGTACTGCTTAGGATAATCTATCCTTAACTCAGATTTCGGCTCATGAAGTAAGAGCTCTTCTACATCTTGGGCTGACGTATAGTATTGCTATTATAGATTAAGTAGGCTGCATATTGGTCTCAGCCATCCACATTCATGAATTTTTATCTCAGAAATATCGAATCCATTTCTGGAGGCCTGCATTATTTAGGTCCATTATCAGCTGCTCAAAATGTCGATCACTTAACAATTGCAACTATAGCTATGTAGGCTTTATGTTTCGGCAGTGACTCCATCCTGCTGCCCTCTTCGCTCTGGGCTATTTGACCCAGGGCAAGAAAAAGGGGGGGGGGGAGGGTGTTTACTTGGGTCACCTGTTTTATTATGAAAACAAGGGGATACCTCCTCCGGAGTCAGTAATTCTGAGCTGTTACTGGGATGGTTTCTTAAGTGAAAGTTATGTTTTAAAATTCATTCATGTCATAGTTTTAAAGTATAGCTTTTTGAATATGTCACATGTCAAACGGGTGTTATTATACTATCCTCGGACACTTTTAAAAGAGCATAAAGAGTCTCATTTCTTTGGACTAACTTTATTTATTGGCTTACTTTAAAAATAATTAGTATAAGAATTATACTGGATATTAATAGAGAACATGGATGTTATGATGCTCAATTATAGAAGGTATTGTGTCTTTCTAATTTATCATAAATAAGAAAGATACTCGTGAAGCCTATTTCTCCTTTTCTCCTCCAGGAGATGACTCTATTTTATATAGTTGAGCTTATTGGATTTTCCTCTATGTCCTGGGCCCTCCAGCCTTTTTACTATTCAGCTATGTCTGGGTCATTGGTACAGTATAAAAATCTTAAAAAATTTATAGTAATTTATATATTTTTTATACTTACCAATGACCCAGACGGGGATGGCCCTCCCAGGAGTTGGGAACTCATACCTCCCCGCTGAGGACATAGCGCTTACCAGGCACTGATGGTAAGAATGATTAATGGCGCCAATTTCGGGACGTCCTTGACACTGCGCATGCGCAGTAGAGGTGAAGTATGGAGGGCCATTCAGAACATGATTTCTTTGGTTTTAGATGCAAATTTTGGGGATTGGGGGGCAAAATTTGTGTTTGGCCCTATATTTTTAAGAGTTAGCACCAGCTATGTCTGGGTCATTGGTAAGTATAAAAAATATATAAATTACTATAAATTTTTTAAGTTTTGAGACAAAAAATTAGTTATTCAAGAATTTTTTTTGCAAGTGTCCTCTGCTTTTCATGTTAAGTAAAGGGTTAAACATGTTTGTTTTCTAAATAATTATACATGAAAACTTGCCACAGCTTTTGTTCTTTCTTAACCTTTTACCTAACTTGAAAGGCAGACAACACTTACAAACCAAATTATTGAATGACTAAATTGTTTCATTTTTTGCATCAAAAACATAGCTAATGCCCCCCTCAATGGAATTAGCTCAACAAGCTCATTCCAGCAAAGTGTCAATAGAAATGCTTTTGAGACAAAAAATAAAAAAATAATGAAAATTGAATGGTGATTTTTGTGAATTGCATTGGCCGGTTTTGACTTTTACATTGGGAAAGGTTTAAGTGACTCTTCAGTTATACATGCATAGTACAGTTGAATCCTCTTAATTGAATATCCATTTTGCCAGCGAAAATTATTCAATTAACAGGAGTATACAATTAACAGGGATTTGGTCAGTTTCCTGTGTTCTGGAGGCAAACTGAGCATTTATTCTATTATATCTTGTTTGACAGAGCTCATAGAGTTCTGTCAAACAAGATATAATAGAATAAATGCCTGTATTGAATGTAGTGAGGCCAAAAAGGTCAATAAATAAGGGGAATTTGGTGTGTGTCACAGTAATTTTTAGCTGCGACTAGCAGCTCTATAAGTGGCAATGCCCATCTGTCGGTCTGTCTGTCTGTCTGTCTGTGACCAACGAGTTTCAAAACTCAATAACTTTTGAAATACTTGATGGAATGACTTTATATTTGGCATGTAAGTGTGTCTTATTGATGTCTTGCCACTGTTCAATGCATGTGTTGTTCCAAATATTTTTCTTGGAGTTATGGCCCTTGATGGACTTAGAATTTTGTGAGATTGCACCACCCGTCGCAGCTATGGCATCGATGTCGCGATTTTTTCGACATATTACAAAAATTTATATACAATTAACAGGAGTTTACTCTACAACCCATATGCAATTAACAGATCAAATTTATACTGAAGATATGGTAAATGGTTTTGTGTTTGAAAATTATATTCAATTAACAGGGATGTACAATTAAGAGATATCCAATTAAATGGGCTCCACTGTACATCATGCAGTACCGGTAGTATTTAAACTTGTCCCAAATACTTTATCACAGCAAAAAATGGTTTACCAAAGTCCAAATATGCAGAAAGTACATTTTAAAGTCATATATATGAAATCAATTTTGTGCTGGGTTACTTAACATTAGTCAGAAAGTCAGTTAGTGTAAGAATGAAAAAATTAAACTCTATTAATATTTTATTCACTGCTGTTTTGAAAACCCCTTTGAACTTGACAATTTGACAATAATCAAGAGACTGGAAATAATTGTGGCTTTCCCTCTTTGACGTCACATAACAAACCAAAACCAATAAGGGAAAAGGGAATCTAAAGCTAAATTTATGTCATTGACACATATGGGGGAGTTTTGTTGGCCAGGAACTCAAACTCTTGATCTCGCCGCTGGGTCGTATATTTACTTATCCTAATGGACTCATCAGTATATGCCTAGAGATGTCTCGACCTCAATACACCATCTCAGAAACTTGAATGGTAGTAATAATCAATATGTATTTTAGTTTTTTTCTCCATTTTATTCACCTATTGAGATGTGATGTCAGCATCATGAAATACTGTAGACAACCAGTTGAACGCATTGTATTTTTAGCTCACCTGAGCAAAGCTCAAGGGGAGCTTTACTAATCACTTTCTGTCCGTTGTCCATCCATCTGTCGTCCGTCCATCTGTCAGCCATCTGGCATTAACATTATCTACTTCTTCTCACGAACTGCTGGACCAAATTCAACAAAATTTGTTGTGCATGTTCCCTATCATATGTCAATTCAAGTTTGTTCAATTCAAGTTGACCTGCCCCTTGGTAGGGCCACGCCCAAAAAGTGAGCCTAAATCTTAAAAATCTTCTCATGAAGACTTGATATTAGGTGTGCAGCTTCCTTTTGAGGTGTAGACTCAGATTTGTTCAAGAGAAGTTCTGGGAGTTATATTTGCCCCGCCCAAAATTTCTATTTTCCAAACCAAGAGGCTGATTTGAACCAAATTTGACATGAGGTTTTATTAGGACATAAGTAGTTAATTTATGCCCCAAAAAATTTCCCTGTCACCCCATGGGAACTGCAGGAGCTAAAAATAGAAAAAAATTAAAACACACATATCTCCAAAACTACATGGCACTGAGAATTCTTATTTGGTATGCCGCTTCCTTAGGACCAACAGAATGGCATGGTAAAATAAAATTGCTATCAGTTTGATCATGGGGAATTTTTTGGGGACTTTGAAAAAAAAATTTTTTTAACACTGTGGGTAATGGGAAAAACATTTAAGACTACTTTTCTTCCAAACCACCACTCCAAAAGCTTTCAAATTTCATATATAACATCTTTGGAAGATTGTTTCACATGTGTTTATTGAAATCAAATCCCTGGGTCCATATTTGGGCTCTCTATGGGAGCCCAAATGTTTAAATTAGTGCAGTATGAGGAATATTCTTTAAAAATCTTCTTCTTCAGATCTACCAATAAGAATCTTTTGATATTTGGTATGCAGCATCCTTAGGGGTGTGAGATTCAAGTTTGTTCAAGCCAAGTCCCTGGGTTCATATTTAGGCTGAAAATTTGGGGTCCTGGTCCGGACTCGGAAATTTTGGACCAAAATCTGGAAATGAGTTTTTTGGGGTTTTGGTCAATTTTAAGAAGAAGAAGAAAAAATTTTAGTCTGAAAATATTTTGTTTGGGACTTCGAAAGTTTCTGAACAAAAATAAAAAAATTCTGTTTTTTATGCGTTTATCTCAATTTTGGGACGTAAAAGTGCAGGAACTGAAAATAGAAGGTAAATCCTGTGTATTGTGTGGGCACAATTGCTTCATCTAGTTGGTATATGCTTTTCTTAGGAGGGGCATATACAGCTTATTCAAGTCAAGTCAAGTCCCTGGTTTGATATTTAGACTACCATGTCAGGTGAGCGCCCTCAGTTCCCCTGGGGCCTCTTGTTTCTTTAATGTTATGTACTCTGCTGGAAAACGGTGCTGATCTTGTACCAATTGCAGGCAGTAAATCCTGTACTATCTCGGCTCTACCGATTCTTATATTCAGCTGCGCACTACATACATTTTTAATGGGCAAACTTAATTGAAATGGCCAGCTATCAAAGAGATTCTTGAGAGTCAGTGTTGAATATAGAATAATCGGTAACTGCTGGTTTTTAACTGTCCTAATCGGCCGATGCCTCCTAACTGGCTGGTTCCGATTTCCAATTCCGATTATTGATTCATCACTACTAGCCACCAGTGCTAAGTCAAAGTACTACCTTATTATGAGCGAGCAAAAAGAAGTAGAATTTTCTGAGTCTTTAAGAATATTTCCTCCTCCCTCCCCATGGGAACCCCGGGAAGTGAAGCAGTGCCTGTTCACTGCAGTGAATAGGCTCTGTTTTACTGGTAAAATAGGACCCAGTCACCCATGTTTGGGAGGTGCAAACCCTCTCTAAAATGGGCAACATGGCTTATTAATGCTCATCCCTGGTCTTGAGTTGATACTCATGTTGTGGTCATGATTAGCCATTGTGCAAAAATATGTGACCTTAAACACCAATAAATAAATAAATAAATAAATAAATATAAATCAGGACATCTCCAAATCTTTGATGAGGATCTAACAAACATTTTGCAAAAGTTATTCTAAAAGTTATTGTTGAGACAATTCTTATTCTCCAGGTCTTTAAGAACAGAAGTTATGACAAGGAGCAAAGGAATAGTTTGCAAGAGTCACAGTTCATTCTCATTGTATTCCTTATGAGCATCATTTGTTAACCCTTTACCCAATACATGGGAGTGTGGTGGCTTAGTGGTTACGGCATTCCGCTTCAAACCGAATGGTCCACGGGTGACTGTTGTGTCCTTGGGTAAGCCTCTTAATCCCGATTGCCCATGTGGGGGCACAGTGGCGCTGTGCACTAAGTTGTACTCCACTATGATAGTGCACTTGGCTTCGACCAATGCTAACCCTGCTTGTGTGGAGTTAGTACGTTGTGGAGCTGCTCGGTGGTTCTGTCTGAGTACTGTGGCTTCCTCCACCTGTAAAACTCTGACATGATGTGACCCTGGCTGTCGAAAGTGCCAGTAAAGCCCAATAAATAAATAGAAAAATAAATAAATAAATAAATAAATAAATAAATAAATAAATTACTCAATGCACACCCAGGCCTGAAAATAAGCAGTATGACATTTGCAGAATGAGGTCTCCAGAGGCTGAATTTGATGATGCTTTCCCATATAGTGGGCCAATTTATCCTTTAGGTACCTCTTTCTGTTTAGTTTTGAGACTCTGATTCAGATTGAGATTCACAAAGGGTAAATTTAGTGATGCTACCCTGCTGTGCTCTGGGGACCTCATTTTGCAGATGACAGTCTGCTTATTTTCTGGCTTGTGCACACCTAATCAGAATTGATAAATTCGTATGTTTTTTTTTCCAATACCAAAAATATCCAGCAAATGAGCTCATTCCAGTGAGGGTCATGCAGGCCTGGTATTCTTTAGGAGTGCAGGTGTGCTGCACGCCTACCGCATGCCTAGAAAAAATTGAGGAGGGCAATTTTTTGCACCCCTTGATTTTCTGGACCTGTTTGGGACTTAAAATCTATTATCATTTTGTCCCCTGAGTTCCAATGTGTTCTCTGTGCCTACTGGAACAGAGAACACATTGGCAAGCCTGAAAATAAGCAATCTGACATTTTCAGAATGAGGTCCCCAGAGGGTGAATTTGATGATGCTATCCCATACAGTGAGCCAATTTATCCTCTGGGAACCTCTTTCTGTTTAGTTTTGAGACCCTGATTCAGATTGAGGTTCACAGAGGGCAAATTTAGTGATGCTACCCTGCTGTGCAGGGTAGCATCACTAAATTTACCCTCTGGGGAACCTCATTTTGCAGATGACAATCTGCTTATTTTCTGCTTATTTTCTGGCTTGCACATTGGAACTCAGGGGGCGATTTGTCAATGTTGCATCAAATCACATTAATTCATGACCCATTCTGTGTTGCATTTCGATACATTTGAGTGCAGAAGACAGTCACATAAGAATTGAATGCAACATTTTGAATAATGCGAAGATATGTGTGCCAATTTTTCCTGTGTGTAGCTGAATGTAGTACAATTTTTCAGTCACAATATTAATACCTTGAAGTAAATGTAACCAAAATAGCGTACAGGTTTTTGCATTGAAAATTTCAGGTGCAATTGCACTCCTAAGCAATCTGAGGAGAGCAATTGTTTTGCACTCCTGGATTTTCTAGATTGCCAGGCCTGGTCATGTAGAATGGTTTTGTTGAAATTTTATGAGAAAAAAATTTCTTTCTTTACCTAAGGAATTGACCACATGCTAATTGTGTATTAGCATTGGATCAATTCCTTAGGTAAAGAGCTAAAATCGACTCTTGCATTAATTTTATGTTCCAGATGCCTACTTTCACTATATAAGTACAAACCCCCATATCATTTTATTTCAGTTTCAACACAAATGGAAACAATCTCAACGACAGAATCAGAATGTCAGACAGAACCGTCTCACATCAGTCATGACCATAGGTATGCTAATTGTAAAGGATTGAAAAACACCAAGGATGTTGGAGTAGCAACCGAGCTTTCATTGAATATTGATAAAAACGATGTAGTCAGATTTGTGGAAATTATCAAGAAATCACCCACAAAGCCGGCTGCTTCAGATCAAAATTGTGAGAATAATGAAAACAGGGAAAAAATATCAATGGAAAGTAAAAAGCCAACTGAAGGGATCAAAAGATATTCTACGAGAGGTAAAATTCTTGATTTCACTACTTTAGCAACTGGAATGCAAACAAAAAAGAATAAAGGAAAGACAAAAACAGAGAATAAGGAATGCATAGAAAAAGAAGTTGTTAAAACACACAAGGAGGTTGACAAAATGAGGACTAAGAAATTTGATGCTGATCTGATTCAAGACGTCAAAGATAATCAAGTAATCATCAAGAATATAAACAGTATTGAAAACAGTAAGATTTCTGATTTTTTGAAAAAAAAATTGTGTGCTGCAGATGGAACTCAACAGGTGACGAGTCAACAACAAATGCCTTCCATATCAACTAACATTAGTCCTACATCTTCTTTATGGAATACCGAGATTCTAAAATTTATCAAACCATGTCACGTTCCTCTACATTCAATAAAGTCACATTCTGTAATGCCTACTAGTGGGTCAAATAAAGAACTAACAAAATCCAGAAAATCTCTACTATTAAATAAAGGTGCAACAGAGACGTTAACTTCTTCAAAACTTGACAATATCTTCGAATGCCATAAACAATGTAATATGAAATTACAGAATGAGAAAATAAATGATGCTGGAAAAAATGTTTCTGATGCTAGTGTTGAGGTACATTTAGTGTCAGAAAATGAGTCAACTGATGATGATGAAGATCCTGAATTAGATGAAGATGAGAATTGTGAATGGCATCCAACCATGGAGCCGAGAAGTGATGTTATAAAACAGATACGTAACTTAAAATGTTCATTTTCAATTTCTGATAAGATTAAATTGCCCACAGTTGTATATGAACCTCTTTTGAAGAATAAAACAACAAACGTGTTTCATCCCACTAAATACAAAAGAGGCTCCCAAAGAAAAAGACCTCAAATTAAAGTTGAGAATCAAACTCCAAGGAAGAGAACAAAAGCACAAGATGAAAGGGAACGAAAAGAAATTCGGAATGATCAAAAGAGAATTAAACAAAAAAGTATGATGACTTGTAAGTTATGTGATTATACAGGCTCTGAATTTTCTGAAATAACGCAACATATGAAAGAAAAACACCAAATTCAAGAGCCTCTTAGATGTGATGTTTGTGAAAGGATTTTTCAACTCCGGGCACATCTGCATTTTCATATGAAGGGAAAGCATGGACCTTTTCAGGAAGCTACAGGTATTTGTGATCTATGTGGCAAATCGTGTAAGACAGCTAACAGGTTGGCATGGCATAAAAGTTTCTTCCACGGCATTCATAAAAAGAAAAATCCATTGCTTAAAATGTATGAAAGAAAAGAACTACAAAAAAATGATGAAAAGAATGACACAAGAAAACAGTGTCCGCATTGTGGTAAGAAGATGAATGAATGTAATATAGCTACACATATACAAGCAATACATACAAAAGATAAACCAGGAACCTGTCAGATTTGTGGAAAATTCTTTCAGCATAAAAGATATCTAAAAATGCATTTAAAGAGACATACTGGTATTAAAAATCATATCTGTCAGGTTTGTGGTATGAAATTTATGGAGAGTAATACTCTCAAAGATCATATTGAAACTCACAAGGCTGAAAGTGAAAGACGTTATCGTTATATTTGTAATGTATGTGGAAAGAAGTTTTTAAGCAAGTGTAACTTTAAAGAACATGAAAATATTCATACTGGCTCCAAGCCACACGTTTGTAGTGAATGTGGAAAAGGATTTGGAAATAAAAATACTCTAGAGAAACATAAAATCTATATCCATACGACCGAAAGACCATTTAAATGTCTTCACTGTGAAAAATCATTCAAGTTTAAGGAGAAATTAAGCAATCACATGGTTATTCATACAGGTATCAGCAAATATACATGTACACAGTGTACTAGACCAATGGCTACATTAACCAATTTGAAAAAACATATGAAAAAGTGTAAGGGTCCAAAGTCTTTGTTGAGCAAAAGTACAAAATCCAAGGTCGGTGTTACTCAAATATTTGAGACAAATATGTCGGCGAAAGTAATTCCTTCAGCAGCTACCAGTATCTCTGACCTCTCAGGTGAAACCAGTTACATCATGGAGAGCAATAATGCCTTTTCTGTTCTAGAACAGAACAGTTTATCAGAGGAGGTACATTCTGCAGATAATGAGGTCTTCATGTGTAGTGAGTGCCAGGAGACCTTTAGTAGTTTGGATGATGCACAGCAGCATGTAGTGATGTGTCAGTATCAGGTTCAGAATCAGCTGGCCAGTGATAATGTGGTGTTTACTTTAGAATTGAAAGGCAGTGACGTTGAAACAAATATACCTGGCAATGAAAGTGAAGAGGTTATGCCAAAGGAAATGGGTGATGAGGCATGCACAAATATTGCTGAAGTTAGTTATCAAGGAGATGCTTTGACATACACTGCAGTTTCTTCAGTGATGGAAGAAAGTGTGCAAGTTGATATAGACACATTTCAGTGAATACAGTGTATCTCACTCAATAGCATGCTGGGTAATCGAGTACCCAGGTTAACCCTTACCCCTCTGAACACTGACATGAAATATTAAATTTCAAACAACAAATTTTTCCCATAATGCAACTCCAAATTTAACCAATTCAGTTTTGTTTGGTAATGCTCAATGAGATGTGTCAAACAAAGATGAATTGGTTGAATTCCTTGTTGCATTATGGGAAAAATTCGCTACTGGAAAATTAGCTATTTTAACATACATATTTGCAGAGGATTAACCCTTTACGTAACCTGAAAAGCAGACGACATTTGCAAACAAAATTCTTGAATAACTAATTTTTTTCATTTTTTGTCTCAAAAACATAGGTTATGACCTCTCCTTGGAATGAGCTCAGTGAGCTCGTTCCATTTGGGGGGTCATAACCTATGTTTTTGGGACAAAAAATAATGAAAATTAATTGGCAATTTTTGTGAATAGCCTGTATAGGCAGCCAAGACTTGTCTAAAAGCAACTTCAAAGCTACAGCTGTGGACTGTCAGTGTGTAGCAGAAATGTGCAAACAATCTCCAGGTCCTCATGAGTTAAATCAGGGTTTAACTGGTGGAGTGTTGAATTATTTTTCCAGGGTGTTTTTATTAATATTTGTTTATACCATGCTCACCTATGTTCCTTCCTGTGGAAAGCCTGCATGTTAAATTTTAACTTTTAACCCCACAACCGATGTAATGCTTCTACTGCGATTAAACTGTTTTCAGAGGGAATTCAAATATAAAAATTTACACCTACAGTTAAAACTAGAAGTCCTGTCACGAACTGTGCACTTATCTAGGCTTAATTGCACGTAGGAATTGCACGCAATTGCCATATCGAATGGCATCCAAAGCACGGCAGGTTCTCCTGTTTACTCATAGCAAACACTGGCAATGTTTCTGCCAATGGACCTCCGGGTTACCTGGAAGTCCATTGGCTAAAACATTGCTTCTGCACAGCCCATATGTTCAAAATTTGATAGCCTTACTATGGTCATAACGCGGTAGATTAATGCGCAGATAGACGTGCTATTTGTGCGCATTTCATGACAGGACTTCTGGTTTTAACTGTATAGTAGGAAGTACATCCAAGTTGACCTTGGACATGACCCAATTTGCCAACTTTGATGCATTCACACTTGCAATGTTTCATTCAAACATACAACGTTTCGCAGTACTATCTACTGAGTGCATTGACTTATTAAGTTTAAGGGGACGTCCAACCTAACTTTGGTCAAATTTCATGTAATTTTCTTTCAAGTCTAAAAAAGGCCCAAAATGAATAACCCCAATAAATTATATACCAAAATGCTTGGAATGAAACATAGAACATGTGGAAACTGAAATTTGCCATGGAACTGCTGCCATGTGCAAATAGCACCACCTGAAAGTCTGCTGTGGCATAAGTAAGAGAACAAAATTTTTACAATAAAATACCTCAAAATAAAATAACAGCTGTATTCTATAAACATTTAAGTACATACTCGAAGAAATCTTTTCCTAATTCATGAAAGTAATAAAGATTGAGACCAAATGTTATAAGTGGAGTGCTCACTGATTGAAGGCAGACATTTTCTTTTGTTTATGTTTTGATTTGGGGAGTTCAACAAAGGTCAACTTGAAGGAGTCCAGCAGAAGAAGTATGGAAGGACAAAAGAGTGTCTCCCAATATCAAGATGTATGTGTTACTGTAATGGTTTGGAAAGAAAATTTGATATTCTTCTATGTAGAATACACTGCAAAGTCATACATTGTAGTTGAATAAATATATTTACAAACCCCTTGCACTGTAACCCCGTTTATCAATTTGATAGTGATTAAATTGTTAAATTTGGCTGGTTTATCAATAAGTATATTAGCTTTGTTTAACTCTTGGACACCAATACACTCATGATATCTGTTGGAGAAGAAATAAGGGTAACTGTAACCTGTCACTGCAATAAACCATCTAATGTACTTAAAAGTACATTGTTATTCAAAACACATCAAATCAACCTTACATAACCATTATTGCATGTACTTTCCCCAAGGAGGCTTATTGACATATTGAGATCAGAAGGGCACAGGGTCTCACATATTTTTTTCAAGAACGCAGTACACAAAGCAATCCCCAAAAGATGACAAGTGAACTCCATTTGACACAAAAAATTTCCTGGGGGGGGGGGCGGGGGGGGGGGGGGGGGGGGGGCTCTCTTCCTTGTATGACTCTACCTCCGGCACTCAAGGCATATGCCTTTTTTCTCAAAGTTTAACTCTTTTTTTCTTTTTGAAGATCCTGGCCACACATGTTCCAAACACTATCAGACAGGTAAACCTCCAAATAAGTGTATCTGCAAAAATCATGTTACATTGCAAAACATTCTTTTTAGAGTTTTAGTTCTGGACCTTTCATGCTTCTTACTTCCAACTATAACACTTAATTTATCGATTAATGGGTGAATAGAAAAGTCCTGCCATAATCAGCATTTTGAGTTCCATAAGCCTTCAAAACAGCTCCGATAAAAGTGTCAAACATCAGATTGGTGGCTTCATACAGAATATTCATTAGGTTGTTGCTTGATAAGTAATAGGAACAAAATCTTCATAAGAAAATTCTGTAGCAGTACAATTGAGGGTATTAGCAGGCACTTTGCAACAAATTGTAACAAATCAACTAGTTATAAACAAAATTTTCTAACTCAAAAGAGTGAAAAAGTACTACAACTCTGAAAAAATGTGGGAAGAAACACATGCTACAGCAGCTACACAGGCATTGTTTCCCCATGATGCTCGATCACAACACCAAATATCCTTCACATTGGAGTAGCAATGGTTGAGATACAAGGGAGAATGTTGGTACATGTAATGATGAATGGGTAAGAGGACAGAGGTCACCACTGGCACTGCACGGCCCTAGATGCACTCTTGATTTTCCAACTTCCAGGTCTGGGGCATAATCGCAACACATCCACCTTATCAGTTCATAATTTCAGTAAAATAAAAGAAATTATCAATTTGAATTAATTAATAGATGATGGAAAATATTTGGCTTCCTTCGCCTTCTCGTACTATTTAATTACCACAAACAATATCAGTTTGATGCCGACAAACGAAACTGAACGCATGTGGTTTGGTTAAAAAGTAACTCGCCATGAATAATAAAGAAATTGCGAATATTTCGTTTGTTTAAAAGCCAATTGCAGCTAATATTGACCGTGCATTCGATAATTCGTTTCGGTTTTGACCACACGGCCACGCTGACACTCCGTGACAGCGGTTATGTTTATTGTGATATGCAAATTGGGGGATGGTTTCCGGTGAAGGAGATTTGTCACATTTGTCAGTGTAAAGCGATCATAAAAGACACTGATCGACGCTTGTATTACTATGGTTGGTTGCAAGAAAAAACTAAATTCTCTGCATCGTCCAAGCGCACCTTATTTAAAAGCATGAATGCATCATTTCCAACCCATCTTCAATCGGTCCTTTGCAGACATCAAACATACCCGCCTTCAAATTCCATGGTTACTAGGAAGTAAATAACTTCGCAGCGACAGGGGGAAATTAACACGCTCAATATAGTTCCAGGTCACTTGGAATATACTTTGTGAAAAAGTGATTTCTGAAGCTTTCTGCTTACTTTGTTATGAATATTGCCTTATTTTATGTGTATTGTCCCGATTTTATACACTCGGTTATTTTTTTTACAAGTGGTTCATGTTGTCTTTCTAGTGTGCAATAATTCAGATTTTTTGTCAACAAAAAAGTTCAGACGGCCTGTAAACACGAGAGGGAATTTCGAACCATATTTTGCAGTTATGACATTAACAGCTCAAGTATTTGCTGTCACCTGTTTGCAAATCCGCTCATACATTGTCTCGAACAAATAAGGGGCGTGATCACATCCTTGCATTCTTACGATTGCCCAAATTGAGTATTTCTACAAGAACCGCATCGTAATCACATGACCGGAAAAACATCATTGAAACATGGCCACATCCGGAACATCAAAAATTTGTGTTGGTGTTATTACATTCAAACATCAAAACCCACCAGAGTATGTGTCAAAAAAATGCTTTCTCCGAGTCTGTAGTATGTTATCATTATATTGAGGACAAGGCTTTCGAAATTACCGATTATTTTGTGGTTTTACCGGTTCGTCACTTATGCCATTTGCAAATTAATCTTCTTCAAAATCATAAAATTCACTTTTTTTCCTGAAAAAAATTATATGTACCTTTTCTATGCACTTTACTCATTATTTTGATATATAATTTGCCTTTTCTTACTTCTCTTATCTGTTTCTGAGGCATTGGGAAAAATGTCAACAAATTGACCAAAGTTAGGTTGGACGACCCCTTAAAATACCTACAATTAAATATTTAAAATAAAATTTCAGAATTTTTAATAGTAATTTGACTGAAAAAGCAAGGTAAATTCAATCAACTTTGACGATGTGTCTAGCTGCCAATCAAGCATTCATGTGCAGCCAGAAGGACTGCCCTCTAGAGCAGATGTAAACAAAACAATCCCATGTGTTCGCTCGTCTACTAATTGAAAATGTCGTTTTTTCTCCATTTTAAGTGACAAAGTCGATTATTTAATAAGAGCATGGTATAAACAAAATAAATTGGTACTGATGCCTGGTAATCAGATTTAAACCACTTGTAGAATAAGGGTTTTAACCACTTGGCAGAGCCTCAGGGTTAAATACCTTATACCTACTCCTGGTTTAAATCTGATTACTAGATGAATGGCGGGTGGGCGGGCGTAAACAATTGGTTTCCGAATGATAACTTGATAATGGTTCAGCCCATGTTCATGAAACTTCATAGGTAGGTTGGTATCGGTCAGAGGAAGAACCCTATTAATTTTGGACTTGTTTAGTCAAAGGTCAAGGTCACAGTGACCTTGAACATAGTAAATTGTAAACAATTGGTTTCCAGATGATAACTTGACTACGCTTCAACCCACATTCACGAAACTTCATATGTAGGTTGGCCTTTGTGAGAGGAAAAACCCTATTTATTTTGGACTCACTAGGTCAAAGGTCAAGGTCACAGTGACCCTGAACATAGTACATCAAAACAATTGATTTCCGGATGATAACTTGAGAATGGTTCAACCCATGTTCATGACACTTCATAGTTAGGTTGGCATCAGTGAGAGGAAGAACCCTATATATTTTGGACTCTCTAGGTGAAAGGTCAATGTCACAGTGACCTTCAACATAGTAAATGGTAAACGATTGGTTTCCGGATGATAACTTGATAATGTTTCGACCCACCTTCATGAAACTTCATAGGTAGGTTGGCATCAGTGAGAAGAAGAACCCTATTTATTTTGAACTTGCTAGGTGAAAGGTCAAGGTCACAGTGACCTTCAACATAGTAAATCGTAAACAATTGGTTTTCGGACGATAACTTGATAATGGTTTGACCCACATTCATGAAACTTCATATGTAGGTTGGCCTAGGTGAGTGGAAGACCCCTATTTATTTTGGACTCCCTAGGTCAAAGGCCAAGGTCACAGTGACCTTGAATATAATAAGTCGTAAACAATTGGTTTCCAGGTGATAATTTGACAATGGTTCCACCTACGTTCATGAAACTTCATAGGTAGGTTGGCCTTTGTGAGAGGAAAAACCCTATTTATTTTGGACTCACTAGGTCAAAGGTCAAGGTCACAGTGACCCTTTACATAGTAAATTGTAAACAATTGATTTCTGGACAATAAGTTGATAATGATTAAACCCACTTTTGTGCTGTCACATCTCGACATTGAATCGGTGATCCTATCGGGATTTTTCTCTATATATTTATTTCACAGATGCCATGCTGCCATGGAGTGTGATGGTTCAGTAGTTAGAGCATTGGGCTTTAAAACAAAAGGTCAACGGTTTGATCTTGACATGCAATAACAATGTTGTGTCCTTAGGCAAGACACTTAATCTCAATTGCCCAATTGAGGGAGTGTGGTAGTGCCTTGTTCCAAGACAAACTGCACTTGCCTTCAACCCCTGCTAACTCAGCTTGTGCTGGTTCAGTAAAGCTAACAGTTGCTTGTTGCTGCTTGTTGGTTCTCTCTGGGGTACTCCAGCATCCTCCACCTGCAAATCTGTCTAACACGATGTGACCTTGGCCGTTGAAAGTCTCATTAAACCCCAATAAATAATGAAACTACCAGCATGTTGAGCCTTAATTTAGAGAGATTTTGTTCTTAAACATTATTTTTTCTCACAATTTTTTGAAGAGTGCCAATTTTTTCTACTGCTGAGCAGTGTGAGTTTTGGCACTTTTTAATGACTCCATGATAGTGGCTTATAGCACTCAACCAGTTAATCCCAGCTCTTCAAGGGTCTGAATATCTGGCCTTACCGAATGCAAATGGGGCATTAACTCTTAAACCGCTGAGTATTTTCTAGATATTTTTCATCAAGTCTAGTCATGGCTGCTTTAAAGCAGCCATGACTAGATTTGATAAAAAATTAATCTAAATGTAACACAAGAAATCATTGGTGAAAAAGTCTATTCCATTTACAGGGAGACAATATGATTAAATATGCACAAATTATACTTATTTCAGAGACAAGAGAAACTCTGTGTTGGGTAGGAATAACCGCCTGCAGCATATGAAGAGTTAAAATTCACAATTAAACTGACCAGTTATTCCCTGATCTACCATATAGAGCTCAGTGTTTTTTTTTTTTAGCTTAACTTGACAAAGTTAAGAAAAGCTATTGCCATCACGTGTGCGAAAGTCGGTGAGTCTGTCAGTCTGTTCATACTTTTTTTAGCACAGTCTACACCCAGTAGTTCTTGTCCGATCATCACAAAATTTTGTATGCAGGTTTGAGGTCATATCTAGATGAGAACATCCCCTTCTGGTTGCGATTGGTCAACCGTGACGGCAATTTGAGCCTGGAACCTGAAAACCTTGAGAACAGTCTACAGGTCATATTTAGGGATTTCATTGTAACTTGGTACAATGACTCTGTATAACGTCTAAATGAGAACGTCCCTTTTTGGATGCGATTGGTCAATTGTGATGGGTACACAAGCCTGAAACCTGAAAACCTTTAGCACAGTCTACAGGTCGTATTTATGAAGGGATTTCATTGTAGCTTCGTGGGATGACTGTATAATGTCCAGATGAGAACATCCTATTTTGATTGGGTTCAGTCAACCATGATGGCCGCAGGGGCACATTACCTAGATAACTTTAGAAGTCTACAGCTTGCATTTATGAAGGGATTTCATCACAACTTTGTCGGATAACTCAGTATAATGTCTTGATGAGAACGTCCTATTTTGACCATGGGTCCCTATATGCTATGTTTCAATAAGAATAATTTGAGATGTAGACTGTACTAAAGAATTGAGGCCTGGGTTAATGTGATCATCACAGTTAACATATGTCAACAAAAGTTACCAAGTTACAGTCAAATCATTCCAAAATGAGTCATCCTACCAAGTTACAATGAAATCCTTTCATAAATATAACTTGTAGAATTTGCTAAAGGAATCTAGGTCACGTGAGAGTTTGGCGGTCATGGTTGACTGAGCATGACCAAAATAGGAGAGTCTCATCTAAATATCATACCAAGTTATCCTACCAAGTTACAATGAAATCGCTTCATAAATATGAACTGTAGACTGTGCTAAACAAATCTAGGTCACATGTCAGGGCAGCCATCATGGCTAACCGATCATGGTCAAATGTCTGTACTGGATGTATGACGCCAAAAAGGTTGATAAATAAGGGGAATTTGGTGCGTGTCACAGTAATTTTTTCGACTTATTACAAACATTTATATACAATTAACAGGAGTTTACTCTACAACCCATATGCAATTAACAGATCAAATTTGTACTGAAGGTATGGTAAATGGTTTGTGTTTGAAAATTATATTCAATTAACAGGGATATACAATTAAGAGATATCTAATTAAGTGGGCTCCACTGTATAGGCCACCAAGATTTGACTGGAAACAACTGCTCAGCCACAGGATGTACACTGTCTTTATTATATGACAATGTAATTTAACTGCTAAATATCACTACTGTTGGATGGTCTTTTCCTGGTCCCCAGAAAATCCACAGTGTGGAATCTGATTCCACATCACTATAGTATGACCAACTAGTTACAGGTGCGTTCGAATTTGCATGATTAACTGTTCTGGTTGCAAAGAGTACTTTACTCCAAGATGGAATGGGTGTGCTCGAACGGTGGACCGGATTTGACTGGAAGTTGACAGTTCACTTTGTTACGTATTCATGGAATCGAGGGATTCCCCGGAAGAGTGCACCTGTTAAAAAAGTAAGTGTAAACAAAACTAGTTCTTTTTTACTTCAATCCAATTTACCAAAAAAAAGGTTGGGGGATTGTTAATGCTAGCATTGGCATGCGGTGTTAAACTATAAGTCTTATAATAAACCTTTTATCACTACAGTAAAGTGATCTGGGTCGTCGCATCACGTCGAGTTGAGTAATAATAATAATAATAATGCAATGTTACCGTCTAGAATCCACCGCAGTGCTCTCCGACTTACATTATTACCCCCTGTCATAGGAGTACACACCCTTTGTTCATTGTATGACATCCTCAGCTCAACACATTGGAGTATACTGCCGGTGCTCCACAGACGGGCACTCAAGGCAAGCACCTCAACAGTTCCCTATTTTACACCTAAGTGTACGGTGGGGATTGCACAGTACTAGAGAACATTCCCAACGTCTTCAGCTGGCATGTTTTGCAATGTCACAGAATCACACACTCAAACTTTGCCGATCGCAACCCAGCCACTACTGTGGGAAGCACCCGAATCAATCGCTGAATGGTCACCCATCCAAGGATTAACCAGGCTCAATGTTGCTTAACTTTGGTGATCTAACGAGAACCGGTCTCGCTTCACCAGTGCTCCCATGCTGAGGAGGCAAGATCGCCGGATCAAATAAGCTGCCTGCAGCAGCGGTTATCAGATCACGTCGAGTTGGGGAGGCCTGATAGAGGTCAAATTCAAATCGGGGTTTGGTGCGACATTTTTTGCCAGAGTTATGTCCCTTTTTCAACTTCGGAAAATTCAATTTTTTTTCAAATTCCTCAAATTACACACATTTTGGGGGGGGCATGTGTGGCCAGAGTGGCCTTTTATTCGAATTTTAGTGAGTTTCATGTCTTGTATGCACATGTAGACCACATGTTCCAACAGAGGCTTTTGGTGGTCTTCCTGATGGAAGTTACAGTACCTTGACAGAGGCGTCTGTGAAGTTTTGGCTGCCTATAAAGTCACTCTGTTACCTTATTATGAGGGAGCAAAATATAAGGAGAATTCTTCAAACCTTTAAGGACACATTAGAATCAATGCATAGACAAAACTACATGTATGTTTCAGTGAGTCGTTTTGTATTCAATGAGTCAGATGTGCGTAGGAAGAAAACGTCGAGACCTAAGGTCGAGACGTTTTCTTTCTACGCACATCTGATGAATTGAATACAAAACGACTCATTGAAACATACATGTGGTTTTGTATTTATTACATGACCCAAGCACCTACTGACCTAATTTTCTTTTCTATCAACGGTGGTAAACACCATGCACTTTATGCAGTCGCATTGCATGAAAAAAGTCCTGGTTGCACGCCGTATTGCATAAGAGAGACTGCATGGGCATGTAATAAAAGAATCAAATGGATATTTGTGAGAATCAGATTTGATTCTCATTGTTTTCCTTGCGAGAATTGATTCTTATTCGCGCATGAATTTTAAGCTCTGAACACGATTGATTCTACAGCTTTGTGGGGAGGAAAGTAGGCAGAGAATTACGACCCAGTCGTGATCAAATCGAAATTCTCTTGTCTGCTATTGTAATAACAGTACTTTAGTTGAGTATGGCTTTTGAATGCAAAAAATGCTCAAATGTTCATGTTAATGATGTGGTGCATTTCATGTTCATTTGTTCAGGGACTTTTTAGAATGCATTGGTAGGTACAGGCCTTCTTCAGATTTGAAAAATGTAGACGCAAGGTAAAAGTTGCGCCTTTGGAATTAATTTGTCATGCTCGATTATTGCCACATATGCTAATGTATGCTTGATTATTGCCACAAATGCAGATGAGCTGAACTGGAAAGAAGTTTCAAAATGCAAGAAAGAACTACCAACAGCACTCTTTCTTCATGACTCATGAATTATTTCTCTGCTGTGATAAAAAAAAAATGGACAGAAAATTTCGGCTAGACCACAGTCTTGTTTTTGTCTAAAATTTGTAATTCACTTTTATGTTCACAGCACTTTAACCCTTTACGCAACATAACGGCCAAAGCCGGCCAGCGGTATTCACAAAAATCGCCAAATAATCATCATTTTTAGCTCAACTTTGACGAAGTCAAATTTGAGCTATTGTCATGGCCCGTCGTCCGTCTGTCCGTCCGTCTGTCCGTCTGGCCGTCCGTCCGTCCGTCTGTCCGTCTGTCCGTACGTCAACAATTGGCTATGGCTCGGGCTAGAGGTCGTATTTATGAACCGATCTTTACGAAACTTCTTGTGTACCTTTGTTATGACCCTGGGACGGGAACGAGTGTTTTTAGGTGTGGTCCGAAATTCAAGATGGCTGCCAGTGGCCATTTTGTACCGATGATGCAAAAATCAGTTTTTTGTACAGAACTTCTGTATGAAAGTTCTGATTTGAATAAAGTTTTGTATAAATGTTTAGTACCATGGGATACATCACATATAATACGGGTTTTTTTCTCGTGCGTAAATTATGCAAATTAGACTGACTTTGATTTATTTAGTGTTACTTTCAGAGCTGTAAGTGCCAAGCTGCTATGGCTCGGGCTAGAGGCCGTATTTATGAACCGATCTTTACGAAACTTCTTGGGTACCTTTGTTATGACCGTGGGACGAGAACGAGTGTTTTTGGGTGCGGTCCAAAATTCAAGATGGCTGCCAGCCGCCATTTTGTACCGACGATGCAGAAATCTGTTTTTTGTACAGAACTTCCATATGAAAGCTCTGATTTGAATAATTTTTTGTATGAATGTTTAGTACCATGGGATACATCACATATAATACAGGTTTTTTTCTCGTACGTAAATTGTGCAAATTAGACTAATTTTGATGTTTTTTTTGGGTTACTTTCAGCACTGTAAGTGCAAATGCCAATACGGCTCGGGCTAGAGGCCGTATTTATGAACCGATCTTTACGAAACTTCTTGGGTACCTTTGGTATCACCGTGGGACGAGAACGAGTGTTTTTGGGTCCGGTCCGAAATTCAAGATGGCCAATGGCAGCCATTTTGTACAAAATTAGGTGCAATCAGATTTTTGCACAGGGCTTCCATATGAAAGCCCTGATTTGAATAATTATTTTGTGTGAATGTTTAGTACCATGGGATGCATCACATATAATACGGGTTTTTTTCTCGTGCAGAAATTATGCAAATTAGATGAACTTTGATTTTTTCAGTGCGACTTACACACAGTAAGTACACATGTCAATACGGCTCAGACTAGAGTCTGTATTTATGAACTGATCTTCACGAAATGTCTTGCGTACCTTTGTTATCACCTTGGGACGAGAACGAGTGTTTCTGGGTGCGGTCTAAAATTCAAGATGGCTGCCAGTGGCCATTTAGTACCGAAATTAGGTCTAATCAGTTTTTTGTACACATCTTCTATACAGCTCAGACTAGAGGCCATATTTATGAACCAATCTTTACGAAACTTCTTGGGTACCTTTGTTATCACCGTGGGATGAGAGCGAGTGTTTTTGGGTGTGGTCCAAAATTCAAGATGGCCACCAGCAGCCATTTTGTACCAAAATTAGTGCAATCAGTCTTTTGTTTTGAACTTCTGTATGAAAGTTCTGATTTGAATAAATTTTTGTATGAATGTTTAGTAACATGGAATACATCAGATATTGTAAGGGTTTTTTTTTCGTGCCGAAATTATGCAAATTAGATGAACTTTGATTTATTCAGTGCTACTTACACAATGTAAGCACACATGTCAATACGGCTCAGGGTAGAGGCTGTATTTATGAACCGATCTTCACAAAACTTCTTGGGTACCTTTGTTATCTCCTTGGGATGAGAATGAGTGTTTCTGGGTACGGTCCAAAATTCAAGATGGCTGCCAGTGGCCATTTTGTACCGAAATTAGGTCCAATCAGTTTTTTGTCACAAGTTCTATACAGCTCGTATTTATGAACTGATCTTCACAAAACTTCTTGAGTACTTTTGTTTTCACCTTGGGACAGGAACGAGTGTGTTTTGGGGTGCCTTTGTTATCACTGTACTATGAGAACAAATATTTTGGGGTTCAGTCAGACCCACTCTGGGACTCAAAGATTTGTTCTAGTTCAGCATCTGACTGTCACCCACCTTTACAATACTTTACCTATACATTTGTTACAGGCAACGGTCAGTATTCATGTACAGACCGTTACAATACTTTATATGTACCTTTGTTATCAGGTCATTACCTAGATGTTTGTCATTGCTGTGTCACATACTATACATGTACATGTCTTTGTCTTGACAAGTTGAGCTACAGTGTCATTGACACTTTCATTTCATTTATTGTGTCAAAGACATAGATTATGACCCCTCTTTGGTACGAGCTCGTTGAGCTCGTTCCAATGTGGGGTCATAACCTATGTTTTTGAGACAAAAAATTCAAAAATAGTGAAAATTAATTGGCGATTTTTGTGAATAGTGCTGGCTGGTTTTGGCCGTTACATTGTGTAAAGGGTTAAATAAAAATGCGGAATGACTAAACTGAAATGATAATTCAATGCCTAATGGAGTTGATCCACTTGTAAATTAACTCTACTTCTGTTTATATACAGGCCTGAAAATAAGCCGTCTGACATTTTCAGAATGAGGTCCCCAGAAGGTGAATTTGATCATGCTGTCCCATACAGTGGGCCAATTTATCCTCTGGGTACCTCGTTCTGTTCAGTTTTGAGACCCTGATTCAGATTGAGGTCCCCGGAGGGTGAATTTAGTGATGCTACCCTGCTGTGCAGGGTAGCATCACTAAATTCACCCTCTGGGGACCTCATTTTGCAGATGTCAGTCTGCTTACTTTCTGACTTGTTTATATAATAATCAGGGATATTCTTTTAGAAAACCGTTGCTTTTGATGATGTATCTAGTAACTGTGATCAAACAGAACAATACTCAATATTATAAATTATTCTGTTTGTTGACAGGGGACATGGTCTCACGTTGACTGCTTTAAATTTATATTCAACCGAGGCATTAGCTGATGTTGAATATATGTTTCATGCAGGCAACGTGAGACCATGTCCCCGTTAACAAACAGAATAACGTATATGTCCCATTCTTACACAAATCGCTTCATTCGAAGCATTTTAAAATTTGTTGTTGTACAGCGAATATTAGAAAGCAGACGTTGTTTCGGTAAGGTGTTAACTTTTATCATAACAGACTGGAGTGATTTCCCTTTATTCAGTGTTTACGTACGCAAATCAACGGGACGAGATGCTCTCGATTCATTTCAGTTTATGTTACAGTAAATTAATGAAAAGAGACCTTATAATCTAATCGGTTTCATAAATAATTACCCATGTTTACATAACTAATCTTCTTGTACGTAATAATGGTACTTTTGTGTGTATTTTACTTCAGTTAAATGTATTTGTCACAGTTTGATTTCAAGTGAAAAAAGACATTGCGATGAACCGTTGCTCATGGCAAAGAGATGCTTCCCTTGACAGTGGACATAAGAATCGCTGACAGTAGACATATGCGTGAGCCCGGCGACATAAAATCAAATCAATGAGGCATTGACCAATCACTGCAAGGTTTTGCGGTTGGTATCGGGACATAAAATAATGTGATCATGTTGTGGAACAAATCATTTATTGAAGTTGAACAGCTGAATAACTTTTAAAAATTTGAAACTTGAACTTTTTACAAATAGTCACTGGTCATGATGCACAATAACTTGAAATGAACAGTTGTAGCAGTAACAGTGTTTGTAGCGATGTAGTTACAACTGTTGTACAGTTGTAGCTACATTGCTACAAACACTGTTACCATTACAAGTCAGTTCCATTTCTACTCAAAACAATACTAGTACTCAGTATAAAATAATGTGATCAATTACAATCTGTAAACTTCACGGTTATGGCCAAAGTATATTCGAAATATTAGAATTCCCGATTCAAATTGTTTCAAATCTAATATTCACTGTAGAATCGAAATTCGAATTTTCGCAGGAGCCTAGTCGGATATTGGAGTAATATTTATTGTTGACCTGTGCATGCACGAAGTTACACCAGAACACTCCTAGTACTTCTGAATTGATAATCGAACATGCCAAATAAATAGTCTGTATTCGATCAGCATGTTCTGAAGGATGTGCTTTCATGGATGATAGGATTACACACTGTGCTATCCAGAGGTGAGGAAATGATTGCAATGTAGTTGTGGTAGTGGACGAGAAAACTTACTAATCATATCAAATTTATTATTATTGGTGAAGACATTTTAACCCTTTACCCAACGCAGACGATTTCAAAATTTATTGTTTTAAATATCAATTTTTTCAAAACATTTCAACAAAACCATATCATGTGACCCCTCTTAGGAATGAGCTCGATGAGCTTGTTCCAAAGAGGAGTCACATGATATGGTTTTGTTGAAATTTTTCGAAATATAATATTTTTTCAGCTGCTGAATTTGCATATTACGCGGACGGATGTGGGTGATTCATTGGGTAAAGGGTTAAAGATGTTACTTTCCTGAATCTACTTTGGAGTTTCATCCATTTGTGTATTTCTTGTGCTGATGTGAAGAAAGCATGTGCTTGGCCACACAAAATAAATTGATTTTCAGGCAATTTTTTTTTTCAAAACCGTGAGGAAGTGAGGGGTTTATTTTGAATTTTTGTTTTTTTCTTGCATATAATTATCATGGATTGAGTGTCTTTCCACTGTATTTTCACTCACAGAATATATAGAAAGTGCCTAATTATGTATAATTATACAAGTCCACTCACTTAATTTTAGCCCTCAAGAGCCTAATTCTGAAATTGATCACTTTTTACTGCAACAGAACAGGTGCCTCAACATGATGATGCTCTTTAGATTTTAGATACCCGATACATACATCAACAAGCCTGAAAATAAGCAGACCGTCATCTGCAAAATGAGGTCCCCAGAGGGTGAATTTGGTGACGCTACCCTGCACAGCTTGGCAGCATCGCTAAGTTTACCCTCTGTGAACCTCAATCTGAATCAAGCTCTCAAACCTAAACAGAAAGATGTACCCAGAGGATAAATTGGATCACTGAATGGGAAGCATCAGCAAATTCACTCGCTGGGACCACATTCTGCAAATGACAGATTTTATTCAGGCTTGTACATCAATCAAAAACATTAAAAGTTTAATGTCTCCTGATTTTGTAGTAATATTTGAAGACTCTTCAAGGTTCAATGATGGGGATTTCAGTGAGGGATTGCCCAAGAATCAAAACATTTTTTATTTTTGGGCTTCTAGTCCTCCATAGAAATTGATTTTCTGAGGTGTTGGGTTTAACAGTGAACTAAACCAAGCTTTTAACTGGTGGAGTGCTGAAAGCCGATATTTGCACTCCGTTTTCAAGTGCAGGTACCACAACTTAAAGGCTTCAGTTTCAGTTGGTATGTTTCATATTATCTTATGAATATAAGTGATGTTATTTAGTCTCTTAGGATTTGCTTTGTTAAAACTTATGGGGGAGTGCCCACAGGCACTCTCTCGTGAACTATAACAAGGCAAAGACAACTGAACAAATTTTGATGCTCAAAAATAATTTAGCACTCTACCAGTTGAAAGCACTATACTCCCCATGGGAAGCCAGGGAAGTGAAGCAGTGCTTGTTTACTGTGATAAACAAGCTCTGTCTTATTGGTACAGTAGGACCCGATGAGCAATGCCTGCAGTGGAAGCAAGCCTGAAAATAATTTTCATTGCACTTCCAGACAAAATGTCAGACACCAAATGAATCATGTCTGTCATTTAAGAATGATATCTGACATATTACAAAATGGAGTTTGAGTATTCGAAATAATGTGTTTTGGGTGTGCTTGTACCTTCATCTTAAAACTGCTCAGAATTCATCCAACCATACCTTGTTTGGCAGGGCTCAATGAGCCCTGCCAAACAAGGTATGATTGGTTTTATTCTGAATTGGAACTGAATTACACTTCGTACATAATTTAGATACATGTATGGCTATATCAAATCGTATTCCTTCACATTCTGTTAATACTGATGAGCTGTACAGGCACTTTCTTCACACTTCCCAACTTGCCAGGACCAGAAATCACAATAATCATTAATTTTAGGCTTGCTAGTTATGCACATGATGTCCAGCATGCATGATGTTCTGATCACTGAACTTCATTGATAATTTTGGCATCAGAGAATTTGACTGATGATTTTAAACCTCAGTCAGACATTTGCCTTTTTGTATCTGACATTGTCCTTGTCTGACCACTTATTTTCTAGTATGGGTGGAAGGCCTTTAATATTGGCAACATGGGTATAAACGATGGGTTGGACATGACTTTATGTTCATGTTGGGGTCACAATTAGCCATTGTGCAGTGACATTAATCACCAATAAATAATAGATAAAACACTGTGAAGTGCTCTTTCTGTTGGGGACTTAAAATTCTGAGGTCTGTTTGTTGAAATACAGCTGAGTGATAATTAATGAACTCTCCCAACTCCTCTCAGTGACCAACTCCTAACAATGACGACTACATTAGCCCTCACAAGGCCTTTTCAAAGATTACCATACCATTGACTTCTGGGTGTGTTTTATTCGTTTTTTCTTTGCAATATGCTATATGTAATTGGTGACACATTCAAGCTAGAAAATAAGCAGACTTTTATCTGCAAAATGAGGTCCACAGAGGGTGAATTTGGTGATGCTACGCTGCAGGGTAGCTTCACTAAATTTACCCTCCGTGATCCTCAATCTGAATCAAGGTCTCAAACCTAAACAGAAAGAGGTACCCGGGGGATACATTGGCCCACTGTATGGGATAGCATCAGCACATTCGCCCTCTGGGGACCTCATTCTGCAAATGATAGATTGCTTATTTTCAGGCTTGGACACTTTATCATAACATTTAGCGATGCAAGATCGATTATGTCTAATTTTAGCAAAATCATGCCTGAAAATATTAAGTCAGGACACATATATTTATTTATTTATTGATGTTTAAGGTCACATATTTATGCACAATGGCTAATCATGACCATGACAGTTTTATGGGTGGAGGAAGCCGGAGTACCCGGAGAGAACCACCGAGCAATGACGAGCAGCTGCCAGCTCCCCAACATCGTAACTCTGCACTGCAGCACAGGCAGGGTTAGATTGGTTGAAGACATACGTACCATCGACGTGCAGTACGCCTTAGTACACGGCGTCATCGTGTCCCCATATGGGCAATGGGGGTGAAGTGTCTTGCCCAAGGACACAACGCGGTTGTCGCAGGTGGGATTCGAACCGAGGACCTCTCGGCTTGCAGCCTGCACCTCGACCTACTGAGCCACCGTGCCCCCATCAGGACACATCAAAATGACCATATATAGAGTTGTACTTCATGACTCAAAGTTTGAATATACTGATGATTATCTTGCTTTATTTTTACATTGCTGAATGATATCATGGCATTGAGCCTGAAAATAAGCAGACTGTCATCTGCAAAATGAGGTCCCCAGAGGGTGAATTTGGCGATGCTACCCTGCACAGCAGGGTAGCATCACTAAATTTACCCTCTGTGAACCTCAATCTGAATCAAGGTCTCAAACCTAAACAGAAACATGTACCCAGAGGATATATTGGATCACTGTGTGGGATAGTATCAGCTCATTCACCCTCTGGGGACCTCATTCTGCAAATGACAGATTGCTAATATTCAGGCTTGCATGGCATCAATCAAATATTGAAAGTTAACATAGGCGCCCATTGGAGGGCTTACATTTCATCTCAATTTGGGAGAATCCATTTGGATTATTTGGTAAAATGGTACCAAGAATTCATACATGCTTTGACTGGCCTGGCATTCTTAAAAATGCAGAAGGGCTAAAAATCGCTCCCCTCGCAGTTTGCTCTCCTCAAAAGTTAAAAGTGGCAAAATGAAGTTTTATTATTAACCCTTTACCTAACAAGAAAAGCAGGCAACAATTGCAAAAAAAAGTATTGAATAACTAATTTTTTTAATTTTTTGGCTCAAAACATAGGTTATGACCCCTCATTGGAACGAGCTCGATGAGCCCATTTCAATGAGGGGGTCATAACCTATGTTTTTGAGACAAAAAAATGAAAACAATAATGAAAAATTTTTAATAGGTGATTTTTATGTGTACCCATACTATGTATGGTACACATAATGCCGGCATCCGGGGTGACCAACCGTCGTTCGTCCATCCTTTGTCCGTCCGTCTGTCCATCTGTCTATCCATCTGTCCATCCGGCGTCCGTATCTATTTCTTTGGCATTCGATAACTTGAAAAATATTGCATGGATTATCAAGTTACTTTATATTTGTGATCAGGTTACTGATGTGCCGAGCTGTATAGTTTTTGGTGTAAATCGGATAATTTGATCCCAAGATATTAACCCTTCATCCTTCAAATTGAAAATTCCTCCAATCCCTTTGGCATTCGATAACTTGAAAAATATTACTTGGATTGTCAAGTTACTTTATAGTTGTGTTCAGGTTACTGATGTGCCGAGCTATATAGTTTTTGGTGTATTCTGTTATTTTGATCCTGAGATATTAACCCTTTATCCTTCAATTTGAAAATTTCTCCAATCCCTTTGGCATTCGATAACTTGAAAAATATTGCTTGGATTGTCAAGTTACTTTATATTTGTGTTCAGGTTACTGATGTACCGAGCTGTATAGTTTTTGGTGTAAATCTGATAATTCAATCCTGAGATATTAACCCTTTATCCTTCAAATTGAAAATTCCTCCAATCCCTTTGGCATTCGATAACTTGAAAAATATTGCTTGGATTGTCAAGTTACTTTATATTTGTGTTCAGGTTACTGATGTGTCGAGCTGTTAAGTTTTTGGTGTAAATCTGATAATTTAATCCTGAGATATTAACCCTTTATCCTTCAAATTGAAAATTCCTCCAATCCCTTTTCCATGAGATAACTCAAAAAATATCAATCCGATTGTCATGTTACTTTATATATCAGGTTACTGATGTGCTGTGCTGTATAGTTTTTTTTTTGTAAATCTGATAATTTGATCCGGAGATATTAACCCTTTATCTGTCAAATTAGACACTCCTCCAATCCATTTCTATATGTACCCATACCTTGTATGGTGTACATAATGTTGGGATCCGTGGTGGCCCTCCGTCATACAGCTTTCTACTAGTTGCGCGTATGGGTACACATCTGACGATTTCATCGGCCTATTTTTTAGAATAGCACTGGCCCATTTTGGCCATTATGTTGGGTAAGCAGTAGGCAAAAAATGAAAATGCCAGGTCTTCTATGAGTGTCCCAGGGTCCCATGAGGCCATAATTGCTGAACCCCTGTTGTATTGATAACACATGTTAACCCTTTACCCAACACAGCTTTTTAAGTTTTAAAACATAAACTGAATTTGATAATTTTTTAAATAATAAACAGTACTTACCAATGAAACCTTACAAATATGGATGTCATTGTTGAGCCGGTTTCATAGACAGCCATATTTGTACAATTTTATTGTCGAATTGTCAGGATATTTCAGGTCATGTTAGCCTTGTCTGTTTAATTTGCTGCTGCTATGTCAAGTATAGGGTTAAATTGACTCAATTGTTTTCACACGTATCCTAACAGAGATGCACCAAGAATGTACGTGGATTCGTGCTGGTTTTGTTGTGCGAATCTTTGCGTGGATGGATTCTTGGATTCACATTGAAATACATGCCCTGCATTGATGCCTACATTTAACTTATTTGCGGACTGTTAAATTATTTTTCAATGGTGATTTGTAATATGAGTATTTTTTGTAAAGATATGATATAACCAATTAGTGGAGCCAACTTCAGCCAGATTTTTTTCATGAAGAATTGTTTTTTTACAATTCATTAGTGAGTGCCATTGGCACTCCAATAAATTATAACAAAACAATTTTACACCCAAATTTTTTTCTGCTTATGAACAAACAGTAAGCTAATGTATAGAGTATAAAGCCACTAAATACTTTTCACTTGACAGAAGTCTGGCAGGTGTTGGGAAACAGCCCATTAGATTGCCTTAATTTGGGCATAATAGCAAACAAGAACTCACGTTAATGTGTCCTGGTGGGAGAAAAATCACTGCCATTTTCTCCTTCTTGGCATCTGCTTCAGATACTTTTCATTTTTTTTTTTTTTTTAGCCCTTTACTCAACATAATGAAAAAAACCAACCAGCGCTATTCTCAAAAATCGCCAATTAATTTTCATTATTTTTTCATTTTTTGTCTCAAAAACATAGATTATGACCCCTCATTGGGACGAGCTCCTTGAGCTCGTCCCAACGAGGGGTCACAATCTATGTTTTTGAGACAAAAAATGAAAAAAATTAGTTATTCAAGAATGTTTTTTGCAAGTGTCGTCTGCTTTCCATGGTCGGGAAAGGGTTAATTGGCTTAAATGTTACTTGGAAGTATAGTTTGCAGCATCTTTGATATGTGTCTTCCAGAGATGGTCAATATACAAAAAAACGAACCGACAACGATATCATGGAGATTCCGAAAAACCGAACCAAACCAATCATTGAATACCAAAACCGTTTGCATTTTCAAATATAACCACATTTTCCATTTATAAGGCTTTGTTGAGCCCTGATAGTAGTTTAAATGGTCATTATCATGAAAGAAATGACTGATTTTTCTTTTCAGTTTTGTCAGCTCTTGAAGGCTTGGGCAGTTGCTCTGTATTGCCACTAGACTACAACCTGTACAGCTGATTAGCTGTAATTTCTAGTCAAGTCTTGGCAGCCTATTAAGGCAGCCAAGACTTGACTAGAAATCACTGCCTAGGTGTTTTGTCTATAGTTAGTTCGCAGGATCTCCCAATAGTTGCATGAAAAGGACACATGCTCTTAGATTGCATAAGCCTGATGATGGCCTTTAAACCTTTACCCAATGCAGACGATATCAAAATTTATTATTTTAAATATCATTTTTTCAAATTTTTCAAAAAATTTCAACAAAATCATATCATGTGACCCCTCGTTGGAACGAGCTCATCGAGCTCGTTCCAACGAGGGGTCACACGATATGATTTTGTTGAAATTTTTTGAAAAAATTTTTTTTTTCAACTGCTGAATTTGCATATTACGCAGGCGGATGCGGGCGATTCGTTGGGTAAAGGGTTAATGATTAAGGTGTGTTTGGAACAAGTCACAAAATTACTGTTTCCATTATTTGTGTTGACAAAAGAATGTCAATGTTCGACTCATTGCAGCGGCGTTTGTGGTAGAATGATACAAGAACGACTTATTCTGTATTTTTCTGATGTGAATTCCCCCTTGGTACTATCGGCAAATCTCAGTCAAGTTGGATACAAATATACCGAACCAATATTGCAGTATCCCCTACCCCTCAATATACCGAAAACCGACACCAAACATAAAATTCCAATACCACCCATCTCTGGCATCTTTTCCATGGACCTTGCACAGTCTTCCCCTTCGCCAGAGGAAAGCAAACTGCACTGGTAGTGTCATGTATAGCACTGTGGATGCTGATTGCTTCCCTCTAGCAAACTCTGAGAATTTCTAAACTTACTTACTGGTTAGTTTTTTTTTCTGAGGGGGGGGTGGTTAAAGGAAAAACTTGCCCAGAAACATCTGCAATGTTTTTGATGATGTCATGTTGGGTGTAGTGGGCAAAAAATCATCCTTGAGTGGTTTGGAGGGTGTGGGTTGTGTAAATTTTGCCCTCATGGAACATATTTGACCTAGCCTTGTGTCTGGATCAAATATCTTTCTTTGAGGGTGAAATTTCCCCGTCCTACCCCACACCTCTTGAGGATAATAATAAACTTAAAATCTACCTGTTTGGCTGTGTACAAATATTGGATGTTGACGTATATTCTCTCCATATTCTGAAAATCGTTATTATATTTGTAAATGCAAACTTACACATCAAATGCTGTGTGCAGCAGCCCTTAACTAGTTGAGTGCTAGAAGCCACTATCACAGCTCTTTTGGAAAGTGCTAAAAGCCACAAAAGTGGCTTTACACTGTATGCATTATCTTATTGTTTGCTCAGCAGTAGAAAACATTTTTTTTATTCAAATTTGATTGGTTACAATTTATTGGAGAGTGCCTGTTGGCACTCTCCAATAAATTTTAACAAAACAATTATTAATAAACAAAATCTTGCTAAACTAAGGCTATTCTTGCTGGTAGCTTGGTATCTTTGAAAAAAATACCCATGTTTTAAACCCCCTTTGAAAAATAATTTAGCTCTCAACCAGTTAATATGAATCCCTATTCATCAATCATTCATCGGTACATTGACTTGTAAAATAGTGGTGTCCACAATTAAATTAACAAATTTATTTAATATTAAAAGTTGTATAAATATTTTTCTGTTTTATTGTTTTTGTATTTATAATTTTGTTGTTATTAACTCTGAATAAAATTTCTTCCAGTCATGTTTCGGTTCACCTTTCATTACACGTCCATTTGGAGTATTATGTAAAAGTGTGTTATTTGGCTGTCCATCAGTTGCCTAGCTTCCCTCTCCCCTAAAATTACTGCTCCCTCCCCACAAACATTGACCCAATGCAAGTTTCACACAACATAAAGCCCCCAAATAGTCGCCTATAAAGGGGCTACAAATGCCTCAGATTCTCTGTTAGAGCACTAAGTTTTGAAAAATATTCTCAATTGGGGGGTGGGGGGGGCTGGGGGCGGCGGGGGGCCGGGGGGGGGGGGGGGGGTAGTTCTAACTAGGACTAAGGAATGTGGAAGGAAGGGGCAATGACTGGAGAGGCCAAGTTAGAACTAGGGGGAGGCTGACAAAAACCCACACAAGGGCCTTTCAGATATCATCTTTGCCCTGGAGC